>CAOKZL010000410.1:0-1200000 GCA_948472985.1 Iguana delicatissima | reverse complement strand
CCCATACCAGGATGTTCTGGGGAAGAAGTGTCCTTGGATTTCCAGATCCAAAGCACCTCCATTTCCAAGAAGCCTCCAATTCAACCCTTTAGCCTATGCCAGTCATAAACTGGCTTACAGAATTTGCCTCTCACTATAGCTTGTGGGAGCAGAAATTTAAATAAACCCAATGTACTGGTGGAGGGAGGGAAACATCATATTCCACCCTGGCCCAGATGTGAACTGACAGGGCTGTAGAAGAGGCATTCCATCTGCCCTAATGCTCTCCATGACTTCACCTGAAATACATTATACATGTTTTGCAATGTGCAATATATTTAAGAACTAGAAAATCATTACCATTTATATCATCTTATCAAACTATAATTTTCCTTATGTGCATCTTACCTTAGGTATGTTCCATACAGGAAGAATACTGACACCATTAACCCATTCAGAAGAAATATCATAGCCACATAAAAAGAAGCAGGATCTCCCAATCCTATCAAATAGCAATTAACATTAATACAGAATTACTACATCATGTTCTAACTATGTATGTATTTACGGTCAAAATGCTGTGTGTAATAGTGCTCCTTATAGTATAACTATAAATTCTATTCAAGTTCATGTTTTTTAAAAATTTATCTGACAAATTTTAAATTTTATTTAACAAACTTTGGACTATTTCTCATGCAAAACTCACACAGGGCCTTAGATAAAAATACTACAGCAAACCTTAATAGTAAAAGCTTTTTACTGGGGGAAAAAGATCTTGCTTCTCCCCTGAAAGCAGAGAGAGTGCTGCTGTATTCATTTCTTGCTTTGGAGCTTCCCCTGGAAAACCAACTGTGTGGACAAAATACTGAAACTGATGGGCCTTTTGATGTGGTCCAGCTTGACTTCTTTAATGTTCTGAAGATGTCCCCTGAATAGCCTTGTGATGATATTTGGAAGAGTCGGGGCAACCTTGGCCAAGTGGAAAACTCACTGAGAACATCTACTGCAAAAGTATACAGGCAAGTACTGAGCACTTCAAAATGTATTTGGATAATTCATCATTGCATTAGTCACTAATACTAGTGAAAGTTTTCTTTCATTTTTTATCCTACTGGGGAAAACTGTAAAGGTTTTAGAAGTTTCCAGCTCATCCATGAGGATAATTAAACCACACTATAAGACCACTAACCAAGACAATTTTCTTCCCTGTCACATCACATGATTTTGGCTGCCAGCCTATTATAGTTAGCCACCCTGGAACAGACTCATTCAATCAATTGTTGAATAGTGAGTCAATATAGAGACAAATCTAATAGATTCAATAGATATATTCTACACATGACTAAAACAGGATTTAGGTCATGTTTGTCTATGTTTCGGAATCTGGCAATTATAATGATTACAGTGAATCAAACAGTAAAGAAGATGAACATGTACAAAAGCTACATATAATGCATATCTACTCTGCAAAAGGAAATCTATGATAGCTGTTTATTTCGTTGTTTCAACAATTTGGAGATTCTAATTTCTTATCTTGGTATAACAGGGAAAGGACAAGAAAAGCAAATCCAAATTAGACCAAAAATGTATGCTCTTACAGAATGTAATTTGGTAAGATATAACTCTTTTTTAATTACCTCTCTGTCTACCTCAGTTCTCAATTGGCTGCTGACATACTGCTGGCTGTGTTCAACAGAGCAGGGGAAGAGAATGTTTTGTGCTTTACCTGGTAATGCACTTACTCATAAGTCTCCTCCCACAACTGTAGGACAGAAGATATGATAATACAAGTGACATCCTGTGTCAAAGGTAATTTACTACATGAGTAAAAGTAAAGCTCTTCCTTTCACCTACTGCCCTGAAGTCCTCATTTCACTACTCCTACTATACAATGGATGTAAGGGGAAGGACCTATGTGCATGTTCCCAATTTGTTGGTCATACCAAAACACATTGTGCATTTATGGTTCCAATATTCCAAACGGATGAAAAAACAAAGCATTAAAGTTCAGCTTTTCCTCTAAAAATGTATGTTGCCAGCTGTTTAAAATGGGTGTGGGCAACTTCTGCGATCCTTGGAGGATTACAGAGGGCCAATTCTTCCACCACTCCCACCCTCCACTTTTTGCTCCCAAACTGTGAAGGATTCTCAGGCTGAATTTGTTATTTAACTTAATTGTGTCTCACTGGATCTGTTTTAAGCACGAGAAGACCATTGTTACAATAATGATTTCTCACTGAGGAGATGGAAGGAGTAAGAGGGACCTGGGAGGGCTGAGTCACACTTTGCCCACTGCTATTTTAAAGTACTAAAAAGAAGAATATGCAGCCTAACTTTTTCTAACTAATCTATTCTGTAAGAAAGGCACCCTTATAAACTTCATGGTCATTTCATTTCAACATCCAAAATAAACAAGCAACACTTGCCTTCACAGCTTTCAACAGGGCTGAGACCTTCTCCTCTATTCACATTCCAACACTGCTGTGTTTGAATACCAATAGCATTCATTGTCCCTGTGTATACGCGGTACCAACTGGCTAGCACAACCTGTACAGAAAACAGGATTATAATTTCCAAAGAAACACTTTGCCTGAGATTATCTCACTAATTAAACAGACTTATCTGTGGCTATCCATCACTATGTGGCTGGTTTAAAACTGAACAGTATTTACAACACTGTAACTCAAACTATAGAGTTGATCGTCACATGCTACCACATACAAATACACACACACACACACACCACTGCATGCTCTTTGAACATGCAGTTGGTAACAAAAGGGACAGACTACTTTCCTATAACTATTCTTCAAGTGGTCATGTTTGCATTCACACGTGGATATGCAGCTGCACAGATCTCTCCTCAGAACCATCTAGAAAGATGTGACTTTTGTAGAATTACCTACAATAATACTAGTGTAGAATGTCAAAGCTCTCCAAGAGTGAAGTAAGTTCAATGTCCTTTCTGATGCAGTTTGAAAGTCTGGAATGAAAGTGAGTGATATTGTATCCAGAGTTGTATGAACAGCTGATACTACCTTCAGCAGAAACATTTATGTCAATGCAAAGACTGACCCTGTATTTGAGCCACATGAAGTACAAAGGATCCTGCCTAAGTACACAAAGCTCTACATGCTGTAATGACTGCTACAAGAAAGGTCACTTTTACAGACAGACAGCGTAAAGATGATGTAGCCATAGGCTTGAAAGTCTGCTTGGTTAATGGGGTGAACACCAACAAAAGACTCCACGAAGATGTAGATGGTGGAATGCTGAGATAGCAAATTGTGAACTCCCCTTAAAAAAAATTCTGACAGTTGGCAACAAAACTTTGAACATGAAGAACTAGTAGTGCTAAGAAATTATGATACAGCCAACAAGCACACCTTTATAGGAACTGGCCAAAGGCACTTATCCATTAAGATAAATAAAACAGGGAAACACCGCTGAGTGAATTTGGAGTAACGTCATCCTTTCTAGTTTATCTGCAAAAGGCGATCCACTTGTGCTGACAAGAGGTTCTTGTGGTTAATTTTTGGAGCCTATCAAAATTTACGTAGTTCTCTTCATCTCAGATGTCCTCTCGTCCTCTACACTGTTAAGTTTTAGCCTGCCAACTTTTGGGTGGAGAACTGAAGCTGTCTCTCTCTTGACATATTTGCTTCCAGAGGAAATCTATATTAGACTCTTTGGGCCAGTCTCAGTAGTAGTGAGAAACAAGGTCCTCTTAGACACCATGGCATTATTAGATTAGCCTTGTATGATTTTGGTAATAACTTTCACAATTAATAGTGGGAAAATATACAGGCATATGCCCATATGAACATATCTCTCAGTAAACACCTACTTGCTCCTGCTCTAATATAATACTTCTGAAGCCAAGCTTTTTGTTATGGCACAGACTAACTTGGGGGGTACCTTAGCAATGAAATATTTACTCCCTGCCTTCAGAGCATTTAGGTCCTCTGATGGGTGTTTACATAGTGCTATTAATCCAGCCATGTTATTTAGAAGCACAGTATACTTAGATGAATGATCTGCTCCTCAGTTACATTCCTAGACCCCATGGGGGGAAAAAGGCTAGTTCTTACTTTGTTCCAAAGGAATAAGTGATATTGACTACACAGGCTTGATGTTTAACTATCTTCTTGCTCACACTTTATTTGCAAGTATGTGACCATCCTTATTAGCAATTTAGAATGACTTCTGTAATAATCCAATGATAAAGGGGTAACTTATCCCCCAACATCATGTCTGATAATGGAAAAGAATCATGCCCAGATGGAGATAACAATGGGGTAGATTCAGAGTCTGATTTGCCCTGTGGAGTAGTTGAAAGTTGCTCTCCTCCAGCTGTTGATGTCAGGTTCAGTAAAACAGTGCTTGCCAGTGTCATTAGGGTAGCATGTGGTTCTGTATTCATAGACACACTATTAAAAGAAGTGGTAGCTGTACAAGCCTTATACGCTCAGAGTTATGAGGAAGCTTGCAATGACCACAATGCCCTAAGTAGCTGTAAAAAAGGGTTCATGGATGGTCATGGGGTGACTGGCACTACAAAAGCTGTAGCTTTTGATCATGCAGATGTCACTGTTTGAGTTGAAGGTAATTTACAAATTGTTCAAAGGACTCTGGACAGTTGTTTCTTTGGTCACCACGTCTCACTGTTTATCTTCTGTGTAGATCACAAGACTGATTAAAGTGTCATACACACGTACATGTATTCTCCTTTTCTTAACTTTCCATGACAACCACAGCATCATATTGAGCACTCTCTACTCCCATGTGGCTAGTACAGGAATCAATATTCTTCATCACAATGATATGACGGCAGACTCAAATCTCTCTGGACTGTCATTTATAACTTCTACAATGGTATAAAAATATGCATAGTCAGCATGGTACAGTTGTTTGGCTGGTGGACTACAACTCTGAAGAACAGGATTTGAATCTGCCCCCCTCCCCTCCAGCCATGGAAACTCAATGGGCAGCCTTGGGCAAGTCACATATTGTCAGTCTCAAAGAAATGTAAAGACAAACCCCTTCTGAATAAGTCTTGCCAAGAAGACCCTGTGACAGGTAGACACTAGGGTTGCCATATGCTGGAAAAGACCTGAACATGGATTGCAAAATCCTGAGTGTTATCATTGGTCTATAAAGTGATACAAGGCTCTGTGCTACTTCAACTTGAAAGAACACAACCAAGAAGAAAAAGTATCCCAAGTCAGATAAGGAATAAGAGTAGTATTGTTCTCTGTAACAATTACACTCTCTAACACAGTCACAAAACTATGAGGAAGATCTAAATTCAGGTGACTGGGATTTTCACCATTGAGTCCCCCTTGCCTACGACGCAGTGGTTCTCAACCTGTGGGTCCCCAGATGTTTGTGGACTTCAGCTCCCAGAAGCCCCAGCCACTATGGTCAATGCTCAGGTCCTCTGGGAGCTGAAGTCCAAAAACATCTGGGGACCCACAGGTTGAGAACCACTGGCCTACGGGGAAGTGGAAGTATGGCATAGGTGCAAACAGCTGTAGGGGCAAACAGATATGTTTGCCTCAGTGTTACTGGCAGATTAGGGTCCTCTACCTCTTCTCTGATTTACTTCAGATTCATCCTCATGGGCTGGGGAAACCTCTGGACTGATTATTTCAGACCATGTTGTACTTGTACCTCTTGGACCTGCAGGTCTTGGGCCTGCTGCTCCAAAGTCTACTTACACTTCCTCTCATTTTTATGCTGACTCTTTTTTATCTGGCCTCTTTCTGTTACTACGCTCTTTCAACACCAGAGCTTCCCAATAGCAACTGTTACTTTCCATACAAAAGCCTCAGATTGTATAGGTATCCTGGTATCATGGCTGAAGATTATCCTAAGGTTAATGAAGAAACAGTTATCATTTTCCACAGGATCTGCAGACTAACAATTCTCTCATGGTTTTCAGGGAACCAATCACATGGAAGTTTCTTTCCAAAAGAAATCATAAGCAAGAAACTCTGTTCCTATAAGTCTGTGTCATGAAATCCAAACAAATCTTGCAAGAATTGAGGGAATGGTCTTATCCAATAAATATAATTGTTGCGGTTGTCTGATAAGAATAATTTGCAGCCACAAACCATGCACTTTTGTAAAAATGTCTGTGAGACTATAAACCTCTGGACAAACACACAAACAAAAAGTACATATTGGTTAACTATTACCTAATCTAAAATGACTAACAACCAACCTAAGAAGTTAAGAAAATAGTATTCTGCTACTCAACAAACTGCCATCTCAAAGAAAAGATCCTGAGATACTGCAATTGAAGCAGACAAAGCAGAACTGAATGGACAGTGCAGTTATTATGCATCTGATATGATGGGGTGTTCTGTCAGAAGTCACAGCTTTCTAGAGGGCACTGAGGAGACTCATCCATGTGAAGCACAAAGCACAGACTCATACATGTGAAACAAAAGACCACAACGTTATGGATTCAATGGCCTCGTCTAACTCAGTAACAATGGAATAGAATTTACTCTGGTCCTGGCATGAAAATGCTCTGTATTCATATCACACTGTTGGCTCCCAATGACAGAGGTCACAGGAACATGCAGTGTTAGAATATTTAATTTTAGGTGGACTTAACGCACAACTGCCAACAGTTTTTAGAAGCTGTCACAAATGTAATATAGTGTCATTACTATTGAAACAAAAATAAAATTTTCCCATAATGTAACAGAAATAGCTACTATACAAAATCAAATGATTGCACTACTTGCTCCATAGTGTTCAAAAATCCTACATTATAACAAGCAAAAGCCAGACATCAGGTTGGATCCAATTAAATAAATAGCAGTAAGCACCACTGAGGTCAGTGAAATGGTAATTGAGATTTACATTCCACTGGCTTCAACACGGCCTTAAGAATGATTAACTTAACCAGGATTCCATGCACTGTGATTTATTTTTAAAAAGTTTTGATGGGCTCGAAAATGTGAAAAGGGCAATTATGAAATTCCAAAGCAAATAATTAAGAGTTCAAAGAAATTCAGAAAATGAGGAATCCTGGTTTGTTAATAAATGTATTGGTGATAAGCAAAACACTTCACAAACTACAGAAAAATACTACTTTCAACTTAATGTTAAACAGGGCATGAAATACATAATCTAGAGTAAAAAAGGAAAATGAAACTAAATATCTACAGTGTACATTTCATTTGCCATTATAGATCACCAGAAGCATTCCAATACTACCGTCTTGCAGCAGTAATACCAATGAAGGTATAGTATTTCTTTCAGTATTTCAGATGTTTCAGGATGTAGTAAGAAGAAGCCTAACCTAGAAGTGCAGAATTATTGGCTGGTTACCCACCAGAATTCACCTCCACTCAGAAAAAGGTTGACTTATTCTCAATTGCGTGAACTCACACACAATCATGGAAATCCAACAGGTGTTTATTGGATAGCAGAAAATATTACACAAGACCAAGAGAGGGAAGAGGCTGCAGGATCACTCACTGGATTTTTTTCAGGCATATTTCAAGCATACTCCTTCAACCAAACTAATTACGAATGTTAATAATGTTAATATACCACTAAAATACTGAGACTAGCAATGTTATTTTAGTTTCAATTGTGATTTAAAAGCTTGTCTTTTCATGATGGAAGTGCAATAATTGGTCATGTGTTCTAAGGATTCCAACAAACAGTAGCACCTAGATCAATGGTTCTCAACCTGTGGGTCCCCAGATGTTTTTGGACTTCAGCTCCCAGAAGCCCTGAGCATTGACCATAGTGGCTGGGGCTTCTGGGAGCTGAAGTCCATAAACATCTGGGGACCCACAGGTTGAGAACCACTGACCTAGATGAAGGAAGAGTAATGTTCTGCCCGCTGGATACCACCACCCAATACCACTAACTATGCTCACTATCAGCTGGGAGGACTAGGAAGGACAGCATGATGAAGTCCAACAACATCTAGCAGGTCACATGGGCCCCACCACTAATCTAACACATCTATTTGGAAATCCCACTGATTTCAACTTATTCTTATGAAAAGATTTTAATTGTGCCTAATATTATGTATTTAAATGAAATGCACACTACTATGTAACAGAATGACATTTATGACAAAACTTCAAAGCAGTACTGTGTGAGAAGTGACTTACCTCTGGATAGAGATGAAATCTTTTCAACGTATTGATTACAAGAGGATATTCAGTTAGCTTGTCATTCATAATTGACCAGACTCCACTAAAAAATGATGGTGCTTCAACAATGGTCTTGAAATAAGAATAATAAAGACCCTAAAGAAAGTATACATTTCAGTTAATCAGCAGTGATCTGTTTATCACAACACTTATAGTAGCAGGTATCAGTAAGTTACAGATACTAATTTAAGTCCCACTGAACCTGCTTAACTTTTTCTAGACTATATTAACTGAACAAAAACAGACCACAAGAAAAACTTGTCCACTGTAGGGTATGGCAGCTGACAGTTTCTAACTGATGTGCAGTACTTCTGCACTACGCTGAATTGTAATAGTCTATTCAAAATCATCTCCCAGTGACTTAGACTATCAAAGAATCCTCTGGTCCCCTTTCCATTTGCTTTCATGACCAAACCAAAGAATTTAAAAAGGAGAAAGGCATACAAACAGGAAAGAAAGAAACGGAGCTAAACATGCATCAAAATAAGAACACACTTTGAATATCAGGTCTTCTGGACAAGCACAAAATATAAACATAATTTAGTCATTTCTTAAGTAGCTATGGATTCCTCCTCTGCATCAACCCAGAATGGATTTTCATAATGAATATCCAGTCTTCCTTTATCCTCCCTATGAGAAGGAATCCACATAATAACAAGTGTACCCCAACTACCCAGATGACCTTAAGTAGGTTATGGATAACTGAATGGCACTTTAAAATACAATTCTGCCAGGGCACTGTCTGATAACCCACTGTGATAGAAGCCTTTCAGGCAGACCCTGTAGTTCCAACTCTTGGGCTCCTGTCATTCACCTTGCTCTTTTACCCTTAAGATCCCTCCCTGGATTTGGTACTTGAGCCTCATGGTGATTCTTATTATGGACAAGCAGTTGTGACAATCAGTAGGTTCAATGTATTAAGTATGATCAGTCCTCTTATTAACTCTTAAACAGAACAGGCAGACACAGTTGTAGAAAATGAAACAAGTAAAGATTTATTAATAATAAATAACAAATGAAACAAATAGAAATCGACTATGACATCAAAATATTACAAAAAGACATTTTACAATCGACAACAGACGAAATAGGAAAAAAACTGAAATATTTGAGATACCACATATTTTGAACAAGCAAATAAAGCGGGCAACTGGCTCACTTATAAGCTAAGGGGGAAAAAGAAAAAGAACAAAGTCTTAGAATAGAAATGAAAAAAGGCAAGAAAATTTACGCAGGCCAAGATAAAATAAAATAGATGTTTAAGAAATATTATGTAAATTGATTTAAAGAAAAAAATGTTTCTTCCCCAAAACTTCAGAAAATAAGACTTACTTAAAAGGACAAGACATTACTAAAATTTCAAAAGAAAAATACAGATTGCTTAATGCCCCTATAACAATTAGTGAAGTAGTAGAGACTATCGAAGAACTGAAACCAGGAAAAGGACTGGTTGTTTACCTGTAATTGTGGTTCTTCAAGTGGTCATCTGTGCCCTAACACAATGAGTTCTTTGTGCCTGTGTGGTAGTTCCTTTTGGAAACTTCAAGAGCTGAGTAGCTTGGCGTGAGTCCTTCCATTTTTGAGTACTGTGCATGCTCAGGCCCGCCAAACTACCTCCTCTTCAGTTTAGAAGACCACAAAAAAAAGAGGTCCTGAAAAAGGAGAGGTAGGGTGGGGTTGTGTGAGGGCACAAATGACCACTCGAAGAACCACAGTTACAGGCAAACTGCTTGTCCTTCTTCTTCGTGGTCTAAATGCCTCACACAATGGGTGATTACATAACTTACCACAGAGAATGGTGGGTCAAGTCCTAGAAGATGGATGACAAAACTGCACGGCCAAAATGGGCATCCCTTCTTGTCTTGCAGTCTATCCTATAATGTTGGATGAATGTAGAGGGCTGAGACCACATAGCTACATCGCAGAGTTCTGTGAGGTTCACACCTCAGAGAAGAGCAGCAGAGAATGCAACCGCCCTCATGGAATGAGCACGAAGGGACAGCCAGCAAGCTGATTGGCAATATGGATGACTTTGACAATCCATTTGGAGAAATGCTAAGCAGAGACTTTATTACCTTTGTGCCACCCACCGTAGCAGATGAAGAGATGTGGAGTAATGCAAAAGGACGCAGCTCACTGAAAATAGAAGGTGAGCGCCACAGGACGTCCAAGAAAAAAAGTGAGTGCTCTAGAGTTGAAGAGGGCTCAGGGTAAAATATTGGCCAGATAATATCCTGGTTCATATGCAACTGAGAAACTACTTTGGGTAGAAAGGTCAAATCTGGGTGAACAACTTTATCTCTGTGGAAGACGAGGAAAGCTCATCTAAACGTAGGGCTGTCAGCTCACTAGATCGTCTAGCCTAAGTAACTGCTACAAGGAAGGTGGTTTTCAGAGTCAAGAGACATTAATCAACAGTAGCAAGCAGCTTGAAGGGGTGTCACATTAATTGTGAGAATGCCAACAATAGTGACCAGGGAGCAACTGGTGAAAAAATGGGAAGGTAGAGATGTTGAAGACCCTCCAGGAAGTGCTTGACCATGGGGTCGCAAAAGATGAAGAAAGAAGGCGAGTTCATTGGTTGAAAGGCGACAATAGCTGACAACAGATTTTAACAGAAGAGAAGGCCAATCCACTCTCCTTCAGAGACAGGAGGAAGTGAGGTACCATAGACAGAGATGCTGGAGACAAAGGCTCAACACGGACAAGGCAAAGGATGAGAATTGTCTCCACTTATAAAGTCAGGACTGCCAGGTAGACTTTTTATGTGACTTTTGGAGAACAAAGCGTAGTCTCGGAGAGTCTAATGGGTTAACCTTGACACAGACAAGTGAAGACAAGGAAGATCTGGGTGGGGAACCTGACCGCTGAAAGAGATCTCGTGATGGTGGAAGACGCATCCACTGTCTGCAAGACATTGCTAGAGAGCCAAACCTGTGCTGTCATGGCCAGAAGAATGCTATGAGGATGGCGTAGGCTTTGTCGGAGGCCAGTTTGGTAATGACTCTACCTAGCAGATGAAACAGTGGAAAGAGATAACAGAGGCCTGACGTCCATGGAAACTGGAAGGCTCCCCAAGGGAGTGCTGTCCTTTCCCTGCTCTGGAGCAATACCAGGGACACTTGGAGTTCTCATACACTGCAAGCAAGTCCACTTCTGGCTTTCCACAATGAGCGACAACCTTGCAGAAGGTGTGATCCTAGACAGTCCATTTGTGATGCAGTGATGTGCATCTGCAAGGATGTTGTCACGCCCTGCCAGTTGAAGAAGTCTGGGATGACAAAGGTCCTGAGATTGAAGGAGGCTTCGAAGCCAAAAATGAAATTGTCTTTTGTATTGAAAACTTCAAGACTGATGCAAAAGCTGGCTTCTGTAGCGAGAACGGGACCAATACAAGGGGCACTTTGCAGATGTCAAAATGGAGACAGATCTGCATAAAGGGCACTTTTAGGTAAAAAAAGCCAGTTCTTAAGGAGTTGCCTAGTGAAGGTTGGCAGTGGGTATACTATTTCAAAATATAGTCCTCACCCAGAAAAGTCAGATGTTTAGAATGTCCATCTGACTTCAGAACTTTATTTCCATAGTCCACATCCTTCTTGAAGACCTAGAAGCCATGAAAAGGCACAGTGATGCCATAGGATCAGAAGCTCACAGAGCAGAAGAGAAGAAAAATGAGGACAACATCTAAGAATGAAGAAAGATGAAAGGAGAAATGGTAATAGTGACGTTGAAAGAAAAAACACTCACCTCATGAGAAGAGACTGACTGAGAAGTCCTAACATGCTACAGCAGCAGACAAAAGGAAAGTGAGGAAAAAGAACAGGAACACTGCAAGCATGTGGTCCTGAAGAAGCAGGGCACCTGCCAAAACACTGATTATTAACTCTGGAACACTGTGACATGCTCTGTGCAGGCACAGAACAAACTCACATGTATGAGTCATAGAGACACAAAGAAGAAGCCTACTCAGATCTTCATCTTTTCTCTAACTGCCCTGTCAGATGTAAGAGTCATGCAGTTTTGAGTGTCACTGGCAAATGTGAAACACGCCTTGTTTCAGTATGGGATAATCAATCTGAAAACCTTGTAAGCAAAAGTTGTAAGTGAAATGACACAAATCATAAATAAGGCATCAGTGTGTTTGAAGTGCTTTGTTTATGAACTATACAGATCATACCCATTTTCCCCAAAATGGGGAAAGAGAAAGAGGTATGAATGATTTTCTACAAAAAAATTACCAAAATAACCTCAGGCATAAAAAAACAAGAAGATAGGAAAAGTCTTGACAATCACAAAGCAGAAAAGCAAGAGAGTTCCAGAAGACTGTTCTGGATGAGGCAAAGAAGGCAACTGGAAGGATGGATCACAATAAGTTAGTTGTTTGCAAAGCCTGTCTACATCATTTGACTTCCTGCATAGATTTTTCCTCAGACCAATAAACGACTACAAGAAATTGGATCAAGACTTACTTGTATTCATAATAGAATCATTAAAATGATTCAAAATGTAAAAAGGTCTTGAACAAACCTCCTGAACTGCCCTTGATAGTCTAGATCACGCAAACAATTCTGAATAGATTACCTCAAGTATGACCAAGTCCGGAAACAACTCACTGTACTGACCTTCTATATGGTATATATCGTTTTACTAGCAGATTACATCACCCATAATGTTGAATGAACAGCTGTTCAAATTCCGTATCAGCAATTTCTCCAAAAACATTTTGCAAAAAGTGTTTGCTTTCTTGGAAAATGGAGACCCGCAAAAGTTGAATAAACATTGTAAATTCAAATCTGTACATTTGGATATTTATGTGATGTTGGTATACAATAAACAGTCATTTTTAAATTGGTTATCATACTGATGTCTGCAATATTCATTTGACTCAAAGTCACTTTCATGGCTGTTTGAATTTAAAAAATCACCACCAAAAATGTATGATTACATATTTCCATTACAATACTGATATGCATCCATGGCTGGCTCTTGATACTATAACGAAATAAAAAAAAAACATGTAGTAGCTGACAGATTTATTTAAGCTCTAACCATTTCAGTTCGAAAAGCCATTTCCCTTTCCAGAGTTGAAAGATGAGAAAAGTGACGGTCATTTTCAAAGAGAGTTGCTATATGGTACCTATACAAAGAGGAAAACAAAAAAACAGAAATAAATCTGAATAACTGAACCCAATATTGCATTGTAATAGATTTACAATTAAGTCATCAAAAGTTACTGGCCAGCATTTTTAAGATTAGCTTGTTCTTTACTTGTAAAAAGAGCTGGAACAGCAAGAACAGACTTATCTCCTCCACTAACCCATTCGGTTTCAATGCTGGTTGCAAAAGATGAGGCTTCCATAAATGGGTTGCTCTTCCAGAATATCAGTGGGTTTTTATGCTAGCCACATAGTAAAACTCCCTTCCTCAGCCAGCACAAAAATGCAGAGAGCTGCCTGAGGAGGGATGAAGAACTCTCTAGTGCCTCTGCCAGTCTACTTGTTCATCTGCAGTACCTCACTGTGTCTTAGTATTCATTTTAAGAACTGAAAGCGTTCCATTTCACCTCTGCCTGAACAACAGAAGTACTTAGGATGAAAGGAGTCCAACACTGTTACAGGACTAGCAATAAAATCAGAGTAAGGAGAAATATAAAAAGCATATTTTTCTCCACATATGCAATCTTTTCCTCATGACCTAGCAACTATGGTATAATACATCAAGTGGAAAGAAAAGACACAAGCCCCACAACAGTTTACTTGGCCCATAAATCCTATTATACGACATATTTGGGCTGATGCACATGGAAGTACAGGCCTTGCATTTCTATCATAGCCTAAGTCCATGAACAGTACACAGAGCATGTAGTCCAATAGTTGAAAAGGACATAGCATTTAGCAACTTGTCAGAGAAAGACCCAATTCCCTGGACTTTGGAAACAGGTGATTTCTGAAACTGAAAGGTGAAAGATGAGTCTAAGAAGCAGAAAGTTTGCATGTTTCTGTGTATGGTTGCCCACAAAATAGGGAGGAAAAGGAATTGGATAAATTGTTTTCTTAAGCACATGTATGCTACCTGTGTGAAACCCTCACACAAAGTCTCT
Source organism: Iguana delicatissima (assembly GCA_948472985.1). NCBI lineage: Eukaryota > Metazoa > Chordata > Lepidosauria > Squamata > Iguanidae > Iguana > Iguana delicatissima. The sequence continues at coordinate 1,185,732 of CAOKZL010000410.1, read as the reverse complement.
GCAGTCCTCTAATCATTTCCCCATCTAATTCTTTATGTCCAGCCCACTAACTAGTTGTTTAGCATTGGAAAAAAGTTCTCAGTTATTCTCCATAACAATTGAGGGCACAAGCAGATCTTAATTCATTTGGAGAAGAGGATTAAACATCCTTAACCCTGTATACTAAGACGGGGTAGAAGGGTGAGTGTGTTATGTGCTTACAGATGTCCATGTGCTGAAAAGGACTGTTTCTGCATCTACACATACCTGCAACTGCCATTACCCTCAAGCACCTGCCCATCCAACTACCTCCACCCATATGCCCACCAAGAATTAAGAGACTAAACACAGAAGTGTGTTCATATATATGCATGCTTGTGTGTGTGTGTGGCAGAGAGACAGAGAGAAAACACATGTGAGAGAGAGGAACTTACGCCTTGCCCTGTACAACATGTCGCCCTCATCAGCTCATACCTCACTAAGGCTTAAGTATAACAGTGATATTGTTGACCTGAGAACTGCAATAGAAACCATGTAACACTGGTCTTAAAGGAGCTACACTGGCTGTCAATACACAGACAATACACTTCAAGAGGCTGGTAATAACATGCAAAGCCCTAAACAGCCTGGAACCTCAATACCTGAAGGAGTGCTTCTCCCTATGTGTTACTCCCTTATATATGCCTGCTAGGACTCCTCCATGTCATCAGCTGGAGTAATACAGTATAGGTGGACATGGGGGACAGCCTTCTCTACAGAGGCACCCTATTTGTGGAATGCCCTCAGTGGATGTCAAATGGACACCAATGTTGGTTTCATTCCAGCACCAAGTTAAAATATGGCTTTTTATTAAAGCTTCTAGAGAGTAAATGATTTCACCAAAATGTAAATGTACATGGTTTAAATCACTTTATTTTTTAAGCAATTTTAACTTGTTAAATTGTTGAGTATGTTTTTAGTCTGTTTAAATTATATTTATTACTTTAATAATTAATTGTTTTGAATGGTTTAAAGCAATTTTACTGTACTTATATACTGCCTAAGATCCCATGACATAGGACAGGATATAAATGTTGTAATAAATAAATCACAGGAAGACAACAACTGTAGATAATGCTGCCTGCTACAGCTCTCTGCTTGAGATAAACTTACCAGTGAAGGATTCCTGCAACAGCAGCTGTTTCAAAAATAAAAGATAACATAAATTCAATCAGTTTTCCAATCAGCTTTTAAAAATACATGCCCAATTCTCAGAGGCTCCATAAACAAGATAGCCCTATAGACCAATACTACTACCCTGCTAGCCCTATAGAACAAGATAGCCCTATAGACCAATGCTACCACAATACTAAAACTTTCTTATATTTTAAAGCATTTAGATATACAACTAGCCAATGACTATAATCGAAAAAGATATTCAAGTTAAACTATTTACATACAAGCTCCTCAAACAGTAGCATGAGGGGACTATAAAAAAAGGCCATTATCTAGTCAGCTATTTTTAATCCACTCAGTTTAACACTTGTGTGCTACACTCTAAGTGTGGAAAGTACAGAATGCTAACACTAAAGTACTTGCAAATACAGACGGCCTACATCCAACTGTGACTCCCAGTAAGAGTAAATCCAATAAATCAATGGAAATATGGTAAATTAATATACATGTAAGTTCTATTGGTTAAATAAATCTACTCTAGCTGGACCCAAGAACTGGATTTAAGTAGACATCTTTTGAAGACGATTCATGCTTGTACGTCCATGACAGGAATTATATGGCCCTCCAGATGCTGCTGAACTACAGCTTCAAACAGCTCTAGCCAGCATAACTAACAGTGAGATGCAGCCCCAAAATATGTGGAGGCTACAAGATTTCCACCTTCTTATACACTATTCATGCAACTTCTGCTATGCAGCACGAACAGGAGAGGTAGACTCACCCATGATACATGTGCCTTATTTGAAATGTTACTCCCTGGATATGTTCTGGTAATCAAAATAGGGAAAAAATCTCAAGTATTTGATTTCCATTGTCTAAAAATGCAAGGCAAGCAGCAGTTGTGAAACTCCCTTAAGATGTTTCTTTCATTCCAAAGCATTACTCACACAAATGCATGATGTAAAATTCTATATATAAGATTAATTCTATAAAAATACAGAATTTATGTTATCAATATCAAAAGTAATCATCTCATTTTTAGTGGCCTATTTTTTAACAATTAATAATAATTTGCAATTTTACTTCTGAGATTCAAACAGTGTTAACAGTATTTGTAAAGCTGCTTATAAAAACTCACACATATACTTAACATTATGTCTCCAAGTAGTCTTTGCACCATCTTTGTGCAGTCAAAAGCACTTTAATATACAAGGTTAGGTTGTAATTGTATATGCATCAATCTGGGACTAAGTCCAGTCTGAATAAGACTTACTTCGGACTAAGTATATGTAGGAGTGCCCGGTTAAAGAATTAGAAGTTTAAACATATACATCTTCTCACCCAGTGCAAGAGTAAACCATATCTTGCTATCTCCTCTTACAATGAAGATTCCTGTTTCCTTCAGAGTACCTGTTTTTTAATTTAAAAATGGTTACTTCATTATTTTTTACTACTCAATTTTTTTTTTTTTTGCAAAGCTAAAAAGTTACAGCTTAAAATGTGCTTGAAAATACACTCAGAGAGAATAACAAGTCACAAAGCACTTGTATTTCTTTCTTTGGTACAACAAATCCAGGAATTTCCAACACCATAACGTAACCATGTTGAGTTACAGCATGTATAATCTAAATTGTGTTAACATGAATGACAACATGTTATTTAATTGAAGCATGACCACATATGTTCATAATTTCAGTAGAACAATTAATACTGTGATTAAATGTATAAACTAAAATCCTGATTTAAATTCATGTAGTACCATTACTTAGAGATTTAAAAGATACACAATAAGCTTCTGACATATGAAGATCAATCCTACACAAGTTCACATCTGAGTATAAAGTACTAGACAGATTAAGTGTGCATACATTTGCAGCCCCTTATAAGATACGCCTGAAAATATAAGAGCAGTCAACATATTACTTTATCTCAGAAACTTAAAACAACTTCAGCATTATCAAGGTAAAGAGATACCCTTGGATTCAGTTTACAACAAAACTGAGAAGAAACTCTGTGAGAACAAAATATCCAGAAAGGTATACATACAAATCATACGAATAAAGCCAACAAGAAAATCCTCAAAGTCTCAGGTACACTAGAACCAATCTGCTCAATTTTTTAAACATAAAACTCAGCACCATGGAAACTCGTGGCAAGATTTCCAAAAAGATTTTATCTAGACTGTAGCCTTGCAACAAGCCCTTCATATCAAAAAACGCAAAATGAAGAAATGAAAAGAGTCATCAACAGTTCCTGGCAAGAAGCAGAAAGAGGGTCATTACGTATCTGATTTAAATGAAGAATGAATTAAAGTTATACAGTTGCAATGAATTAAAGTTATGCAGGTACCTGCAACAAGTTACTTTTCCCAGTTACAAGGGCATTAGTAGATTTACATTTCAAAAGTAATAAAACCAGTGACAAGGTGCTAGTTGTTCTGGTGTAAAAAATAACATGTAGTTATTTTTTTAAAACTTAACAGTGGACATTTTCAGACATTGTTAAAGACATTTTAAAGGAATTTTTCATGTTTTACGCCAATCTCTGTGTAACAGTCCATTGTGTCTGAATAGCAAATGAAGAGCATACATGTATGAAGGGGATGGAAGAGACTGGAAATACACAGTGGCAGCTGGTGACTCGTCTCACTGAAGTAGTGAATCTGCACCCTGTTTTTTTATTTTAACTTTATTTTATAACAAAAACAACAGAAGGTGCAACTGAAGGTAAACAAAATACATCATGGTCTGCAAACTGCCTGTTACTTAGGTATCTTGTTTCTTCGTGTCACACAGGTCCCCATGAAGTCAGCTGTACAGAAAGTCTACTGGAAAAGTTCAACCATCATCAGAGATTAAACCTCTCCAAACCTATTTGTAATGTTTAATCCAAACTAAAAAATTATTCTAGGGACAGAGCTAGTCAGTGCCCCTAAAGATTGGGCTAAGCTTTGGATGAGAGTCACCACCTCACTAATATTGGAGCTACTACCTGACACTGGAAAGAAGAGAAAAAAAAATGGCAATCTCAATAAATTAGTTGTTCGAATAGCCTTCTCCAGTTTGGCATTTTCCCATATATGTTGCATTACAGATCCCAACTTCTCCAACAGCAATCAGGCAGTGAAATTTGTACTCATCTGGAAAGGCAGGTTGGGAAAGGCAAGTTCTCATAAAAAAGCAGTATGATGCTGATGGTTCTATCATGCCTTTTCCCCAGAAGTGAGACTCCAGGAAAGTTACAGAAGTTAAAACACATATAAATACAGGCATGCCTCAGTTAACAAAGCCTCTGACAGCGAAACTCCTTTTTTTACAAAGCATTTTTATGGCCTAACCCCCCTTTTCTCTCTAAGTTGTCAGGCTGGTGGGAAAGTTTGTTTGTTTCTTTGGGTACCAACAACATTGTGAACGTGAAGGAGAGCTGGAGAAACACAGTCCTTTGATGTTGGATTATCTGCAGTAAACAATACAATAATCAAAGCATGAGCAGGGAAAGAATGGAATTCTACTTCAGCTAATCCTATTATAACCAGGTGCTTGCCTGCAGCAGGCAAGGCAAATAGCAGCTGCCTCCAGAATCCCTTATCGTGCATACCTGAACAACAGGTATAAAAAGGAAGACCAGATAAACCTGCCTTACCAGCTAATCCTAGCATATTAAAGAAGCATGTATCTGTAAGTCTGGCTACCAAAACAGAAATTCTAACAAAAATGAAAGCTAGTGAAAGTCATCCCCAGAGGCATTTTGGAAGAAGACTTCAAGTTGTCTCTAGAAGATCCAAAACATTTTTGTTTACTGATGCCAAGGCTTACCCAACCTGGTAGTTTCATTTCACATGTGCGTACTTTTAATTTTCAATAAAAAGTTTGCTGAAACATTTTGAACTGTTCTTTCTGTGGTATAGGAACCTATCTCTATTCTTTCCACGTTATTTCTGTCTCTGGTACCAAATTTTCTGTTAAAAATGCTCAGGAAAACATTTACTTTGTTAACTGAGATATGCCTGTAAAACCACTAGGTAAATTTACACGTAAAGGTATTAAAAAGTTATTACTGAATTACATTCTAATTTGTATTTCTGAAACAGATCCCAAAAGGCAAGAAATAAAAATAGTATATTACCACGTTAAAATTATTTTCCTTGTAACAGTCAGTCCCCCCAAAGCCTATCAGTTTTTTTAAAAATAAAGTTTCCCACTTGTCAGAGGAACTACAAAGAGGAAGCAGCCATTAAGAAACCTCTCCCCTACAAGTTTAGATATGCGCTGGTAGGTGGAATCAAGAAAAAGGCCTCCACCAAAGATCTTTAGGGTATCAACTAGAGAACTATATGATTTTCTATGTCAATCCTATGGCCTCTAATGTTATGGTAATAATAGGTGTTAAAATACACCTTCCATGCTAATTAAAACAGTTCTATTTCGGAGTTTAGCAATTGTTTGCACAGATGTTAAACCCTTTCCACTAATGTTTCCAGTCTCCATATTTTGCCCAACTCGTTCTAAAGATAACATCCTCCACTAAATTCATGGAAACGCCTGTTAACAACTTTCTCTAGTTTTGTTTTTCAAATGCCACCAGAAAATCGAGTCCCTTCCCATCTTTAATTCTGGAACCTATTCACAAGGTTACCTTTCCCGCTACCCTCTGAATCACAAATGCAGCTCAGAATCATTCTGCGCTAAATGGAAGTGGAAAGAGAGCAAGCAACGTGAGAAAAGGTGGTGGGGGACATGAATAAATAAATCTGCGTTTCGCATCCTTTATTCGCTTTCAGCTGATTGTAGTGTCTTTGTATCTGAAGAGGAGAAATCAGGCAGACAGAAAAATCTTCAGCCTAACAGACCACAGAGGGTGGGGAAAGCGAGCGATCAGAATCTCCGACGGATCTCAAGCGGGCCCACTCCCAAGAGTCCGTACAGAAAGGCGACGCCCCCCAGCCCGATCCTCCGCGCGCCGACTCGGAAGCAAGTCCCCTTGAGCCCGCTCTTCTTGGCCAGAAGTTGCACTTGCTTCCGGACAGGCAGGCAGAGGCTACGGGGGACAAACCCCAAACCGAGGCTCACGCGGAGAAATCCCCTCTCGCCCCGCTCTCCCGTCCCCTCTCCCTCCCTCCCTCCCTCCGCGCCCGCTCCCCTGCCGAGAATCTCCGCGCCGCTCCCCTCCCTTCCGGCCTCTCACCGCGAAGCCCGTCCCACCATTCGTGCAACTCCAAGGACGGGCGGTCCCGCTTCTCCTGCCTCTGAGGGTCGTTCTTGGCCCCTCTCCTGCCCGCCCCTCCCCTCGGCATGGCGCAGGCCCCGCCGGGCAGCTGCCTTCCCAGCGACTGCTGCAGCCCGCGGACGAAGGAGCCTATTCGGCTGGGGCTGCGCTGAGGCTCCCCCTCCCCGCTCTGGCCCTGCAGCGCCTCTTCCGGAGGTGACGGGGGCGGAGGAGGCGGGGGAGGGGGAGGCTGGGGAGGAGCAGCAGCGCCGCCGCCGCCGCCGCCGTCGCTGCCCCCGAAGGGATTGGGGGGCGGCAACAACGACGACGACTGTCTTTTGCCTCTGCCTCGTCTCGGCCCAACCATTGTCCTCAGCACCCAACAGGGGCCCGGCCAGGCGGGGGAAGCGGAGCATAAGCAGCTCGCCGCCGTGCGAGGGGCTGGTTACTCTTTTCCGCCACCCATCATGCCGAGGCGGAACGGACTGACAGGGATGTGAGGAGATAACGACCAGAAGCGACGAGCGGCGCGCGACCGACAACTGCCAGCGTGAGCGAGCAAGCGAGCGCGAGGGCGCGCCCGGGCGCTCTTCCTCCTCTTCTGATTGGGTGAAACCCCTCCCGCTCTGCTTGTTCCCCTTTTCCTCCCACGCGCCTCCTCAGCGCTCGGTTCCTGTCAGCTTCTCACGTGAAAGCAGAGCTCGGCAGAGGCCGTTTCTGCACTAGATTGTTATAGTGCCATTATTCCACTTTCAACATCCTATGGAATTCTGAGGTTTCCAGTTTAGGGAGGGGCCTTTAGAATTCTCAGCCAGAGGGCTCTTGGGCCTCAGTAAACTACAAACCCCGAAATGCCACAGGATGTTGAAAGTGACATAATAGCACCATAACAGTCCAGAGCAGAAATGGCCAGAGTTTCCCTTCGGGCCTCCCATACTCCTTGTTCTTTCACCCAGGTTATATGGGATAAAAGGAAACGGTGAGGAAAGAGCCCAAACTTCCAAGGATGAGAAACCATAGTGCCATCGCTTGGAAAACAATCTGGCTGCCCTGTTTTGAACCAATTAAGGTTTCCCAACTTGGTACAGAGGTAGCCTGATGTACAGAGCATGGCAGAAGTCCAATTAAACAATTTATAAAGTAAAGTACTATTAAAATTCATTAGAAGACCACATACAACCCCTTAAAAATAAGTATTGGTCTTGGGGGTATATTGGAAGAGCAGATGTTCAGATACCATCCTACAGTCTTACCAGCTGTTCCTGCTGCACTGTGTGCTGCTATTTTTTCTGTATTTTGCATTCCCTCTCCTTTTGTTTTAATATGATATATTTTCTGGTCCTGTTGATATTGGATGTATTAGGTTAGCGCTCTGCTTGTATTTAAGGCTTTCCAGTTTTTGCCAGACTCATCTCTTAAAAAAAGGAAACCTACTAGCAAAAAGGGTTGTTGAATGTCTTGATTCAACCAAGAGTTGCATTAAAGTCGGGCAGTTGTATCTCTTGCCAGTGAAGCTTTGCGCATGCTAAACCTTACACATTCAGTGTACATACTTGCACAAGCAGATGTGTTCCGCGTTGTTGCTGCTAAGGTAGAATGGAAATGATGGAGCAGTGGGTTTATACCTGTAAAGTAGAGTGGTAGCTCACAAGACCATCAAGTGTTGTTTCTACTTAGCCTGTTGGGTTGTTTTATTAATCAAGAAGCAAAACTCAGCCTTCAGGTTTGCTCCTTTGTGGAGTCCCGTGCATATCCACATGAGGACTGTGATTGTGCTCGCCAATGCTAACCACACACATTCTCTGTTACTCATCTGCCATCCGATAAGAACTATCGGAAAACAACTCTTTGGATCCCTGTGGTATCCACTGTAGCTTTTAGACTGGCTCTGCTCTGCCTACAGATGTGTATTCTTCCTTCTCGTCCCGTGGCTCTTTCACACTGTGCCATTATAGCACCATGATTCCACTTTGCCATGGTCCCATCCAATAGAATCCTTAGATTTGCAGTTTAGGGAGGAATGTGAACGCGCAGCTGGAGAACTCTAGTGTTTCACAAGACTATGAACCCCAGGATTCCATGGGCTGCTGCTATGGCAGTTAAAGTAGATTCAGTGCTTCTAACTATAAAGTACAAAGAGGCCCTCAGTCAGCCAGATCATCTTCTTCCCATTGTTCTTCCTCTTTTGACTCATCTCCTGACAACCTGTTTCTAACACTGGTTTTCATATCAGCTCTGTATTCTATATACTCTGTTTTACTGCTGTTCTTGATGCCTGCTGGCTTGGGTTATATGTTGCAGAATTAAGATTTGGAAATGTAAATAATGTGTTTATCAAATATAAACTACTAGCATGTTTACCTGGCATTGCTTGGGATTTTATTTTCTCATAGGTAACACTTGTTAGAAATACCTTAGGAATTACCTTACCTTAGCTGCAGTTGAAATACACAGATTTGAGATCCTGTGTCTCTAATTCCCCAGACTGTGTTGTTCAGTACCTGTAACTTTTGCCAGATTCCCTAATCCATTCTGTATTCAGAGTTGTTAACATACAGATGTTGGGCTCGTGAGGGGAGTTGCTGCTAGGCCTCGTCTCCATAGCAACCAGCCTATTCAGAGCTCTCTGGCTGAGAATTCTAAAGGCCCCTCCTTGAACTGCCAATCCTAGGATTCCATAGAATCTTCAGAGCCAGCCAATCATATGAAGTCTTCTCGTCTCACACAGCCAATCATATGAGGTATTTGCCTGACACCCACAAACAAACAAGGTCACTCACAAACTTTGACTTTTATATAATAGATAAAGCAGAATGCTGTGTGCATTATGGAATGGCTCTGTTACTAATGCAGTGGCCAATTCTGGGCCTACAGCCCAGAACCCAAAATAGTTCCCATCCTAAAAGGAATGACTGATGCAATCTGATGGCTGATGCAATCTTAAATGCACCCAGTGTGTTACATCACCTCCAGCAAGCTAACTGAGGGAGATAGTGGTCATCTCTGATGGGTATAGTGGCCATGTCTGATCTTATTGGATGAGACCCCACCATTGGTCTGCACTACAGAAAGAGAGGTGTTAGATAAACAGCTGCTCTGTTCCTAGCTGATAACTGCACAGACCATGCTAATGAAGAGAGACCATGCTGATAAGAAAGAATCTCAACTAGGCTATGCTAAATAGATATGTTTCCCATTATGCTTACAATGCATGCTGCTATAGGTATGTATCAGTACCTTTGCATTTCTACCACAGATGCCTGTTTAGAGGTGTACAGTTCCTCAACAGATGAGAGTATATTCCTTAGTAGATAAAGCTAAGTTATATTGCTAAAGACCATAATGCTCCTCTATGAGTTAATTGCAGAGAAGCCTACCAGAGGGGTGCAGATCATATGCAGATTCTCTGGTTATTAAAGTAGAACATCTTACCCGCCAGGTAATATAATGAATGTATGAAACTTTGTATGCAATGTGATGTAATGAAAGCAAAGTGTCTAGACATTGAAATGTCTGTGTGGCACCCCAAGAGGAGTTGTATATTTGTATATCTATGGCTGTATATAATAAATAGCTAAAAGACTAAAGAGAGTATGCTCATTTTCCCATATAAGTATCTGAGATTCTGATTGCTGAAGAGGAGTGCTGAAGCTAACTCTGCCTATCTGGATTTTACTGTGGGTCACAAGTCGGATGCCCAGGGAACCAGAAAGTTCTAAAAGGACCTCCAGACAAATACAGATGAGATGACAAATGGCAAAAGACCCTCAATCCTTCACAATAAAGATATAAAGCTGGAGTACCATACCTGTTTCACTATGTAACAGCCTTGTCCTGGCCTTTTTATGGCAGCTCACTGGAGGAACATTTTAAGGCTCCATCCCATCTCAAGGCTACAAAGAAGGACAATGATTCTTGCTTATCTCTCCAAGCCTCCAAAGTGTCATTAGATGTTTATTCTTTACATCCCTTCTGCAATTCAATTTCTAGTGCTAGCACACACCTTAAAACAACTTTTAAGATTAAGACAAGTTGATTTATTATTAGTTGAACTGTTATATTCATCTCCGCATTACTTGGGATTTTTACTTGATTTTACAAACTCTCTCATTCCAATATGATTATGAGAGAACAATGCTTTTTAAATGATTTTTTTCATTTTACTGGATAGAGGAGCACTTGGAAAAATGGGAAGGCAGTCCTTCAGAAACAGAATTGGGGCTGAGATCATGGAAGCTTGACCACAAATTGGGAAAAAAAAGAAATCTTCGATGGTATCCCTTCTTTATACATATGTGTGGATCTCATTATCGGTGCCCCTTTATACCCGAGTCTTAGTAATAAACTTGGTCTTAGCTGTGGCTGCTTCCATGTCAAATCCCTTCTGCCTTTCTGTGCTAAATGAGGAATAGCTGCTTCCACATTTTCATAGTTAACTTTTCTTTTGTAAAGTCAAAGGCTTTCACAGCCGGAATCCATAGGATGTTGTGGGTTTTCCAGGCTTTGAGGCCATGTTCTATTAGTATTTTCTCCTGATGTTTCACTTGCATCTGTGACTCTGAAGATGCCAGCCACAGATGCAGGCTAAACATCAGGAGAAAATACTAATAGAACATGGCCTCAAAGCCCGGAAAACCCACAACAACTTTTCTTTCTTTTTTTTTTTACTGGAATCCATCTGGTCTATCAGTCTGTTTCAATGAACAAAGTAGGCATGCACAATCATGATCTTATAATACCATTCATAATTAATCTTTGTTAAGTGTTTGTGAATATGTGCTCTTCTTTAAGAACATGAGAGTTGCCTTTCCAAATCACATTTAGCAACTGGAAATTTGGCAGCAAACTCAGCAGCAGCTATCAGACAGGCAATGGGTGATGCAGAAACTGGTGAGGTGGAGTATACATAACAACCTGTAAGCTGCTTTTTGCCACCTTTGACATAGTTGTAGCAACATTATTTTTTAGAAATTCAGGCAACCAGCAATTACTCAGTTAATGAAATGTGGTGGTCTTTCAGGAAATTGCATTTGATATTATGCCAAACTTTGGAAAAGGTGCATTCTTGGGCAGCAGCTCACAGAACTCACCTGTGATAATGGGGCTTCCCATTATCTAGGCTTATCAAAGGGAGATACTTCCCTCTTCAGGTAAACCAAGGGTTAATGAGGTGTTGGGATTACATCAAGGGTCACAGGGTGAGAGTTGACCAACCAAAAGGAAAGGGTCAGCATCACAGGTCACAAGGTGAGAATTGACCAACCAAAACGAAAAGAGGTGGGCACCTTGGAGATGCTTCCAGATCCTTCCAAGGAGGAAAAATAAAACTTCTGGGAGGCCATGTGGCCAGAGAGAGATACAGAGAGAGAGAGAGAGGAGAGCTGGGTCAGTCGAGCTGGCAGGCATGCCGTGTCTCCTGGACCCCCCCTCTCTTCTCCTTCAAACCATCTATGCCTATAACCTAATTGTGAGTAACTAGAAATAAGTAGCTAGTCGCGTTAGGGATGTTGTTATTTTGGGAATTGGCTGATCTTAAGAATGTATCTGTGCTTTTATATCTGTTTTTGTAACTTCTTGTAACTAAGCGTACCTGGGAGGGGGAGCCTCTCAAGTGTGATATTGTTTTGTTTATTTGCATGCCTTGATTAAACACCTTCTATAAACCTCCGTTTCTCTCCATTCCACGCCAAGGTTGGCACACGCTACATAGGACCTCTCACTCAGGGGAGGGGGAGGTGGAAGTTCCTTATGCTTAGAGATTGGGCAGAGTCCCTCCTGTTCTGTCCAAGTGATTCATAATTCAGGGGGGTGGTGGCAGCATATCTGATAGAGCTGGGGAGATTGCCAGTCTTTCCAAGCGTGGGAGTCAGCTTTGGGAGGCTGGCAAGAACCCCAGTAAAACGCTGGGAGGGAATTTCCAGTCTTGCTTGGTGGTAGTCAACTTAAGAGACTGGAAAGAAACCTACAGTGTCACATCACCAGTCAACATGACTGCAGTAGTAAATTCTGGGAGTTACAGTTGAAAAAACAACATCTCTGATATGCCTGTAGATGAGCTACAAAAGCAGGTGTACTTCAGAAAACAGTTACTTCAGCTTCAGAGCCACAGAAATTGCACCCAATTTGCTCTTGCTTGGTTGCTTCTACAATTCATTTGGGTTGTGGAGGGAACCAGTATCCAGCTTCCTCTTCCCTCCTGTTAAGAATGCTACAAACAGCACGGTGTTATCTTTGAAAGGCAAACTGCATACCCATTCATTGTACAGAGTACCGAATGACTTTTGCTGCCTTTTCAGATTACTTTCTAAAATAAAGCTCTATTCTTAGCTGGCATTGTATCCACATAACTCTGCAAAAGTCAATAGATGAACACTGATTTGTGTTAGGTAAGCATCTAGCACTAGATTTAGCAGTCTGAGTTTTGTGATAAGGGATTTCTTTGCAAATGGATTAACTGAGACATAAGCCAGCTCATTTTTTGATTTTATTTAATCTTAACAGCTGCATGCATATTCACATATTGGGAGTCACTTGTACTGCACATTCGGCTGCAAAGTAGGAAGATTTAAGTACTCATTCTCATAAGGGAACTAATAAGCATGGAATAAATGGCATTCCCCAGGACATGCTGTTTCGAAATCTAAAGCCCATGCTGAAAAATATTTATCTATTTATAGATATAGTCACAAATGCAAACTGAAATCCTGACATCATCCAACATGGCATTTAAAAGACATAGAAAATAGCATAAATATTCTGATTGTGAGTAAAGCAGGACAACAATTGACATGAAATGATCTTGAATATCCATTCCCACCATCAACCTCCTAATCAGCTATTTAGTCCTCCTTTTATGCTGCTGCAGGGTTGATTAAAGGAGAGAAGCATAACATCATGAAGTTGTTCAATTTGAAAGAAGCAGTTTGAAAGAAGAGTGATCTCGTGAAATTCCTTTATCTGTGTATTTAGAGGAATTCTAGAAACTACGTAGATCAAGAGAGAAATGTATCACAGCTTTCCATGTGGTATATAGTTTCTTTTCTAAACTTTGTGTGGCAGATACAAAAAAAGGATGTCCTTTCTCCTCTGAAATCCAGATAACATATGGTGTATATGCATACACCATACAACTATATACCGTATTTTCTGGCGTATAAGACGACTTTTTAACCCAAGAAAATCTTCTCAAAAGTTGGGGGTCATCTTATACGCCGGGTGTCGTCTTTGCAGTCGCCGCATACGGTGGGGGCAGCTCAAAAATGGCCGCGGCCGCATCCCCACCGTATGCGGCCACCATATGAAAGCACCCAGGGTGGTGCTGTGCACTTACCTGAAGATGCGGGGGGGAGAGGCTTGTTGTGCTAGCCGCTCTTCCCCCTCGCTCGAGCGCCAGTCGCGCTGCCTCCCTGCTTCCGCCCCCACCCCCGCCTACAGCTCCCAGGCCAGGGAGCGCTGAGGCAGGGGGAGCGGCGGCGTTTTGGGAGTCTCGTTGCGCTCGCCGGTCTTCCCCCTCGCGCGAGCTCCGGTCGCACTGCCTCCCCGCTTCCGCCCCCACCCCCGCCTACAGCTCCCAGGCCAGGGAGCGCTGAGGCGGGGGAGCGGCGGCATTTGGGAGTTTCGTTGCGCTCGCCGCTCTTCCCCCTCGCGCGAGGGGGATGTATACAGTGATGTAACTGAATTGTACTTTTACCTGCTGTCATTAAAATCTAGGTGACCAAGATGAATACCTTTAAGCAGCTGGCAAGCTTACTTATTCTTTCATATGTAAAGTTAAAACAAATGTCTGTCTAACTTACAAATAATTACAGAATTGGCAGATATTGCTGCCAGTAGAATTTAATAGATTTACTTGAAAGTAACAGCAGATAACCAACAGATGCCACTGACTGTGCAGAATAACTCTGCAGCATGCAAGAGTTATGCGTTTAACTTCTTCCGTGATTTTCCTCTAGTGAATCTAAGAAACTATTATTGCTAAAACATGTTATTTTAAGCAGTACTTTGGTTTATAAACAGCAGTCAATATATCATATATTTTCTCTCAGGCCACCTGCTGATCCCAAGACTGTTGCATTCAGCACAGTCAGAAAATTGAAGGCAAACAGAATTTTTCACTAAATGGAAACTCTAAAGGCTAGAAATTAACATTCTTGAGCATCCCACAATCTGCATGCAGTCCTCTGATAATATGTAGGGCTTTGCTTTATATCCTTTCCAAAACTCAGATTGTAAATAAATAAACTTTGGACAACCAAAAAAAAAATACATCATATATTTTTGTGGTACATTTAGTTGTAAAATTAGAAGAACCATTTTTCATTTATGAAATGTCCCTCAAGTGATTTCACTTTGGATTCTAATAGATTTCTGATTAAAATTTAATTTTTTAAATTTTTATAAATGTTTATTAATGATAAAGAAAAAACAAACAAAACATAACACCACGTGATTACCATGAAAGTGAAAAAGAAATATTACAATAAAATAGCTTACATTGTTATTTCTTTCCAGATCCTTTATTTAATTTAATTTAATTTTTTAAAAACAATTCACAATATACAAATTGTTAGAAACAGAGGCACTTTTATTTCCTAAGCAGAAAAACTGAAGAAAGAGATTTTGTTTCTAGAAGGAGTACATGTAATGGATTTATAAAATTATGGTATGGAGGAGAGAAGTAAAATAAGGAAAATACTTTCTGCTTCTCAGAATATTAGATACTGGAACCACTGAACCATCATTTTCTCTAACAGTGAACTGAAGTGTGACTAAGTTCCTTTCATTTTGGAAGTAAGACTTATTTTGCTGGAAACCTTCCTCAGAGTCACCAGTATTTCATCTGTTGGATTATTTTAATCAGGGAACAACATTTTCTAATCACTACTACCTACAGTTTATATTGATTATCTTAGAATCAGGATTAGGGCTTAGAGACCTGTAATTGTCCCCATGTTACACAGAAGGGGTGGGAAACCAGGAGGGTCTGGGGGCTGCATCTACTTTTTGATTCCCTTGGGCCCCCATAGGCTATATTTCAAAATCTTGAAAGACAGCTAAAGGGACCCCTTTCCTTGTTAGAACTCTGCTATATTGCTTTGATATGAAAGCCATGTAATACTATAGCACTAGGTCAGAGGAAGGAGATGCTCCTTTTTCCTTAGGCCCTCTTGAAACTACCTCCACCTAATCACTCAACATGAGAAAAGGTTTCTTATATGAGCCAACTGGAGATCAGGTGTGCTGCTCTAGGGGACTGGGGAAACACTGCAACATTTAGTTGGCAGTTCCTCAGTTATACAGTTTATTGAATTTTGACAATTTCTTTGGATGAAAAGATTTAAATAAATTGTTGCTAGTCCTTCAGCAAGTCACATACATTATTAGCTATAACAGTTTAAGATCAAGCTTCCCTATCCAGAAGCTGTATTTCTGCTTACCTAATATATGAGCAAAGTGATGGAGGATGCCTTCCTGCATCATGCCTGAATTCTGAGCTCTCTGTAGAAGATTGGCCTGTTGGAGGCAGAATGCTGGCCAAGCCATTTCTTGTATTCTCGTACTAAACTTTTGTTGAGCATTCTTTTTCTTTTTTTCTTTTTTTTTTCATTCATTCAAAATATGTTACATTCTAATGAAAAGAGTGCACTGGTTGAATGCTAATTCTGCTAGCTGTATAATCTCAGTGATGCAGCAATGCCATCTTGTGGCAATTTTTAATAAAAACAGCTCATCTCAAAGCAGTACAATACATTTTGAATTTCAGAGTGAGGAAAACACAACAACAACAGTGGAGTACAAAGAGAACATATAATGTTCTTGTCAGAAGTGCAAATGTGTGTTTGCAAAACATAGAACCCAGTGAGATTTGATAGGGCCTGGGTGACCTTAGACAAGACGTAGGCTATTTCTGCTCTAGCCTGTTATAGTGCAATGATTCCAGTTTCAACATTCTCTGGAATCCTGGGATTTGCAGTTTCGGGAGGGGCCGGGCAGCCCCTCCCAGAACTGCAAACCCAAGGATACCAGAGGATGTTGAAAGTGGAATCATCGCGCTATAACAAGCTAGTGCGGAAATGGCCGTACTCTTTCTCTCTCAGAGGAAGTCAAAGGCAAACCCCCTCTGAACAAATCTTGTCAATAAAATCCTGTGATAGGTTCACCTTTGGATCACCATAAGTTGAAAACCATGTGAAGGTACACAACAATAAGAAGTCCTGAGCTACGGGTAGTCTTCAAAACACAATTTTTGAAGACATTCTCTCAAAGGAAGAAAATTGCTAAAATTATTTGTTGCTTCCTTCAAGAACAAAATTAATAAGTGTCACATCCCTAGTGTTTGCACTGGCTGCTTAACTGGGTCTGGTAACTCCCTTCTCTCTTCTGCCTGTCTTCTTTCCAGGAGGTGCCTGAAAGCATAGAAAGAATGCTGTGAACTAAATCCCATGGGTACTGGAATCTGTCTGAGTTGGTGAGGATCCAACTGGCATGACAATGGATATATGGACTAAGAGACAACATCTGCATTGACCTTGGAAAAGTAATTTGGGGGAAGTATCATAATCCCCAGTGTTACTGCAGCTTCTAGGCTGCCTTGGCGATAGCATAAAAGATATCCTTTTGATATCAATAATTCAGCTTTCTTCCACCACCTCTCTCCACGTGTTTGTGAGGCCCCCGGACAAGCACGAAACTAGGCTCAGCGGCTGATTGCTGCAATATTCCTAAACAATACAGGCAGGCCAGAAATAGCCAGATCGCAGCTTCAGGAGACCTCCCAGCAAACACCCTATTATGTATGCGCGCCACCTACAAAGGACTCCCTGCCCCAAGCAGGCAACTTGACTAGGCTGAACTATCAACTGTCCAGCATCGCGCATTTGCATACTGGCTGCTCCTTTGTCAATTTGGACCTAACTCAATCATGTTAAATTTTGACCTTTCCAAGGCTTTGTCTCGCACCCGAAATCCATTGTTCTCACCAAGTATGGCATAGCCTGCAGTCACACTTCTCCCTATAAAAACCCTTGATTCCAAGACCTTCCTCGGATCGCTCTCGAGTTCCTAACCGCCTTGCTGCCACTTTGCTTGGCAAGCCTCCCCTCAGCTCCACGTGCTGAGCCACATCGAACCCCAGCATCACTCTCTATTCTTCTGGACTTCAAGACAGGTTTCGTATCACCCAAACCAACTATCCCTGTGAAAAATTCCTCTGTCCCATTCCCACCTTTATTTTCTATAGTTATCTGAGTGAGTGAGTTGCATACACTGTTTGGCTGTATTTTAATAAAGATCTCATTCATCCTTTCACAACAGTTTGCTTCTTGACTGGCCTGACCCCATAGACATTGGGTTAAAGATCCTGCTAAGTTACCCTGCCTCTCGTAACACTAAAGCAGTGCTCAGAGCTAATTTTCCCCACCTATAGTTGAGCACATTTTGGTGTCCCTCACGGGACCCCCAGTAAACACGGTAACACCAGCTAGGGACTCTGAGAACTTTGGTCCAAAAAAGTGACTTTTTCAATCTCTGTCCTCACTGAAGCACAATACGAGTCGCAAAACCTGCCCTCCACCATCATCATTAACCTAAAACTAGTGCATGTCCAATTTTAATAGGTGCTATTTATGCTGGACTCATGGGACTTTGCAGAATATGCATGGTATCAACCGCAGACTAAAAACTACCTATCATCTAATAATGCCTTCAGTTCCTTTCAAGTCAGTTCTCTTCAGCTGAAACTCAAATAGAAAGGGAGCCACAAGTTCTTAAAGGCATAGAGAAAAATACAAGAAATTTACTTGCCACTTGTACCATCCATGGCGCCTAATCATGTACCATCTAGCCTTGTGCCCCTCTTATCCCAACTTGTAGAAGATAATACTGAAAGTACTACCAAACTGTGGAATTTGTGGACAAATTAATAGGAGGAATGATTGACAACAGGGCCAGAATGAAATGATAGGTGGATTTCTGAGTGAAATTACACTCTATGTTACGTATGTAGGATGCAGATTGAGATTCCTCACTGTTTTTACCTTACTATACTAAGTCTATGTATCTCTTTCTGGACTGGGACCCGTGTGCACATAGTGCAGGAGATTCAAATTTCTCTTCTCATTTTTTTTTAATGTTCTTTGTCTCTATCACATGGGATTAGAAAAGAAAAAGAAAACTGCAGTCGATGCCAATGGTACTTACATTTTTCCTTTTTAAAACCTCCATGCAGAGAGGATTTTTTTTTTAATTTAAGAAAACAGATCAAAGAGAGGGTTAAACCTCGCCCGTGTGATCCAGATCACAGTGATGTGTACTTATCTTCAAGGAAAAAAGAAAGGGATCTTAGTGTGCAGTATTACTTCAAGAATTTGTTGAGAGGATCAGACTAGAAGCTTCAAGGCCTGAAAGATAGTTAGTTATAATTTAGTTGCAATTTTATAAAATAACATTTTATTTTCCTTTTCTAGTAGGTAGCTAAAACAAAGTGGGAGAAAAGTGGGATATAAAATGAACAGAATAGAATAGAATAGATGCTTTCTGAGTTTCTTTAAAATAATGTCCAGATTACAAATTGCTGTCCTGTGGTACAAAATGCATTCTTGTCCTGTGCACTTCATTGTCATCTCAGCACTAGGCATACGAAAAATACAAATTTTCTTGTCCTCAACAAAAAAAGAATGTTTTGTTTTCAATGTAGTCATTGAAAAATGGTAAACCTCTGTAAGATTTTTCACATTTTAGGACCTTTTTGCAAATATTTCGTTTGCACAAAAGACACTGAAGAATTTTAAACTTTTTCTCCGTACTGGCTGAGGTTACCAGAGGTTTAGGGTAGTAGTGTTTCTTCATATGCTTCTGCATTTTTTCTTTTCTTTCCTTTTCTTTCTTTCCCCACTTTTCATGGGCAACAGTATAATTTTGTCTTAAAGAAAAGATTTTAGTGCGTGAAAACAGAATGAGCAAAGATTTACATCCCTATTCAACATCCACAGCAGCATATAAGGCAGCTCTGTGAGGTCCAACATCAGCCACTGTATGAATAGTAAGATGCTCCTCTCCCACCATTTAGTGAGGCCATACACTGTATAACTGTTGTTGCATGTCTTCAAGTTGTTTTTGTCTTATGGTGGCCCTGAGTCTTATGGTGAACTTTTCATGAGCAGTGGTGTCACTAGGTTTGGTGTCACCCAGTGTGGTAGCTCATGGTGTCATCCCCATGGACCTCCTCCCACACCAGACCGTACAGAATCCTTAGCAATTATCTTCTGTACTCACGTTGCTTGTACACCTTAATTCCTGTGTATCACTGAATGTAATGTTGTGTTGACTACCATCATCCAAAGATGACTTTGGGTGGGAACTCAAACAGTGATCTCCAGAAACCTAATCCAACACCCAAATTACACCATACTGGCTCTCAAAAGGAGTGAAGCTTTAAAAAAAAAATCATAACTTACTTAATACCATCATTATAGAGGAAAGAACTAATTCCAGCTTGCTAGTTATTTGTAACTAGTTACTTCCAAGTCCTGCTCGTAGACTTCCCCTAGGCATCTGGCTGAATGTTGTTGGGGAAAGGAAAGTGGTTTCTATCAGCCTTTGGTTTGATCCAACATGACTCTTCCAAGTAGATGCAAGGCCTTGAGAAATCTGCCAAAGTAAAGATGAAAAATCCATGATTTTTCACATCATGTGTTACCTATTTGCCTTCCTGTGGCTGCACTATGATGTGACATCACACTGATACATAGTGCAGGGTGAAAGGAGCAAAACACGCTTAACACATCAGCACTGACAGAATTTATTTCACTGGCTGATCATCTCACTTCTCTTTTAGGGCTTTGCATGGGTCCCCTGATTTGAAGATTAGTTTAACGTACCAATAGTGAGCCCAGTTTGAGCCAGATCAACAGGACCCAGCACCCCACCCCCAACTGAAACCTGGTTAGTCCTCTCCTATTGATGTGCACTGAGAAACCAAAAATGACTCTAACCTTATATTTTTCATCCACATAAAATGCAGATACATGGTAGACAGTAAAGAAGGGATTTACCCAGCCATTTTCAGGCAGGTAGCTCAGTGGTGTAGTGTGGTCTGAGCACTGGACTACAGTGCTGGAGGCCAGGGCCATTTCTGCATGAGTCTGCTATAGCGCGATGATTCCACTTTCAACCTCCTATGGAAACCTGGGGTTTGCAGTTTTGGGAGGGACCAGCTCATCACACACTCTCAGCCCCAGAAAAAAACCTGTGATAGGTTCGCCTTATGGTTGCCATAAGACAGAAACAAGTTGAAGATACACAGAAACAACAACAAAGCTCAATGTGCTTTCAAAAAGCCAAAATAATTTTTAAAAGTTGTCATTGGTTGTTTAACGTTGGCAATACATTTTATGCTGGTTTTGTCCTGGCACTGTACCACTACAGCAACACTTACCTAAGTCGACTAAATTTAATCAAGATAAATAATAACAAAATGACAACATACCTGAGGAGAGGGTGCTTTTTGTTTGTTTGGCAAGCCATCTGATGATATTGAATAGCATAGTGCAATGAAGTAGAAAGTGACAAGAATATACTTTATTACCAGCTGTCCGATTGATGAGTTCCGCTCCCCTCCCCTTAAAGCATTTAGTGTTCTGGACTGATATTGGAAACTTCGCCTTTGTGCCTCCATTCCTTTCCCACATTCCATCTTTTGCAGTCACCTGCCTAAGCCTCCTGCTGCCATCATGTTCATAACCGACAGGGGTTGCCACCACTTCTGGGCTGTACAGACTTTTCTTCTGCTCCTGTCTTCAGTGAAGCAGGGCTGCCTGAAAACATAAAAGAACTCTGTATGTGTTTTGCAGTGCAACATAAAGTACAGTGCACCCTCTTCTGGCATGGCCTCTGCACAAACAAATGTGAGGTTGCATGAATCATTCATTTCATTATAGTCAATGAATGTGACAGGCATGCGCCCACACTACCATGGGTGCACACACTTTGAATCCATTGACTACAATGGGACATGAACATTCACATTTTTTTATTCACATGGGAGTTGGTAGAACAGAAGCTCTGCATATACAGCTGGTGCACTATACTGTTACCCTGTGACTTGGGGGTCCCGGGAGGGGCGCCCAAATAACCAAACCAAACCAAGCAAAGATGGGGAAATTAGCTGGAGCACTCTCTTAAGATGAGAGGCAGAGTAACTTAGCGGGAATCTTTTACCCTATGTATACAGGTTCAGGTCAGTGAGCAGTCAGACAGTTGAAATAGCAACAATGATATTTATTAGCAAGCAGACAAATGTTAAGAAAACACAACCACACAGCTAACTAGAAATAGGGAATGAGAGTTTTGGGGAAAATGGGCGCTACACCACCTTTCTCGTAGTCCTGAAGAGCTCCAATTGGAGAGAAGAAGCTCGGTGTGGCAGCCAAGAGGAGCTCGCAGAACAAAAGGGACGGCAAGGCTGGATAGCACTCTGGAGTGGTCCGAAGAAGCTCTCAGAACTGAAGGTTTTTATTAGGGAAAGTATGACTGTGGGCTAGTCTGGTCTTGGGTGAAAACAATGAGTTTTGGGCTGGAGACAATGTCTCCAAAAGGTCGGAATTTATATGATTAAATTAAGGTCCGAATTGACAATAGGATAGCCAATATGCAGATGCGGCTAGCTTGGCAGTTGAGCACTCAGCTCGCCAGGGTGCCCACTCAGGGCAGAGGTCTCTTTGTTTTGACGTGCATCTGTAATGAAGGTGTTTGTTTCGGGAGGTCTCCTAAAGCAAATCTGGCAGTTTCTGGCTTGCCTTGGTGTAAACAAGTATGAGTCAGCATATAATAGCCATGCCTAGCTTCGTGCTTGTTCGGAGGCCTTACAAACACGTTGCTGAGGGTGGCAGAACAGGGCCAAATTGTGATATCAAAATGATATCTGAAGTTTACCAAAGGCCAGGCCAGTTCACAGTGGTAACGATACAGTCACAAAAAGCAAATGAATCTTAATACATACATGTAGAGCAGAATTGGGCAAGTGATGCCCTGTACTCCCCAAAACATATTTTTCATCAAAAACTTGACTTTTCCTACAAAAGCTGTGGTTTCATGTTAGAAACAGTCACAAGCGCTTCCCAACACATACACACCCCGCACACACACTAAAAAAAGAAAGAATAATAATTCAGAAGTAGACACCTGGCCACTTCCCATTTGATGGGGGTGATTTTTGTGAATTTATGACCCTTTAGCAGGTCCCTGGGGCAAAATAGTGAAAGGCAGACTCTCCCAAGTTTGTCGCATCTATTATCAAGTGTTCTCTGAATTTTGGCATCAGGCTGGTAATAAATAATCTGTGCTTTGTGTGAAGTTTTCATACAAGTCTCAATGTGACTCAATCTTGATATTGTGGAGGCCCTCATCCAAGTTCATTCCAATTCTGACTCATAGTGGATTCAGAACTGCATCCCTCATAGAAATGTGTATGTTATTTCCATGTGCATTTGCCAAAGGAGGTGCATTGTTGTGTGCATTTTTTTCAAATGGACATACTTTTGTTTACATTCTTTCAGTGACTAATATATATCTGAACATGCTTTTCCAAACTTAGGTGGCTGCTTTGTAAATCACAGAAATAAATAAATTTCTGGAGGCAAATTCACAGGATCACTTTGAGTTGTGGGTTATGTGACTTGGGTAATCTTACATTAAAATTAAAACCAAATGCATATCTCGTGCATGCCCATTCAGACGCATTATTTAGGTTCCAAAACATAATGACCAAAGTTCAACCAATAAATACATATAATATTTAAAAATTCCAATATTTTAATGAAAGAAAATGAGTATCCACATTTGCACTTCTGTACAACTTTGTGATATATATAATTATTTTAAGCTGTTTACAAATCACATTTAGTGCTTCAAATGTCACATAATGTTGATATTATATTTCTGGCAGAAATAAATATATTGCACTTAAAAAGATTTTTTTATTGGATGATTTTTCCTAATTTATGCACTCCTTTTTTCATAAAACACTTTGCCTTCCCCTCCCCCATACATACACACATCATTACATGGTGAATGTGCTCACACAATTACAGTAACTAAAACAAGTTACACAGCAAACAAGAGAACAGTAATACATTCTGTTAAGAGACACTATGTCCAGTTTTTTGTTTCCCTATACTTAAAAAAAAACCACTTTCCTCATATTTCTTCAGGTGTTAAAGACGCTAAATGCTTATTTTAAATGTGCCAGAGCTAAAATACAGAAATCTGTATTTCTTGTCCAATTTTTTTTAGAAAGTTATTTATAAAGTTCCCATCTTTATTCTCTACAATCACTACTTTAGATTTTTTTATTTAAAAAAATTCAAGTCCCAATATTTTAAGCCAGAAACTGAAATTGCTCACAGTTTATCACTATCGTAAATAAAACCCTTATTCCCTTCTTAGGAAATGGGAACTAACAGAACCATATTTATTGCATCAAATCAGCAGGGTAAAGCAAAATAACAACAAAATAAATTCACAATGAAAAGCAAGTTAGAATAATTGAAATGAAAGTGTTTCTTTGCCCCATACTCTAAACACATTAATCACAACGCAACCATTGTAGTGCTTGGATATGTACATGGAACGCTGAGGAGTGGCTGCCACATTTTCTTCAATGTTAGATAATGCTCAGCACATGCAATAGGGATGGAGTGCATAACACATTCTGAAAGCAAAGAGACAACTCCCATTTAGATGAAATTCAAAGTATGCCTTGTAGCCACAAAGCCTTGAACTGCAGATCTTATTTTAACTAATCTAGTGCTTATTTTCTTACAATACCCTTATTCCAGAGCAAATCAAGTGCACCTCAGTTCCAGATGAATACTTAAGGATTAAATTTAGAATGGAACAATTCAATAGTGGCCACTGTGATGCAGCAAAGGATCATGAAATGCATTTATTTGCAGTAACCAGCGTAACCTGTTCCTCTGGTGAACAGGGCAGTTTGATGAACATGCTGGCTTTGTTTCTGTTTTGTTATTACAGAATGATGACCCTCAAATATGCAAATACGATTGATTCATTATGTCTAAGTGATTAACATAATAAGTGAATTCTGTCTTTTGAAATGTTGCTTCATTGATTTGAATACTTGTACTTTTTCCTTACACCAATAGTTTCCGAAACCGTAAGAGTCAGAAACTTCTCTTCTCTTTCTGGGACTGAATGCTGAAATAGTCAGAAGTCTAACGAGTGTGAACAACCTGTGATCCTCCAGCTGGTGGACTGCAATTCCTATTACCCCCCTCACATTGGTTATGCTGGCTAGAGATGATGTTGCAGTTCAACAACAGTGCAGCACTATATATTCCCCAGTCCTGTTTGAGGCTATGACTTAAATAACAGAGTGGCAGGGTTGTTACGTTGCTTTCTGTTCTTTGGAACCTTTCCATATTTGTTTAAAGGCATCTTATATTCCTTTTTGGTAGTTGTAATTGGTTATTGCTGGCTGGTTTCTACTATCCTTGTAGATCAAAGATGGGAACTTGTGCTGAACTGCATCAACTGCAACTGCAACTGCATCAGCCCTCACCATTGGCTCGACTAGTTTTTTTTTAATATAATTTTTATTATAGTTCACCATATAAAACATACATTTCTCATTGTGCATTTACCGAATTGTTACAGTTACCCTCCACTCCTCTCTGGATTACATAAACTGTTATATCATTGACATACTATCATTATGCTTCGCAACAAATTTATCACAACACCAAGATAGTTCCTGCATTTCAACTTTACATGTTCCATGATATTTCTCTGATTTTCTCCTTCTTGCTATCATATTACCATGAATTAAAAATTATTTCCTGTCAAAACCCACCATCGGCTCGATTGTTGAGGGCTGACAGGAACTGCAGTCCAGCAAGAGCTGGAAGGTTCAACTCTACCTTCAGTCTTTTAATCTCAACCAAATACATGTTTTGTTTTGTTTTGGTTTGCTTTGGTTTGGTTTGGTTTCTCTATTGTAGAACCTACTATGTTGAGTGGGATATGGAGCTCTTTCACATTTCAAATTAAGAGATCTTTGCAACCAATTTAAAAACCACTTTTCAAATTACTACTTTAAGAAATATATAGAACTTTTCTCCCAAAAATATTATGGAAGTGTTTTCTAATGCCACTTCTGAACTGCAAACGTAAAGAATTTAAAAAAAAAATAGAGAACTTTTGCTTTGTGACTATGATCAAAGAAATGTTGACATAGGAAAATTTTCTCCACCACTGATTAAAATGTTGCTCAAGAGCATATAGCCTCTTTTTGTATCTGCCACACTTTTCCACAAGAGTTGTGGAGAAAGATACCAATGCATTTGTGTCCAGTGTTCTTAGTGAAATGGGGGCAGTATTTAAAATATAGAAATGAAAAAGAACAGAGGAAGGGGGGAATAGCATCTTCCCATTACTTTCATAACAAACATAATGCCGAAGTAGCTCAAACATATTCAAAACCAAACATTTTTCCCCATTATTGATATAAAGAAATGAAGTTATTAGCACAATATTGCCTCTTTTGCCTTTTTAAGGAGGGGAAATTTAGAGACTGGACAAGTTGATTTTGAAACTACAACTTGCAGAATCCCATCATCATGATGGCTGGGGAAATTC
This sequence comes from Iguana delicatissima, assembly GCA_948472985.1. Classification (NCBI taxonomy): domain Eukaryota; kingdom Metazoa; phylum Chordata; class Lepidosauria; order Squamata; family Iguanidae; genus Iguana; species Iguana delicatissima. The sequence goes on along the minus strand of CAOKZL010000410.1, from coordinate 1,159,740 downwards.
TGGGAAATACAGTCCAAAAGACATAACTTTCCCAACCTCTGGGAAAATCTATACACAGTACAACTATACACAGCTGTGTGAACACAGCTGCTTATCTAGTGGTTATGATGCACCTTCCAATCATTCAATACTTAATTACAGACATTTCAACAGCTGGAGACCCTTTGGCTGTATCATACTTAAATCTCTAAGACAATCCAAGCTTAACATAAGTCCTGATCCCTCAGTGGAAGAAACTAATTCCAAAAGTTTTATGCAAGCTGGTTTTCCTAGGATTCCTCTACTGTTCCTCCATGGACCTTTCCAACAGATCCGTCATTGCTTCTGTACCAAGTCTTGGCTCCCCTTGCCTAGGGGTCAGTCATACAAAAGGTGTCATCACTGCTGAAGAGTGGCGCAGTCCCTGGATTGCTGCATAAGGGCCCTGCTGAAAGTAATGGTGATACCGAGGCATGTGAAATGAAGGAAATGTTGGGCCACTTCCCTGCATTGAGTTGGCAATGGCAGAAGGAGTCAGTGGCATTCCCAGGCGGCTGTATGGAGGCAGAGATCCTTGCATTGGGTGTGGAATTGGAGTGGCTATGGATGTAGTGCTGGAACCAAGGGCAGTCAAAGACTGCGGATGCTGGAATCCAGGAAAACTTGATGACGATGACACCCAGGAACTGAGAGACAAGTTGTCAGATGTGGTAAAAGCAGATCCTGCAAGGAAGAGGAAGAGGAGAAAAAACTCTTGAAATGTTAGCATACTATTGAGGAAAAAAAAGTTTCTTAAAAAACTAGTGAGGTTCAGTGCTCAAAGGAAGAATGGCAATTTCCATGCCCTTAAACATTGTACATATGAAAACCAGGGCACATTGGGCCAAGCAGCATCAGATTGTGGCCAAAATGGCAAAAGTTATTAATGACAAAGAACAGACCAGCTAAGGCCATTTCCACACTGGGAATTTAAAACGGTGCAGAGCGACCTCCAACGGAGGTCTTCTGCACCGTAGAGTGGACTGGGGTGGACTACTTTTTGTAGTTCCACACCTCAATCCACACAGGAGTGACCGGAACTAGCCGTGCGGCTTGTTTTTTAAAAACCTCTTTTTAGAGGTTTTTAAAAAGCACGGAGCGCGCAGTGCCATGCCGCTCCATCACCTGGCTCAGAAGCAGATTTGCAGGTGCACACAAGTGCTTGCCTGCAGATCTTCCGCGGGCGGGCTTTTGGCTGCTGAGCTTCTCTGGTTGGTGGAGAACCTCTACCATCCCGGAGCCACCATTTGGGACGCTGGAGGACTGCAGAGCAGCGAACTCGCACTACTCCTCATGGTGATGGACTTGCCTGGCCAGAAAACAATGCCGGTAAGCTCCGTTTTGAGGCGTTCCCCCCCCCCACATGCGGAAAGGGCCTAAGAGAGGCTGCAGCAGTTTGCTTTCATCTGAGTCCACAGGACGCTAAACTGGCCCCCTTCCTGCTTTCCTTTCGTAGGCAGGTAAAGACATTTCTTTTTAACCAGGCCTTCAGTGGGTTTGCTGGAGACCTTTTTACTTATTTTTAGATGTTTTTAAAAATCTATTTTAAAAAAATCTATTTTCAAAATCTACAATCTTATATGTTTTTAATGTTTTAATTATGTGTATGTTTTTATTTTTTTTACCTGTTGGAAGCCACCTTGGGTCCCATCTTGGGAGAAAGACAGCCCATACACACACACACACACACACACACACACACACACACACACACATCTATGCAAGCTATTTTTCTACATTGAAATCAAGTTTTCAGCAACCAAAGTGAGGTGAGGATAAAGGAGGAAAGAAAGAGAGGGAAACTAGAACATTTTAAAAGCAGCTGACAATGTGGAATGACAGAGAATTAATCTCTGCCAAATTAGGACAGTTGAAGGGTATAACTTTCTAGACCTCCAAATGTTGCATCACAACTCTTATTACTGCTACGTATTGGCTTTGCAGTCTAGGGCTGATGGAAACTGCATTTCAATATCTCAGGCCCATAAACTACCAAATATAAGTGTTAGGGATAGACTTGGGAAAACCAGATTCTAATTTCCACTAAGTCATGAAATTCATTGGATCACCTTGGGCCAGTCACTTTCTCTAAGACCTACCTGCTACATGGGGTTGTCACAAGAATGCGGTGGGGAGAAATGAGAACTATCTATGCTACCATAAGCACACTGGATGAAAGGCAGACTATAAATGTAATTAGAACAAATAAAAGCAACTAAATCCAGACAACTAGTAGAAGTAAGTAACTCATCTATAATAGCAAAATGGAGCAAAGTTAGAGGACAAAGGGGGCATTTTCAGATGTGTTGCAAATGGAACAAATCTTCTTCACATGACAATTATATATTCTGCAGGCCAGAAAAGAAAATAATGCAACATAACATCAGTGGAAGGTGTCCTTATAGGAATAATTCGAAGGACTATTTTCAGCAATGCTGTCAAGGCCGACTTGTCAAGATAGCATCTACTTGCATGGCAATTTTGGACACCTGTTCCAGAATGCAAGCAGCCAAAGTGAAAAATGTTTGAAAACAAAATCACATGGTTTTGGGCCAGAGTTTTAGAGCAGCTTAAAAAATTAAGTGGTAAGTACAAAAGCAAGGAGAATAGAGATGGCCAAAAACATGATTTTTGAAATAATTTTGCAAATGTCATTCTGTACATTTCCAAACTTGTATATTGTCATGACAAAATGACAACACAACTTTAGTCTTTCCTTAGCCTTCAAATTTCTCTCTCTCTCTCCCTCCCTCCCCTGTCTCTCTCTCTCATGTGCACACATGCACACACACATGCACACACACACTTCTCCTCTGTCACACTAAACTGTTAATAGTGCTCTTATTCCTCTATAACTGCCATAGCAATATGGAATCCTGGGATTTAGTGTGGGAAATCTAGAATTTTCAGGCAGAGAGTTCTTGAGCCTCACTAGATTACAAAGCCCAGAATTCCACAGAATGTTTCCATGGCAGTTAAAGTGGAATAATAATGCTATAACAGTGTAGTGTGAGAGCACCCTTAGTCTCAAGAAAAAGCAACTCCAGAAACATTTCTAGGATTCAATAACGTTAAGTAAGGGTCACTAGAAAGATTTCTAGCGACTGGTATTGCAATGCACAGTGGTACTCACAGGCTTCTGTCTAGCATACACATCCTAAGAAGACATCTAGGGAGCCCGGGAAAGATCCAGGCCATGCTGTGCAAACTGAGAATGACACAGAGGTTCCCACTCATATCTCACGAGTGCCATGCTCACCTGGCACCAGGGGCTAAGGAGCCTTCTGCAGACAGAAACTCAGTATAAGCCTGTGAGATTGTTTGGTATTTTAATTTAATTTAATTTAATTTAATTTAATTTAATTTAATTTAATTTAATTTAATTTTTCTTCAGTATTTGGGACCTGCTTTAGGTCCCATTTTGGAAGAAAAAGCAAGGCATAAAACCAATAAATAAATAAACAAGGATGCCATTTTTCCTGCCCATACATTCAGTGTTTCAGGAGCAGAAGAAAGTAGCACAGAGGACTAACAATGTTGGGGGAATGGAGCAAAACGTTTCCTCTCCAAATGCCTCCTGCATGAAATTTTTCTTCAGCTACCAAAATCTAACATTGCAGACACAATCTCTGTACTGCACTGTTATAGTGCTATTATTCCACTTTCAACATCCTTTAGAATCCAGGGGTTTGTAGTTTAGGGAGGGGCATTTAGAATTCTCAGCCAGAGAGCTCTTTACCTTCAGTAAACTACACATCCCAGAATTCCACAGGATGTTGAAAGTGGAATAATAGCACTTATAACAGTCTGCTTCTGTTTTGTACATCTAGTGGACAACTTTCCACATGAAGAGAATCTGCTTCAACAGGTTGCCTCAAAAGACTTGCTCAGTGTATAAAGACTTATAACAGTGTAGTGTGTAGAAAGGCCCTGAGACACTGAAAATTGTTCACACCTTGAACATTTCTATTTGTTGTGTTCACATTCCTCTGATAGCTTTGCCTGCCCCCTTTCTTTGGATGCCTAAACTCTATTTCTAAGTACTCAACATTACTACAGTACTAAAAATTGGGAGGGGATTTTATTAACTGCAGCAAGGCTAAGGATAGCTAAGAATTGCAAAATAAAGCAAGACATGAATAGTATAAAGAGGTGTGGTATATCTATATCGCTATTAATGATAAATTGACTTGTAATATCAAAGTAAAGAAGGGGGAATTAAAAAAAGATATTTTTATAGATATTTGGGGTGAATTTATTGGTTATATGTTAATAAAGGGGAAAGGAACTAAACCAACTGAAGAATCATTTCAATTTTGTAAGGAGAATGGAGCTATCTGAAATGAATGGAAGTGGTTATATCTCTAATAGTCCTGCTGGTGGGGAGCACTTATGATTTAATTGTAGAATAAATTAAGTTTAAGAATATATGGTATAAGTGATTTGTAAGTTTATGTTTATTATGTATTAAGTATTTTGCTGTGTGTTCTGTAGTGCTATGTATTGTTATGTAGTTTAAATAATTAATAAAAATCATATAAAAAAAATTGGGAGGCGATGAACATTTAATTTGGAAGGCAGAATTTTTATTTGGGGAGCAATTTGCCCACCCTCCTCCCAGTAGCTACAGCCCAAAAGTAGCATCACATCCTGCTCTGGAAGTATCTGTATCTATATCAGGTTTGTATTCAAGCACTCACCTGATTACTGAAGGCAACATGGGACTGCATGCAGGCAAGTCTATGAAATTTCAAATAGACAAGTGACTGGGTTAGAATGCTTTGCCTAGAAACCAAATGGACTATCAGAGGAGGAAAGCCCTTACCCTGTACTCAGCTCAGAAACTGAATGAATGCTGCAAATGGAGCAGAATTCCCTGCCCCTCTTCTGACAGCCCTGGCCAGATGGGGGGTGGAGAGGAGGTACATGTTGGTAACTTTTGTGGTTTGTTCACAAGATTGATCTCTCTAGTGAATAGCTATAAGGCCAATGCAGGGCATGCATAAGCCAAGAATTCTGTACAGTTTGGTTCACAACAATGCAAGATCTATATAAGAGAAAAGACCACTCCCTTTTCACCCAAACAAATTCTCCTCAAATTCTTGGGTGCATTTTTAAGCATTACTCTAAGAGCCACAGAAGTCGCACATATAAGGTTGAACTCTGACACTTTCCAGACCAGACCCTCACTTACCTCTGTTTTGTGTTGTTTGACTTTCTTCTCCCAGGACTTCATCTTCACCCCCATAGGTTCTGATGGGGGATCGTGCATAGGAATGCTTTTGAATAAGGCTCTCCACACTTTCTCTGTAAAAAAAAGAAAATGACATGCAGCATCAGCAGCCACTTGAAAGACACCTATATATGCTTATTTAAATTAAGGCTCAAAAATTTTCATTTTTAAGCAAGTACAGTTGCTAATGACATCATGAACCCTATGGCTGAATTTAACATCTAAGTCGAAAGCCACATGTACTCTCTTAGCACCTGAAAGATTGTGATCCCCCCCCCCCCGTTGCAAGTAGTCTATGTAGTGGTAGAAATTCAGGAATGATTAAAAACATAACAAGTAGAAATATTAAAAATCAGAGAATTGGTTATACAGTCTTATTTTACTGGTACCATTTGCTTTTTTAATCCTTGCGTATTTTTAGAAACAAATCAAGGACACATAGGAGGATTCATGCAAGAGTCTCAAAAACGTCAACTATTTTAAACATATGGTGGCACTGCAGTGTTACTAAATATAATGGGAAGACTAATGATGATGATAATGTTGATACTGATAGACTGAGCCAGCATTAACCCAAAAAGAAAAGAGTACAAAAGAGCAGCTATTTTCTGTAGAAATGGTGCAGCCACAAGTAGCATGATGTTTCAAGATAATTTAGCTAATGCATGATGAATTGACATCACAATGAGCTTACTGGTTTTTAATATGCCACAGAACTCCTCGGTTTGGGGCCCATACTACAAAACTCATTTTTGTTCTATAGAAATCAATATTATAAGAGACTTACCAAGGTTAAAATCCCATACACATTTCCCTGAGGCTGAACTTACTAAGTTTAACATTGGAGAAATGTACATAGATATTTATTGTGTGGTCACAGACCCAATAAAACAAGCAAAACAATAACAATGTAGTTGGTATAAAAGTTAAAAGCATGATTGTTAAAACCAAAATCATTTAAATATATGAATCTTAGAAAACACACATAAAGCGTGGGGCGCATATTATGATTAAGACAGTCATTCAAGCATTCTTAATTAGGGAGTCACAGACCGTTAAAAGCATGTGAAATCCATTGTGAAAAAAGCATTTAAAATAGAGCAGAGAACAGACAAATCAAAAGGAAGCGTATAATCGCAGACTTGACGTATTATAGATGTGTGTTAATCATATTTTTACAAGTTTCTATTACAGATTTCTTTATATCTCCTAACAGATAGGCCAGATACCATCCAGGGGATCTACCAGGTAATTTATTTAAGAATTTATTTAAGTGAAATTAATCTGAGTATCATCTTGGTAAAAGTTACAAAAAAGAACTACATGGGATAAGGACTCTATTGAGCCATCACCACAGGGACAAAACCACTCTTTATAAGGAATTCCCTGATAGCAACCTTCTAGAAGGGCTGACGGTATAACGTTAAAACAGGCTTTGGCAAAAACCCTACAGTATTTGATGACAGTCAAATTATCCAAATAATTTTCACCCCTCTCACTATTAAATGACAGTCCCAGGTGGATTGGAGAACAGGAAGTACAAGCAACAGATACTGAGTATTGTATACCCAAATCTTTAATGCGACAATCAAGGATCATTTTACCTTTGACCAAATCTTGGGTAGAAAGAAAGGCATTGGAAAAGCCTAATCTTTGTATTTTATCATTGATGGCTTTGGACCACTAGCTTTGATAATTGCCTGCTGGCAAAAGGTGTATGTAGCCAAATTCAGATTTTGAATAAAAAAATTTAGGCCAGTATCTTAATGCCCATAGCCAAGCTGTGCATTCCACGGATGAAGTACTTGCTTAAAGCCAAAGTACTGCTGATGGAACACAGGTAGCTACACCAAATAATCACCGCAAAAACTCTGAAAGTATTTGTTCCATAGCCTTGGAAAGGCCTAAAATCCAGATAGAGATGCTGAATAACAACTGGGGCAGTACTTTGTCCTTAAATACCCTAAGGGCAGCAGGAATAAATTGCCCACCTTTAGTATTGAAAAACAGACTATAGCTTTGGCACTATTGGATGCAGATTGGAGAGCAGAGGTTTGATGAGATGCCCAAGTACCAGTGGATTGAAAAGTGACACCTAAATATCTGAACTGTCTAATCTGTTCAATCTTTTGTCCTCCTATAATTCTATAAATGGAGAGTGACTTTCAGAAAAAAAAACCCTAATTTTATTTTTGCTAAAGTTGATGGTTAGTAGATTATCTCTACAGTAATCAACAAAAGTTCTCAGCATATGCTTAAGGCCCACTTTACTAAAGGAGAGCAGAGCAGCAGCATCTGCGTACAGGAGTAAGGGGATTTTAGCAGCAGCCAGGTTTGGAGCATGAAAGGACTCTGAATCAAAGATTGTGGAAAGGTCATTCAGGTACAAATTAAAGAGAGTAGGTGCCAAAATACAGCCTTGACAGACTCCTTTTTGAACAGGAATAGCTTTAATTAGACTACCCTGTATACCACATCTAATTTGTATGGTGGTATTGTGGTATAGAGATATAACTAACAAAAGAAGTCTTTTATCCATAGAAGACAAAGAAAGTTTAGCCCACAGTCAATCTCTGGATATTGAATCGAAGACTGATATTAAATCTATAAAGGTCACGTATAATTTGGAGCTAAAAGATCTTGTATACTTTTCCGATAGGTGGCTTAAAATTAAACAATGATCAAGTGTTGACCTGTTCTTTCTAAAGCCAGCCTGCTCATCTCCTAGAATGTTTTCATCCTCAGTCCAGTTGATAAGTCTATTATTAAGGTATCAGGCATAAATTTTACCCACTATTGAAAGTAGGCTAATGGGCCAATAGTCATTCCTGTCCCCTTTTTTATAAATAGTAATTACAATAGCCTGAGTCCAGTTATTGGGTAATTGAGCAGTCCTGTTAATTTGGGTAAACAAGGCTGCTAATAAAGGTGCCCACCATGTGATATTGACTTTCAGGAGCTCAGGCATTATGGAATCGGGTCCTGGGGATTTACCGGATTTGACCTGTGTAATTAGTATCTTTATTTCAGCTTGGGTCACAGGTGCCCAGTGTGGAACATCTACAAAGTTCAAGGAATGGGAATCAATCTCTGTGGAGATCTGGTCTCCATGATCTCTAAATAAGGTCGAAAAATAAGATTCCCACACCTGGGCAGGAATATTACACTGAATTGGGCCTATTAGGTTCGCTGACATGCCTGATACTATAGACCAAAATTGTTTGGAATTTTTTTGGATAGAGGAGTTTATCAAAAGGTTCCATTGCCTATACGTAGCTTCTTTCTTTTTTTGTGCAATCAGAGCTTTATAATGTTTTTTTAATAAGACAGTAGGACTGAGGCAAAGTTTTACTATTGTCCCTTCAATATTGGCAATACAGAGACCTTAAACATTTTTTTGTCTCAAAACATTCCTTGTTGAACCAAGATACACCTTTGTACCTGGAGTTTGCTATCCCCATTTCAGTATTCCTCATTGTCAAAGACAGAGCAGACAGCAATTGGGTAGTTTCCCAATATCACCTGCATGTCACTGGCTTCAAAAATAGTGTTTTTAAGCTTTGTGCCTTCTAGTGAGTTTAAAAATGCAGAAGTTTTAACATTTATGTTTTCTGACCATATCAGCCTCTTATGCCTAACTATCATAGCGGAATCAGCAAACTGATTATGCATTTGTAAATGAATGTTGATAGTGATCCCAAGAGTAAGAGAGAGGGGCAGATGATCACTTTCAATTCTGTCCACCATGTAAAAGTTTTTGACGGAACTGAACAGCATATCTGAAATTAATACATAATCAACAGTACTGCTCTCTGTCCCTGAAATGTATGTAAATTTTCCACAAGACTCAAAAAGGGGATTCCCATTAAGTATTCTTAAAGCGAGCTGACCTGTCAACTGAACAAGGCATATGCCTGCAAAGTTTATCCCAGTATCTTTAGAGTACCTATTATTATTAAATATGCGGTCCTCTGTGTCAGTTAGGCACCAATACTGAGAAGCAAAAAGAGTATCATTATTGGGTCCAATTCTAGCATTAAAATCCCCCATAACAACTAAGTAGGCTGAGGGAAATTGTGACTCTAAATTTACTATGTAGTTTTCTAATTCTTCCCAATGCTGTATGGTCTGATCTCTTCTGGAAGTGGGAGGAATATAAACATTTACAAGCAGAAAACTCATACAGCCAAAGACAATTAAACAAGATATAGCAATCTGTCTGCAATGAAGCAAGCATTTAATGGAAACTTGAAGGAATGTGCCAACCAAAATGGCTAGCCCTGCCTTTAGTCTTCCCTTGCCAGTGGTAGTAGAAGTAACCGTTGGTAAGTCATATGATAAAATAACCATTAACATCTAATTTATTTGTACACCATATCTCTTGAAGGAAGATGATGTCATGCTCCCCAATAAAGTTTATCATATCAGTGTCTCTAGATTTGTGATTCCAACCAGCTATATTCCATGACAATGTTTTGAACTGATATTTTGGGGAAGCTAATTTTGAATTAATGTGGGTCAGGGAAGCGAAACTACAGTTTTGTGACTTGGCAGATAGACAACTCACTATGATGCTTGAGTTGTCAATCTATAGAGTGAATCTGGTCCAAATGTCCCTCCTTGTCAAAGAACACTGGCCCATTTTTCCAGAGGAACATCCTATTAGGGCACTTTTCTTTTTGTAATTGTGTTGTTGATAAGGGAATAGGATTCTCTAATTTACTTAGATCTTGAGGTCTGCTTGGCCTTTCTTCCATCTTCACTTTCAGATTAACTATAGAAGAAGCAGGGTCACGTTCACTCCTGCCAGCATGTAGCTCACTCCTCTTGATATGGCTTGAATCAGCCAGATTGTTAGTGTCATGTGTAGTTGATTGCTGAAGCTCCACAAATAATCTGTTTTTCTTTACTTCATTTAACAATAAATTCAGAACAGATAGTGGAAGGCTTACTGAACTTGGATTTCTCTTCTCTTGGAAGCTTAGTAAAGTTATTCTCAAGGACAATAACGTCTCTATTATTTCTGATTGTACCTGTGGAGGAAGTAATAGAAAACTCTCCAAAAGAGACTCTTCCTCCACAATACTGATTTCATTAAATTTTGTGTTCAGCAACAATGCATTGTGATAATCAGTCAAGGCTGGTTCATCTTGAGAAGTATGAGTTAAGCAGACTACGCCGTCCTCCAGATTGATGAGATTAACTGATCCCCTTTCAGGCTGTTCATTAATTGAAACTATGCTGGGGGGATTCTTAACCAATGACATGGGAGGGACATTATTTTCAAAAACCCAAGAAACTAGAAGCCCCATATTTTAAAAACTGTTCCGTAATGAAAGGACTTTTTTCACACGTACTGACCAGTGAAAGAAACTACAGCTCTAGCGTATGTGTAGTTAAAAAAGAGGTAATCCATTTGCACAACTTTATCCACTGTGAGAACCTCTTGCACCATGGGACCCAAAATGTACAGAAGATGCTGCTTACACTGCATCTGGGTCAGTATGCCTGCAGGTTTTGGATAATTACTAAAAATAAGTTTGTTCTTCACCAATCTCAAGTTCCAGTGCATAGTTCTAGAATTGTCCTGATCATCTGAAAGTTGTGCTGCTGTTGAAAGGGTTAATTTCTTGCCCCTTACCACTAGACTCTTTCCTGATGATATCTTCCTGAGGGTCTCCACTGTCAAACTCTTCACACTTCTTTGGAGAGACAGAAAAGAGGTCAAAGGAGTTGCTGGTTAGCGTCTTCATCTTCTCATGCTGTAGTTTATTTTCATCCACATTCTTTGCTTCCTCTGCCTCCTCTGCGTTCTCCTCCATCAGAATAAAAAGTTTCTGATAATTCATCTTCTTATGTCTGTGTTAACTTCGGTCTCTTAATATTTTTACTTTTCTTTACTCTGTTTATCTTAGGTTGATGGAGCTTCTGTTTCTTTTTAGTCATTGTGGAGGAGGAGGAGGAGGAATAAGTCGAATCATCCAGTGGAGAAAGAGCCCTAGAATCACTTATGGTCTCCGCCTTTACTAAAAATTCAGCAATCGTAGTTAGTAAGCCATTACACTCAGAGAGGAAGGATTTAATTAAATCTAGATCTTCAGAAATATTAGTGATGTATCCTATAAATTATTTTAAATTCTCTTTCTCCTCCAGCTTCCCCTTCTCTTTGTCCTTCTCTTGCTCCTTCTCCTTCACTCCATCCCCGTGTGACATTATGTGCCGCTGCATAGGGTCTTCTATTTCTTTATTCATAGGATTGCTCAGTTTTGTGTTTTCTTGTATTGCTGATAAGTTAATTTTTTCAGCATATGCAATTTCCATTTCTAGGTCTACTAATCCCGCTGTCTCTGAACTTCAAGTAGGATCTGGTTTTGGTCCAAGGACCAATCTAACACAATTTCTTAGAGATATTTAGTCTCTATTGCTGCTGTAGTCTGTGTGACTGAGCTGAAAAAAGGCTGGGATTACTGCTTGTTTGTTTTTTAGTAGGGGGAGACATAGTAGAGGATAGAGGGATACCCAGCTTTCTGTAACCCTGCCTAGTGTAAACCATGACTGTCTGTTGAGGCAGCTGCTTAAACAGAAACCTCTTGCTGTGTATTAGCTTCCCTTGTTCCCTTCTCTCCTCTGAGCAGACATACTGAGTATGCCACCTGGGCTTTCTCACATGACTTCTTTTCTTTTTTTCTCTCAGAAGACTGTATGTCTACTCCAAGTAGGGTTATAAATTTAAATATTTCCAGGTAATATCAATTATTCAAAAAAAGTGAAGGTCACTGCAATAACAGTTGAGCAGCTGGAGATAGTAAAAAATTTACTTACACCATACTTAATTAATGTTGGACTTTTCTACCGCCTCTTCCTCCAGTGCATTACTTGATTAAGAAGCCATTCCCTCCAAGGCCAAAAACCAGAAGAAAGCACACTAAATTCCTTGTAGATTTCCAGATGGTAAAATAGTGTAATCTCCTGTAGATAAGTTGTATCCTTTTTGGGGAGTGAAATAGATAAACAGTACAAACAAACTCCGGTGCTTGAGAGAGCTTGAAGGGAGCGTGGCAGCTTATCTGAAAGCTGGAAGCCACTTCCCAGAAATGTGCACAGGGCTATACTGTAAATTAACCTAAATTCAGTCTATGAAGGTATAAACAAATATCTCCCACTCAAAAAAATTCAAGACTATTTACGCATTTAGAAAACATGTGTACCAAACCTTTCTAGGGCAATTAACAACCCATTATAACAGTCTCATAATCATACTTATCATAGAAAATATAGTGCTATACCTTTGCTGAGTTAGTATGAATGTTATTGTCTTGTTTTATTGTTTGTAAATAAAAAAAAGGAAAAAGAAAAGAAAATATAGTTCTATACAGTATCTGTGAAAATACGCTTCCAAGCTAGTAGCATCTGACACCATTATCAGTCAGATAATAGTGACAAATGAAAAAAAAATAACTGGAGAAAAGTGCTTTACAATGCTTTTTAAACCCCATATAACTGGCCTCTGGTGAACCTCTTCAGAGTGAGTATTCTATAAGACTAGGACCATCGCTAAAAAGGCCCTTCTTTGTAGAATTGGTGGGCGTCTACTCCAGAAGACTTTTCCTACCAACTAGTATCTTATTGCAAGAAGTATTTTCTAATATATGCAGGTCAGAGACCAGTGACTCTCTAGGTAAAGGAAATGGACCATGGAGTGAGTTCTCTGAATGAAATACTATGTGTCAAATGGGAAACAAACACCTTTTCACAAATACAGCTTTTAAGAAGTAGAAGTGAGTTGCAGCTATTTAGTGATTTAATCTATTTGAGAACAAAGCCATTTTCGTTAGCAGGATTCCCCCAGGATCAATCTGACCTGATGCACTTCCAAATGGGCTGCCTGCCCCTGCTCACATAGAAAATCCTGTTAATTGAAGCAGTTTAAACCTAGCAAATGCAGAGATCTCTTCTGGACATATCCTTTGGTAATTCAGGTTAGCTACAAGTAAACTGCATTTCAGCAATACACAGAACATTTAAAAGAAGTAGGATAAAGAGAATGACCAAAAATGTACAAAAAAGATTACAGTAATCATTTCTTTTTTCTTACTAAAGGACTGAGAATTGTTTTGTCCTTGGAATATCACTGGTATCATAATATATTAGAGTCTTGGGGGAAAATGAGGGTAAGGAGTAGGGGAGGGTTATCAAAGTAATTTACTTGTGGGGACTGGAAGTGGACAGAAAGCAATGGCAGTTGCTACTGAGAGGAGAATATAATTGAATTATTGCCTTTTAAGTGATTGAAGACAGTGGCCATATCAGAGTTATCTCCCAGAAAATCTTACAAGGGAAGAAGAGATGGAGGGAGAGAGGGAAGGCAGAGAGAGACACAGAGAGAGAGAGCACATTGGTTACAATTATGGATCTGAATGCCTCTTTCCTCTAAGCTGGCAAAAGGAGAAATGCAAAAAAAAAATTGCATTACTTTGTACAAATGAACAAGAGTAGGAGCAGGACAACATGATAAATTAAGCTCATATGGGCTGCAGGCTTTAGAGTTCAGCAGTCTTAGCCATATGTAACCCTGACATAAGAGGTATTGTAAAAAGCCTGAACTCAGGATGAGGGGACATTTCTTAAAAAATTATAATCCATCTTTTTATATGCACAGAACTTGAGTAACAGCTGTAGCTTTTGAACACTATTCAGACCCACACAGGTCACATTGCAGTAGTACAACTGGAAAGTAATAAAGTATGAGCTGCTGTGTCCAGATCTGGCTTCTCTAGGAAAAGGCACAACTGATGCATCATCCTAGGCTGGACAAAGACACTTCTGGCCATCTAGACTTCCAGAAGTATTGCTGGGTCCAAGAACACTCTCAAGCTACAAATCTGATCTGCTAATATTTGGTTCAGGGCTAGTAAACTGCAGCTACCATGATTTTCTGCCCACAGCCCATGCTGGCTAGGATTCATGTGAGTTGAGTCCAACAACATATCTGGAAAAGCCACAAATGCCCATTTTGATCCAGTGCCTGTACAATTACTTGTTCATAGGAGTGGCAGCTCATTCTTTCACTAACTGTCAGATTATATTACCAGCATATTTTATATACTAGAGCAATCCTACACTGTTCTGTTGTGTATAGGTTGGCATATAAGGGGCTGTATGGCAACTAAGGGATTGGATTTGACCCTGAGACCTCCACTTACCATTCTCTAATCTAACACAGACTTTAAAACTTTGTCCCAAAACATTTCATTTCCAAAGTGCCTAGGCAGGAACTCCATGCCAGCCCCATGGGGAAAAATAGGGACTGCTGTCAGGAAATGTTCATCAGCTCCATTCTAATTTGAAATGCCACTTGAATATCTCCGTTCTCTTTTGCTCCAGCTTCCAAGCTAGGGGAGAAGAATTTGGTCTGGGCTGCCTACAAGAACAAAAACTTCAGCTTGTGAACCCTCATTAGCATAACTAAGACAAACACAACCCTACTTGCACGTGATGTAGTGGTTTGAGTGTTGGACTATGAAATGTCTTCGGCTGGTCCTGAGCTCATGCTCTATTCTGAGAACATAGCCATTTGTGTGCCATTGTTTTAAAATGTTGCTCAAACACAACACAAATAGGCCCTATGTAGAAGAGATGCTTGTGAAGCAGCAGCTGAAGTGGCACATAGGTAGTTCCATGCACATAGTCAGCAACAACACCAATCAGCTGCTCAAAAGGCTTGGAATGGATACCTCTTGGACTTCAACACCTAAAATCCACCAGCATGGCCACTGGTTGGGGAATTCTGGGAGGTACAACTCAAAAGACTAACTTTTCCAAGCCCCAGCTGTTCACTTCCAAAAGGAATCTAAATCCAGCTTCTCTCCCAAATAGCTAATCAGCACTACCACTGATTATATCTGAACATAGCTAAAAACAGAAACATTGCTATCAGTTTTAGTGAAGAAAGATTTATTTTTGTACATGTCAGGGTAGAACCTTAAGCTGCAAGATGCAGTTACTAACAGGCAGCCCATACCATTGCCTTTTCCATAAGCAGACAGAGATAATTCTATAAATTACCAACAGACAAATCAATATATTTCCTATTACAATTCTCCCCCATGACAATATGTCGGTGGCAATTTGAGACAGCAATTAAATTTGGAGCATTTCAATACAGGATAAATGCACTTTTTTTAAAAAAAAAAAAGATACTTATTGAAACAGTCATTTTATGCATAATTCAACAGTTATGCTTCATCCTGGAAGAGCTTTGAGCCTGTTTATCATCAGATATTGCTTGCCTCAGATAATTAATTCTGTTTTTCTCAGTACATAAACTCTAACAATTCCATCCAGTGAAAACAAATATGAAGAATGGTCACAAGAGACACAGATTTTTCTTCCAGTTTTTGGTAGACGTTATTGCTTCTGAGCCAGAGATCCACCTGTATTTTGATATAAACATGCAGCTCCTGCACAAGCATATTTTTTTCATTCACTCTAGGCATTTATTCCTGTGCGTACACAGGATTTTCAGACCTTTAAAATTAATTGAGAAGCTTTTGCAGACAAAGGAATTCTACATACGCTGGAGCATCTGCACCCACTGGGATCACTGACTGGGATCAATTACTTTGTCATCTCACTTGCAGAGTTTTTTTTCTGAATGTTATGTCACAACTAGCCAGTTATGTTGGAGTACAAGTCCCAGCCAGCATAGCCACTCACCATGCTAGTTGGAAATGATGGAAACTGCTGTCTGACACATACTCCTTCTTGCATAATGCTGATCCACAATATGAAAAAACACAGGTTTTTTTGTAAGTTATATTACAGTGTGCCATGTGAAAACAAATAACATGAAAGACCCTAGGCTGGATGGAATAGGGCAACTTCTGAAAAGAAAGAGAAGATTGCAGGGGAGGGCAAAGGGTGGCATTCCTTACTCCAAGGCTGCTTTTTGGATGTTCCCCTCTTTTTTTCCCCAATTTGATTATTAGATAACACTTTGACCATGAAGACACAATCCAGACAATTGTGCCTTCACAAGATACAACCCAAAATGCAGTGAAGGCACTCCACTAGATACTTAGAAGTCACATTTCACGTTTATGATTAAGTGCATACAGAGATACGTGAATACAAGCACAACATCAATCTGAAGCAGCTACACACATCTGTCTCACTAACTATAGTCATGATTTTTTTTTTTTAACATAGTTAGGTATGGCTTGAATGGGCCCTTCTCTGTGTCCTGCCAGTGGCGGCGAAATGCTGTGGGAGAACAAGGGAGAGGGCTTTCTCTTTGTGGCACCCTGGCTATGGAATAGTCCCCTCTCAGAGGCCCGATTGGCAATGAATACTGGTACCAGTCTGGGGCCATTTCCACACTACATTCTTATAGCGCGATTATTCCACTTTCAACATCCTATGGAATACTGGGGTTTGCAGTTTCGGGAGGGGCTGGCCAGTGTTGTGCAGAAGTGGCCTGGTACGTATTAAAGCCCTCAAGGCACAATTAATTGTATTCAGATTTGTACATGTGCAACAGTTTATATTAAATTGTTTTAACTGTTTTTAAATTCTCTTATTTTAAGCGTTGAATTGTTTAATATGCTTTCAGGATTTTTAAAAATTATTCTTTTCATCCGGAATTTATTCACAAAATTTGAATGTAAAAGAAAGCAGATCTCATTGCTACCGCAAACAGGAAATTTTTCATTAAAGGTAAAGTAGCTTTTGAAAAGTACTTTATCTAAGAGCAATTACAAATGAGGATTTTACCATGCCTTGTGCTGCCCTTGTATTTTCAACACTTCTTCCATCATTTTTCTCACCACTGAAAATCCATTAGTGTCCACAAAAAAGCGGGGGGCAGGGAATAGCTGTTCAGTGCCTTTAGTTTGAGGAACTTGTTAAAACAAGCTAATACTGCAATCGTATTAGAAAAACTAAAAAAAGCCCAACACCAATGAGGTCTGAAAAACAGAAGAGGTGACAACACAGAAAACAGAAGATGGCAATCATTCGTAAAGAATGAGTAAATAATAGCAATTCCAGAAAAGGCACTTGTGTGGATTTTACAGCTAATGTAGAAGCAAAATGTGTTGCTAGGCTATTCTGCAGTTCCTCTGCTTTATTCATGGAATTGACTTCAGATGTTATTGTCTTCTGTTTGTAACCCTCTTTTTCTTTTCCTAGCATTTCTTCCATTTTCTTTCTTAACACAGAAAGTCCATTTAGGAGTTAAAGAATAAATAGTTTCGCTCTGTTTTTCAACTGGTAGCACTAGGGGTTATCTATATGGGCACATCCAAAAATAGGCCACACTCAGTTATACAACAGTACTTACTTAGCTCCTAGTATTTTGGTAGACTCAGGTCTACAGAGACAGGCAACCGGTGATAGTGCTGTGCTGGAATGAGATGGCAGGAGTGTCTAGCAGGCCTCTTTGTGTGCCATAGTTAGACTTTGGGAAAGACATGGGTGTGGGATTCTGGGAGATGTAATCTTAACATGTTACTTTCCCAGGACTATGGACCAGCTCCTGCTCAAGAATGTCAGAGACTTCTGTCTATGTCACAGGATGGTCAAATTATGCAATCAGAAATCACCCATTCCTTATTTATCCTTTTCCTCCCTTCACCCATCTCTCTGGTTTTGATGAAAAAAAATATTAATGCAGAAAATCAGTAACTTTCACAAATCCAATTTGTTTAACTATTCACTGCTCAATAAAGAAAAATAAAACAGTCTTGTAGTGTACAGTTTGGCAGTTATTCAGCTGAAGGTGTCCTTAGTTATGAATTTCAGTGGTTTAATATCCACACCTCTTGGTACAATTGGAACACTGCTCAATCACAAAAAGCAGCAGAGGTGAGTCACCTAAACAGCCTCAAAGGAAGACACAAAAATAAATCTAGTCACTCTCCAAAACAGAGAAAAGAAAAGAAACGACTATACAAAGACATGATAAATTGAAGCATCCAACACAAAACGAAACCATACAGCCACAAAGAAGAAGAGGAATTCATTCTCACATCCACACATGAGAGCCACATGATGCTGTCCCACACAGTCTATGTGTGAATAGCATGGACAGGGCAGATCATGCAGTCCTCTCCTAGCTGGTGATCATTGAAAAAACAAGCTTGCAAATGAAAGATGATGACATTCAGCGAGGGATGGGTGGGTTGTGAATTCTTCTTTTCAGACTCCTCTGAAAATTCTCTTTGGGAATCTGTAAGGTCAAAAAGGTAGACTAGCTCTACTAAAAGCAATTTTTAATAAATGAAACTGGGAATTTAGTAAGGCATTTCTGCCAAAAAAAAATGGGGTGAAACACATGATACCTTGGCTAAGTGAAGCACTGCTTGACAATGAGTAGAAAGTTGGACATTCCTGAATTTCTAGGCAATATGACAGTCCTATTTGTGTACCATCTCCCTCCTAATAAATTCCAGATGTGCTGCCCTACATTCCCTATCACCTCCAGCCTCCACAGCCCATGGCCCATTCAGAAGACATTGGATTAGAGAAGGATGCTAAACAAAGTGAACAAAACTTCAAATGTTGAAGACCAAAGGTACAGGGCTAGACCTTCAAAGTAGGCCATGCTGTCTGAACTAGTCCATAAAGCCAAAATATTCATCTACAAGTTACTTGATTATAAAAGCAAAGGACTCTACATATGCACAGGAGCCGTTTCATTCCTACTTATCATGTTTTAATACTCAGCTCTGAAACTGAGTTAACAGACTTTGAATTTGAGCCTCAGTTCAAGTTAGGTCCTGATGAGACTGTAAATCTGAAATAGGAAGTTCAAAATTGTTAGAGTCATGTATTCATAAAAAAACATATTCAATTAGGGTAGGAAAGTGCAATGTCTGTCATCATGTCATAAAAAGATGTGTTTTTCTCTCAGTTACACTGTAAGGAAACCTAGCCTATATGGTTGCAGATAGATGCTGCTTTCAATCAGTTACAAGGAGCAATCCAATTACTAGGTGGTTTAGTGCAGTAACTGACTCCAGCCTAATTTAATTTCTTTAGGTCTCTGAAGATCAATTGATCTGATTTGTTTCCCTCCCTAAAGGCTAGTTAGGAAAAAAAGGAGACTTAAATATCTGAAAATTAAATCCAAACCTTTGTCCCACATTCTCACTATTTAGGTCACTCCAAAGACTCACAGTCTGTGATGAAAAGGAGTTTGCTCGCAAGTTTACAAAGGATGAGTGACCATGTTAATGTCTCAAACCATTCATACATAAAATTGTGTCTACCTTAGGAAGCCTATTCATAAAATGGATTATCTGATTACAACAGCTAATCAAATATCCACCTTTCAAGAAGGTGTGAATGTATGCTGGCAAACAATATGCAGTGAGGCATGTAAATGGAACTGATAATATTGTTTGTTTCCAGGAGCGGCATTTGAGACTCTATTATCTTTGTTAGTTTGTCCTCAAGCTCCACCATTCAATGAAATTACTGATGTTGCAAGCTTTTTATGCATATAAAATATACATTAAAAAGACCTTTTCTACTATTTCACATCTCCCAGGCTGACATATTTATCTTTATAGTAGAATCTTTTTTATTACTATGGGTGGAATAATTTGATCTTCTAACCTCCAGAATCTCTACAGAGCATTTTAGTTGTCCACAGTAAGCCAGTATCCTTACTGGGGACATTGAGAAAGTCAGCATGCATACATGTCTGATATGATTAATTAGTTCCTTGAGAGAAATTCTCACAGATTTTGTGAACAAGCTATACTGACACATTTTGAATATGTGGCTGATCAATGAGTGGAAACAGTCATTTACTAAGTGGTAACTCCCTGGCAAGCTAACAGCATGCTCAGTTTATCAGCTGGACTGGCATACGAAGCAAACTTTCAAACTCATGTATTATAGTCTTAAACCTGTTTACTGTGAGTAGGTGTCAGTTAATTCACAGGGTTTTCTTCCTAGTCTTAAATTTTGGAAAATATTCAAACATTCAAAAAGGAGAGATGCAGTGGTAATGGGAGATTTCGGCTATCCTGATATACGTTGGCAGCCAAACTCTGTCAAGAGCACAAGGTCCAACAAGTTCCTCACTTGTCTTGCAGACAATTTCATGATCCAGAAGGTGGAAGAGGCAACAAGGGGATCAACTATTTTAGATCTGATCCTGACCAACAAGGATGACCTTGTTAACGGGGTGGAAATGGCGAGATCCTTGGGGGAGTGACCGTGCTCTATTGGAATTTGTCATTCAGTGGGAAGGCGAAGCCAAATGTAACCAGACATACATCCTAGACTTTAAAAAAGCTGATTTCTGTAAACTTAGGGAACTACTGACTGAAATTCCATGGTCAAGAATACTGAAAGAGAAGGGAGTTCATGGCAGATGGGAGTTTCTTAAAAGTGAAATACTGAAGGCACAATTTAAAACTGTGCCAATAAGGAGGAAAAATGGGAGATGTCTAAAGAAACCAGAATGTTGACTAAAGAACTCTCAGCTGAGCTAAGTGTTAAAAGAAACATGTACAGGAAATGGAAGAATGGAGAAATCACCAAAGAAGAATCCAAACAAATAGCCAGGATATGTAGGGAGAAGGTCAGAAAAGCTAAAGCACAGAATAAACTCAAGCTTGCCATAGAGATTAAAAACAATAAAAAGGACTTTTTTTAGATATGTCCACAGCAAAAGGAAAAACAAGGAAATGAAGGGTTGCTGTTGGAGAAGATGGCCAGGTACAAACTGGGGAAGAGAAAAAGAAGAACTACTCAACACCTTCTTTGCCTCAAGCCTCAATTTTTTCCCGAAAGGGAAAAAGTACTCAACCGGGCGGGGGGGGGAGAAGGTGGGGAAGCAGGAGGAACGCAGCTCAGAATAGGTAGAGAAGTAGTACAGGAATACCTGGCTACACTAGATGAATTCAAGTCTCCAGTACCAGATGAATTACATCCAAGAATATTTTAAAAACTGGCAGAAGTAATTTCAGAACCACTGGCAATAATCTTTGAGAACTCTTGGAGAACAGAAGTCCCAGTGGACTGGAGGAGGGCAAGTGTTGTCCCCATCTTCAAAAAGGGGAAAAAAGAGGACCCAACTAATTATCACCCAGTCAGCCAATGTCAATCAACACCAGGAAAGATCCTAGAGCAGATCATTAAGCAGTCAGTTTGTAATTACTTAGTAAGCAATAACACGATCACAAAAAGTCAGCACATGTTTCTCAAAAACAAGTCATGCCAGACTAATGTTATCTCTTTTTATGAGAGGGTTGCAAGCTTGATAGATGATGGGAATGCTGTGGATGTGGTATATCTTGACTTCAGTAAGGCCTTTGACAAAGTTCCCCATGACATTCTTGTAAAGAAGCTAGCAAAATGCGGGCTGGATGTTGCTACTGTTAGGTGGATTTCTAATTGGTTGACTGACCAAACCCAAAGGGTGCTCACCAATGGCTGTTTTTCATCCTGGAGAGAAGTGACTAGTGGGGTGCCACAGAGTTCTGTCTCGGTCCCAGTGCTATTCAATATCTTTATTAATGACTTGGATGAAGGAATAGAGAGCATGCTGATCAAATTTGCAGATGATACCAAATTGGCAGGGGTTGCTAACACTCCAGAGGATAGGATCAAAATTCAAAAGGACCTTGACAGATTAGAGAGATAGGCCAAAGCTAACAAAATGAGTTTCAACAGAGACAAATGTAAGGTCCTGCACTTAGGCAGAAAAAAATGGAATGCACAAATATAAGCTGGGGAACACATATCTGGATAACTGTGTGTGTGAAAGGGATCTAGGAGTCTTGGTGGACCACAAGCTGAACATCAGTCAGCAGTGTGATGTGGCAGCCAAGAAAGCCAACGCAATTCTTGGTTGCATCAATAGGAATATGGTGTCTAGATCAAGGGAGGTAATGGTACCATTCTATTCTGCTTTGGTTAGACCTCATCTGGAACACTGTGTCCAGTTCTGGGCATCTCATTTCAAGAAGGATATTGACAAGCTGGAGCATGTCCAAAGGAGGGCGACCAAAATGGTGAAAGGTGTGGAAGCCATGCTCTATGAGGAGCAGCTTGGGGAGCTGGGGATGTTTAGTCTGCAGAAGAGAAGGTTAATAAGGGACATGATAGCCACATTTCAATATTTGAAGGAATGTCATGTTGAGGAGGGAGCGGGCTTGTTTTCTGCTGCTCCAGAAACCAGGACAAGGAGCAATGGATTCAAACTGCAGGAAAAGAGATTCCACTTAAACCTCAGGAAGAACTTCCTGATGGTCAGAGCTGTTTGGCAGTGAAATATGCTGCCTTGGAGTGTGGTGGAGTCTCCTTGTTTGGAGGTTTTTAAGCAGAGGCTGGATGGCCATCTGTTGGGAGTGCTTTGATTAGTGGGTTCCTGCATGGCAAGGGGTTAGACTGGATGGTCCCTGTGGTCTCTTCCACATCTTTGATTCTATAATTCTATGAAATAGCATAGGGTGATCATTTCAAGTACAGTTGAGGGGAAGGCCTAATAAATGGGTGGGCAACTTTCTAGGACTCGAGGCCACAGTGCTCCCACAGTACCCATTGGGGGCTGCACCACTGCTGAATTTGCCACATCTGCAGGTGCCACCAAATTTCAGCCGTAATGGTGGCATGTTGGTATTTTCTGCATTGATAAACTTAATGGTAGAAGAAGAGAACAAAGAGAAAGTAGGGAAAGAAGGGAAAAATACAAAACAATTGGACAGCATGGTTCTGTGTAGTACCTTTTGATACTGTCATCTTAACAGAAGGAAGGTAACACAATGAGGCCAGCATTAAAAAAAAAATCCTTGGGGGACCACAAGGCATCTGTTTCCCATTCCTGGCTTAGTGAGGAAATTGTATTGGAGGAGCAATTGGGATCTGCACTTGACATAAAAATGACTAGTTGAAAAATGGTGCTAAACCAATTGCCAGATCTGCTAATAAGGAAGCTTTTCTGCACATCTAAAATCTATGATAAAAGTGTTGCTTGCAGTTGTTCACTGTAAATGCAGCAAAACATTTACCAGTAAACACATTCTTATTCCAGTTACACTGAGTACATCATAACAGTGTTCCTGCATCTGCACTTAGCTTCCTGTGAACTTCCAGTTGGAACTCATATTAAATTTTATGTATCATATCCTAGAGGGCTTGAATCTTTCCTTCACAGAGTCCTTCTTCCATCCCCATTTTTATGATCTGTCCTTTGATGTGAAATAGCTGGGGGGGGGGGGTTTCAAACTATGTCGCTCTTTAGTAGTAATTAATTTAGTTGTACAGGAATAAATAACTATGTTCAGTAAGCCTGTCTTGCAGTGTATTTATTTGTTTGTATGCATGAAATGGCAACTCAGATTCTTTCATGTGCTCCTACTGCAGTAATAGACCTAAATTTAACTCCTAGTCCCAACTGAGCAGAAACATTATTTACATAAATGTGGATTTACCATTTAGCTATTGATTCAAGGAGTGTACTCCATTTGGAACTAATGATTCATTTTATTTTTTTTTTGTCTATACTTTTTATTAAAAACAAAAAAAACCCAGTATATTTCAAATCCTTCTTCACATTGACATAATCAATTTTCCTTATTTTACAACAATATTAATAAAAAAGATAAAAATATTACAAACATATTTACTTCCCTCTCACATTCACTTCCCCTCTACTCTGATTTGTTCTATTTACACTGACCATTTACTTTGCAGTCTCCATAATTCCCAAATCTCTTTGTTGACTGGTCTCTTCTAACTGAATTACTTACTCAAAAATACTAAATTTATTATTACTGTTATATTAACCTCTTATTCAATTTATCCATGAACATCAATTTGAATAATATTTCTCAATATATTCCTTGATTATATTCAAATTTTTCCTTCCCTTTTCTTTTCTCTCATGTTTCATTCTAGCTGTCAAATCCTCTAATCCAACATATTCCTGAAGTTTATCCAACCATTCCTCGGTTGTCGGTATAACCGCTCTTTTCCAATAATTTGCGAGAAGCACTCTTGCAGCAGTGATCATATCTAATATAAGTGTCTCATATTGTCTATTTTTCTTCTCCATTTGATGCGTCATATTCAGTAAACAAAGTTCCGGAGTTAAAGGGAGCTCAATTTGGAGAATATCTGTCATTATTCTATGTATTCTTTTCCAATATCTTATGACCTCTGGACATGTCCACCACATATGATAGAAAGACCCATCTTCTTGTTTACATTTCCAACACTTTTTCTCTTTTAATGCGTACATCTTACTAAGTTTGAGCGGGTCCAAATACCATCTATGTAACATTTTAATATAATTTTCTTTTAAATTTTGTGCTAATGTAAACTTATTAGTCAATTTCCAACTTCTTTCCCAATTTTCCAACTCAATTTGATGTCCTATGTTTTGGGCCCATTTAATCATTGTCTCTTTCACTGTCTCCCCTTCTAATTCATGATCGAGAATAAATTTATACATATGTGAAGTCATATGTTCTCTTTTTTCAAATATCACTTTCTCCCATTCATTTAACTGAGTCGCAATTTCTATCCCTTCTAGTTTTAAATCCATTTTTGCTCTTTCCTTTAATTGCATATATGGGAACCATTGAAATACCCATCCTTCTTGTTCTAGTTCTTCTCTCGTCTTTATACGCTTTCCACTTGTATCTTTAACTATCAGATCTGCATATCTTATCCATTTTTCCGATGGGTTTTTCCATTTTCCATGAAATGCCTCTTGTGGTGACACCCAGCTAGGAATCTTCATATACAATTTATTTTTCCATATTCTCCAAATCTGAAACAAAGCTTTTCTAATATAATGATTCAGGAATCCCTTATCAATTTTCGTCTTTTGGTACCATAAATAAGCATGCCATCCAAAACGTAAGTCAACTCCCTCAAGTTTGAGCAATCTCTCATTCTTTAACTCCATCCAGTCTCTCAACCACACCATACCATTAGCTATATAATATGACTTCAAGTCAGGGAGTCCAAAGCCTCCTCTCTCTCTTCTATCAATCAAAGTTTTCCAATTAATTCTAGGTTTTTTATCTTCCCATATAAAAGAAGTAATATTTTTTTTTCCATTCCTGAAAACATTTCAAATTCGTTATAATTGGTAAATTTTGAAATAAGTAATTCATTTTCGGCAACACCATCATTTTAATTGCCGCAATTCTTCCTAATAAAGATAATCTTAATTTTCGCCACATCTGAAGCTCTTGGAACTAATGATTCATTTTAGACCATAGCATATATTACAAATACATAATATCTGGCATATCCAAGTCATTCCTCTAAGAAAAATGTGGGGCTCTCCTGTGATCCTGAGTTTTCAAAGTCTGAGCCTATGACTATAGGGCATTATTTTTTTCAACCTGCACTTTAAAGACAAAGATTTAGTGTCTCAAGATGCTGATTTGAGACTACCCAAGGAGTCTGTAATCAGGCTGTGATGTAAACCCAGCTCTGCATAATCTAAGAACTAATCCATACATATGAAAGAGGTAACACAATCCTGCCATTTTAACTCTAACATTTGTGGGATTGATAATTTGGTTGAAAGTGCCCCCTAAAAGAACTTGGAAAACATGCACATGAAGAGAAAAGGTTAGATCAGAAGTGATTCAAGCAGTGGGAAACTGCAGAGGTTCTCTTTTCATAACCAAATTCTCCTCATTTCCACAGTCCATACTTACCATTTTCTACAAAATTGGAAGTAAAGGGGCTATTTCAGCCCCCCCCCAAAGATATAATGCAGCAAAATAACATTAAAATGGTTAGTCCTGCTGCTTTGAAACCCCAGGAGGAATCACTGTCCGTTTTTAGGCATTTTTTCCCAGCTGGGCTTCTGGGAGCTAGGAGGACCACTTGCAGCTCATGGGATATCTGGTTCTTAGACCTGAACTAAATCACAGACATAAGTCTTCTAACTGTAGAAGATTTCTACATGAATGAAATCTGCCACAGAAGTGGGCAACCTGTTCAACTCAGGTGACTACATTGAAGCCTCACACTCACACACTGACACTCACATATGCACACAAAATATGCATTAGGAGCTGTAACACCGTCTAATTTAGGCTGCAGTTGCTGCTGAAATTTGGGAACAGCCACCAAATTTCCCAGTCCTGGAGTTGTCATCCAAAAACAGCAAATTCTCTCTAAGGTATAGGAAGTTACCAGATTGTCTCACTTTGGCCAGGATGGGTAACACCTACTGGAGCTGAAAAAAAGAGACCCTCACGCAGGTCACATACTCCCCTCCCCACTTTAACATATGGGAGCTTTCAGGCAAAACATATATATATACTTTCTAAGATCACAGAGTGTACCCTGAGCAATCTTGCATGACCACAGTGAATATTTAAATCAGCGGTTGAATATTGCAGTGTGTTTGGACCAAAGAGATATAGATAGTTATGATGGACATGATCAAGGGTTAAAAGTGGTGAAAATAAAATAAAAGCATGGAACCCACAGTAACATGTATTTTCCACAAAATTTTAGCTCAGAAAGAACCAATTTGAAAACTGGGAGAAGAAGATAGGCATAATTAGAGTCATCTGCGGTAATTAATATCTTTAAGTAGCTCTAGCTCTAAACTGTTTATAAAGAACTTAAGGCCTCTTAGGTACAACATAACTGTCAAATCCACAGCTACGTGAGAAGTCAAAGAATACTTTCCAAGCCAACTCCTCATTATCTTATCAGGAAAAAAAAGTAAACAAAAGGTTCCCATTACCTCTCTATATCAGTGAGTCTGGAAGAGTCCCTGAATCCTTTAGCAAAAGGGTTACTGTCAATTTTCAGCTTCGTTATCTGGAAACAGAGAAGATGAGAAAGTCATACAGCTTATCATGTGAGACCCAAATCAGTCCATATGCACCAAGTCTCCCAGCAAATCTGCAAAATTAATGTCACCTCAGAAGTAGATTGACAATTTATATCACTTCCTACCTTCTAGAATTGTAATAAAGTTTGACCACCACACTTAGCTTTAAGGCTCTGGAACTAGAGCTGATTGATTATATTCTTCTTTTAAAAATATCTATTTTTATTACAGTTATATAATACAGAATAAAAATATACAAAGAAAACAATCTACATACTATGTAAAACAGACAAAAAATCAAAAAGAGTGAAAGATAAAAAAGAAGATTGAGAAAAAAAGATTTAAGATTGAGAAACAAGTAAAGTATTTGGGTATCACAATGACACATATGATTTGCGTGTTGCTGAAAATAATTAAAAATTGGAATGATATTAAGAAAGATTTGCAGAAATAGGTAAAACTTGAGTTATCATTACTGGATAGAATCTCTGTAATCAAAATGAACATTTTACCAAGAATATTGTTTCTGTTTCAGAATATACTGATTTTGACAAATAGTGTTTAAGCAATTTAAGCAATGGCATACAGATACATCAAAGTTTATGTGGGAAGGGAAGAAACCGAGCATAAAATATAAAATTTTACAAGGTGCAAAACAGAGAAGTGGGGTTGGGATTGCCAGATTTAAAATTGTGCTTTGCTGCATGCTGTCTGGTTTGCTTGAAAGAATAGATATTGCTGGAGAATAAGAGATTGTTGGATTCAGAACAGCATGAACCTAAAGTCTGGATGATATGTTATTTGTGGTCTGATAAAGTTAAAGTCCATGTGCATTATGCGCAAAATGATCTGTTAAGAGTTTGGAATAGATATAAACCAAAGTTGAGTCCCAAAAACACCCCTGCGGGTGTCATCACAAGAGGCTTTTTATAGGAAAGAAATTATGCAGAAGGAAAAATGGTTGACATATCAAGATCTTTTAGAAACTGAGAAGGAACAATATAGAGCTAAATCTATGGGAGATTCAATGTCTGAGGGATATAATTTCCAATAGTTTTCCTACAGACAGAAAGTTTAAAAAACAACAACATACAAGGTAGATAAGAAGCTGTATGATTTTTCATTGACCAAATCAGAGTTTGAGAAACAGCTCTGTTCAGATAAGGAACACTTGATTGCTAAATCGTATAAACTTTTGGTGGAGAGGGCAGATGAACTGTTCAAATATTGTATAATAAAGTGGGCACAAAATATTAGATATACTATACTTTGGAACAGTGAGGAAATTGTGGCCAGAAGGAATTAAATTCAAGTTGTCTTATGACCTTAAAGAGAAGTTTTATAAGATGATGTATTGGTGGTACTTGACTCCAGAAAAATTGGCCAAAATGCATAAAGAGACCTCAAATAGATGTTGGAAATGTGAACATCATGTGAAAATTTTTAATCACATGTGGTGGATCTCTGAAAAGGCTAAAAAAATCCAGAATGAAATAGATGTTACGGTGCACAATATTTTGAAAACTGTTGTGTCATTAAAGCCTGGATTGTATTTGCTGGGACTAGTAGAAGATTAGTTGGAGACAAAATATGGTAAGATATTAAGACATATGGCCACAGCTGCAAGATTATAATATGCACAGAAATGCAAGAATCCACAAATCCCAACAAAAGAAGTTTGGTTGATGAAATTGCTGGGCTTACATGAAATGGACAAATTAATTTCCTTCATGACAGCTTCAGTGTTCTTTTTATAATCCTGAAATTTCATATTTAAATTTAACAATCCACAGCATCCAATATCATCCCTATTATACAATTCCAATTAGCAATACATGCTTTGAGTATGTTTTGCTACACCCTTCACTCAGCTTGATCTTTGTTTCTTCTTTGGTATATTACCAAAGTTTCCCCCAGTTATCACAGCTTCAGTACTCCCAAATGTACTTTTCAGTTTTCCAACATTTTTGGTCATAGTGATCTGGTCTCCATCCACCTGCCCATTACCACGGCACTCTGGTCTGGTCTTTGGTGAACTAAGATATCATATTGATATCATAATTCGGCCCTTTTTCCCACCATCAGCTGAGTGTTTGTAAGGCGCCGCCGGACAAGCGCGAAGCTAGGCATGGGTGATAGTTGTAAAGTACCAGATATAGCCAGTTCCGCTTCAGGGGGTAGCCACCCAAAAACAAACACCTTGATTGCAAGACAAAGAGGACTCCTTACCTGTGAAAACACCCTGTCAAGCCAGGCACTTAACGGCCAAGCTAGCCGCATCTACATCTCAGCCATACTATTGTCAATTCGGTTCATAACCCAATCATGCAAATTCCGACCTTTCGGAGCCTTTGTCCCCAGACCAGAACTTATTGTTCTCTTGCAAAAACCAGACCAGCCTGCGGTTGTTCTGTCCCTATAAAAGTTGCCCCGTTTAGAGAGCTCTTCGGAACTCTCATTGGACCTTGCTGAAGTCACTTAAACCCTTGCTGAATCACTGGAACTCTCATCGGACCTAGCTGAAATCATTAGCTGAAATCACTAAGCTGAAATCACTTGAAGCTCCATTTGGATCTTTTTCCTCGCCTTGCTGCAGCTTGGTTCTACAGATTCCCCTCGGTCTCCACACCGGGTTTCCTTCCTTTTCTTCAACTGGTGTCTCCAGGACTTCGGACAGGTGGCGTATTGCTTATTTCTCCAAAAACTTTCTTTCTTTCCTTATAAGTTAGGTGTGTTTGAGTTTTATTATTTTCTTTTGCTTAATAAAACTGTTAGTATTTTAAACTGCTTGACTCCTCACTGACCTGAACCGGTATACATAGGATAAAAGATCTTACTGCGTTACCCTGCCTCTCGTTAGCCAAGAGAGTGCTCCAGCTAATTTTCCCCATTTTTGCTTGTTTGGTTTTGTTATTTGGGCGCCCCTCCCGGGACCCCTAGTTTACAGGGTAACATGCCTGCCAATCAAGTGCCAAAGTTGTATCAAGTGTCAAGGTTGTGTCTTCCCCCATTAAACAATCTTCTTGCTTTCCCTCCTCCTGCAACATATTTTGTTGTTCCAGCACATCCAAACCCCACAATATTTGATCCATTTCCTCCTCCTCCTCAGCTTGCTCAGAACACACACTGTCTCATAAAGTTCCAATTTCCTCTCTAAGATACCTTTTCAGAGACTCATCAAAAAATTTCTGCATAGAATTCAACATTCCTCTTATCTGTTTCAACTCATCAAACACTGCTTGACAAAATGCTGCCTCCGCTAAGCTTGAGAGGGCCCTTTCTCTCTTGAGACAAGACATTTCTCATGATCCAACATGGAAGCATCTGACAAACAGTAACCAACCTTATCAATGTTTTCAAAATTTGCCCAGTCCAGTCCAATCCACTGTGCCCTTTTAATAAAACAAGTACAGTTTCTCACACTGTCCCCATCTTGACCAATTACATTCTTTGATTACGTCCCACTTGGATTACTATACTGCATTCTAAATGTGGCTTCCTTTCAAAATGTCAGCAGGTCCAAAATCCTACAGCTAGACTGCTGACCAGGACTAGTTATAGCAAGCATATATAACTCCCTTGTTGAAACAGTTTCAATGGCTACTAGTCCATTTCTAGTCACCATTCAAAGGGCTGGTTATGACACATAAAGCCTTGCACAACTTAGATCCAGCCTATGTGAAAGCCTGTGTCTTCTCATTGAATCCATCTGAGTCTTATTATCTTATGAGAAGGGACCCACACCAGGCTTGTCTGATGAGGACACAGGAGGGAGACTTCTTAAGTGGAACCACCTAGGCTAGAGAACTCCCTTCCAAGGAAAGCTTAACCAAGCTCTTCTGTGCTCTCTTTTTCACCAGCAGGCAAAGATCTTCCTAATTAAACAGACCTTCAGCCTTTAATTGGTTGGAGCAGAGGGAAGCTCAGTGGATGTGCTTTATTTCCTAATCTATGTTAATATACATTGAATGTACTTTTTCTTTTCTTTTTTTATTAATGTTTGTTAACCTGGTTGTTTAATGCTTTTTAAACTTTCATACTACATATTGTTTTAACTATTCTGTCATAGCTTATGCTTTGGGTTCCATATATAATAGCATTAATAGCCAGATTCAACTTACAGGACACGAACATGAGGCCTGTTGATTTCAGTGGGACTGCTATAACTATGATTAAATCTAGATCCAGACCTTAATTTCTGCTAAAGCAAATTTTGCACTTGATCTTAGCCAAAAGGTGAAGAAGCGATCTGCTAAAGCAAATTTTGAAACACACTTTGGAGGTTCCTCCTGAGGAAGACATAGGGGAATTTTTAAGGGATGGGAACAGTATTTTGATAAAATTTGAGACATTTCTTAAAAGGGATTCAGCAAAATTAAATTCAAAGCTGGGAGAGAAACTAAGTAATTAAAATCTATTAGGTTGTGACTCAAGTTTCAAATTTACTAATGGAAACTTAATTAAATTTGCTTTTAACTAACGTGATTGACTTACGTTGGGAATTTCAACATAAATATTTCTCCAAAATTATGCTACTAATCAATTAAATAAGCCATAATGCTACAGAACCAACATAATGCCGCTTTGGGGGACCTCATGTTAAGAACCATTGCCCTAGGCCATTCAGTATTTCTTAGGCTGATCTGTCATGCAAGGTTGTTGTAAGGATAACACGGTCAAGAAGATATCAATGTGGCCTAGACTGAGCTCAGGACTGAAAAAAGAGAAGGCATGCTGGCTTAAATTAATGAGGCCTAATGGTCAAGAAGTGGGCCTGTCTATGTTACATGTATTTTTACTTTTCTCAGTATCATTATCATTACTTGTTGATAGTTTTGGACATACATAGTAAATTATGTGAATAATAAAGAAAATGAAAATGATATACAGTAGCCCTCCTTATCAATGAGGAATACATTTCAGTACCTCCAGGGGATGCCTGAAACTACAGATAGTATCAAACTCTAAATAAACTGGTTTTTTCATACACATACATACATATCATAAAGTTTTTGTGCCTTGAGTACATTATTACGTAAAATAAGGATCACTTGAACACACGCACTGTGAATCTGTAACAGTTGATTTGATAACTGAGATGGCTACTAAGTGACTAACGGGCAGGTAGCATGTACAGTGTGGATATGCTGGACAAAGCAATAGTTTACATCCTGAGCAGGATGGAGCAGAACACATGAAATTTCATCATCCTACTGAGAATGGTGCACAATTTAAAACATGAATCATTTACTTCTGGAATTTTCTATTTAATATTATTGGACTGCAGGTGACTGCGGGTAGCTGAAACTGCTGAAAGCGAAAGTGCAGATAAGGAGGGACTACTGTATAAAATCTGAAATTTCATGTAAAAAAAATTAGCCAGTTCATCCAGTGCTCAAAACAGTGGCTGAGTGGGCCAGGAAAGGAGGGTTGGACTCTTCAGAAATCAGTCCCACAGCTACCAAATGAAATGGCCTGACCATGGGAGCAAAGAAGTCTTTCCATTTCTGTCTGAGCCAAGGTCCAGACTGCTCCAGGTACCAGAAATTCTTCCAAATTGTCCACGTACCCACCCAAATAGCTACATTGGTCTCCCGCCACCTCATCCATCTGCTTGCCCACCTTCCTTGTCACTGGGAATGCTGAAGACACATCCACTAGGAGGCTTCCCAAGCATAGGGTTTTCCAGCTTGTTTTTCCTTAGCCCACCATAAGTTGGAGGAGTATGAGGGGAACTCCTTCCTCAGATTCCTTCTCTTCATACAGAGACGTAAGCCCCTTTCCAACTCAGTTCACAGTCATATACTGGTAGTCACCATCTGTCACGTAGATCTGCTGCTGGCAAACAACTCTGGGACTCACCTAAAAAAATAATTTCACCTGAGCCTGAGCCCTCTGACTGAGCTCTTAGTAGAAAGATAAATGTAAATAATAAGTAAGTACATATTTTTCTCCAAAGAAGTATTTTTCTCCCACAAAGGAATTTCAGGAGGTGTAGTAATTCAGTAATAAATATAGTCCATCATCCAAATGTAAATTAAAAACAATATAGATCCAATTAAGAAATCACACATGCCCGTGTGCCGAATTTTTAATTTCAGCATCATATTTTAAAAAGTGTAATGTTTATAGGAATCTTAGTTTCTTTTAGTTCACTTTTAGAATATGATAGTCCAAGATTTTAAAACAGATTTTATAAGATTTTAAACCAACCAGCAATAGAAACAGTCTGGACCGAGTATTTTTTTTTTCCTCCAGATGGCCCTACTGTCTTAGGCCATTTCTGCACTACACTGTTACGGTACAATTATTCCACTTTCAATATCCTATGGAATCCTTGGGTTTGCAGTTTAAGGAGGGGCATTTAGAATTCTCAACCAGAGAGTTCTTTGGTAAACGACAAACCCCAAGATTCCACAGTATGTTGAAAGTGGAACAGCAGCACCATAGCAGTGTAGAGAAATGGCCTTACAGTGGATACCACATAATAGTTCCTCATCTGTTTCAGAAAACTGAATTCTGAACCTTGTAACCCTGGAATCCAGTGAGAGTCAATAAACTAAGGAAAGGGGGAACATATGAAGATAACATTACAAAAGGAGGGAGAAAAGGAAAAAGAGAAAAAGGAGGGGGATTCTCCTCCTCCCTCATAGCTATCTCATTCTCTACAAAGGTTTTTCAAGTAGTAATGTAACATAAACACCTATTAAAATTATCTTGATTGTTTAAAAGTCCTCTGTTGAATGTAAATGTAATTCAATTAGTTTTTTAGCATATTAGCATGGTATTCCTACCAACCCTCCTATTTCCAATTCATAGGAGCTGTGGAAACTCAGGCTCAAGCAAAATATTCACAGAATTTCAAGCAAAGTCCAGCAAATAAATGTTTTCAGTAAAAACAGTTGTTGTTACTATCAAGCTGATTGATTCTTCTTTTAAAAAAGACCTTCAGGATTGTACAGCCTAAAAATAGTAAAAGGGATATTATAAAGCTCCTAAAAGTTTAAAGCAGAGCTTGGTAAAGTTACTGCTTTGAACTACAACTCCCATAATTTTCCACCCAGTATGGGGAATGCTGGCCATGCTGACTTGGAGATTCTAGCATCCTAAAAAAAGAACTTTTGTCATCCAAAAATAACTTTTCCAAGCTCTCATTTAAAGGTAAAGCTTTCTGCTTTCTACTAGTGAACAAGATAGAACATAATTGGAATTTAATTGAGCTACTTAAACCAGACATGGACTGTTTTCCAATGTCTCTGTGACAATAAGAAGCAAAATCAGGTTAACATATCCAAAATGGCCAGAAATGGTCTTTTGGTGGAGCTGTTAATAGAATGATGGGTTCAGATACCTTGTCCAATATAAATGGAATGAAACTGTAATATCTTCAATTTTGAGACCACTGTGTATGGAAGACATCTCTTAGTTCTCAAAGAGGTTTCAAGAAGCATTTTCAAATGTGTTCTCCATTGGCATTAAAGAACTCATTCATTACACAATGGGATATTTTAATAATCATCCAGAGGGCAGGCAGTATAGGGAATGGTTTGAACGGCTCTGAATTTGGTACTAAGAAACATTTCAACAGCTGCCCAATTATTAGATTAGTTCTAAGGAGGGGGAAAAATGAACTGTTGCCGAATAAAATTCCTACTAGTTTATTGCGGGAAATTAAAGTTTTATTCTTATAATGATATTCAGTATGATATTATAACGGGAAATGGTTTGATCAAAGTTCTTGAATAATGTTGAAGTCCAATTTTTTTAAAAAAGCAACATAACCCCCAAATGTTATCTTATACTGATTCCTGAATGACTCATAAGGACATCTCCAAGAAAGCTCGTCAAAATGAAATGTGACCTACAATTCAACTCTCTTGCAGTGGCTTGACTGTTTAAACAAATGCATGACCTTTAAATCTTAAATGTGAGATAGTTTGTTGAAAGTGTAATGTATTTAGCTCTTATCTAATAACCTGAAGAAATGTAATCATCCTCCTTAAAACCAGCACTGAAAGAAATGGTAAAAATAAAAGCAGTTCCATTTTCATTAGTCATATGTAATACGACAGCATCCATCTCCAGGATTTCTAGAAAAGTTCCACTGGGAAATTTAGCACAATTTACAGTATGCGCTGGAGAATCAAACCAGTGCTTTCTAAAATTGCTTTATCAAGGCAAACACCATTAGTCTCAATGGGTCCAGTGCTGGAGTCCATATATAGAAATTAGTCTAAACTGGGGAACCAGTATGCATAGCTAGGGGATAGATCAATGCTATTTTTTAATTTGAACAATTAATTCATATACTGCTGATTTAGAGAAATTTACATGAATTTTGACAGGGCTGGCCCTAACATCAGGCAGAATGAGGCAGCCACCTCATGTAGTAGACTCCAGTGAGTCATGGCAGCAGCAGTCCCATGACTATGCTTCAGCCAACTGGCCATTCCCATCAGGCTCTAGAAACAGTGTGCAAAAGACCCAGAATTCCACCTTCACCCAGTGGCTGCCAGTGATACTGCTCACCTTCACCAGTGTGCCAACCATGCTGTCATGACTGCATGACCCACATCCAACTTGAGTTGGATTACACATGCTGCCTTACTCTTTCATCAGAAATCTCAGACTTGTCTGTATTTCCAAGGTGTTGGGAAAGTGGGCCTCCTTCAGATTGAAGCAGTGCTCTTGTGAGTCTCTAGTAACACCTTCCCAAATGGCAGGGATCTGTGCACTTTGTCCAGGATCAGAGAAAGATTTTTCTGACATGGCTTAAGAAGGATGTCAGACAGCTATTTAGAGGTTCTACAAAAGGAAAGGTTCTTCATTCAAGGGCTGTCAGTAAGGTGTCATAAAGACATTGTGTTGTATAACTGTCTCAACCTTATTATTATTATTATTATTATTATTATTATTATTATGATGATGATGATGATGATGATGATGATGATTATTATTTTGTAGACAGCTGTTTCCTGGGTTGTTAGAAAGCTTCTCAACATTTTGAGAAGCAAACATACAAACAAACAAACTCTGCCCTGCCCACCCTGCCCACTTTGAAAAAATGACATTTACCAGTTATCCATCCACTTCAAATCAGTGGGGCAGGGAGGAGAGATAGGGGGTTGTGTCTCACTTTAAGGCAAAATTGCCATTTGTTCAGGCTTCTAGGAAAAGACAATCTCAAACTTGTAATGAAAACATTTTTGCTAGGGAGGTCTGGGATTGCAGGACCACAAAAATGTATAAGAAGGGATCTCCTGCAGCCAGTAAAATGTGTTTTGTCTACCTCTGTTCTAACCACTGCAGCTTATTGCTTCCTGCTGGGCTACAGAGGCACTGATCTGACTAAGGCAAGTGTATATGGTTAATTTTAATGGTAGAAAACCACCATGAAACATGGATATTTTAAGCAATTGCATAAATGCTATGCTATTAAGCACGAATAATATACTATTAAACACCTTCACGTGTGGTTTAGAAATTGTATCCTCTGAAGGGGATGGAGGATGCTGTCAAAATTCATACATTAGAACTCTGTTTTTGCTGTTTGCTAAGCCAAACATTTTCAAATTACAGTTGGAGACACAATTCAGTTATATCTCTTCCCACAAAGGTTCAAGTGCAAATATATGCACAACCTATGGTTCTTCTAATATTGTAGGACTACAGTTTCAATGATCCTTCATTGTTTTGGCTGGAGCCGATGAGCGATGGAACCCAACAACCCCCAGAGGCCCACTGGTTGCCTATGCCTGTTTTTTGTACATGTTGAAGAAAAAAATGGCCTGTCCCCAGTGTGTTTCCTCATGAGTAAATAGTATGGGTGTGCCTCTGGGTTTGAAGTAAAGATCCTCTGGGCAGTGATTAAGGCAGAATTGCAGTAGGCAGTTTCCTCCAAGGGTGACTCATTCTCCTATGACTCACCAGCATAAATAATTGACTTTTCCAGACAAACCCAATGAAAGAACGTTGAGGTAGATTTAAAGCAGGCAAAGCCAGAGCAGTGGCCAGACTTTTTTACTACATGTCCCAGAATCCCCTAGCATGCATGGCTGTTAGAAAGCAACAGGAGGAGCTCAAATCCAAAATGCATTCCCACTCCAAAGAGGAGGCTCATTCTAATTTCCTGCTAAAATGCACCCCCTCCCAACTGCTACAATTCCAACCAAAAGCAGCAGAGGGGTGATTTTCATCAGGAAACTATTTCAGGGCTCCAGTTGGATTAGGAGCATATTTGTATTCCTATCTATGGTGGTTGTTATTGTTCTTGTTTCTCTTTAGAATAAACGCAGCCCATCAGCATGCTCTTTTAACAGACTGACAACAGTGAGTATAATTTGGTTTCAGTGCTCACAAAGAGGGTTCTGACATTCGCTAGGTTGTGATAAAATTGTATGCAATGCTCAAAGTAAGGAAGGGAAAAGATAGAGGGGCCCTTAAAAGAAACCCACTATTCCATCACTGGCTTCTCTACTTTTAGTTGTATTAGCCTCCCACCTTGCCCAGTTTCTTTTTAAAAGAGCTTGGAAAAGTTACCTTTTGGGGTAACAGTTCCCTGAATTCTGGAGCCAGACGGAGGGCTGGTTTTGGGAGTTGTTGTGGTGATGGTGGTGTGCCTTCAAGTTATTTCTGACTTATGGCAACCCTAAGTTGAATAAATCACAAAGTTTTCTTGCCTTTGTCTTCTTCTGAGACTGAGAGAGTATGACTTGCCCAAGGTCACCCAATGGATTTCCATGGCTGAGCAAGGAATTCAAACCCTGGTCTCCAGTTCATGTTTAAATCACTACCCCTTACTGGCTCTCTGGTGGTCCAAAAAGTAACTCTTCCAAGCTTGGGGAAAAAGTGGCTAAGATAGCTGGCCTTCTCCCCCACTCCAAGCTCTATTTTCATGACACAATCATTATATTCATGTTTCACCATGTTGCCTTTATAAAAAGGGCAAACTGACTTGACAAGAGTTATCAAATTGTCTAGAAACACTCACCAGTTGGTTCTGGTAGGCAGTGACAGCAGTAAACACAGTCTCTGGAAAAATAAATGTCCTGAATTCTTCAGATTTCAGGTTAAGCAGAGAGGCTGTATGGTCTTTCTTCTTGATGATATGCACCCTTGGTTGATATTTGTGCATTGAATTCAAGATTATCTGGAGGAGGGAATGAGGAGGAAGAAGACTGTCACTTCTCACTTTTACCCAGCAGTTTTCCTACCAGCCTTTCTGACATTCTTGGTATCAGTCAGATATTTTCACAATGAGCTCTGTGCGTTAAGTATATACATTCTTCTATAGCAATGCCTTCTCATCTCATCTATACTAATAGACGAGAGACTGCGTAATGGTCTGTACATGTCTATGTCGACCATTATTCTATGAAACCTAAGCACCTAATACCTGGCATAGATATTAATGGATCTCTAGGAGTTGCTCTTCCCAGGATTCTTTGGCCATTTCCACACTACACTATTATAATGTTATTATTCCACTTTCAACATCCTGTGGAATTCTGGAATTTGTAGTTTACTGAAGCCAAAGAGCTCTCTGGCTAAGAATTCTAAATGCCCTTCCCTAAACTGCAAACCCCAAGATCCCATGGGATGTTGAAAGTGGAATAATAGCATTATAACACTGTAGTGGAGAATGGCCCTTTGTTTGTTAAACAGAATTAATCTATTTAACTAGTTTAAATTTGTCTGTAATCTGCAGTACCATTTCCAGTCATTAGGTGGCAAAGTTTCCTACCCACGACAGAGAGAGCTACATTCAGGCCTGGCATATTCATTTCTCCAGGCATCCTCTAAAGTAAGAAAGACAACATGCCAAACAAATTGCTGCTTTCTTCTGCAGACAGGGCCCCTAAACTCTTCAGAAAATTCAAGAGAAAAGTCTGATTGGGGAGAGATCCTGCCATTGGGTAAGGGAAGGGGAGAAGAAAGAGCAAAGCACCTGGATGGATGGAGCAAAAGATCAGTGAGAAGGCAAAAGAAAGGAGGGAGAACAAAAGGAAAGGCCACTAGAAAGAACAAGTATTAGAAGAGAAAAAACACCTGACTGAGTAAAGGAAAAAAGAGCACTTATCTCCAAGTGAGAAAGGTGAATGTAGGAAAAGAGACAGCATCTGTATCAGTGGGTGAGGGGGAAAAAAGAGCACTCAGGTGGATGTGGGGAGAGCACAAGGAGGAGACAAAGGGGTTTCTGAGAACTGAGTGCTTCTGCTTGTAAACGGTAGTTAACAACAGTTCAAGCAGGTATTCTGCTATAGACACTGTATCTTTCTAGATACAAAGTGAAAGAAAAAGTATTTTAATTCAGGTTAAATCTAACCAGGAGCAGAATGTATTTATTTATTTAGACCATTTATACCCACCCTTCAGCCAAAAAGGCTCCCAGAGAGGCTTACAAATCATTAATGTGCCAATTCCCCGCCCTCAGGCTTACAACCTAAAAGACACAAAACACAAGGAAAAGGGAATGGCAGTGGAGAAAGGAATGACAAAACAGACCAGGACTGTATTGTGTTGTAGAACAGGTGAGAAAACAAGCCTTATTTAAACCCTTCCCTACATTTTAAAAAAAATCCCCAACTATTTAAAACAGCCTAAAAAGTTGGAACAGCAAGATAGAGTAGAACCTAACAAGGTAATGTTAGCTTTTTGCTTGTGCATACTCTGTGTGTGTGTGCACGCGTGCGTGTGTGTGCACGCGTGCGTGTGTGTGTGTGTGTGTGAGAGAGAGAGAGAGAGAAAGAAAGAGGGAGAGAGGGAGAGAGACAAAGGGAAAGTTAATCAGTTTAATGTAAGGAAGCAAATGTCATCCCCTGTCTGCAACTGAATCTATTCTACCATTTCTTTTCTGCTGGTTGTGCAATTATAAAGCAGTAATGGGGTGGCGGCAGTGGTGGCATTTATTTAAGTATATGTTTATCTCATTGCAGCCTGCTATGGCTCCCAAGCCAATGCATAACAAATAAGTAGATTATTTAAAGCACAGATTAAAACATTCCCAAAAGCCAACCCTTAAACTGATTCTGAGGATAAAAAATCCAAGCAGAACAATACAGGGTTGACCACCTGCCTGAAGCTCCAAAGGGTGGTTCAGGCTGACTTCCTTCCTGTGGAAATTCCACTTCAAGGAGCTACTACTGAAAAAGCTCTGCTTCTTATCAACTTAACCTCTCAAACTTGTGAAATACACAACAGGAACTCTGTTGAAGATCTCACATTGCAAGCAGGCTCATATGCAAGGAACTGGTATTTCAGCCAAAGGCTTGTTTAGGGCTTTGTAGTCCAGGACTAGCACTAGTAATATCATCACTGCAGCGGTAAATGGATTTCATGGAGAAAACTACTCAAAGTTCCATAGGATTTGTTTGTTTGTTTGTTTTGAACACTGTGTTTGTATAGTCTTTAAGAACAGGGGTGTGTTGTTTTTATATGCTACTTCTTTAGTCTTATATTAATCCTAATCAAAGCTAGTACATTACTATGGAAAAGAATGCACCATAAACACAACAGTCGCAAAACGTCTCACTTTATTGTAAACTTGCTGCCCTGGGCCATTTGATAGATTCTACCAGATGGAAAACGACAACACATCTTTTGTCCTGTTACTGACTTTCTGACGGACAGGTTACTGCTATTACTTAACAAAACAAAATAAAATACTTATATCCATATCTTGGAAATAAAGCTTTTACATCTACCACAGAGATGCAGTGGCAAAAATAACAGCCAGAGGGTTTAAAGCAGTGGTTCTCAACCTGTGAGTCCCCAGATGTTTTTGGACTTCAGCTCCCAGAAGCCCTGAGCATTGACCATAGTGGCTGGGGCTTCTGGGAGCTGAAGTCCACAAACATCTGGGGACCCACAGGTTAGAATCACTGGTTTAAAGCCTTCTTTGCAGCTTCAGAATAAAGACATGGCATGTACACTTTTTTCCCATTATGGCAAAAGGGAGAAATTAATTTTCTTTTTGTATGTATAAGTACATGTACATAGGTACACACAAAGACACAATTCCATCCAGACTTTAGTTGCACTAAGTTCCTGTTAAAAATTATAGAACATAGAAGTCATGACAATTATTCATTACAGTTGGCCCTCCACATTCATGAGGGTTAGGGGTACAAGACTCCTGCAAAACTGGAAAAACATGGTGGATAGAATGGGCACCCAAGGCCCAAACCAGGTCAAAGAAAGGAGAGGGGTTGGGTTGGCACAGTGACCCCGTACCTCCTCTCTCTTGCCCATCTCTCTCCCTGGGTGTGGGGGGCATCAGGAGAGGGTCTGTGGTGCTGAGAAATCAGGCTGCGATCTATCCTTACCTGGCCAGGCAGTATCTGTTGGAGGATGGGGAGGACAGGGCAGCATTTTAAAGGCTGCATGGCCTGATCAGAGTTGCTGAGAAGGAAGGTTTCCCTGGACAAGAAGTGCTGGTGGGGGCACGGGTTGCAGAAATTTGCAAGCAATCAAATCCATGAAAGTGAAATCCACATATGTGGAGGACTGATTGTACTTTCAATGAGACACAAATTCAACTAACCTAAGCCATTTCCACACTACACTGTAATAGCGCTATTATTCCACTTTCAACTTCCTGTGGAATTCTGGGGTTTGTAGTTTCCTGAGGCCAAAGAGCTCTCTGGCTGAGAATTCTAAAAGCCCCTCCCTAAACTACAAACTCCAGGATTCCCAGGATGTTGAAAGTGGAATAATAGCACTATAACAGTGCAGTGCAGAAAGGCCCCTAGTCAGGATCCCAAAATTATATAAGTATAAAAATTCTACACTGTTATATTTTTTGTCAGAAGTGAACTTTTAATCCACTAGATTTTCTAAAATTTTATTTCAGATCCCAGAAGCTCTAGTCAGATAAGCGAGTGATAAGAGACTGTGGTCCAAAATATTTGGACTCAATTTTGTAATATCCACTCCCACCATTCAAAAAGCAAGATGATTCTCCCTAGCTCAAGGTAACACTCCTCCCTCCCAATGAAATTTTACTACCTTTTAACTGCTATCTAAAAATAATAGCAACTTCCCAACAGCCACTGAGGCTTTGGGCATATTAAGCCCACTTCCAACAGGTGTGCCAGCAGGTGTCATTCTCTGAGAGAGTTAACATTGTTTTCCCTTCCCACAGGGCTGGCTACTCACATGACCATGCTGATCAAGCTCGTTGTTTGTTAGCTTCACCTTTTCAAAGGACACCATCTGCTTCAGCAATTGTTCCCCTGTAAATGGAGAATCCGGATGCACGTACAGCCTAGAAAGCCAACAGACACAGGGTCTATCAGTGTCAGTCAAGCACATCTGTAACCTTGTCTTTTCCTTTTGTAACAAAGTAGCCATACAATTTCAGTGGCTGAAACTCTCCAGCATGGTCCTGTTAGTGCTGATGTTTGCCCAGTTAAGTTGAGGCAATAAAATGGAGGTGGAGGAGGCACCAAGAACTGTTATGAAAGCACATGATGCATAGCTTTACAGTTTGGCTTATGGTTTATCAAATTTTTGCATGCCTTTTCCTAAAAAAAGATTTAATGTGTCTCTATGGCTGAGCAAGGATTTGAACCCAGGTCTCCTGGAAGTCCTAAACCTCAGGCCATTACACTGTGCTAGCTTTTCTTTTGAAATATATAAAAGTTAAAAACAAAGCTAATACAACATTCTGCCTATAACATAAAACAACTCTCCATACTACCTGAATAACAACAACAACAACAACAACACATGTTCATTCTCCTGATAATGGGACATAAGGTGGGTAATAACATATTTAAAACAATTCAAATTAAAAACAATGCAAAACATTCATGAAAGTGTAAATATAAGATTTAAAAACAATTGAATTTATTAAGTTAAAAACATTACACATTAAAATATTTAAAAAAATTACACATTAAAGGACTATGCAAACCTTAAAAACAGAACCACACAGCATTAAGCCCAAGCCCAGTTTGTAAAAGCCTTTGCCACAAAAGTGTTTTGACCTGCCGACAGAAGGACAGCAAGGATGGAACCATCCTGGCCTCCCAAGGGAGGGAGTTCCAAAGTCTGGGAACAGTCACCACTAAGGCCCTCTCCCCTTTTCCCACCAAACAAGCCTGAGAGGGTGGTGGGACAAAGAGAAGGGCCTCTCCAGATGATCTTAGAGTTCTAGTGGGCTCATAAAAGGAGAATGGCCCTCCAAACAACCTGGGCCTAAGTCATATAGGGCTTTATAGTTCAAAACCAACACTTCAGTTGTGCCCAGGAAGGGACCAGCAGCCTTAGGAACTGTTACAACAAGGGAATTGTATGCTCTCTGTAGCCAGTTCCAGTAAACAACCTGGCTGTTCTTTGGGCCAACTGAAGTTTCTGAGCGCTCTTCAAAGGCAATCTCACATAGCACACATGACAGGATGTAAACCGGATGTAAGCAAGCCATGTACCACCATGGTCAGATCTGACTTCTCCAGGAATGGGTGCAGATGGCACACTAGCTTTAACTGTGCAAAACCACTCCTTGACGTTGCTGAAACCTGGGCCTCCAAGACTCAGAGATGAATCCAGGAGTACCCCCAAAACTGTGAACCTGTATTTTCAAGGGGAGTGTAACCCCATCTAACACAGGCTGAATCCCTCTTCCCAGGTTTGTCTTTCAACTGGCCAGGACCATCTCTGTCTTATCTGGATTGAGCTTCAATTTGTTTGTCCTCATCAAGTCCATTACAGTTGCCAGGTTCTGGTTTAGCACAGGAACAGCTTCCTTGGAATTAGGTGGAAAGGAGCTGGG
Organism: Iguana delicatissima; assembly: GCA_948472985.1. Lineage (NCBI taxonomy): Eukaryota > Metazoa > Chordata > Lepidosauria > Squamata > Iguanidae > Iguana > Iguana delicatissima. The sequence goes on along the minus strand of CAOKZL010000410.1, from coordinate 1,115,883 downwards.
TGTCATCAGCACACTGGTGACACCTGATGCCAAAACTCCAGATAACCTCTGCCAACTATTTCATGTAGATGTTAAATAGCATAGGGAACAAAACTGAACCCTGAGGGACTCCATAGGCCAGTGGCCAAGCAGTTGAGCAGGAATCCCCCCAGTACCACCCTCGGAAAGTGGCCCTCCAAGAAACAATGGATCCACTATAGAACAGTAACTCCAGGGTGAGTCAGAAGGATACTATGGTCAACGGTATTGAAAGCTGCTGAGAGGTCCAACAGAACCAACAGGGACACACTCCCCCTGTCCATTTCCTTGAATAGAGCATCAACCAAGGCGACCAAAGCTATCTCTGGCCATTTCCACACAGGGTATTTGAAACGGTGCAGTCTGTCCTCCAGGGAGGATGTCTGCACCTGGAAGTGGACTGGGTACAGACTATTTAACGTAGATCTGCACCTCAGCCTGCTCCAGAATGACCCCAAGTGGTCATCCAGCGTGCTTTTGAAAGACCGGAAAAATCAAGTCTTTCAAAAGCACAGAGTGCGCCACTGCGAGCCTGCTCCCTTGTGCACATTCGCAGGCTCTCACCAATGCAAGCCTGCGATCTACTGGGGGCGGGCTTTAGGCTGGCAAGCTTCAGAGGTTAGTCGAGACCCTCAACCAACTAGAAGCCGCCATTTTCAACACCAGAGTAGTGCAGAGCGACAAGCACGCACTGCTCCGGAGCAGCCTGGACCGGACCGGGGAGCCATAAGACCCGGTAAGTAGCAGCACGGGGCAATTCGCTTGCCCCGTGTAGAAATGGCCTCTGTCCCATAACCAGGTCTGAAACCAAACTGAAATGGTTCTAGATAATCTGCCTCATCCAGAAACCCCGGAAGTTGAGAAGCCACCACAAGCTGTAGTACCCTGCCCAAAAATGGAAGGCTAGAAACTGGCCTATAGTTATCAAGTATAGTAGGACTGATGGAATTTTTTACAACAGCTTCCTTCAGGCATGTTGGAAACATGCCTTTTTGTAAAGAAGCATTAATCACTTCCCTTATCTACTGAGCAAGTCCTCTTGTGGCCTAAAAGGCAAGGGTCTAGTACATATGTGGTGGCTCTTACCTCTCCAAGGATCCTGTCCCCATCCTCAGGCTGCACAAATTGAAAGGAATCAATCAACATTGGACAGGCAGGGGCCAAGGTTACATCCACCAGAATTTTTTCAGCTCTGGCATCTAAGTCAGGGTGAATCCAAGTGATTTTGTCTATGAAAGGGTGGGCAGTCCTTCAGTTGAGAAATATCTAAGAAAAAAAACTTGACCAAAAAAAAAAGTGTGCTAGGAAAATTGTTCAATATCATACACCTTTTAAAAGAAGCAACATCTTTGCCAGAGTGTAAAGAAGTTGCCCATGCTATTTTCTACAGGATACTCAAAAATTTTCAGACAGGCTTTCAACTATTACAATTTTTCACTCTGCCACCTAGTTTCATTGGTGCGTCTCCATCCTGGCTTCTCTCTCCTTATCTTGCTTATTTCAGTGTATAATGTGCCTGATGTCAAAGACTCTAGGTACATAACAACCATTTTACTTTGAGAAGAAAATATTGACAAGATGTTCTAAAATGCTTGAAAGTCAAATAGGAAGAAAAGGTTGTCTAATTTTGTGAAAATAAATCTATCCTCCCCACAACTCACCTCTAATTCAGTTGCTGAGTGCAGGCTTTGCAAACTAACGATCCCCAGTATCTTCAGGCAAGGCTGGGAAAGACATATCCTTGAGCACCTGGGAAGTTCCTGTGTGACAGTATAAAGCCAGGGCGGACAACCCTGTGTTCAACTATACACTGTCGAACTTCAGCTCCCATTGGTCTACATTCATATGGCCAATGATTAGTGATGATGGGAACTTTAGTCCAACAGTGTCCCAAAGACCACAGGTTTCCCATCTCTGGCACAGACAGTTCTGAGCCAGATAAACCAATGTTCTGGAAGTACAAGGCCATTTCCTGCATGCAGAAGATGACAGGACATCTATACCAATAACAGAAGAGGAAATTTTCACATCATTGTCGCTGCCGCCGCTCCTCCTCCTCCTCCTCCTCCTCCTCCTCCTATCATCTTGGGAGAAAATGTGTTCCTACCAAAATTCAATGTGTTGTGTACTGGAGGTAAAAGGTACGTAATTAAGTTTACAACCAATATGCATGTTTTTGCCTGGTTAGGAACAGGGATAGACCTCAGGTTTCCTAGAGACTTAAGAGTTTGAGTTGACAAAGAATTATGTAGGAAACCTGAAGTCTATCTTTCTTGTCCTATCCATGCAAGCACATCTATCTTGAGTACAAGCTGAATTACAACTCTGTCATCTGGACTTCTCTCACCTATACCAATGTTCATTCATGATGTGCACATCTTCTTACTACTTCAGCCCAAGTTAGTTACAACTGGAACTTGTTTCTTCCTATTTCAGTGCATTTCTCTTAACAAAGATTACTTCTTTATTAATTTTCTTACTGAAATAGAAAGTAGGCACAGTATGATTGTATTCAGAAAAAGGAAGCATTTTAATCCAGTGTGACATTTGTATTACAGAGGAGGCTGAATATGCACACATGGAGCTGACAAAGCAGACTTTGCTAATATTCGTGACAACTATTAGTGGCAAAACAGCCACTTCCTTTGGTGTCTTGCGGTCATCCTTGGCCTCATTTCACAGACAGTCTCCTTGTCCTTGATGCACACATATAAGTGCATATGAACCAGCTAGTTCACTCTCTTTTGTATAGGCTTTCCATTTTTTCCCCCAAACTTCAGATAAAGAATTATGTACAAAAATTGGGTACATCGGAATCATTTCTTCTCAGGCCAAAATCCTTATATTTTAACTCCTACCCCAAGAAAAAATGATTTCCAATCCCTTAATAAGGAAATTAGTGGAAAGCTCCAAGAAAAGACCTAATAATGTGAAGTCCTAAACAAACCTCTTTCAACTGCAATTACACCTCATTGCACTAGTTATTATGATGGCCCAGATTAAAAGTCATAGTCTGCATGGAGCTTAAGAATGTCAAAATAGAAAAAGCTGTATAAATTAAATCAGTCTATTGATGATAAAATTAGTTGTAATAATATATCCCAACTACAAAGCTTTGGTTAGGTTAACACAATGTAGGTAAAAACTTTTTTTTCCTGGCATGCCTTTGAGAATTTATTTTTCAGGAGAAACAGGCCTATATAATGTGCAGGACTTTTAACTGTTGTTGATGATGTTGCTTAATTTGTTTTAACTGGTTTCAAATTTTTTGACAATTTAATTACTTCTTAACTTTTGCGTGCTATTAATTTTTAACTATGTTGGTCTTACCTGTTGTAAGTCACTTTGAATCCCAAGCTGGGAGAAAGGTAGGATGTCAATAGAGATGATGATGATGATGATGTAAGTTGGCCCTGTGCAGATTTATAGCATTTGTATCTACCACTAAGGTGCTAACCTTCTACATGCTAATCTAGGGGGAAATATCCAATTATGTGCGCATGAAATGAAGGAATGGCATAACCCCAGGCAAACTTTCTTACAAGTACTGGTACCAAAATCAGTGGATAGCACCAAATAAATATGATTGACATAAGAGATGTCTGACAGATTCATTAAATATGCCACTTGCTGTTCTGTATCAGGAATAAATATTTATTTTTTATTTTCTTGGACCTTCAGTCGCTTTTATAACCTCAAGTATAATTTTATTTCATTAGCTGATGCTTAACGTCACCATTGTAGATTAGTAATAAACATGTTGTTACCTCTTTGTCAGAATGACATATTCTTGCCACTATCTGAGCAGGGCTTGAAATAATGGTGACTCAAATGCTCCTTGAAAAGCAATGTCACATAGTAGTTAACCTCTCAAAACCTGGGCTTAACCTACACCACTATAGTCCAATAGTCAGGAGTCTGCACAGCACCAAGTTGAGCAATCTGAATACTTTGGTACAATGGGAGGATCCAGGTACAAATCTTCACCTCATGAAGTTTAATGAAATAAGTCTGAGACAGTCATTTTCTCTCACCTTATCCTACCTCACAAGACTATTGTGAGAATAAATATGGGAGGACAAACCTGTACATTGCCTTGAACTCCTTGGAGCAAAGGCAGTATAAACATGAAATTGATAACGTTTTTGTTGCTGTGTGCCTTCAAGTCATTTCCGATTTATGTCAACACTAAGACAATCCTATCATGGGATTTTCTGGGGCTCAGGGTGTCACACGCCCATGGTCACCCAGTGACTTTCCATGGCCAAAGAGAGAATCAGACTCTGGCCTCCAGGATCATAGATCAATATTCAAACCACTACATCATACTGGGTCTCTCACAAAAACATCAGTGTATATAACAGGATGGAAACAGTAGGACAGAGCAGATGCCCTTTTGCCTGCTACTGATCAAACAGGTATTTTACATTTTGTATCTTCTGCACTACCAAGTTAGATATTGATTATGATATTTTGCAAAGAGCAGTTCATATTGTCAAAGGAACAATCAATAGTCTGTACCAGTGTCAAAGAAACAACAACAACAACAAAAATGCCCCACAGACAGAAGATTTATCAACAAGCAGTAATTCATAAGGCTGGTAGGTCTTTCAAATTTTCGGTCTGGTTAGTAAAGCCATTTAAGCTAAACAGTTTTCTGTGCCTGGGAACCCTTGAAAAGTTTGAGAACAGAGGGTTTTTTTTCCTAGCCAAGGAATGTTGTTGTGTGCATTCATAGCAAGCAAAAAAAGTTGCTTTGCATGTTGAAAACAGGAAAGGAAGGATTTTGTGGCCATCCATAGTGAAGGCTTATGAATAGAAATGCTTTCAAATGATATTGGCTAATCCTCATTAATTTCAGCTGCAGCAGTTGTAGTGCTGAAAGTTGTTTCTGTATAGAAATGATGTGAGGAAAGCCTGAGGGTATAAATGTCACCAGGGCTTATCTATACCCATGATTTCTCCACCCTCCATTTTTTTTCTCTCTCTCTACCCCTTTCTTTCATTCTTTCTGAAAATCACTTACATAGGTAGGTCTATGTGTATGCTTTTTTGAGATCAACAATTTAGTGTCATTTGACTTAGTCTTGAAAAACACATAACACATACATCACCATTTCAACACCTACCTTTAAACATACATATGGAAATGTGGCTTTAGTATCAGGGCCTTAGAAACCAGATGGTGGTTATGAAAAGATCTAAAACCACTGGAGCTTAATATTAGAGCTCCATACTTACTGTTTAAGCTGTTAAGAGAGCTTCCATTTAATCTACAAGAGACCCTCCTGATAGAAAATTTCTTTTTCTTATACCAAAAATGGTGTAATGTATCTGTACAATTTTTAAAGGCCATCCTTGGAAAAGGTTCTTTATACACGAGAAATCTGTTTAGAGATGAAATCCTATATATACATACCTGAGAGTGAGTCTCATTGGGTCATTCTACTCTGTTTCTGAGTATAAATGTATTACTGGATAGGGGAATGATCAGAACAGATGAGGAGGTAAGGGTACTCATTTTCCTTTCTATTCCTGACCCCACTTCATGCAAAAATCAAGCTTAAAAAAAATCCCATTGGTGCTAAAGGAAAGGTTGTTGTTGTTGTTTTCCAAATCTAATTAATTCTGAGGGTAGTAAACATGCAACCAGGGAGGTCTGGTTGGCTGCACCTGGCTGCAAGTGCCTGTGGGATTAAAACTGGTATCTTCTCTGCAAGAATTATTCCACTTGGTACATTTTTTTTAGTAAGTCAATCTATCAAAAGCTGGTGGGCTCAAGATGTGTTAGACTGCAATTTCCATCATTCCCAGTCCTCCTGGCCTCTTATTAATTTAGCATACCACACTTTCACACTGGTATTAACTGAGAAGACCGAAAGGTATTTCACTTTGTCTTAGACACCAATGAAATCACCATCACTATCAATAATAGGACTAGGGTCAGCTTACAGAATTTTAAAACGAGAACAGATTTAAAATATACAAAAATATCAGTAAAATATACCTAAAAGTTATTTTAAATAATCTGTATAACTAAATCATTTTTAAAAATTCATTAAAAGACAGGATATATTTAAAAAGCAACAAAACAACACACTATTAAAAGCCCATTGCAGTCAGTTTCGTAAAGGGGGTTGGAATAGGAAAATTGTGTGGACAAAAAGAGAGCAATGAGCAAGACACCCTCCAATGTCTGTTGTTGGGAGGTTGGAGTTCTGTAATTTTGATATTAATGTTTTATTATGTACTAATGAATGTACATTGTACATGTACATGGATAGCGCTATACAAACAATGATGAAGATGGTGGTGGTAGTGGATGTGGCAATAATAATAATTTTAAAAGTTAAGATTTTTTTTAACATGGATAAGAATGCATTGTTTTGCCTTGCTTTCCTGAGAACAGTTTGGAACATATTGTCAGTGGAAAAGCACTTACCCTGTCTCTTAGATTCTAAATCATTATTAGGAAATGTGAACTACTTTGAGTGCTTCAGCGGAAAAAAGAGAAACAAATATTTTTTAAAACTGCATTACACCCATCTGTAAACTCATATGTGGTTCACCTTAATTATTTCTCACTTTTTAATCTAAGTACAAGGAGGCTTACACATGAGGAATTGACACAAATAACAAAGAATAGAATACAATCCAAACAGAAAACTGCAAACTAAAAACTAAAGTAGCACAACAGACTAAAACAAAGTAATTTTTCAAAACGGCAATGAATTATAATAATACACATAACTTTTAAGAAAATGCCTAAAGAAAATAGTCCTCAGCGTCTTTCAGGCACATTTCTTTCAGCTGGAGATTCCAAATCCTGGGAACAACAACCACAGGGGCCTATTCCAAGACACCCACCACATCGTATCTCACAGAAATTATTTTTTAGTCAAAGTGACTCATTTTCCTTTGTGCTGCATCTTCTATAGATCCTGCCAGAACAATGGCAAATGTTCACTCTTATTTTGGATGCATTCCCCCACCACCAATCGGACTGTACTATATTGTACTGTTCTGAACTGTACTGAGAATGTTATTGGTGTAATTAGTGGAATGCTCTAAATCAGAAGGGATCCATATACACATCTCAGGTTTTCCCAGTATTTGGAGCAGACACATTGAAAGCCACAGAAATTAACTAAGTCATAAGTAAGTTAGACCCCATGGATTTCCATGAATCATCCCCTAAATATGACAAAATCTGAACTGGAACTTAACTGATGGTCAACAGGGCTGAATCCTGTGTTCCCTTAATCTAGTAAAAGACTACAGATAAATGGAAAGACAAATATTTTCTTCAATGCTTCAGTGTTCAGAAGATCTTACTGTTTAATCTGATAAACTAGTATTCTACAGATGACAACTCCAAGGAAAAATTTATTATATTGTCAGTTTATATTAATATATATGCCTAGCCCACAATGATAGCATATTTATTTCTCCCCATACCTTTTCTCCTCTCTTTTTTCTTTATTAAAGTATATATCATTTTGTAAATCTTATAATTTTAGAAGTAACTGAATCTGATTCCAAGAAAGCCACAAAATTCAAGTGCTTCACTTTAAAAGATACATCAAAAGTAGATACAAGGTAGAAATTAGGTTCAATTCTTCAAGCACATAGAACTAATTCACAGGTTCCCAACTACCATGATCCTGCACATATTAATTCCAGTGCACAATGCTTTATTTCACCAACAAATGCATCTCCAGAGCACAATGAGGTGAATAGGAAAATGCTTGCTCACTTCATTCCCTGCACTAAAATAGATTTGCATGACAGAACAATCAGATGATCACTTCATTACTGAGCAAACAACATTGCACAAAGAGAAGGTTTTTTTAGTCAGATGAATCAGCCCATTGCTTAAGGTACTGTTGTTATTTGACAAGAGTGCTTTTGGAATAGCTTCCTCAATATTTATATTTCTCAATATTTAAAAGTGTTTTTAAGTGTTTTAAGTATTTATAAGGAAGAGAAGCTATTCTCAAACAAACAAACAAACAAACAAACCAACCCCATAAATCCAAAGCCTACTTTTTTGTTATGTACCTTCCAGTAGACCCTGACTTGTGGTGGCCCTATCCTGATGTTTTCTAGGCAAGATTTATTCACAGGAATTTGCCATTGCCTTCCACTTAGGCTGAGAGAGAGCAAATTGCCCAGGATCACCCAGTGAGTTTCCAGGGCTGAGTGGAGCCTTGGACTCTGTTCCCCTAGGATCCAAGTCACTACACTTCAGTTCTCAAAGCTTGTCTATTGTGCTAAAGTAGTCGTTTGGTAAGCCCAATTTAAAATATGAGTGTTGATCTTTTAAATTCCTAAATAGCCTAAGACCAGGTTTTCTAAATAAATGATTCCCAATCTTAGCCTCTCAGAAGATGACTGAACTTCCACAAGTCCCGTTCAGCACAGTCGATGGTCAGGGAGTTTAGAAGCTGTAATCCAGTAACATCTGAAGCTCCAAGGCTTGGGACCACTGGTCTGAAGGATCTCTTGTGCATGTGATAACTTAATTGAGTCCTCAGATCGACATCAAAGATTTTGCCAATGAATTTGTTCAATTGTATGCACCAAATACAGGGTCTTCTTACTAGCAGCCACATAACTATGGAACTTTTCTCCTGGAGAAACTGCCAAGCTTCTCTTCTGAGACTGAAATTGAAAACTACTTTTTTTCCCCATTAAGATTTGTAATGACTGGTTTCATTTAAGTATTTTATACTGACATGTTTTTTTAAATTGTTTGAAACTGTATAATTTCTTAAATACAATTTTATTGTAACTCTCTGTCTTTTGTGAACTCTTGGGTGAGAGACTTTTAAACAATGAGATTAAAATATAAAATAAAATAGTGAGTTTACAAATGTAACCTCATTGTTACAGTAGTTACAGTTTACAAATGTAACTTCATTTTTACAGTAGTTGTTTCAGCATTTTGGTTTTACGGGGAACAGATTCCCACAACCTCACACTTCTTTCCGAGGAGGGAAATACGGTAGCTCACAAATCCCATGTCTGCCCACATGCATCTCACTATCAGTGATGTAGACTCGAGTCGATAGACTCGGACTCAAGTTGCTTCAATGACTTGAATAGGACTCGACTCAGAAATAACTGATGCACTGACTCGACTCGACTTGAGAGTCGTATATTTTTAGTGACTGACTTGCTGCCCTTGGTTCAGTGACCTCATACATTTGTCCAGAACTTACAACTTTGAACAACGCCTCCATCTCTTGTGCCTACTGGTCACATGACAATCTTCCTCAAGCCCAAAGTGTGGGTGCATTTATTAGAGGAGAACAGCAAACAGGTTAGGCAATGGGCTTGAGGCAGGCTTGAGGTCTGCTCAGCAGCCTGTCCCTGCTGTATATCGGAGGAGCCTCTTAAAACATTTCCTAAGAGCAAAAGACAAGACTTGCCCCCTGAGTGCAAGGTGCATTTCTCAGAGGGGAACAGCAAATGTGTTAGGCAACAGGCTTGAAGAGAGAAGACCCTTCCCTCTAAAGCTTTTAAAGCTTCAGTAATGGGGAGTATGAAGGATCCAATTCCCCACTTCTAAAGCTGCAGATAGCAAAATTGCAATTACAGAGAGAGCACAGCCCTCTGTGTGTATCCCTCAATAACTAAGCAGGACAAGGAAGTAAGAAGGAAAGTAGTGCAGAGAGTGTCCTGTGAGCATCAGAGCCCCGCTGACTCACCCATCTCCTTATTGAGCAAAAGGGCAGGGATGTCAGAGACGAGAGCAAATGTAGGCTAAATAAAGTTGGCTTGAGGAGGAGATTTGTGGTTTGCAGGGGTTGATACGGTGGGTTTGGGAGGTAGGAAAGAGACATTTGGACCATATACTGTTTCTAGAGATCACCAGGAAGATAGAGAGATCTGAAACTGGAATTAGCCTTAAAGAAAACAGCATTTTTTCAGGGGATGGGCAAGGAAGATCTGGCTTTGCTGAATATAAATCCAAACTCAGCTAACAGGAAATAACCAATCTTCTCAATACCAAGACTCCCCACACACATTCATTATACAGATGTTGTGATAGCACTGAAGCTGAAAGACATGTGCCTCCAGCTGAAATCATCTTGCAGTGCAAGTCAACCATTAATCCACTACAGTAGGTAAACAAAGCTCATGGGTTAGCTGTCAGATGAAAAAATTATGTTGTTTCATGAATGGCATCAAGTTTTAATCTCATATATTTTTTGCCTTGCACTTGGCTAAATATGCCTGGATGTCTCTGAAATGAGAGAATGGAAAGAACTGCGGCAAGCGGTAGAAATGTATACATTTTAAAAGTCTTTGTTTAAACCCTACGTGGGGAATGTATGACCCTCTAGATGTTGCTAGATTGCAGTTGCCATCAGCCATAGCCAATGTAGCCAGTGGTGAAAGATGATGGGAGATGTGATCCATCAAAATCTAGGGGGGCACACAATTCCTATCCCTGATTTCTGCACAAAAAGGCATGTAAAGGTGTACATATGATGGGACAGCAAGCAAATTCTTCCATTTTCTGATCAAACACAGGGATGTGGAACTTTTAGCCCTGCAGCTGTTTTCAACTAAAGCTCCCACAAAACCTCAACCACATTGGCTGGGACTTCTGGGAGCTGAAGTCCAAAACATCAGAGGAGGAAAAGTTCCCTATGTCTAAAGTTAAAAAAACAACAACTGTTTAACTTTGACTGTATCATGACTAGGGATTTTAAGGATGTGTACAAGTTCTCTCTTAAAACCTGCTGATATTTGGCTGCACTGTGCCATTGCTATACACAGAACTAAAGCTTGGAACATAACTCTTACCAAGTAATTAGTTATGGTTATCATTCCAACATCTCCAAAAGTAGTTAGTCACCATTATTTTTGCATTTTGAAAGTATTTGCTCATTTTTGAAAAGCAAATAAAACGACTTTTATTTAAAAAAACAACTAAGCACTAGAAGCCACTGAACTATGGTGTGAAATACACTCATCTCCCTCTATCATATCGTCACCTTTACATCCACAACAAGCCAGCAGCACAAGGAAGAGCATAAGCCAGCACTTGAACCATGTGCTATTCCTCTACCATTTAATGAAGCCACACTCCCATAACTATAAAAGTCATAGTTATACCATAAAAAGTTATTCCTTACTAACTTACAATCACACTGTAATACAATCGGCCAACCACATCTATGGACTTAACATTCACAAATTAGATCATTTGTGGATTATTTGCCTTTGGCTCCACTGCTGCCCTACATCATTTTTAATAGGGACTTGTATGTCTCACCTTATGTTCTCAGTCTCTGGGCAAGGCTTGTGAGACTGAAAAAGAATGTGAACATGAAGTGAGCCTTGTAAGTCCCTATTAAAAATGGCAAACCTCACCATTTCTACCTTGTGAAGGAATCCTGCTACCTCGTAGGCAAAACCAGGCAGCTGGTATGCTCCTCACTGCAGCCTACAAATATTTGTGGTTTTTCCACTTTTGTGGGAATCCTGTGTCCCTAACTGCCACAAATGTGGAGGGATAACTGTGCATCTATGTATTCATTTTTGGAAAATTAATTAATTACAAACAACTAGTTACATGCAACTACAGTCATTTTTAAGTTGTGCATAGAACCTTTGGTTGTTTTCCCAATCAGTTTTTACTATGTGATATGAAAGACTGGAGGCAGATTTTGGGAGCAGATCCAATGGAGCTACGTGGTTATTGCTTGCAAATGTACTGACCTTGCAGGCAGAGGTGGGTCGGCTTTGCCAGCAACCAGCCATGAAGATCTGTGGTAGGCATATCTGTATCTCTTATTGTCTACTGGAACTATATCCATAAGCACAATGAACTTTGCTTCTGGATCCACGCCTGAAAAGGAAACCCTGATGGTTGGAAACATTCTTCTGAAAGAGACAGAAGCAAATGAGATGATGAATATATAAATAAGAGACTAGAGAAAATAACCCTTTTGAACCTGATCAGAAACAGACATTTAGTTCAGCCACCAGAGAAAATTCCAAACATGCCTGTATTTCTCTGTTTGGGAATATTTAAAACAAGCCATATCTCCCTACCATACACACTGGCTGAAACCACTCCATATTCTAAACATTTTAAGCATATAATAGGAAGGGTAGGCGTTCCAACTGTGGTTTAATTGCCGTATGTGGTTCTCAGACAATCTAAGGAGAATGTTGCATGTCATAAAGATTCTTAAGCTTGGTTCCTCAGTTGTTGGTGAGCTACAGCTACCAGAATCCATACCTAGTATGACCCAAAATCAAGAATTCTAGGAACTATAATGGCACATGGGCAGGCACAGGCATGCTTGGGTTATCCACTATGATGGCAGGGGAGCCACTGTACAGATAAGCTCAAAGTATTGGAGATCAGCTTGCTGTAAGAGCCAAATGGTTAAAGCTGGCACATTCTAGATATTCCTCACTATAGTTCCCAGCATCCCCTAGACAGCTGGGGTGATGGGAGCTGTAATCCAGCATATCTGCATGATCATCAGGTGAGGGAAGACTGTAACACAGAATGAAGCACCTGTGCCAGTGTTCATCACTATTTGTTTTTAAAACATTTACATTTTCCTGAGCTTCAGCGAGAGAACTGAGAAGTATAATAAATTATAATTAAAAAGGCACAAAATGGGGCAGTGCTGGAAAGGATTCGTATCTCTCCTCACTAATGATTTATAGCACCACTCAATAAATGATGGTGACACCCTCCCAACCATCTTAATATATCTCTCTCACATACACACATAGGCCATTTCTTCACTAGACTGTTATAGCACTATTATTCCACTTAAAACCTCCTATGAAATCTTAGGGTTTGCAGTTTAGGGAGGGGCCTTTGAGGCTCCTCCCTAAACTGCAAACCCCAGTATTCCACAGGATGTTGAAAGTGGAATAATAGTGCTGTAACAGATTAGTGTGGAAATGGCCATAGTGAGAGAAGGTATAGGAGAAACCCCAGCACCCTCCAATTCATAAAATATTTCTTCTTATGTACTGCAGAAATGCAACCTTCCCATGACAGAATTGTACTTTTGAGGAGAGCTATCTAGATCCCATGTATCTGTTAAGTAACAATTTGGTATTTACTGCAATAATATTTTGATTCTGTCTATTACATTTTTCAAAACGTGCATATACTTATGATGATTTAAGTACATATCTAAATATTGAGTGTGAACAGAAAGTATCTCTGTACATAAGAATTTGTCTCATATGAGTCCATTTGTCGGGCAGATGTTCTTGACTGAAAATCACCACGAAGTTTGATCAGTTTGTGGCAAACCCATCTTTTCTATGTATGAAATAGCATAGGAAAGCTTTGATCTGGAAATGCCCAACTGCAAAGCTTACTTTGAAGCGTTTATAATCAGAGTAATGGCTACAAAGTTACATCCATTTTTTTTCACCTCCTCTCATTACTTGGCTTTTTAGACTTTCTTGTAGTTCTCCAGTTACAGTAAGATTTGGATCATGCCATTCCCAATAGGGAGTGCCATCATCCAATACACCTTGTGACTCTGCTCTCTGCCAGAAAACTTTGTGAACAGCTTCCATAATTAGTATCCAAGACTCTGCACTTTTGTCACGAAGAACTCATGATCAGCAGGAGAGTGATGAAGTGGTATGAGGTCAGCCAAGATATTTAGTAAGGATCTTGCAAGCAACCTCCCCAAAACAAAAATAAAAACATCTTCTGCCTGCCAAAATCTAATTGACACCTTCACTCTAGCATTAGTGAAAGGGGCAGAGGGATACAATAAAAATAGGCAAACCTCTAATTTTGCTTGTTTTTTTCCACTTTCACAGAATCATTATGAAATTGTAGAACAAGGAAGAACCATTTTCTTTTCTCTTGTTTCATTAGTAAATGTTAAACAGTCACCACCTTACCTGCTTCACAAGGTTCATAAGGAGGTCAAACAGCAGAGCAATGTTATAAAGCCTGCCACTCCTCCAGCACACAGATCTTGAGTGAATATTTTTGGGCACTGTGTTTGCACAGAGGAAAGGTTTTGTGCAAAGTGGTCCACAAAAGCTTATGCTGTAATAGCTGCATGAGTGTAGAAGATGCTACAATGCTTTTGTTGCTTTTGTTCCAACATTTCCTATGGGGTGGCTTCTGGTATGCCTCACATGGCACTAATTCATAAATCGCTCTGATGTATATAAAAATAATGGTTGTTTTTGCAACAATTTTCAGTTCTTCTGATGTGCATTAGTTAAAATGTACATTGTTCTTCTATTCCAGATTTGTCAAATACTGCTAACTAAAAACAAACATTAAAACATCCAAAACAATAGTCACAAATTACTCTTTGAAATCAGATAGATTCACCGCTCCTTCATATTGGAATAGATGGAAGTATAGGCTGTTTTGTGCTATGTTGTATTACAGCAAAGTAGTGAGAATAATATCTACAGTACATACTAAGAATCAGGTACTATGAGTTATAAGGGGAGATAACATACAATATAAATGTATACTGTAGTAAGCAAATACAGCTCCACCACTTACAGATATATCGTGTAATCTGTCTGCAGTACATGCACATACACAATGCATATTCATCAAACATTGTCAAACATGTATGAAATAGCCACCGTACAACAAAAAAATACAAAACACACTGGTATCATCTGACAATACCTCAGACACAATGTTCTCAGTGGTGACCCTTCACACATTCACAGTTGTGTGTTATCTTGTTTCCTGGTATAAGGGAGTGATAAGACACTGACAGGAGACAAACACAATCCAGATATTTAAAATTTAGGGTAGATAAATTTTGGTCATGGTAAAAATCTTTCTTTTCCAGATTTTTAAATTCAGTATATGCTATAAAATTATGGTTTTGCCCTCTTTCTTTAAGTTTCCTTCAGAGAGCGCTTTAAGGTTTCAATGGCATAAACAGATACCCAAGAACAAGCTCCATTGATAGCATTTTGTTTTCAGCAGATTATGTGTAGGATTGCACTGCTATTAATTAAATCTTGTGTTATCATACACACAAACCCCTTGGACACAATACCATTTAGACTACATTTCCCAATACCCCTCAGCCATCATGGCCACTGGCCCTGCTACCTGGGGGATTCTGGGATTTGTAGTCTAAAAAGTGGGTGGATAGGTATGGATATATACTAAAGACTTCCCTTCTCTTTGTGTTCTAACATCTTACCTTCCTGATTTTGTGATGATCATCTCAGTGCCCAGTTCATGGAATTTGTCCCAAAGCTCCTTAGTCTCCAGACTACAGGAAATCTTGGCCATCTCTTCACTGGGGATGACAGGGGTGGTGGGAATGAGAGGTTCTGTGCACAGGGAGGAGGGGCTACTACTACTGCTGAAATCTCCATGAGTGTCCAAACCAGGCAGTTCATTCAGAGGTTGAGAACAAGATGATTTCTCCACAAATTGCTCTGAAAGGAAGACAGAGAGAAAGGATGATAATGAAAAAATAGCCCCATAAAGAAACTAGTTATCACATCCGAGAAAAAAAGAAAGCCAGACCACCCAAAAGATAGTAAAGAATGCTTCCAGCATAAAGCTAATAACCAGAAGGGAAACTGAGAATCACAAAGAAAGTTCTATACCTCCCAGAAGTGAAGTTGCTGAACATGATATTGGCAACTTCTTTATGAGTGAAGATCAAGACAGTCAAAGGAAACTTGGATTATTGGGTATTTTTTTTTCTCTCTCTCTTCCTTTTTCCCACTTTATCTAAGTAAACATTCACCCCCTTGGAAAAGAAGGCTGCCAAAAAATGACAGTCACGAAGATTCA
The DNA here is from genome assembly GCA_948472985.1 of Iguana delicatissima. Taxonomy (NCBI): domain Eukaryota; kingdom Metazoa; phylum Chordata; class Lepidosauria; order Squamata; family Iguanidae; genus Iguana; species Iguana delicatissima. Next base: position 1,100,057 of record CAOKZL010000410.1, on the reverse strand, counting down.
GGAAGGCTATGCCTCCAGTCCTAAATGAAATGTGGAAGTAAAGCACCAACTCCTATCTGTTTTACATAGCAAGCAAATATCTGTTTCCAGGCTCCACAGTTGCTTCTAAATTAAAAACAGTCAAAATGAAAAGGAAGAAATGCAGATAGAAATCTTTCTTCTCAAATATCACCTTCATGTGTGTCTTTTGGTTCCATCCTATTCATAAGTGGACAAGCAACTTGAAGGAACATACATAAACACCACCAGTCCTCAATATTTTCATTCATACAGAAGAGAAAATGGAGCACAGCCACTGGAATCCAGAGCCCACAAGTTTAAGAGCAGATGGGCTTTTGATTTGCTCAGAACATTTCTTTAGCAGGATATAAAAGTGCAGATATCGTTTAAAGAAAGAAGGATCAGGCCTACAGAGTTTTGCAGAGATATACAAGTACTTTGGCCACATTCTTACCCTGATAAACTGTGGCTTTACCACTTCAGAATATATGAAAGAATGCTGTTCATTTAAAAACAACAACAACAACACTTTGTTAGTAGAGAACTAGTTCATTGGAGTTCAGAACTAGTTACAGCAGTTTTCTATGTGTAGATATATTTATGTATTTTTAAATGTAGGAAAAATCAGTTATATGAACCTTCTAGCCCACAAGCGTGTAGTCCAAGGGCAGGTTTAACACCTCACTGAGTCCCAACACTGACCAGTAACTTTAAACTGAGAGCAGCATAAGACACTTGGGATACATAGTGACCCATTCACAAAGGATTATGGAGGAATGCATATTACACAATATAAAAATTATCAGAAAATGTTTGGGTCTTCCTGGCTTGTGAAAACTGATGAAAGTAGGATGGAAAAATTACAGAGACCCAATTTGAAATGGAATGTGAGAAATATTTTTTTCTCCCTCCAATTAAGAGAGGGAAAGGGAGTCAGTGAAAAGGACTGAGATACCTTGGAGACTGGAAACCTACAGGCACCCAGCTGCAAAGAAGTCCCAGGGAATTCAGTAGGGTAAAACACATTTAAGATTGGGTCCCAAATCTGTTTTATTTGGCAAGAACTTTGATAGGGCACAGGCAACAAGTGTACTTCATCATAAGTTAAGAATTTCAAGGAGTGTAGGATGGGGTATTTAGATGTATCTAAATTTTGTAAGACAAAGACATAGCACATGAAACAACCAAGGACATAAAGCAGAAAGATTTTTACATCCCTTGGATTTCAAGGTGAAATTGCGGCTACCATCCTATCCACATTTGTTTGGCAGAAAATTCTATTATGCTCAGTAGACCTGACTTAGTAGACATGTACTGAGTAGGGCTATTAAGGATACATTCAACTACATCTTGTTACGATCAAAAGGGTCCTAAGTTAAAAATGACTGACCACACTTCTCTTGGTTAATGTATGTGTGCGGCAAGGAGTGGGAAGCCGCCGCTTCAAATGTGTACAAACGCCTACGCAAAGACAAAACACAGGCTATTTCTGCACTAGACTGTTACAGCGCTGTTATCCCACTTTCAACGTCCTATGGAATCCTGGGGTTCGCAGTTTCCGGAGAGGCGAAACAATCTAGTGCGGAAATGGCCTCAGTAAGTGATCTTGAGCCCCTCTCTGACCTATCCTACAGGGTGGAGGGAATAAGCCTTGGCACCGCTTTAAGCGCCTTGGAAAGGAGCAGAATCCAAATATTATAATTTAATATATTGGATACAAAAAGAGTTCATAAGATTTTAATCCTTCCTTCCTCTATATGTGCTTGTTGTTGTGCGCCTTCAAATCATTTCTGTACTATGACGACCCTAAGGCGAATTTATCACTGGGTTTTCTTGGCAAGATTTGTTCAGAGGTGGTTTGTCTGAGGCTGAGAGAGTGTGATTTGCCCAACGTCACCCATTGGGTTCCATGGGCGGGTGAGGGTTTGAACCCTGGTCTCCAGGTCGTGCCTAGAAGAAAAGCCAAAATCAGTTATAGCGGATGGCTTCCAAGCGCACTATTCCCATTGAGGACTGTTCGGATTTTTAATGATTTGATTTTTTTACTCCAGTACCCTTATCTCTAGGACAGCCAAACCTCTGCTGGCTTGAGCATTTTGGAAATTAAAGGCACCAGATTCCGTCTGATCTTAGAAGCTAAGCGGTCAGCTCCGGTTAATATGTGGATGGGAGACAGCCAACGAATGTCAGGGGCTGTAGGCTACATTTCAGAAGGGGGAACTGGCAAAACCACCCCTGAGTATTCCACTAGTAAAAAAAACTCTGTGAAATTCATGGGGTCGCTATAAGTCGCCGGGGGACACACACACACACTTCATGTATTTCATGTTGGCGAAGGCTACTCTCGAGTAGTGCTTCTTAAGCAGAAAATTTCCCCCAGTGTGCCAGGAGATGGCAACATATTTGTGTCCGTTGGCTACAACCGTTTCTTTTTTTCCTGGAAACTCGCCACCGACGGCACTGGCCCTTGTTCTGGAGGGATCAGGAGAAGATGGGCTAGAAAAGAAAGGTTACCCACTGGCAATCGGTTTCTGAACCCGGGCCGGGCATCAACCCCTCCACCCCAAGGCCGTTTCCGCAGTAGCCTTTTGTAGTATTATTCCACTTTCAACATCCTATGGAACCCCGGCCGGCCCCTCCCTAAACTGCAAACCCCAGGATTCCATACGATGTCGAAAGTGGAATAATAGCATTATAACAGGCTAGTGCGGAAAGTTTTCCCGCAGACGCTGCTTCTAAACAAGCCGCAGAAGCGCCTGGCTCCTCCGCCCTTCGTCCCAGCCGCGGATTTCCACAGGAGGCGCTCCCCGCTGGGGCGTGAGGACCCCGGCGCTTGGGATTCCAGCTGATAAGGGCCTCCCCGTGGCCGAGTCAGTTTGACGGAACGCAGGGAGCCTGTCTAATTGCCCCGATTACCGCCGCTCTTAAAAAAAGAAACCACTTGACGGCCGAGGGGTGGGGGAGACTTGATCCAGCTGCCCTTTTGGTCAGCAGGAGACTTGGGAAGGGAAGCCCAAAATAGAATTTGCCCGAATTGCCTTCAGAGCTGACTGAGACCTGCCCACGAACTGGATCGGTCCTAAGGTTCGGAACCGCACAGCACAACCGATCCCAAGAGTTTAAGGCACTGAATTCCGCGCACGTGCTCTTTTCACCCTGACGAACACTTCCCAAGGGACTAGTCCGCCGTCAGGCTGAGAGGCCAAGGACACTTAATTGAAAAACAAATGTCACCGCAGCCCGCAAGATTTCACATTGCTGTCATATTCCAAGAGAGGCAAGTCCCACTGCGCTGGATGGGACTTAGGCCATGTGCGATTATTCCACTTTCAACATCCTATGGAATCCTGGGGTTTCCAGTTTAGGGAGGAGCCAGCCGGCCTCTGCCTAAACTGCAAACCCCAGGATTCCATAGGATGTTGAAAGTGGAATAATCGCGCTATAAGAGTGTAGTGAGGTAATGGCCCTAGCCTTACGCAGATGCGCTAAAGCCCCGTGGTTCGTTGTGCCCTCAAGTCCTCTCCGACTTGTAGCGCTGCTGTCCTAAGGTTTCCTTGGCAAGATTCATTGAGAAGAGGTTAAGCTTCAAGGTTGAGTGAGGGTAACTTGCCCAAAGTCACTCAGTGAATCCCCACGATTGACCAGGGACTCGAACCCTGGTCGCCCGAAGTCTTAATTCAAGACTCAAGCCACTATACCACGCTGGCTCAGCCACACTGCCACGAATAATACGATGGAGTTGTTACTGTCAAAGGCAACAGAAAATGCTATGTACAGTGCAGAGGACACCAAAGCTGTGGTTCCAAACAGGTATTGCCATCAAAGCCATCACTTTATTCGAATTTTCTACAGCAGCAAACAGTTACCGGTAGTTATTTGGTACTACTGTACTTTAGGCGACTGGAAGGATTTTCCGTCTCGTCTGCCAAAATAAATTGACTAGTTTTCATTACGATGTGCCTTGATGCGGGAGGGCACCATTTGCCGGTCGCCTCAGGCAGCAAAATATGTTTGGAGACACTAATGTGCCCTTCGGGGGACTCAGAACGTTAAAATCTTGGTCCTGTCGCGTCTGGCTCCCTTATCCCACAGAACACTGTATTAGTTGTATCTTACTAGCAAAACGAGTGTGAACGGTGAATTAGCAGAACTGGTTTCGAAACGGACAACGCTGTATTTTCGAAAGCTTGCCGTAATTACTAACGTATGTAGTCGTTGAAGAAAGTGTGTGGTGAGACCTCTTGATAGACAGACAACGACAGCACCGAATCTTCCTACGCCGCCGCTTTGGGAACCATCCACCAGCGTTGTTTCCCGCGCAAGTCCTATTGAAATGAATGTCATCTACTCTTGTGGAGTCCCATGAATGCTGCAGGCTTGAGAAACTTTCTCGGCGGACTGGGATTTTATTTGCAATTAAGTTCCGTCGAAATCTAACAGCCCATCTTCTTTATTTAACAGAGAAGCCAGTGTCTCCCAGTCAATCCAGTGTGTAAATCACAGGATCACGTCCTTTAAAAAACGCCAGCTGATGAGGGCAACAAGAAATGCAGCCTCCACCAAGCGGGGGCCTCTTGGCCGGCCCGCTGGCAGAGGCGTTAATTTAATAAATATACGAGTGTGGATCGAGCATTCTTTCTACAGAAATATTAAGGGATAGCCAACTTTGATTTATGTTTTCAATTTGAAACCGCAGTCTCAAATGCGGAGATATCAGCGAGACACCTCCCACTTCCATGGGGTCAGTCACCATCGCAGCCTTAAAAGTAAAGGTTCAAATACGGAAAGTCCAAATACTTTTTAAAAGAAATGTATAACTTAGACTACGGGATAGAGCCTAGGGAAATCCTTCGGTACCTTCTCACTACAAACAGTGGGAACGCAAAGACTTTCCTGTCAGTCCTGGGGGAATAGCTGGAGAGGGGCAAACATTGCCCCCCCATAAGAATTCGCCCCTGTATGAAATTTTCCTTCAGTCCCCAAATTGCTAACATTACAGAGAAGGAGACACGGAAAGTCCTTCCCACTTAAAAATCTTCTATCTGTAGTGTTTGCATCTTCCTCGGCAACTTTGCCTGCCCCGTTTCTTTGGTGCCTGAGCCCCATTTCTAAATGCTCCACTGAAGTGTTAAATTAGTGCAATGCTAGAGATCTGTGGCTTGCAGGACCCTCTCATTTTGGGAAGCAGAATCCATATTTGCGTCGAGCAATGCCCTGACTTTGCCCTCCCTGTGGTCAGTCTTCTCGCAGACTTGAGACATAATAACTGACCATTGGGCAGAGCCTCGGGCATAAAAATCCCACTGACAACTCCCATCAGAAACATCCGCGCGGACGTGCATATCCCTCACTCTCCGGGGCTTAGATACACCAGGAGCGTATTCAGCTTGCCCTTTCAGCTGTCTGATAATTTTTTGATTGCTGTCTGATAATTTTTTTATTGTCTTGCCTCCATCCTGTACTATCCTGGGATTTGTACCTTGGCGAAGGATTTGGAATTTTCTGTCGGAGGGCTCTGACACTGCGGTTCAGGGAAACACTCCAGCCCATTTCCCTAACCCGCACTGTTAGAGCTCTCTGGCAGGGAATTCTAAGTACACCACCAAGCTACAAATCGCAGGATTCCATAGGACGGAACCGTGGCGGTTTATAGTGGTACTGAAGTGCTATAATTGTATAGTGAGGATTCATCCGTGGACTAGGGTCTGAATTCAGACCCAACTTTTCTGTGAATCTGGAACTTATCAGTCGCAGAAGACACCGGATTCCAAGGAAGGCTTCAGTTCAAGAAATGGACCAAACACAGAGGAGCACAAGTTGGGCAGCCTCTTCTAACTGAAAAAGAAACTCAGCAACTACAGTATAAAAGGAAAAGGGGGAAACATACTGCAGTAGACTAACGCGGATGCCTCTTTGAAATCAATCAGCTTAAGGAGAAAGAAAGACAGAAGCAGAAACAGAGAGACATTCTCTTCCCCTCCACCTCTCTGTACACAAGACGATTTGAGACATGATCCAAAGTTAAGCGCCACTGAATTCAATCACTAAAAGAAGTAGTTTGCTCCTAACTACGGCTCAGACAAATTTTAAAAACCCACATCAAAACGAAACAAGGTCTCCCAGGCCCACCCCTCCTCAGTTCCCTGGTGACCCCTAGGTGGTTTACCAGATCTAAAAGATCTAGTGGTGGATTCTGAGAGCGGGGGCGTCTTCTTTTCACACCTGGGTTTGATCTGTTTTTTTTGTTTGTTTGTCCAGATCGAGGATGAGAGGGAGAGAGATCAAGACTTTCTTAAGCGCACATCCGTGAGAACACAACCGCTGAGGGAACGGGGAAATTTCGCTCCTCCAGAATTTGGTTAATACCGTTAGTCAAATTTTCTTCACAGAGCCGAGATGGGAGTCGTTATTTAAAAAAAAAATTAATGAAAGAATTACATTTAGAAGCTGGAAGGCCCCTGAGGCTTTCATACCTAAACACATAAATAGCTGGCAATAACATTGTGTCAAATCCATTTTAAAATTAATTGTAAATTTCTTAAAACGACCAGTTTTTGACAATATGATGTTTGAAGTGAGACGTCTCCCTCATTAGTCCTTTATTACTGGTTTAAAAGAAAGCAGAGAGGAGAAATGTCGAGGAATTTCTAAGAAATGGCTGCTGGTTTTTGCAACAGTCATAAAGGAAACCAAAGAAGGCCGTTCAAAATATGGCTCAGTGATAAGAATTTTCGATAACACGTCTGCCCAGAGAAAGATGGTTGTAGAAGATTGCCTCTGAAGTACTCTGAAGTTCCAAGCCAGAAAAATAGAAATTTAAGATAAATCAATTGATGTTAACTTCCCTGCTTTTCTTATCAAATTCTACAAATTTATTGCGCCCAACGCCTTTTTTTTTTTTTTCAGGTCTCTCTCACACACACATGCATGACTTATTTTCTTCATCCACGATTTAAGGCGAAATCCTTACGTTCAAATATTCACTTCTAGAAATGGAAGCAAATTATTTTAAGAGCAATGGGACTTTTTTCCAAGTAAAAACTGGATACTAGCAATGAATCTAAGGCTGAGATCTTAACATTTTTAACAGGAATAGAAAGTAATTTCTGGAACTGGAAGGAAGTTATTTTAGGATCAATGAGTTTTATTTCTAAATAGATAGTGAATTTAAGACTGCAGTCCTAACACTTTAACAGGAAGAGAAAACCCTGAGCTCAAAGGGAGATGGTTTGAAAGTAAAGGCGTTTAGGACGGGGTCTGCCACCAATGTAGAATAAGGGAGATTTATTTGAGTCTTTGTGAACACAAATTCAGTCGTTCCCTCTTTCACACTGGACCGATTCTGAACCAATCCAAATTCTGCCTCCGACTCCTGCGGGATTTATCTCAAAGCAAATCATGCCTCACTCCCTTTTGTTAACTTTTCTCCAACTTCTCATCCTACGTGTATTTACTTAGAAGTAAGTAGTTCCTGTCCCCCCCATTCCGTACGTTCAAGACCGAAGCCTCCAACTGAGGTTGGCAACCGGTGTGTTACCTGAAAAAACGAATCCCAGCGATTTCAGAGGCCTTTGCGCGCAAACACCTTCCCAAGAAAGGATGGTCTAGTCCAGTTCTACGCCTGTTTACTCAGAAGCAAGTTTCACCAAACCAAACGGGGCTTACAGTTTGAGCTCACCCCTCCTTCCTCGACAGTAGGTCTCATTGGCCCCATTAGAGTAGACCAACTGAACTGACAAAATTGTTGACTTACTCACTTTGTTCATTTCACGGGTCTGCTCTAGTTTGAAGTGACAATTGGATTTTCAGACTATTATGTTCAGTGGTGTCAGACAGGCATGCTTACAGTTGTGGCGTCTTCCTGTGAACTCAGTTCGCTCAGAATTGCAGGTTTGCAAACTTCTGTCAGAGTCATAACTGGGCCGTGTGGATCGATCTCCCTCATCCCCCACCCCGGCCATATTTATCTCAGTGCTCATAGTCTGAAAGACACTATAAACTACAGATCCAAAGCGGGAAGAAAAGTCAATCCCAAATGTTGTCATCTGGCTAATTTGCCATCTGCGATTTAGCTTTTTTAGAAGTGAGTCTCCGGACCGAAGTTGCTCCTAAACTAGAAATGAGGAGCGGTCCAAGAGAAGCCGAAAGGAGTCCAGTTTTCTGAGATATTGGCTCTACAACGCCAAGGGGCTGTACGGCCCCGTAGGAACCCGAAGCTCTCCCGGATCCCTCGAAAGTTGGGTCCGTTGTGCATAATGGGGTTTTCGTCTTCCCGAACAATAGGACCTCTGGCCTCTCTCCGTGATCCTTTGAGGAATATTGGGATTCTTTCCTCTTGTTGCAGGCTACTTTGGAAACGCGTGGCTCAGTTCTACCGGATTCCCCCGCCCTCATATCCCAATTCGAATCCACTCGGGGAGGGAGCTGGTGGAGACTTGGGGGCCATTTCCGCACTAGACTGTTACAGTGCTATGATTCCACTTTCATCCTCCTACGGAATCATGGGGTTTGTTGTTTCGGGAGGGGGCCCCAAGGCCCCTCCCGTAACTGCAAACCCCAGGATTCCATAGGAGGTTGAAAGTGGAATCGTGCACTGTAACAGTCTAGTGCGGAAATGGCCTTGGGCTCCAAGGCGACCAAACTGGCGTATTTTTGTTCAACACTTATTTCGGAAGGTTGCAGTTTCCAAACTCTTAGGGAGAAAGCAAGCCCGGCGGAACTCGGCAATCTGGGCAAGAAAGAGCTCCCCCGCAACCACCGTCCTCCACAAAAGGAGCAGATCTGGCCGATCCTCCCGGGGCTCTGCGCATCCCAAAACAAAGCACTCTCCGGATCCGTCGGGGACAGGGCCCCGCGCGCGCGCCCTTTCCCTCCCTCCCCGACGAAGATTTCGAGGCGGCCGCGGAGGACGGACTCACCCAGAGGCTTGATAGTGTTCTCCGCGCCCTCCTTCTCCTTGGAGCTCCCGCTTGACATGAGCGCCGCGATGGAGAAGGCGTTGGCCCTGGAGGAGAGCTGAGGTTTCGGGGAGGCCGTGTACTCCATGACTCTCAGGCCGCCGTCCAGCTCCGTCCGCGGCCCTTTCGTTTCGCCGGCGCGCTTCGAGTTGGGTGCTCCCCCCCCCGCGGCACCCAGTGGGAAGGCAGCGAGGAGGAGCCCGGACTTGTCGGCTCGGAAAGTGGGAAAGCGGCGCTCGGTGAGACTCAAAGGGACGGACGGGTCCCGAGGGAACCAGGCCGGAGCCGCGGGTGGGCAGGAGCGGCGGGTTACGCCGCGACCATCTTTCCCCTTCCTCAGAACCGAGCCGGCGGCTGCCTCTCGCGCTCTTTCTCGCGCTCGCTCTGAGGCAGCGAACAGCCAAGGAGTCGGGACGAGGGGGCTCCCTCACAATGCGCCCGGCCCCCCGCGCTCCGCCGCCTTAATTTGCTGGCTGCCTAAGATCCTATCGGCGGGCGGCCAATCAGCGCCCGGCGACGTCAGGCCTCCCTGATCCCTCAGGAGCGAGCGGGTGGCCGGGAGCGGGGCGCGGGGGGGGGGGCGAAAGGGCAAAGGCGGTCGACACTCGCCCCTCTCTCCCAAAACCGCCGTGGCTCGAAGGAGAGGAAGCGTCTTCTCCTTCCCACTCTCCCGTATTTCAGGCTGGGCAGAGCCCTCGCGTTTTAGCCCACCTGGGGCAAAAGCTCGGTCCCTCTCACCATTTTCCATCGGTTCCCTGCTTCCCGGGTGGCTTGAATTGAACCAAGACCCCAAAAAATGGCGCTGGCTAGTCGCTTGGCGGCCTTTGACCTGTGTCCATAACTCGCCTGAGTATAATTATTCTGAGGTGTATGTGGTGTTGTGTTGTTTTTTTTTAAGTCCACCCCAACGGTTCTTAAAATTGGGCTGATTTTGTGGCAACTTCGTCTCCAACGGATAGGAAGGGAGGCTTTCCGGACCTGACGGAAATTCTCCTGACAGGAACGGAGGCTTTTCGGACTTGACTGAAATTCTCCCGACAAGAATGGAGGCCTTTGGTACCGGACTGAAATTCCCCCCTCCTCTCGCGCGGGGAGGGGGGGCAATTTCAGTCCGCTACCAAAGGCCTCTGCTGCTATCTGTTCAAGACGAAGCCGCCTTCAACCTGCAATGGAGGCCCAAGTCTCGAGCCACGTGCCTCCCGGGCTCCCGGAGCGCTCGGGTCCCCGCTGGCGCGCTGGTCGGGTGTCAAAACAACCGAGGAGGCTAGGGGCGCCTGAAAGACCAACTCGCCAAGCGCTCCTCGACGCCACAGCCCGGTTCCTCTGAGCTGTGGGACGGTGGGCTGCGATCCAGGAAACCTCTCCTTTCAGACGCCGAAAAAGCCTGCAGTAGTTTTTGCAAGCGACGGACTGACGCTTTTCTTGAAAACCTGGCGGCTTCCCGCTTCCTCCTCTTCTCCGATTCCATTCTTTCCCTCCAAGGATGCAGTGGAACGTTTCGATGGTGGCGGTCCCCCACAGGGAGAGCGAAAAACGCAGCCGGGTCCCTTGATCCGCATCTCTGGAGAGAGAAGTGCAGGCTTGGTATGGATATGTGCCTTCAAGACGACTCTGACTTACAACGACCCTTCCTGGAGCTTTGTTGCCGAGGTATTAGACGGGATTTGCCAGTGCCTTCCTCTGAGGCTGAGACAGTGTAACTTGCCAAAGATCACCCAGCGGATTTCCATTGCGGAACGGGAATTCGAACCCTGGTCTCCTGAACTCCTAGTCCAGCGTTCAGAACCATTAGATCATACTGACTTGTAGCGTAGGTGTGACCAAGCGCACATGAAGACACAGGCCGTTTCTGCACCACACTGTTATAGTGCTATTATTCCACTTTCAATATCCTGTGGAATTCTGAAGTTTGTAGTTTATTGAGTCCCAAGAGCTCTCTGGCTGAGAATTCTAAATGTCCCACCTTAAACTGCAAACCCCAGCATTCCATAGGATGTTGAAAGTGGAATCAAAGCGCTACAACAGTCTGGTGCGGAAATGGCCTAGGTCTCAAAAACAACAAACCCGTTCCTCCAGCTTTCACTCTCAGCGGGAGCAGGTCTTTTGTAAAATTAATGGACCCTGAGTGTCCATTCAACAAACAAAGCACCAGAAAATGATTTCCTTAATCATAAAGAAACCATTTTCTGGCGCCTTGTAAGGCATCGTAAGGCATCCTAACATATTGTTGCTGGAAAAATCTCCCACCAATGTGAGGTTCTCAGCGACCTTCAAAGGGGATAGTGAACCTTACAGGTGTTGCAAATGATGTCGTCTTATCTGTCAGTCCCAAAGCCCCCAAGGTTTCAGCCTGCTAGCCCTGGCTTTTTTGCAGCCGGGGCAAATCCTGCTACATTCACAGCGCTGATCAAACCATCTCACCGCATCACGCACCCACAGGAGGTACCCCTTCCTCCCTTCCTTCCCAGAGTCGGTTCCTCCTTAGCCAGTGGTTCTCAACCTGTGGGTCCCCAGATGTTTGTAAACTTCAGCTCCCAGAAGCCCCAGCCACTATGGTCAATGCTCAGGGCTTCTGGGAGCTGAAGTCCAAAAACATCTGGGGACCCACAGGTTGAGAACCACTGTCCTTAGCGAAAGCTGCAAGCTATGTGCATATGCAGTTTCCTGGCTGCAACCTTCTTTGAAAGCGATGAGAATAAACCAACATAGGATTGGGCGCTAAACATGATTCTGGGAAGCAGAGGGTCTCAGTTGCACTTAGCATCCCTCCCTTATTTTATTCTGTTCGGATGGATAAGAATAAGCCCCAAGCAAAGTGACTCGTTCCAAAATGAACATGGAGAGGCGGTGCAGCCCTATGATCAAGTGGCACATTTCCCTAAGTGTCCTCAACACCTCGAATTAATTATCCGGGAGCTCCAAAGAATAACTTAAGTAAAGGCAGCTCTGTATAGGCTAGGGAAAAATGTGCTCGCCCTTCTTGAACCATCTTGTTTTGAAATGAGGCGATGGCTACAGACCTCCTGGGAAAGAAAATGCCACTGACGCCATGTTTCTTTGCAGGTACTCGTGAATATGATCTGGCTGCTGCGGGGATGAGCCACTATTCAGGCACACCAGCCAACTGAGGGCATTGGCTTCCACTGGCCAAGGTGGATTCAGCGGAGGAAGTCCCAGTTCACGCATGCGTATTCCTCTCGAGAGAGAGCCACTGCTTGTCGTGTGAACAAGCGCTCCCGGGTCTAATAAAGCGGAGAGAATTCAGAACTCCGCGTTCCAGTAGACCCAGTTTGGTGTGTTTCTCTCAAGTCCCCACGTATAGCCCCCCCTTCTCTTCCTGGTACAGTTCACAATCATATCTGCTACATCTCCAAAGTCATCCAGTGGTTATATGGATGAGTTGTGTGATTGCAACCGCAGCGCGATTGGCTTCACGTCGGACTATGTATCCAAGCCCCCGGAGGGGGAAAAACAACCAGAAGGAAAAGCCCACAACCATCGGATCACAAACACCTTGTGCTTTTTAAAATAAATAAAACCTCCGCCCAACCCCAATCTTTTAGCAGCTGGAGACAGACTTTACTGTCCTCGGATCTACAGAGAAATGATTTCCACGCTTTTCTGCCCTCTTTTCGGAAACAGTAAAGAATAAAACACGTTTGCCGAAAACACTATATTACGTTGGAACGGAATTCTTTGATTCCAGAGGCACTACTTTCCGAGGGAGGGCATTTGGGACTGGATGTGGAGTACTGTTGGAAGAGTGGGAGGGATCGGGGTTGTTAAACCGAGACATTTTCACAGGAACAGTTTTCCAGACAGCTCCCTGCTTGGGAGTAAAGGGCGAGCGTGGCTTTTCTCTCCGCACAACATTAGTTTAAACTGGAATTCGGAGATGACGGGAGATTTAACTCGTTTAGAGGCTGGTTTCTTCCAAGGCAGCACCGTTTCTTAGATCGATCCACACGTGCGCTGCGGCCACTGGCAGTGGAAGAAGAGCGGGCAAACTGACACTCGCCTCGGTCCCAGAGACTTCGACCACAGAGTTTCGGTAGAAACACTGGGGAACTAGGCTGGCCTTCCCTGTGTAGCGAGCGAATTTGACTTTTTCCAGCTTCTCGACTCATAAATCTACTTAAATTTAGAGGGCGCATTTAGATTTCAGGGAAAGGGGATCAGGTTTAACGCCAACTGCCCTCTGTCAAGGCAAACGGGATACGAATCTCGGGAATTCGCTTCATTTGGGCCACTTTCGCCCCACCAAAGGTAGAATGACAGCAACGCTTTTCACAGTTTTCACAGTCAACGTCGCTATTATATCTCTGAGAATATCACACTTGCGCGAGAGATGATCACCGGAGGCGAGCGTTACCCACTGAAAAGACTGTAAGTATGAAGTGTCGGTGCAAACTGATCAAACAGTTCCCCAGTAGATGCATAAAGTGAACTAAACAAGGTGATTCTTCCAGCTCTTCCATCGTCGGCCGCTAAGGGCACGTCTACTCTAAATTAAGTCCGATTAAGTTCAACGAATTTTAGTTCCCGTTTCTTTGAAGGGAGGCAATAATTCATGTTAGGAGAACTTCATCTATAGCTGACTTGCTATATTTTACAAGTAGATTTCCTAAGGGGTTTTCTTCTTTTAAAGTACTCTTTTTTTTTCTTAAATATTTGCTTAGGTACTAAAAGGTAAGCTTGGACTGCGATCCTAATCAAGGTAACTGTAGATGGTCAACTCAATTGACTACTTCTTAATTTTGAATAAAGCATGGTTTAGAATGGCGTGTTAATGTTCTAATTTAGCTTTATAGTTGGTACGCTTTTTTTAAAGCGGTTTACCTGTTACACTAAACAAGGTCTACATTCTTTTGCTGTTTAACAATTGCTTTCAGGAGATGCAAATAAGAATGCGGCATAAAACCCGAAGTAAGTTGAGTCCTGTGGATGGTTGCTTAGAAAGCAGAATTACTGAACACCATGGGACTTACTTCCCAGCTCAAATGGAGCGAGCTAAGGTTGCGAGCCGGCAATGCAATCCTCTTTCTTGTATGCTTGGGAACGTTCTCGGAGTAAGCATACAGTATTTATTAGAAGATATATATCCCTCTCCGTATCCGAGGATTCCAGGACGGGATTCAACAAAATCAATTTGGAGCAGTTTGAAGCAAGTAAATTTTGTGAAGTTTGAAAGTATATTAAAACACTGAACAGCTTAAGTGAAACCCAGCAACCTGTAGTGGTTGGACTACGGCTCAGGAGATCGGGGTTCCAACCCCCCCGCTTGACCATGGAAACCCACTGGTGACCTTGGGCGTGTCACACTTTCTCAGAAGAAGGCAAATGTAAATCCCTATGAAGAAACCTTGCCATGAAAACGCCTTAGAGTCTCCATAAGTCGGAAACGACTTGAACACATACAACAACAGTGTAACACCAGCGGCCTCCGAGGGGGAGAGTGTTCCCTAGCCGGGGTGCCACGGCAGAGAAGGCCCAGTGTTGCATTTTCCATCTCCAAGCTGATTGTCAGGGGGATTGCATATTGCTTTAAAGGGTCACTGAAATCAGAGCTTGTTTGTTTCCAAGTCTGTATGGTATCCTGGCAGTGCCGCATTTGTATACAAGTAGCTAACCTACTGTTCAGTGAAGAGGGGACAAAATGGGACATGTGACCCTCCCAAAGCTGTTTCTGTGGCCCACCATTCTCCAGACACCCGGCAATTCCCGTCCTGCACTCTGAATCAGTTCTTCCGGAAGACTCCGGGGCTGCAATTCAATATTCAAAGAAGCTCCAGCCCCCTCTTCACTGCCGAACATAGAAATACCAGTTTTCCAGAACCAGAAGTAGAGGTCTGTTGCTGTTCTTCCCTCCGTTCTGGTAGTCCATATGCCTGCCCCCCGCCCCCGTACCAGAGCCAGAAAACTGGCGCTCTTCCCTGCATTTGCTCAGCCCTGCTTAAGGATTTGAAAAAGCATGGCCTGCCTCTAAACACATTTAGAGAGGGAAAAACAAAGCCCCTGGATCTGTTACCATCATACGCACGGGAAAAGGGCAACATTAAGAGACCTCTTAAATTTGACGTAGTTAAGTATCTAGGAACGTCTTCACATGCCCTCGAATACTGAGGCACCCACAAAATCAACCACATTCAAGCCCTATTTTACAGAATAAGGAAGGGCAGGATGTCTCAGAACTAGAACTCGTTTCCTCCACCCCCTCCCCCACTTCCACCCCAATCAGCTAAAACCGGTGCCTGCCTTTCCCGGATTGCACGCCCTGGAATGCATCTGGAGATTTTAACCTTGCAGCGGGAACTGGTGCTGAGTGGCAGCTTGAGAATTCTCAGTTTATTGTTCCCAGCCACAATATTCGGGCTTTACCAGAGTAATCATGAGAGAACCCGATCCTCAGGCCTTCCGTTTCTCTAGTCCCTCCATTTCCCAGGGACCCGTCCTAGTCAGCAGTGGGATCCATCAGAAGTATAGCCGGGTGATTTACTGTTGGGATCTTCCTTAGGGTAAGTGTATTTTAGGTGTCAACCTTAACACTGTAATTCCAGATTTGCTGTTCTACACGCTTAGGGAAGCAAGTCTCTTGAACACAGGAGGATTAGACATAACTTAGGAATGCTGTTTCTCGCTCTCGGCCCAAACTCATCCAAACCTCCCTTTCTCTTGCACTACTAGAAATAGCCCAGAGATAAGTACCTCCGCTTTAGAGGAGTCTGTTCTTCTCTTGGTTTGCATGGGCATCCCTTTCCCCTTGGCTTCAGTAAGAAAATGGTTGACCCAGAGTGTGTACTGCTGATCGCCACGAATGAATCCCTTCCCTTATGCTACCTCGATGAACACTGCTGACATCAGAAAGCTCAGAAACTGGGAAAGCCTAAGTGTGCACAACCTGAATATTTTGCTGCCTGAGGCAGAGCGGCAAACCTTATATCAATCAAGTTGCATAATATACCAAACCAGCCGAGTTATTTGGGCTCCTGAGGTAGGAAACCCTGCAAGTACCATCTTCTACTTGGCCAGGCAATAAAATACAAAAACTCATGAAATTAAATAAGGAGTCCTCTGTATTTTCATGACATTCACTACATTCCAAAAGCAGCTGTCTAAGGTCAGTGTTTCACTCTACCTATGCTGGCTTTGCGCCCTGGAGAACCACTGAAACACATCATTAGTCTTAACAAAGCAGACTCGCTGAACTAATGAGCTTTACCCATTTGTTGACTCCCTATTCAATAACTGATTCAATGGGTCTACTCGAGTTGGGTCTGATCAACAGGATTTTGGCCATTGTTAGTGACACTGAGAATGTTAGGTTCCCGAGCCATGCCTTCCAAAGAGGTACTGAGCACGATCCACCATTTAAAAGTCCTATGATTGCAGTGGGACAAGAAAAACGCTCGCTTTCTGCTGTTCTAATCATATTTCTGTGTGTTTTCCCTTCAGAAAACAGGAGGGATTTATTCATAGGGTGAGAAAAAAAATATCCACAGGCTGCCGCGATAGCTGTTCATTAAGTCGCATAGCATTTAATAGGGTTTACTCCCGTATTAGTGGATTGCAGCTGCCTCTCAAGGCGAGTTTTGGGAATCAAGAAAGGACGACAAATGTCTAGTTTGATTTCACATTGTGGCAGTTTTATTGCTAGGAGTGAGAAGAAGTGCTCATGGAACCCTTTACTTCATGTACTGAACTAATGCTGAGGCCATTTCCGCACTAGGCTGTTACAGCACTATCATTCCACTTTCAGCATCCTATGGAATCCTGGGATTTGCAGTTTAGGGAGGGGCCTCAGGCCGTTCTCTAAACTGCAAACCCCAGGTCTCCATAGGATGTTGTAAGTGGGATAATAGTGCTGTAACAGCCTAGTGCGGAAATGGGCTGGTTTACAATATACGCGGAGGAAGGAAGGTCATATGCTGCTCTCCCTCAGGCCGCAAAATGTCTTGGTTAGGCTTTGAATCCTCGCCGGTTTCTCCGCAGAAGTTTATTTCGAAGGCACGCATTCGGGGTCGCTCCTCCTCCGCGAGTTTCAGTCGATTTAGGAATAAGCGGGTAGCTGAAGGGGAATGTCAGAATACAAGACAAGCAGCTTTCAAAGGAAGCCCATCAGCCTGGACCTGCAGGATCAGCCAGACCCCTCTTTGGCGCGAAGCCTTTTGCTTTGTCTTACGAAGCTAGAAAAAAAATGTCATCGGGAAAGAAAACAGGGGCGAGTGGTTCTCAACCTGTGGGTCCCCAGATGTTTGTGGACTTCAGCTCCCAGAAGCCCCAGCCGCTATGGTCAATGCTCAGGGCTTCTGGGAGCTGAAGTCCAAAAACATCTGGGGACCCACAGGTTGAGAACCACTCGCCCCTGTTTTCTTTCCCGATGACATTGTCTTCCTAGCTTGAGAACCACTGGCAGATCACACTTATTACGTTTCTGGGGCCGGGGGGCTCAAAGTCGACCTCCCTCCTTACAGCTCCTGGCACTCCTTAGCCTCTGAGTATCGCAGTCAATTTAGCTTCTCTCTTCCGCTTCTGCCGCTACGCATGCCCTGAATCCAGCCAATCCGAGGAGTTCGTTCACCACGGAGGCGGTAATAGAGCCCGCCAATGAGACGAGCTCGAGGAGACTTAGCAGCCTGGTCCCGAGACGACGGGAGAGCCGACTGGGGCCATTTCCGCGCTAGACTGTTATAGTGCTATTATTCCACTTTCGACATCCTATGGAATCCTGGGGTTTGCAGTTTAGGGAGGGGCCTTGAGGTGAAAGTGGAATAATAGCACTATAACAGTCTAGTGCGGAAATGGCCTTAGCTGCGTGGCTTTGAAGTAGCGAGTGCTCTAGTCTAAGTACTCCGCTTTCGTTAGCCCGCAGCAACTGCCTCCAAATGCCTCCTTTATTGTCCTTAAAGCTGCTCTGGTTTGGCTAGAGTGACTATGGGGTAGTCAGTAGGGTGAGGCGACGCAGAACGGGGTGGGGCTCCTTCTACTTAAGAGTTGTGTTGAAACTGGCATCTCACCTTGGGAGAAAGGCGGGGTATAAATTAAATAAATAGACAACTATACCTGCTGAAATTATCTATATAAATGTGTTGAAAGCCTGTCATCTTTTGCATCAGGCAATCCCACTATTGTAAATAATCTATTGTGGCAGGGTGATTTTACATGTCTTCTCAGAATTAAACATTACTGCTTCAGGGGTTCCTTTTTTTGACTCAGAAGTTCTGATTTCTACATAAAGACGGTTGAGAGATTATGGTCATCCAGATGTGGGACTGCAACGCTCATCAAACCCAACCAATAGCCAGTCATTGATGAGAGGAATAACAGTCCAACGAGGGCTGGAGGGTCATGTTGTTGACCAATCCAGACATAAAATGTTTGGGGTAACAATGCAGCCATGCGAGAAACGTCGGTTGGGCTGGGAAAACTATCAGAAATGTTTTTAAACTGCCCCTGTTAATCTGGAAATTTAAACAGGAAATTTAAAACTTGTCGTTCAAGGGATGAATTCTCCTTTTCCATATGAGATCGCCACTCCAACTGGCAACGAAATTATTTAACCAGATCGTAAGTGAACAAACACAGCTATATCCAGGCCTAATTCTCAGCGTAATGAGTTATCATCTGTACCACACAAACACAGCATTCAATGCTGGGTGGAAAATGCCACAGTCTGAGAACCCGAACACTCATTAAAAAAAAAAGCATGTCACTATCCCTCACAACTTCCCTTACAAATTTAGAAGCCTGGGAACAATACCTCAAAAAAGGGAACGAGTCTTTTTTCCTAGTCAGGGTTTCCATAGAAATAGATATCCTCCCCTCCTTTAACTCTACCATACTCTCACTGACATCTAAGCCATGTTCACACACAAAGATTCGCCAGTGGCTGATTCTTGATACCTTGTACGTGTGAAGGAGCTGTCACAGAATTTAATTTAATTTAGTTTAATTTGTCACATACAGAACGTTCAAGAAGCCTCAAGTCAATTGAAATACAATGTATTAGGGGTTTTTTTAAGCACTTTTCATATACAAGTATTCGCAAAAAGCTAAGTACTGAGGAGCATTGAATTCGACGCCTTCAATAATACCCAGGGCGATACTACTTGTAGAAATAGTAATAATAGTAGTAGGTCCATACCCCGAATATGATTCAACCTGGATCCAAGCCAATCATTCCAATAGGGTCCTGATTCTTGAGTATTCCACACATGAATATTCACCAATTCCCACCAGTGGTCTGTGCGATAAAGTCTCCTCATTATAGTACGTTGATCCCATTTTAACTGCCATGGTTTCATCTTATGCAATTCTAGGCTGTGTAGTTCTATGAGGTATTCAGAATTCTCTGCTGTGGAGCTCTCGTGCCTCCACAAATCCCAGTTCCCAGGATTCTGCAGGATGTAGTCATGGCAAGTAAAGTGGGATCGAAGTCTTCTAAGAGGCTGAAATCTCTTCGGAGCCCTACAACATCTGTAGCCCCTTTAATTCGCCCTCTCTTACTCTGAAGGGACTTACAGGAAACAGCCATCCTCGAGGAAGAAGGATTGGTGCGCATGACTGTGTATAATCCGGATCCTGTTTTAATGACTGGGTTGGATCCAGGTTTAAACATATTTAGAGTATGGCTACTAACCAAATTGGGGCTCAAGTGAGTCACGACTTGGCCCACTAATTTTCATCGTGGTTCTATCCTTAGCTCGATTACAGCTGGATCCAACCCATCACTTTTGATTTTCTAATCGCTACGTGTCTGCCTGTAGACGTCCATGACTTTCTTGCTATTATTAACAGTTTGTACAGAACTCCGCAGCACTGAATCCATTACCTCCTCTTACTCAAGCTTGGCTGCTTTGTGTCTGTCTCTCTCTGTTATCTAGGAACGAGAGCCAAAAGGGAACCGTGCGCGTCTGCGTCTGAGATGTCGCTTTATTATCTGAGTGCTAAGCTTAGGAATCTGAAACTCCAAAGTGGCTGGAGAGACACGTTTCTGCGAGGTGCTTCCAATTGTACACGTCTTTCCCCTAAAAGCCTTGCTTGTAATAAAGGACGGAAAGAGGGAAGGAAGGAAGGAAGGAAGGAAGGAGTTCTCCAGGTTTTTAGTGGTGGTTTTTCAGGGTGGTTTTGCCTCAACAGGACACATCGTCATGACCCTACCTGTGCTAAGCCCACCAGTCCCATCGATTGCAGTAAGGTAATGAAGAAGGACAACAAAATTTTAATCATTCCGCCTATGGAGCTGAAACATAGGCCATTTCCGCACTAGCCTGTTATAGCGCTATCATTCCACTTTCAACATCCTATGGAATCCTGGGGTTTGCAGTTTAGGGAGGGGCCTCAAGGCCTCAAGGCCTCAAGGCCCCTCCCTAAACTGCAAACCCCAGGATTCCATAGGATGTTGAAAGTGGAGTAATAGAGCTATAACAGGCTAGTGCGGAAATGGCTATATACCCTGTCTGGCCTCGGTAACACCTTTTCCCCTCTGATCTAAAAACTAAATAAAATGGAATGCCGTGGGGACTGCGGTGGCTTTACGGGCTTACGGATCGCAGGCGCGGCCTTACAGGACGTGGAGAAGGTGGTGGCGACGGCGGCAGCTGATAAGCGACACGTCAAAGGAATGTGAAATCGCTCTCGGCTTCAGTCATAAATTCAAAGGTGCTATCCAAGGTGCTGAACTCCAGCCCTAAAGCAGGCTAAGAGCCTTGGATAGCTGTTTTAAAATTCGGACTAAAACTTGGAGCGGATTTGCCACCAACACTAACATGGAAGTCACCAAGCTCCTGGTTAGGGCCTTAAAAGGAATCCCCGCCTCCTTACATGATACAGAACTTCTCCGGCTACAAATCCCCAGAAGGATCAGGCACCAGATAAGAGATTAAATCCAATCCATACATCCACAGGGAAGGAAAAGATTAGCAAGGAAGAGCCCAGGATCTCAATGAGGCTTAACTGCTGAATGAAACTAAAAGAGGAGCTGAGCTGACGCTCTTTTATGTGCGTCTACTCGGAAGTAAATCCCAATGCGTTGAAGAGAAAACATGTCCAGACTTGACTTTGCCTGTATCTTCCCGTAAGTAATGTGAGAACGGCGGACATACTTGCTCAGCAGCGGGAAAGGAGAAAAAAAATGCCCGTTCTGTGGTAGTGTGGATATTTTTCTACGGATAAGCGAAGGAAACCAAAGGTGACTGTCGCTAAACTGGCGAAGAAAGCCCTTCTTCGGCCACCAGGCTTCTCAGTTGTCTTCAACCATTTCTTCACTACACTATTATAGCGCTATTATTCCACTTTCAACATCTTATGGAATCCTGGGGTTTGCAGTTTGGGGAGGGGCATTTAGAACTCTCAGCCGGAGAGCTCTTTGGCCTCGGGAAACTACAAACCCCAGAATTCCACAGGGTGTTGAAAGTGGAACAATAGCACTATAACAGTGTAGTGTGGCAAGGCCCTCCTTTTCAGTTCCTCCTCCGTCTCACGAAGCCAGTTTCTACCACATCCCTATTCCTTGGGGAGCGGGGGAGGGCGACTTCTTCCCTCCTCCCGTTTACATTGCAGCTGTCCTAGACGTTGAAAGCCACAAATCTGCGCTGAGGACGACGGGGTGGGGGAACGAGCGGGTGACCATAGGCCAAATAAATACATTCCGTGATCTCTTGGCTCACTTTTAAATCCGCTACATGTTAAGTCTTGTTTTATTTCAGTTTTCTATTAAATATGGCAACATGACAAGGATACCTGTTTTTGCCCGGAGCGTCCTCTTTGTGTTTGCTTTGGTTCTCTCCGCTTATATAAAACGGCTTGCCCCTCACAATCCCAGATGGTGTTTGTGTGAAATTACCTTTCCTTAAGTTGCTAGTTCAAAAGATTTATCTCTGTTCTCTTTCTTGCTTTCCTTTGCTTTTCCTCTCAAGAGAAGGCGATCTGTCTTTGTCCGAGGGATCAAGGTTAAAAGCGTGCCTCCGCAGAACTCTCCTTATCTATAGGCAACCTTACAGTCTCTTTCCATGGCCTGAATGTGGGCAGAAAAATCAGGGATCGGGAAAACAAACCCCCACCCCGCGCCGCGCAACACGGATCTTTGTGCTATTTTTGGGGGGGGAGAAAGTCGCCTTCTGATAAGCAGAGTTCATCCTCAACTTGCGCTCTCCAGCCTGCCTGTCATTCCTTACATGGACTCGTATTTTATTTCTATCACACAGAAATAAAACCTAAGCCATTTCCGCACTACTCTGTTATAGTGCTATTATTCCACTTTCTATGGAATCCTGGAGTTTGCCCTTTAGGGAGGGTCATTTAAAATTCTCAGCCAGAGAGCTCTTGGGCCTCAAGAAACGACAAACCCCAACATTCCACAGGATGTTGAAAGTGGAATAATAGCATTATAACAACACAGTGAGGAAATGGCCTTAGATCCCGACCTGATCCTGAAAAAGTCACCCTCAGTCTACTTGCTCACCATCTCGGTGCCCTGGGCGAGCCTCTATCCTATTTCGTTCCCCCCGCCGGGCCCCCTTACACCTCATCTCTTTGCAGCTCAAAGTGGGCGTTTTTGAACCCGTTAGGAGTCTCCCGATGCAAATCCAAGGGACAGGAAAAGAGATCGGAGGGGGCAAGGTTGAGGGGGTGTGTGGAGAGAAAAACTCGATTAAGACCCGGGGGCTGACAATTAGATTATAGCCCTTTTGTCAGCGGATAATGTGCTAAAAGCTTTTGAGCTTAGTGTAACTCCTTCCTGAAAATTATTCACACTTTTCCCGGGGATTGCTGGCTCCCACGAGCCAGGTAGGGAGAGGTGAGGGAGTGAGGAGGTAGGGGGCAGAGGCGAGTCGGGTACCCCATGTCCACACTGCCCCCAATTCCCATATCTTGTGGATGTGACACATTGCAAGGGATCTGCTACACTGACACTACTTGCCAAGTATTCCCTTGTTCTTACACAAAACTCTAGGTACATGCAAAGTCCAAAATACTCAAAACACTTGAAGGGCCAAAGATGTCCTGCCCTGCGATACCTGACTGCTTATTTATGGGATGTATTTGTCTTCTGGGAAACCAGTTCTACTCAGTTCATCGGGACTTGCAGTACCTTGCAAAATAATTAACCTGCACCCCTTTGGCATTCCACATTTTGCTGTATTGCAATGGTATTTACTTGGTGTTGTTGCTATTAGATGTACACAAGATAATTTGATTAGTGGAAAATAGTTCTATCAGGACACCAAAGTTAACTAAACAAAACCAAACATTTGCTGCTTGCATAAGTACTGTATGCATCCACTTTGCTATGATCTCCATGAATAAACTCTGGTACAACTCACTGCTGCCAGAAGTCAAAGAATTCATTAAATGGAGCCTCCCTGTGTACAAGTTTGATCACATGATCTCATATTAAAGACAGAGTTTGTTGGAGACTGTATCTAAAAAGCAACAGCTTCATGAAGACCAAGGAGTTAACCAAATATTAAGCTTATGCAGAAGCGCCAATCAGAGTTAAGATCTCTCTCTCTCTCAGTCTCTCTCTCTCTCTTAAAAATCCCAAACTATGAACATCCTTTGGAGCACCATTATATCTATTATTACAAAATTACTATTATTACAAAATGTTGTGGGGATGCTTTTCTTTAGTGGGGACTATAATGGTTTTCTGAAGCTCAGCTGATCTGTTTCTAGCTGATGGCTGGACAGAAAACTATATGGGGATTCTATGTAGTTCAAGTTCCACCATACAAGAATCAAAATAGGTTCAGCACCTTGGATAGCCCCTTTAACATTCAAACAAAAAGTCTGGATTCACTACCTGACTGTCAAGGCCATTTCCACACAACACTGTTACAATGCTATTATTCCGCTTTCAACCTCCTATGGAATCCTGGGGTTTGCAGTTTAAGGAGGGACAGTTAGAATTCTCAGCCAGAGAGCTCTTTGGCCTCAGTAAACCACAAATCTCAGAATTCCACAGGATGTTGAAAGTGGAATAACAGCACTATAACATTGTAGAGTGGAAATGGCCTCAGAAACCACCAGCTGCCACAAAATATAATGTACATATACAGTACAGCCATGTCAAACTACTTTGACATGGCTGAAACATGCTACATATGGGTTATAAATATATGCATGTAAAATTTTAGCTTGGATCTCCCTACCTCAAGCCACTCCTAGTTACATAAAAAATGACACTTGGGACACACATAGGTCAAGTCACTCTTTTAAGTATGTGAAATGGAACAGAAAGTCTGAAACAGGTCTTGTTAATTCTCTGCATAGCAACTCCCTAGAGAAGGGGCAGGAAATGTGTCTCTCCAAATGTTGTTAGACTGCATCTCCCACTATACTCAGACCTTACCTAATTTGGCTAAGGCTAATGATGGTGCTATAGTCCAGCGACATCCAGTTACCATCTCAGACCTAGAGAATTATTGTTAGGGTATATGACATTATGTTTACAAGGTTGCATCAGGATCAAAACATTCCCTTCCTTCCTCAGTAGTATAACTACACTGGAATTGCCCTGGGAGTGGAAGAGAGGACCCACCTTTTGCTAATAAATTGCCTCTAACTTTTGGAGGTTTTATCTTCATCATCACAGTTAACAGTTCAGGAAGAGAAGACTGGGCTTACTAACCAAAATGTTGTGCACCCTATCTTACAGACTTTTCTTGTAAATCAGTCCCGTACTATAGAGTTTCAAGGAGGGATTTATTTAGGGCTGAGATGTCAGATGGTGACATGGTTAAGTTCATTCCATGGATGTGAGAATGGAGTAAATTTTAATAAAGATATGATGTACTGTGGACATAGAGGGTGAACCTGGGCATCCTTACTTGGAAGTTTCTTCTTCTAATAAAGTACCACACTGTAGACCAGGAGTTCCCAAATTTTGGTGTCCAAATGTTGTTGGAGTTTAGTTCTTAAAAGCCTCAGCCACCATGGCCAATGTAGTCAGGAACTGTGGGAGCTAGAGCCCAACAGTATCTAGGAACCCAAGTTTGGTTACCACTGTTGTGTGTGTATGTGCAGGTTCTTCAATTCACCCATAGACTTTTGGCTATCCCATGAATTTCATAGGGTCTACCTAGCAAGGAACACTCAGAGATGGTTTGCCATTGTCTTCCTCGGAAATATAACCTACAGCACCCAGAATTCTTTGATGCTCCCCATCCAAGTACAAACCAGGCCTGACCCTGCTTAGCTTCCAAGATCAGATGGGATAGGGTGACTTCAGGGTACTACCATTTCTATAGATAGTAATTAGAGAATAAGTCCCACTGAACTTATGGGTCTTGACAAAATGAGAACCACAGTTTATAGCAGTCCAGTCACTGGGGAGAAGAGAATACACTGTGCCTCAAACCAACACAGCACTGATGGGGAAAATGTGGTTCTCAAAATATTGCACTGCAACTTCTAGCATCCTTCCTCACTGGCCATGTAGGCCATGAGGGCCACAATTCAACTATATCTGGAGGGCTACCAGCTCCCCAGCCTAACTGTTTGGTTCATATTCCTTTAGCCATTTGAAAGGAATCAT
Organism: Iguana delicatissima; assembly: GCA_948472985.1. Classification (NCBI taxonomy): domain Eukaryota; kingdom Metazoa; phylum Chordata; class Lepidosauria; order Squamata; family Iguanidae; genus Iguana; species Iguana delicatissima. The sequence goes on along the minus strand of CAOKZL010000410.1, from coordinate 1,074,566 downwards.
TGTTTTCCACTGGCCATTCAACTTCATCTGTTGTCTTTGATAAGTCCTAAGTGAATTTGTAGGATGATCTATTCTTTTAGCAGCTAAAGGAGTATAGAAGTCAAGGTGCAGCCATCCCTTTTCCTCAAAAGCCTGAAGTTCTACAGCTTTGAGGGAAAGGATGAAGTACAAAGAACAGCACAGAAAGAGCCCTTGGGTCTACAGCACAGGTGGGCAACTTCCAAATGATCCAAGGCCACTTTTTCACCTAGAAGGCTGACTGCACCAGGGTGAAAAATAATGATTGTTTTAAATCGGTATTGGAAATGGTTTGAGATCTACTTTCGGGTTTGTTTTGTAACTTTTCAAGAGTGGGGTGGGGGTACTGCACTCTGTTGTTTTCACAAATCCACATTGTTTGTGGAGGGGGTCTCACCATGAGGAAGCATCGGGAGGACTCTGGGGGCTCAACTACAAAAAGATGCTCCTGGGGAGCTATATGCAACATACAGGCCACATTTTGCCCCTCTCTTGTCTATATGGACAGTAACATGGTGGGAGACGTTTCGCAAATGGATCCCAAAAGCGCGATGGCGAGATCAGTTCCTGAGAAATAAGAACCACAGTATTCCCAACAATCAGAGACCACCAGGCCACATACTTGTTGAAGACCAAAGTGCTTGTTAAAAACAAAGAAACAAACATCTCACACTTCAGCTTATTTAATTTGGAATGTGGCAGACAAAACAAAAACAAAACAACTTCCCCCAAAACACAAACATGCTCTCTGTCACTCACTCACACACACACACACACACACACACACACTGACAGTGACTGTACTAGTCCATGGTGCTTCCCCCTGAGTTCAATAGGTGGGCAATAGCTTTATTAGGATCAGCCAAAATGCCACAAAAACATCCAATCTTTCTGGTTCTTTAGATTTCTTCATAAAGATTTTCCCTGTAGAGTGGAGAAATTCTGTGCCTGCAGGTGAGCCGCATGTGACTTTCCCTTCACTTCTATTTATATCAGAGGTGTGATGCATAAATTCCACTATCGAGTTTGTTGTTGGAATGTGCCTCTAAGTCATTTCCAACTTATGGCAATCCTATCACGGAATTTTCTTGCCAAGATTTGTTCAGAAAGGGGTTTTTGCCTTTGCCTTCCTCTGAGGCAGAGAGAGTGTGACTTGCCCAAAGTCATCCAGTGGGATTCCATGGCCAAGTGGGGATTCAAGTTGCAGTCTTAACACTCAAACCACTACACTACCCTCTCTAGTTTGTTGAAGGTCGAATCATAGGCCATCTCTGCATTACACTGTTATAGTGCTATTATTCCACTTTCAACACCCTGTGGAATTCTGGGGTTTGTAGTTTCCTCAGGCCAAAGAGCTCTTTGGCTGAGAATTCTAAAGGCCTCTCCCTGAACTGCAAACCTCAGGATTCCAGAGGCTGTTGAAAGTGGGATCATAGCACTATAACAGTGTAGTGTGGAAATGGCCCGTGCAAGCACGGTCAACAGTATAAGACAGGGAGAGCTATAGTACAAAAGTCAGGAAAAGCCAAAAGGTTCCTTCGGCTGGTTTACAACCAAAGCCCCTTAGCGCTAAAGAAGGGGTAGAGAGAAGCCCTGTTTCGCTTTTTCTTTCCCTCTTTTACTGATATTTGTAACGGTGGCCATTTCCGCACTGGAGTGTTGTAGTGCTATTATTCCACTTCCAATATCCTGTGGAATCCTGGGGTTTCCAGGTCTAAACTGCAAGCCTCAGGATTCCGTAGGATGTTGAAAGTGGAATAATAGCACTATAACCTTCTAGTGCGGAAACGGCCAGGAACTTCTAAGACCGCCTGCGCGGGCTGCCGCTGCCTCTGCCTCTGCCGGCAGACTCCGGGCGCCGCACTCCTGGCTGCACTTGGGCTCCGCCCGCTTCTCTGCCGGCGCTGCTTGGTGGGGACGCTGACCGCTCATGGCGGAGGGGCGCAACCAGTCAGAGGGCCTCCTGCCCACCTTTTCCGCGGGGGGGGCGGCGAAGGAGCGGCGGCGGCCTCTGTGCGGCCCGCGTGGGTTTCTGCCGGCGGCGCTTTGCGAGGTCTCGGGGGCGGGGGCGGGGGCGGGGGCGGGGCTGCCGCTGGACCCTCCCTGCCTCCCGCTCCCCTCGGGCTGCCTGGATTGCTTAATCAGAGCGGCCATCCGGCCGGCCTCGGACGGCGGCGCCAGAGGAGCTTTATCCCGGGCCAGCTCGTAAACTTCGGGCAGGAGCAGGCGGGCGTGTTTCCCAGCGCGGCCCCCCATAACCTCCCGGGCCCGCCGCTCCTCTGGGCCTGGCGGGTGCCTCTTGCCGGCGGAAGCCTCGCGGCGCTGCCAGGGGACCGTCGGGCCTCTTCGAGGGGCCCGACTCATTCTCTTCAGTGTAAACGCCCCTTCGCTTTTGCACGGGCAGAAAGGATTAAGGGCTTTGTGGATCGCGGTGAGGGCAGTTGCTGCACAACGCTGTTCTACTACTATTATGCCACTTTCAACATCCTGTGGAATTCTGGGGCTTGTGATATATTGAGACCCTCAAAGTGTCCCTCCCTAAACTGCAAACCCCAGGGTTCCATAGGATGTTGAAAGCAGAATAATAGCGCCAGAAGAGCGTAGTGTGGAAATGGCCGTAGGCTGCTTTAGGCGGAACCGGACCAGCGTCAGACAATCTAGTATAGGACTGTTTACATAGCAGCCTTCTTCAGACTAGTTCACCAGAAGCAGCTGTGTTATTGTGTGCCTGCAAGTCGACTTCAACTTATGGTGACCATTTCCCAGGGGTTTCTTTGCAAGAGGAGGGTTGCCTTTGCCTTCCTCTGAGACTGAGACAATATGATTTTTCCAGGGTCATTCAGTGGGTTTCCAGGTAGAAGCAGGGATCGGAACTCTGGTTCTGGAATTCTTGTCCAGCTCTCAAACCACTACATCGCACTATCTCTCTTGTGTTTGACTTGTGTGCCTTAAATTCATGTCTGACTTATGACAACCCTAAGGAGAACCTATCATGGGGCTTTTCCTAGGCAAGATTTGTTGAGAGGCTGTGACTTGCCTAAGGTCACCCAGTGGGTTTTCATAGCCAAGTAGGCATTTAAACCCTGGCATCTAGAACTAGTCCAGCACTCAAATTATGACACTCTGCTGGCTGAGTATTACGTGCCCCATAATCCCCAGCATGTTGGCTGAGGAAGATGAGAACTATAGTCCAACACAGCTTTGGGGGTGTGCATCAGGTTGAGAGAAGGCTGGTCTAAACTGACTGGAAGTGACTGTCCCTGCTCTCCTTCAGGACTCTTTCACTATATCTTCCTTGAGCTTTTGCATACTGAACATCCTATGGAATCCTGGGGTTTGCTCTACCCTTCAACTGCTGACCTTCTTTCTGCTGTCTTAGAAGGGTAACCGTTTATATATATTTCCTTGAGGGCAGTGTCCCCTAATACATGCAGAAAGTAGCAAATGGGAGCTGACACTTGATTTGGTTGGAAGCTGATCACAACCATGGTGAAATGATGTAAAATTAAATATTGTACATTAGACACACTTAATTGAAAGGAACTCCCATCAATTTATGTAGAATTTGCATTTGAAGAAGACTGTTTAGAATTACAGCATATTTTCTTTTCAATTATCCTACAGGGCAGGCAGACAAGTGTCACTGCCTGTTTAGGATGCCTGATCTCTTTGTTAATCTTTCCCCTTCTCTTGCAGATAAGTCCCTCAGTCCATTATAGATTTTAATCAATTAGCTCTCTCTGGCTTTTGAAAGATTGTTTCATTAAGTAAGTGTGCACTTGGGGGGGGGCAGTGAAGATTGTATAGAATAATTTCTCTTAAACTTTTAAACTTTGTCAGAATGAAAAGCTATGTTTAGAAATTTCTTTTTTCTTTCCCCCTGTCTTTGTTAGGTATGGGCATATGGGATATTCTGTTATAATGGTTTGGCAACTTGTGGCTCTTCAGATGTTAGAGTGCATCTCCTATCATAGTAAATCTGGAGGGTCACAAGTTGCCCACTCAGGGAATAATATAATGGGGCTAAAGAGTTTTGAAAAACTACTGTTTAAACCTCTATAGAATTGTGGAAAATCAAGATTTCTAAGGCCTATCGGCACTGATTTCAGCAATCCGCTTCTTCAAAAGTCTCAAGTGCCAAAAACCACATGAAGGAAGATTATTATTTTACAATTAAAAGTTTGTTTGGTGAATTGTAGTAAATTGTTGTTTATCCTTTTTTTCCTTAATAGTAATCCATATGTAAAACAACGGCTAATACAGAAGTTTCATAGTGATAGTTAACAGTCATCAGAGGCACAAAATTCTGAGTACTTAATTTTTGTGGGTGGAATTGGATCATCAGTTAACTAGATAGACACAATTCACATGTGGAGAGTGCTGAATAATATGCTGATTGCATCTAGTTAAAATGGACTAGTAACTGCATATCTATCTATCTATCTATCTATCTATCTATCTATCTATCTATCTATCCATCCATCCATCCATCTCAGAGGAAATGCCTGGCTCTCAACGGTACTTTGTAATCTTTACTCCCCTACTTCTGGATTTATACTGCCCTCAAACAGCTCTCTGGCAATGTCCTCTAGTCTAGGTAAAATTTGAAAATAACTAGAAGAATGAATGTAATGACCAAAGACTAGAAAATTTACTTTTTGGGGCTTTAGTTCACAGAAACCCCAAGCCAGCATGGTTCCAGATTCTTGGGAGTTATAAAAATTTAAATTTTCAGAGCTCTGATAATGATGTGCTGAAACCATCCATAACAGTGGTAGAATGATGTTCCAGTTACAGCTGGCTTCAACATGTCATTGTATTCATTCCTAGGTCTTACTCTGACTATTTTCCAGTCTGATGCCTCTTCTTTATAAGATTGTGGGCCGAAGAATTAGATCCCTGCAGAAAGTGGTCTCTGCTTATGTTAGAGAATGTGGCATCAGTTTAACTACAATTAGCACCTGTTTCTGACAAAGGTTCCAGAGTACAGGAAAGTACAGGAACTGGCAAATCTCTTGAGCCTTGCTCATATAAATTATATGGATTTGCTAAAATCCATATAATTTAAGTGAGGCTGACGCTAGAAAAAGTAACCATTTTTAACCACAAAATGGCAGAGATTCTAGTAGCAAGCAATATTTTATATCAAGATCACACAGACCCAAAATTAAAGGGCAAAAGGGACTGTAATACTATGTTAACAGTGGCTAAGTCTCTGTGACAAGCTTGGTAGATTACAAGTGTAACTCCCTCCCTCCCAGCAGTGGCTATGCTACCTAATGCTGATGAGACTTCTAATCCTACTATATCTGGAAGGCCACAAATTACTCATGCATGCTCTAAAAAGACAACCGCACCAATCAATAGCATGAATAACACAATCTTGTGGCACACTAAAGAATAATCTTCTTTGTGGAGAAAAAAAATTGCTGACCAGAGTTTGTCAACAAATTCTGCTTCAGTAGTGTTATGCTGAGAGCCAGCATGGTATCATGGTTTGAGCATTAGACTACTAGAGACCAGGGTTTGATTCCCTGCTCAGCCATGGAAACCCACTGGATGACCTTGAGTGTGTCACACACACTCCTCCCCAGAAGACCCTTAGGGTCATCATAAGTTGGCAGAGAAGGATAACTGATATCTACTATAAAAAATACTACTGTAATGTTGTGTATAGATTTCCAGTGCCCATGGGGACAAAGGCTTGAATAATCATGGAGCTTATGGGTGAGGGTGGAAACTCACCTGAGCAACTTGGCAGGATATAAGTATAATACATAAATAATATGCCAATGATGTCTTGCAAGCATTGACTGGAAGTACCTTATCTTGGAAGACTGCTCCCCCATCCCAATAAAACAGGATATAGTAGTCAGGAAAAAAAAATCCCCTTAGAATCTAAGGCTTAGATAAACAACCCGAAGCGTCAAAAAGTCTTGAATGTTTTGTTCAACTGTTCTGGTCTTTCATTCCATTTTTATTCACTCCATATATAGTCATCAGTTTTGGCAACCCACGATACTGTTCTTTGAACTGCTAATGCTAGCACAAAACGCCAGGGTCTCCGAAAACCATATAAGCTTTGAGATAAAGTTGCCTTATCAACACTTTGAAGACCAGATCCAGAGCAGTTGCAGAAGCAATGACAAATTTAGATAGCTGGCTTTTCAACAAATTTGTTTGAAAAAGTGTTTAGCAAGTCCTAGTATTCATTAGTTCTTCATTTAGTTTTTCTTTAATTGAACAATGAGTAGTTTATTTGATCTATTAATCAATTAATGGGATAGCATTATTTAGAGTCCATACATACCATCAAAAACTTCAAGGTGTTCTGCTGACATTGGGTTGCATCTAGGTTTAGTTACTATGCTTGGAGTAGAGACACAGAAATTAACAGAAATTAGTCATTGTATTTCATTTTATTTTTATTATTTTTATTTTTATTTTTTTTAAAATATTATTATCCATTGGAAGGTTTTCTGTGGGTCTCAGAAGTGATATATGCATTGAAGTCACAACAAGGATGCATACGGTCATTCATATAACAGCTACCACATTCATTTGTTGAAGCAAAGCTTGGGAAAATTGGTAAAAATGGCCACGTTAACCTTAGCTATTTCTTTAAAAAGTTATAATACATTAACTTTAATGTTAATTGCAATTTTCGGGGTAATGCATTGGTAACAGTTATTAGTAATATTTAAAAAAAACTTTTAAAATAGGAAAAGGCCCCAAATTCCTCTAAAAATAACATTTTTGAAGCTGTGAGTCACTGATTATATGAAAGACAAGAGGTATAACTGTGGGTAGAGGGCAAAATGAGGACATTGCCCCACCATATTAATTCTCCCTTCCCCATGAAATCTTCCTTCAGTCGTGAAGCTTCTAGCATTGCAATAACTTAAAACTTCAGCTGAGCATTTAAAAACACAGTTTAAGCATCCAAAGAAAAGGGATGGGCAAAGGTACCATGGGAATGTGAACTCACCAAGTATATAAGTTTATACATGTGAACCATACCAGAATCTCACTATTTGAATTGCAAGAAATTTGGGGAGTGAATGAACATTTTTTTTACTGGGGAAGGATTGACCTCATTTTGACCCCCTCCCCTGCCACAATTATTACATGTCTGAAAAAAATGTCAGCATTAATGTTAAACTGTGAAACATACACACAAAACTGTAGTGTTGTTTCTTCCACCCTCACCAATAGACTGGTGATATTTCTCTGTTTCACTTCAGTCTTCTTAGCCAGTGCTTCTCAGGCTACTTGATGTGTGGGACCCCATGTGTTAGGGACTGGCACTAAATTTGTGCCCACTGGATACAATTCATCCTTCCTTCCTTCCTTCCTTCCTTCCTTCCTTCCTTCCTTCCTTCCTTCCTTCCTTCCTTCCTTCCTTCTTTCCTTCCTTCCTTCCCTGGAAGTTTACCATGGATCAGCAGCCAATAGCTCAAGGACCAAATCCATTCTTCCTTCCTTCCGTCCTTCCTTCCTTCCTTCCTTCCTTCCTTCCTTCCTTCCTTCCTTCCCTGGAAGTTTACCATGGATCAGCAGCCAATAACTCAAGGACCAAATCCATTCTTCCTTCCTTCCTTCCTGCCTGCCTGCCTGCCTGCCTGCCTGCCTGCCTGCCTGCCCTGGAAGTTTACCACAGATCAGCAGCCAATAGCTCAAGGACCAACACCAGTCCATGAACCACCACTTTGAATAGCACTGTTCTAAATTATTTGCTGTGATACCAACAAACCCATCCAATTCCTGTGACATATGACTAGGCATAGGTTACTCTTTATGTGGTAGCAGCTGCTACATGGTATGGTTTAAAACAGTAGCAAACACACTCTTACAAGGTGGGTTATGTTGTCACTGTGTGCATGTGCTACCACAACCTGCAACAATAATGATTACCATAGATAATTATTTCCCAGAATAGAAGCAGTTAATCTTCCTTTCCCTGTTAGACATCCTATGAGGAAATACCAATAGCTATACTCCAGAACCATTCTTCCTATCATAGCTGCTGCACTCCCCCAACAATAAATCACCTTTTCACCTGATCACTACAACAACAGATCTATATTATTTTATTCAAATATGTATTTATAGTAGGTTGAAGGAGGAAATAACACTGTCTAGTGTAGGTTTCTAATACAATACTGACTAGGTGTACATTCTTGCTGTGACAGATCCTTTTACCCAGGCTGGGTCTAAAACTTCAACCCCTAGGAATCCTGCCACTGACCCTGGTCTTGTTTTCCTAATTCCCTTGCTGGATTGGGTGGCTGGGCCTCAGCGTGATCCTTTAGGTGTGGATTTGTGGTTGTGTTCTGCGTAGGTTCTTTTGTTTTGGTATGTGTGACCTGAATCCAATTCAGGCTTAATAGAAAGCCAGAGACAAGTTTAAAAACTCAGAAGAAATAAATGTGACACACTCTAATAATCATTTGAAGTAATATATTCAAACTCCCCCAAAATCGTAGAAAGTTCTGCCTTCCACAGTCCTGTCTCTACCAGAATCTCACACATGCTGTCTCTTTCATACCCTGTCACAACCTCTTCTTTTCCCTCTTCTGCTTCTCTTGAGGCAAACCTCTGCATTTTGATATAGACTATGCCCCTTCAAAGCCACTCAGAGCTATGTTTGACTGCTTACCTACCAAGTCTGCCTAGTGTCTTCTTCATACCTGTGTCTCATGTTGGCATTCATATATGTAGCATAAAATTGGAGCTGGGTGCACTGATCTGGCTAAATAAGGAATTGAGGTTAGGTATTGTATCACATGCCATTTAATTCCACATGGGTTGCAATGGTACAGGTAATACTGTTCAAGGCTTGCCCCACTACTAAGCAGAGCGAGACAGGTAGCTCAGGTGCTGGATGATGTGGACCACTGGGTGGTCCTGGGCCCTGGATCTCTCTCAGCTTGACCTACCTCACAAAGTTGTTGTAAGGATAAAATGTGAAGAAGGAGATCAGTGTCCACTACCTTGTATTCATTGGAGGAAAAGTAGTATAGAAATGTAACGAATGGCTAACTCGTAATATGTAAAAGAAATATGTTCTAGATAGAATGAGACACACACTTGATGTTTGCCTTTCTAGAGAGGCTGTTTTCACCAGGCTTTCAGCTGGAAGAACCAGGTGGCAAATTTATAATGTATGACATCCAAATGCAAAACTCAAAATTAATAGTCTAATAATTTTCAAAGAATATAGAGGTTGTATCATTTTTGGCATGCTTTTTAAAAATGAAAATTAGAACACAGTCTTTCTGAGTTGAAAGATTATGACATGTAGCACAATTGTCATCTCCAATAATCACCTTATTTCTTTTGCCCATCAATACTGGGAAAGTTTAGAAAAGAATTCAGAGCTTGGAAAAATCATGCTGGTGGAAGAAATCTGGGAGCTATAGTCCAAAAATATAATAGCTCCAAGTTCTATAAAAAGAAGGAAGGAGGGGACAAAGGAATGTAGTGATACCTTTAAGACTAACTGGTTTTTATTTTTTCATGAGGTTTCATGGATAGAAACTCACTTCTTCAGATGAGTCTATCTCCCTGAAAGCTCATGAAAAAATCTTAAAGGTACTGCAACATTACTTCCCCCTCCTCCTTTTTATGCTTTGAGAGGCTAATATGGCTACTTCTTTGACAACAGCTCCAAGTTCTGGAGATGCTCTGGTAATAAATCAGGTGCTTTTTTCATACTAGGTAATCCTATTTGCTCTCTTTAGCCCTATTCTGCATCATTTGGAAAACATTTCTGAGGGAATGCACCAGAAGCCAAGATAATCATACAGAACTGGGTGTTAGGCAAAGGTTTAATTAAATTCTTCAGCTGGTGTTACCTGTTTTCAACCTCCTTTCAGCCTTACGTTGCAGAGAGTTGCCTCCTCTGTATCAGATCTGACAGGCATGTGCTTCTTGAGGAAGTGGAGGGGAAGCCCTCTGTTCATATGACTAATTACACAGACTTCATGCTGTGTTGCTCTTTTGATGCTGATCCTTGTGCTAATTGTCAGTTGTGTTCCTCCGGGAAGCAAGGTTGAGTTCAAATCTTGTAGCGCCTTGTTCCCTATTAGCTTTCTTGACCTTAAACTGATGTGAATTGACAAGGAACAGACTAAGAGAGAAGAGAGAGGGAGGCAGAGAAGTTCAATCCACTTAGCTAGTGCATATTTGGAAGTTCCTTCACAAAAAGAAAAAGCAGCAGCAGTACTACAATTAAAGCACTTTCTCTTCATCTGCAGTTATCACTTCTAGATGAATATCACTAAACTTGAGAGCCAGAGTAAACTGGAGAAAAGAATTTTAGATAAAAGGAGTTGGATATTTTCAGGGGTGTTAACAGTACCCAGGTTAACTTTCAAACTGTCTTGTGTTGTTAACAGATATGTAAGGTGGACATTTTTCCAGTGCTATATTTTTCTCTGGAAGATTTTTCCACACCATGTTGTACTGCAATCAGTCCTTTAGGGGAACAGAATGTTCAACTAGTTGTACTGAATCAGATTTTTCACAACTTGAAATGGAATTGATTAGTTAAGAGAAGCTGAAGGTTATATCTCTGCAATTGGAAGTTAAACTGTAGATCTAAAATATGTAAGCTATATCACATACAACTCTCTTTAGGTATGTGTACGAAAAATAGTGTTCTTTCAGGTGCAGCTATATTTTTGTATATATATATATAAGGGAAACGTATGCTTTTCTCTTTGTGTGTGTGTTATGTGCCTCAGTTTCAAATCACAGTGACCCTCTCATAGAACTTTCTTGGTAAGACTTACTTAGAGGAGGTCTGCCTTCCCCTAAGGCTGAGAGACTTGTCTTTGGTCCATCCAGTGGATTTCCATGGCTGAGTCAGGATTTGAACTCTACTCCGCCAGACTTCTAGTTCAACACTACATCATACTGGATCTCTTCTACTATCTTTACATTATTACAAATACTTCAGTGAAATAATTTCCATATAAAGCTTTGAATGTGTTTGAATATAACATTTAAACCAAATGTACTAAGCCAAATAATTATTCAGAATAGAAAAGCTTTCCAGAATTTTTTCCAGTTCTACTTTTTCTGGAAAATGCACATCATTGGTTGCTAATAATAAAACTTTCTTGCTTCTTCTTATATTCTTATGGTCACAAAAGAACATAAGAAGAGTCCTGCAGGTTGAGCCCAAAGGCCTATTTAATCCAGCAACCTGTTCCCACAGTGGACAATTGATTGAATGCTTTTGGGAAGCCGACAAGCAGGATACAAATGCAATAGCACCCTCTCAATTCTGTCAGACATGGCAGAATTTGGGCTTGCTGGGTCAAACCACAAAGACTTCTTCATTAGCAGTAAGGATGACATGATTTGTTGACTACAAACGTCATCCTCCAACTCAGACATCAATGAGCTTAAATGCAGTCCTCACAGTAACTGGCAAGATGGTAGTGGATTGTGAGTTATTCTATTGTTGCTCAAAGAATTTGGAGGTAGCTTGGTTTTAAATGCACATTTATTATGATGCATTACAATTTTATTATAATTTTCTTATATTTTTATGATGCATTACAATTTTAAGAAAATAATTGTTTTTCCTATTAAAGAATAGTAATAAAAATAATATAAAATCCAGACCTGCCTTCACAATATAGCATTATATTAATACGCCAAGGTAACAACTCGTGTCAAACTCCTGTTCCAGAAGATATCCCACTGGAAGTTGAAGTGCTGCATGGAAGGATCTCTGAAGGTAGAGTTCCTGATCAAGAATTGAATACATAGAACCCCAAGTTTCAACTAATTTGTTTCTGTTTTGGGTCCTTTTAGAGTACAGCTTTCATGCATCAAGCTCTCTATCAGGATGATTTGCCACATTCTGTTTATTCATGTTTTGTCAGTGAGCACCACTGACTCTATGAGGGACCTGTTTCTGATGGAGATGAAGACTGCAGAATTGGTTTGTTGGTGTGCAAGGGACAGATGTCTGTATTTTTGTAGTCTTCTTGGGAACACGTCTATGGGTACTATACTTTGAAATTTACCACTACACCCCTGTTAGTGTTCAGAGGCATGTTTCTTATACTGGAGGCAGTATATAGACTCCATGAGAGGTGGTCATTAACAACCTAATGCTATATATTGCACTTCACCCCATCCCTGTTAAATTTTTTAGACTGGCTACTAACCAGAGTTCTCTTGGTAGTATAGTCTGTTTAAAATGGAAAATGCAACAACAGTACAGTAAAACAATTGCCAAGGAAAGAAAATATAAAACCAAGATACAAGTGGCAGCAGGGAATAAAATGTTCCAGCATTTTTAAAAAGTATAGCAGCAAGGCAAAAGGGAAAAAGTATAGGGCAGGAGAGGGAATCCTATGGCTCGTGGGCTATGTGTGGCTCCCCAGCGCCTTCTGGCCTCTGCATCATTCTGCTGGGAAACGTACAGCTCCCCTCAAAAGTCCAGCTTCCCCCAAATCAGGGAAGAAAATAAGGCAAAAAATCATACCTCACACCCTTCTGTTGCCCTGATTTCTGGGTCCCTTGGGGGACACCTCAATATGCTCCAGGTGATGGGGAATGGAAACTAGCCAGAGCACAAGCAATAGCAATGCAAGAGGCAGGATAACCTAGCAGGGTCTTTTTACCCAGTTTTTACGGGGTCAGGCCAAGCCAAAAACCAAACAAAAATGTCCAATAAATTATTTTATTGAATGAAAGCCTCACGCACGAACGCAATCACTCACACACTCACTCAAGACCCATTAAGAAGCAAAAGAGCAAAAGCAAAAGCAAAAATTGGATAGGTGAATTGAAGGGGTATAGCTGGGGTGATACTGCACCTTTGTCCTGAAGTCCTTGGTCTGGGAAAAACAGCAGAGAAGCGGGGCTCAGCAGAGAGGGCTGAGGGGATCACTCAACGGACAGAGAAACGATCTGCTGGGATGACTGGGAGTGATCCAAAGAACTGCTCAAAAACTGGGACTATTTGTAGGGGGAAAAGTACCTGGGGAACTAATCCTTTCCTGGGGAGAAAAAATGGGTGTTGGAATGATAACGAAGCTCCACCATGGTAATTTTCTTTGCGTGATGAGATTGCAAGGTGTTGCCAAAGTCTCAGGATCTTCAGCTGTGTTAGTTTGTGGTGTGGCTTCATGTAAATGGTCCCTGCCTGATGGAATATTTGCTCAACTTGGAGTAGACATGCTAATCCCCTTAAGTCGGCTTCCTGGGGCTGTGGACCCTTTGTTTATTGTAGGTTTACACATCTTGAGGTCTCCTGGGGCTACGTGACTAGAATTTTACTGGTCTGACCCTGTTGTCGGTCTTTCGGCCATGCCTGCCTATGTGCCCCTTCAGGGGACCTTTCTGGCACACAGAATTATTTTTTAATATCAAAATTGAGACCCCAAGATAGGGCTTGTGGGCTATGTGTGCCTCCCCAGCGCCTTCTGGCCTCTGGATCATACTGCTGGGAAATGTACAGCTCCCCTCAAAAGTCCAGCTCCCTCCAAATCAGGGAAAAAAATAAGGCAAAAAAAATTGTCTTGAAAACACCAAAGTAAAACTTCCACCAAAGTAACACTTCTCAGTCTAACACAGCTAGATTATTTTTCCTTTTTATTATGAGTAGAAGCCTCAGTTTTCTACAAAGGTATAGACAGAAGTATGCTAACTATTCCTTAAGAAATAAATATATTAAAAAGAACCAAGGAGGAATCAGAGAAAGACTTATTCTCCCTATCCATGGGACAGGATAAAGACACAATGGTTTGGATCCAGACTTAGAGGAGACCAGTGATGTAGACTCGAGTTCATTGACCTGAACTCAAGTCAGACTCAAGTCGGACTCAAGTCACTTCAGTGACTCGAATCAGACTTGACTCGACTCAATAATAAATGACACACTGACTCAACTCGACTCGTGATTTGTATATTTTTAGTGACTGACTTGCTACCCTTGGTTCAGTAATGTAACCCATTCATTCAGAAACTTTATGAGTTTAAACAATGCTTCCATCTCTGAGCTGTCTCAAGCGCAAAGTATGGGCACATTTCTTGGAGGGGAACAGCAAACATGTTAGACAGTGGGCTTGAGGCGGGCTTGAAGTCTACTCGGCAAGCTGTCCCTGCTGCATATGGAAGGAGCCTTCTAAAACTTCACCTAATAGCGGGGGGCAAGACTCATCCCCAGAGGACAGGGCAAGTTTCTCAGAAGGGAACAGCAATTGTGTTAGGCAATGGGCTTGAGGAGGAAGGATCCTTCTTTCTAAAGCTTTTAAAGCTTCAGTAATGCGGAGTAAGGAGGATCCTATTTCCCGCTTCCAAAAAAGCCTCCAGCTTTGGAAATGGGGAATAAGAAGGATACTATTCCCCACTACAGAAGCTGCAGACCTTTGTAAGCCCATTGGCCCTCTCAGACACCCTACCACCCCCTCTTTTTTTTTCTGTTAATGTTGGCTCCCACACTTGAGACTTGACTTGAAAGTATACCACAAGGACTTGAGACTCGACTTGAGACTTGAAGGTAGAGACTTGAGACTTGGAGTAAAAGACTTAAATACATCACTGGAGGAGACTCACTGAAATCACCATGACGTGATTACAGCTGGGGTTCATGTTGTGAGAGACAGTGGGGTACAGTGGTCAAGTGTTGGATTAGAACTTAGGAGATCCTGATTCTAGTCCCCAACGAACCATGAACTCCTTGAGTAACTGGGAGCCAGCCTCTCTTACACAGGATTGTTGTAAGAATATAAATCAGTAAGAGGACAGATTTGAGCATTTGGAGGGGAGGAAGGGCATTAAGGCAGTATCCATTTACTGCAATAGCTTCCCTACAGAACAGGTATTAACACATTTTAATCTTCGTTAACAGCCGTTGATATTCCTCCTCCATGAGTTTATCTAATTACCTTCTGAAATCCAGTGATGTCTTTATGTCTTTTACTCCAAGTCTCAAGTCAAGTCTCAAGTCTCTACTTTCAAGTCAAGTCTCAAGTCTGGGAGCCAATTTTAACAGAAAAAAGGAGGTGGAGTGGGGTTTAAATTTCAATAGTTAGAAAATCAAGGCCCCATACTGTCACTCCCTTTCTCACCTTGCCACAGCAATGCTTCAGAAAGACTTAAAATTTCCTTTAAGGTTTTAAACTTTAAGGGAATGCAGCATACCTACCCTGGTGGCTTCCACATGAGTAATCAGAATTTGCTTTAAACCTCCAAACCTATAGATTCTGGCCTTTCACTTCTTTGCCTTCCGAGCCTCCTTTACTCCCCTGTTGCTTCAACCAGATTTTAAACCCTCCAGATCCATTGATTCCTGCCAGATTTTAAACCCCTCCAGATCTATTGATTACTGCCTTTCACTCCCTCTGCCTTCCAAGACTCCTATACTCTAGATCATGTCCTTCACTTAAAAAAGACAAGTCTCAAGTCTAGTCAAGTTGATCCATGATTTATTGATCAGTCAAGTCTGAGTCAGGTCATTGAAGTGACTTGAGTTGGACTCAAGTTCAAGTCAGTTGACTTGAGTCTACATCACTGCTGAAATCAGCAAGCTAATGGCCATTACCACATCTTGTTTCAGTACATATTCAAGGTGGAGGGCCATTCCTGCCATTAGGCAGAATGAAGCAGCTACCTCAGGCAGAAGACTCAGAGTGTCATCAAACAGCAGAAATTATAACTTCATCTTTTATTGTTATACTTTTCCTAGTGTTTGGAAATGTTTCCTGTTTAGACCGCAACTCTCAGAATCACACAGCAGTGTGATGTTTACTGCTAGGAGGAAAGAGAGGTGCTTGCTAGATTTTTCAGCCCAAAAGGTCAAAATAACCTGGCTGGCTTTAGTTACTATGTACTTTGATATGGTAGCCCAGGCAGCAAAGTATCCTGATAATGTGAGAAGATGTTGCTGGACCTAGTACTCTATGTCATTCTGGGTCATGCTGCTCAACCACCACATGTGACCTATGGACCAAAAATGAAATCATTCTGCCTTTGGAAAAGAGGGAAGAGGAAGATGGCAGCATCTCGAAAATAATATGGCAAGAGATACTGTGCAGGCAGCTTTTATCATGCTGTATTCATTGCTAGAGCTTGGAATGTTTGCACTGCAAATAAGGTTAGATATTGAAAATTAATTAATTATTATAATACTTATAAATGAATACTTATAAATGAATTTGTTTTATAAATGAATTTGTTTCATTGGTTAAGTTGTTGTTGATTAACTCCTAATTTAAATAATAGTTTTGAGCCAGACTGTGAGATTTACAGAGAATGGCATGAAGGTTGGCATCATGGCCATTGGTAACCTAGTGAATGCCAACAATTTAAAATTAATTAACTCATTAAAGCATGAAATTAATTTCAGCATTAATCAGGAAACCCAGTCAGTTAGGCCTCATCTCTAGAAAGAACCAACAAGTTGATAATACAACAAGTTAATTAACAAGTTAATTAATCTGATTAAAATCAAGTTATATTCAGCTTAATAAAGAGAAGTAAGAGGGGTGTGACATGATGCACTCTTTAAACATCCCAAGGTCTACCATACAAAGGAAGATACGGGCCTGTTCTCTGTTGCCCAAAGGGTAGAACCAAGTCCAATGGCTTGAAGTTATAGAAGGGTAGACATCAATTGTATATTAGAAGGAACTTCTCGACACCAAGAGTGATTCAGCAATGGAACCAATGGCTTAGACAGGTGGTGGGATCTTCTTTTCTGGACATCTTCAAAAAAATCTGGACAGCTACCTGTTAAGGATGCTTTAGCTGGAGATCCTGCACTGAGCAGGGGGCTAAACCTGATGCCCCATGAGGCCCCTTCCAACTCTATGATTCTAGATAAACGAAGAGTGGGGACTCTGAAGAATATCCACGGTTGAGGAACCTGGGGGCATCAGAAGTTTTAGGCCACAACTTCCACCATCTCTGGCAACTGATCATGCTGACTAGAATCTATGATAGGTGGGCTTCAAATGAGCTGGATAGTACCAGATGGCCTACCCCACATACATAGTTCCCATCTAACACCACATTTCCAGAAAGGCAGAACAGGGAAAATTCCAGTTGCTTACATGTGTTGAAGCTGTTGCGTGGTTTCTGGGTGTACTTGAAGGACAGCCATCCCATACAGAAGCAGCTGAGTACGTCAATTGATTTGTCTTCAGCATTGCTGAGAGGAAAGCAAAAAACCCTAGCCTTGTCTTCTCCACAATGTCATCACTTCACTACCAAGAACATGATTGCCTTCATTTCTATGGAATACATTTGCCATCTGTTTTGAGGCAGAGAGAAATTTGTGGTTGAGAATGGGCAAAGGTTGTTGTCTTTCAGCTAATCGTGAGTCCTTATCCTGACCTAATTTCATGGATCAATTACAGACCTGTGTCCTGAAAATCGAATCAGAACTTCATTGGAATGCACATATATAAAGGATTTTATCAGTACAGTCATACAAGGATTTAACGTATTCCAAGCAAAAAGGGAAGGTAAACAAGGCACAAGGTGGCTTGTTTTGTGACCAAAACAATTTAAAGCAATTTTCCTTAAATTAGTTACCCTGATACTGGAAAGAGCATCCATATGGAATGTGATCCATATCTTTAATATGGGTGGAACAATAGAAGATTAGGTTGAAATGAGCCAGATCCAACTTAATCAGGAACTGACAGGAACTGAAATAATGTTCCTTAGAATTCTCTTCTGTTGAAACAATTTTCCTCAGAAATTTCTTCTAGTAACTTTCCTGGCAAGTATTTTCCGAATATTTGCTAGATGTGTGACTATTCAACTGACTTGCAATATTTAACTTTATGGTGGTTGAGAAGGAATGATACACCAAAACTTGGAAATGTTCCTTTTTTGGGACTAAAAGTCTCAGAATTCCCCAACCAGCATTGTCAATGACATGTCTAAATGGGGTAGAGCAGAAATTGCAACAAGTATACAATTTTTAAAAAAATTAATCAAGCTAAATGAAAATGTTTTTAAAAAACATCTTTGTGTATTGATACATAGTATTTTTCTTGGGTTCCAGTTCTGACTAATCTTACTAACCAAAACTAAGAGGAAGGTTATCGCAGTTTACAGATGTCACAGATGCCGTGGCCTCTTTAGTTTGCAATGAAAATAACCGAAAACGAACTTTGCAATTGCAAATTTTACAAATAGCATGGATACTGTATAGCTTGTCTGATTTTCAATAAAATTAGAACACAAACAATTTTTTGAAAGTTTATAGCAAAGAATTATGAGTAACATTATCTCAGAGAAATGTATTTACGCTCTTGTCTTGTTCATTCACAGTGTGATATTTCTCTGTTCATTTGGCATTTCAGGCAGATGGAGAGCATGACAGGATTTTTAAGCTGCACAAACTAATTATAACTGGTAGGTATAAAACAATTTGGGGAGAGCTAATGGAGATCAGTTGGGGCAGTGATTTCAGCATGAATGGAACTATTCTCTTAAACCTCAATAACAGGAGTAAACAAAGGTGAATGAAAAGAATGAACTCAGAGATGTATCAATGCCAGGTTGGGGGAGGATCATGGGTTGTGGAGGGAGTTCTTTTAATGTGGCCATTTCCACATCGGGTTTTTTAAAGGGGCAGAGCGTCCCCCAGGGAGGACGTCTGCACCTCGGACTTGACTGGGTCGGACCTACTGAACATTGATCTGCAGTCCAGCCTGCTCTCAAATGACCCAAGTGGTCGTCCAGTGTGCTTTTAAAAGACCGCTAAAAACAGGTCTTTCAAAATCACGGAGCGCGCCACTGCGAGCCTGCTCCCATATGCATTGGTGCGAGCCTGCGATCTGCCGGGGGCGGGCTTTAGGCTGGCAAGCTTCAGTGGCAAGCTTCAGACCCTTGACCAACTGGAAGCTGCCATTTTTGTCCCCGGAGCAGTGCACAACGGCGGCCATGGACTGCTCTGGAGAAACATGGACCAGACCGGGGAGCCCAAAAGTCCAGTGAGTAGCGTCATGGGGTGATTCCCTCACCCCATGCAGAAATGGCCTGTGTCAACAGGAATACTATAAAGACTTACAAACGAAAGAGAAACTAAAGCTATCAAAGGAAGACATTTTTGGTCCTGTTTCCGGCCACAATTCAATACAGTAAATATATTCTTAACCCTGCTGATTTCAATGGATTTAAGCCACAAATCTTTTGTTGGTTCTCAGGCATATTATCCTGCTTCATCCCTTTGGCAGTCAAAACTTTGGCAGCATCTGGTTGGCAACAGTGCAAATAAGATGCTTTGACTCACCTAATGCAGCAGGGTTCTTCTGATATTTTAATAAAATTGTCTAAAACAAGAGTGCGAAGAATGTAAATCTGGAACTTCTAGTAGATGTTTGGGTGATATTGGGTTTTATGATTCCTAATGTTCTACACCAGCAACAACAAAATGAGCCTCTATGATTCTAAATTAGTGAAGTGAAGAAATTTTGAGGCAATCAGGAGTAGATTTTAGTGTGGAAGGACTGTGAGGTCTGTTTCATTCTGGTACTCAAAACAAATTTCTGGGCTCATAATTCTATATTTCAGAGGAAGGAACCAACAAAACCACTTCTGAGTATTCCTTGCCTAAGAAAGCTCTATGAAATTCATGGGATTACCATAAGTTGATAGGTGACAAAGGCATACACACATACATTTTGTTAGTAAAAATGTTTTACACATTTTCTCTCCTTTCCCAGACAATAACCCTAAGATGTAGTTCAGTTTTGCAGAACATATTTTCTATCAATTCAGGTTTATGAACTACACACTGTGACCTACTAGGTAGTAAAGATCACCTGTTTCTTTGCAGTCTCACCTAGATAAGAACACAAGAGGTTTGTGGAGTCCTTTCTGGGCTGCCACACATACACAGTGGGTTGCATTTGGCTAGGCAGGTCACAGGTAAGTCTAATGGCAGGGCCAACCCTACTATTAAATAGAGCGAGGTAGCCAGCTCAAGCAACAATTCTGGCAGCAGATCGGTATTAATTGATTTATTCCTATTACAGGTTTACTGTTAGGGAGACAGGCCCTTTTCGCATGGCATTTGCCATACAAAAGGGCCCCTGGAGCGTCGTGTGATTGTGAGGAGCGATCCGTACAATGCTCTCACAATCGCGCAACACTCCAGGGCCTGGCAGGTGCCACTCACGCACTTTTTCATTTTTGGCTTTCAGCTGAAAATGGTGCGTGATCGTGCATTGCTCCAGGGCCCCATGCACACTTGCCGTGTGTGCAGAGCTTCGGGAGCCGTAGCGGTCACGCTTCCTGCCCCACAGCAGCCTGGAAAACTCCCAGACTGTGCTGCGGAAGGAAGAGGCAGGGCTCTTGAGCTACCAGGAGCAGGCAGCTCATGCGGAGATAAAGTGGCGGGGATGCGAGAGACTCTTGCTGGAGGCTGCTCGCATGATCCCTACACCCCAGCGCTGAAAAAAGGTAAGGTGTGGAAAGGGCCATATAGAGGTGAAAATGGTACTTTCCACCTCATGTGTCCAAATAACTTGGGAACTAATTACCATCATTTGGGGAGAAGGGGGGTATTTGCTGCTTTGCTTCAGCCAGTAAAATGTCTTGGGTCTGCCTTGTCTTACAGACTTCATTATTTTTATGCACCAGTGGCGGAGCTTGGAAAATGTGGGGAGGGGGCAGGAGGGGACAGGGCTACAGCATGAGAGGCGTGGCCACTGTGTATGGGGGCATGGCTGCAGTGTGTGGTGGCATGGCCAGGGCACGTGGGGGTGGGGCTACAGGACAGGATGCCACAAAAACATTGCCGTCTGGGGTGAACTGCCTCCCCGATCCCTCGGCCCTATGTGACTGTTATGTACCAATCCTTTTCATATTCCTTGTTTTGGATTCCCCCTTTTCCCAGCCAGCAAATTTAGGCTCTGTAAAATCTAAATTGTACCAGACAAGCAATATTTTTGTTATTAATTGTTTTAAATGGAATAAACAGCAAAACAAATTTAAAACAATTTTATCACTGCTTGAGAAAGAAGGAAAATTCTAAATAAGGGGAAAGAAGAGAAGAAAGGAAGGGAGAATGAGGTGGGGGGTGGGACAGAGAGGAAGATCTCACTGGACTGAATTTCCATTAAATGCTGGTATTATATAGAGTCATAAAATGGAACTCTACTTTTCTCTGTACTAGAAAGGCAAAAGAGCTCCAGTGAGGATGAAAGCTCTGAAGAATTTTTCTTTCCAACTCTGCCTGCTTCTCCTTTTTTCTCCCCTCCATGGCCTCATGATCACCTCCCATGGACATCATTAGAGTAATTTTTGAAAACTTATCAGTAATAAACAGGTTCCTGATAGAAAGCTAAAGGCTAGCAAGAAATAAAAGTTGTTTCTTTTAATTGCAGCCCCGTATGTAGCTGGAGTAAACTTAACCAAAAAGGACATTACTCTTCATCAGCTAAGTCTCTTTTCTCCAAGTCTTTGCTTTTCATTTATGTCTTCCCCCATCCCAGGCTTTTATCGCCAGTACACTTTGATAAAAGTCCTGTTTAGTTGTGTGACATTGCAAAAAGGGTTTCTACACACAAGAACATTCTCACCATTTTCAAGTATTCAATATTTGTCTCACTTCTACTGAAGAATTCGTGCCCCGGGGGCATTTTTTACTCCACTTGAGTGTTACAAGTCTACATTAATACATTTATCCCAACTAAATTTTTAATAAATATTGAATCAATTCAGAAAGCTCCTTATCCCCCACTTTTCAGGATTGTGGTAGACTGAAGAACAAGACTAAGGAAACAGACATAATTTAGAAACAAAATGTGATGTTCTTATTGATCAGCACCTTGATGTAACAGGCACACCTGCAGCTAGGAATGATTTTGAGTATCTTAAAAAAAACACAGATATTGATTATGAAAATGGTAGCATGTAGTCCTGTTGGCTTCCATGACTCTGATCAAGAGATTTCCAAAGATATACAAAATTGTTTCAAGTTGTGGTAGAACAGTTACTACTGCTGAAGATGCAAACCACTTTTTATTCTACATAGCAGCTAGCTTCTTTGGCAGTGGGAGTACAACAGTAAATGGGTAAATTGTGCTATAGAGTTCAAATGATCAGGACATTTCACACACCGTAGCACAATAATCCTTGTAATAAGGCAGAATATAGTTATTCCCATATTGCAAATGTGTAGCTAAAGAAATTATAGCTTGCCCAAGTAGCCAAGTAAGTTTGAACCTGAGAAGAGATTTAACATGAAGAACTCTGTATTCAAACTCCATATTTCTAATTATAACACCCAGCTACTAAAAAAGAAGAGAACAAGCAAACTTCCATCTGCGTGTGCATGTCTCTCTTAGCATGTCTGGAGCGGGAACAGAAATGAAATTTGTTGAGTTTATATTTCTCTACAAAATATCCACACACATTGCACTTCCAGATATCGGCAAAGTGCTGGAGGGCATACTGTCTTGGAAATCTATGTGGCCTATGGCCTAATCATTAATAAATTAATTGAATTGAAACATCTTATGTATTTCCAAGGATTGCAATTTATTTTAGCATTGTTGAGATAGGTAGAAACACAGAACCATAAAAACGCATATATTTGAAAAATTAGCACTGATGTGTTTTAGTCAATGAGGAAATGCATACAAATATGAGAAAATGCATACAAAAATGTGTACATATTTCTATGTGAGAAGAAGGGGAAAACAATCATAAAATCTAGCATAGGCCTGGCATGGAACAAGAAAGTCAATAAAATTCTGAGAAAGGGAGTGAATATGAGATCAACAGATTTACACATTCCTAGGCCTTTTTTTGCATGGCATTTGCCATGTGAAAGGGCCTCTGGAGAGTCGTGTGATTGTGAGGAGCATTTCAGACAACGTCCTCACAATAGTGCAATGCCGCTGGGGCCAGCAGGTGCCAATCGTGCACTATTTCATTTTCGACTTGTAGCCGAAAATGGTGCACAATCACACATTGCTCCGGGGCCCTGCGTGCACTTACCTTGTGTGCAGAGCTCTGGAGCCATGGCCCTCGTACTTCCTCCTCCAGTACAGCCTAGGAAAATACCCAGCTGCACTGCGGAAGGAAGAGGCAGAGCCTTCATGCTGTTTGCCAGTTGGCAGGCAGCTCCTGCGGAGCCAAAGCAGCGGGGACACAAGAGCCTCTCGCAAGACGCTGCTCGCATGATCCCCGCGCCCCAGCGCCGGACAAAGATAAGGTGCAGAAAGCGCCCTAGTTGGGAGTTATACTATTAATTGCATTGGAATGTCACAAGTTCTGCATTTTGGCCAGATGATTGCACACTGATGGGCTAGAGTTTGTTGTTGTGTGCCTTCAAGTTCTTTCTGACCCATGGTAACCCTAAGGCAAGCCTATCATGGAGTTTTCTTGGCCAGATTTGTTCAGACGGAATTTGTCTTTGCCTTCCTTTGAGACTGAGAGAGTGTGACTTCCCCAAGGTTTCCATGGTAAAGCAATGGTCTTGAGAGAAATAGTTCAACACTCAAACCACTCCATCCTGCTTCTCAAAATTCCTCACAGTTTCCTACAAGGGTTACAGAACCATTGATACTGAAGTGCAGACATGTTAGTCCATTGCACAAACACTTTTTTAAAAACAACCAGAAACTCATATAAAGAAGAAGGTGGGTATGAGAGCAGGATGGCTTAAGCTATCTGATGCAAGGGACCAGCAAAGTCTATGGCTTGGAGGATTCAGTCTCAATTCCCCACTGAACCGTGAGAGTTACTTAGGTGATCTTGAGCCATTCTTGTCTTTCTCTCAGCCTTGTCTACCACATAGAGTTGTAAGGATAAAGTGAGGAGGAAGAAAGTCCATACCATTCAACATTGCACAGATGAAAACCAGGATAGGTGTTGCCAAGCAACATCAGAGTGTGGTCAAGTTGACAACAGTTATTAATGAGGAAGAACAGAAAAGCTAGGTGAGGCTGCAATAGTTAGCTTTTGGCTAAACTTCTGAGAAGAATAAGGCCATTTCTGCATGACACTGTTATAGTGCTATTATTCCACTTTAAACATCCTATGGAATCCTGAGGTTTGCAGTTTAGGGAAGGGCACTGAGAATTCTCAGCCAGAGAGTTCTTTGGCCTCAGTAAACTACAAACCCCAGAACTCCACAGGACATTGAAAGTAGAATAATAGCACTATAACAGTGTTGGGCGGAAATGGCCTAAGATTCTGCACTGTCCTGTCTTCTGTTGTTTCCCTACTGAATTAATTGAATGCAAACTACTTTTATACTTTGAACTCAGTTGACAGCAACTGAAGTAAGCTGAAGACAAAGGGGGCAAATGTGTTGAAGAGAGAGAAGCTGGAGCATTTTAAAAGTAGCTGGAAAAGAGTGATCACAAAAAATTAGTCTGGACTGGAAAGCTCATCATGAAACACATAAACAATTCATTTCTTTGAACAGAGCTTACAAATGAAAAAGAAGTGTAATGTTATACAATGGTTACCATGACCTCCATTGTCCTGACTGATTCTGGGCCCACCGAAATGCAAGGGATACATCTATTTTGAGACTGAGGGGAATGCACATATCTAAGCAGGACAGGCATCATAAGGACCCAGTTAGTCTAACCACATTACAGGGAATTTCTACACTAACCTTTGATTAAAGTAAAGCATATACAACCTGAAGCTATCATGATATGAGGGTTATAAGGGGAGCCCCCCCATCTCAACATTTTCTCTTCCTTTCTGGCCACAGTAAACCTTTTCTTCCAGAAGTTAAAGTGCCAAAATTGCTATTTTCTTAGGGACAGTGACTAGAGGGCCACCTTCCTCTTAAATTAACAGATAGGCACTGACTTCAGCTGAGGCTTTTATCGGCTGTTTGTGTTCATCCAGGCCCAATGATTCTGAGGAAGCCGCTCAGAGATTTAAAGCACTGATGTGACAGGGGGTGCTCTTTGATTCAAACATTCCAGCCTTCTTCTTGTAGGCAATGTTTATACAAACCTGAGAAAAACTGCCACTACTGCTCATTTCTCTCATTTGTCAACCTTAATGGTAATTACATTCCATGCCTGACAGGAGATTTAGCATCACATTCAGGGCCAGGATTTTGTAATATTAGCTTTGACGGGCTATTGCCATGCATTAGGTCACAATTATTTCATAGGCTGAGTGGCCTAGCTTGGGATTCACCAAATCCCATGGAGCCTGTCAGGCCAAGAAACCTCAGCCTGAATCCAATAGCTAGCCCCAACTAGAGTAGACCCACTGAATCAATTGCTAAGTCAGGCAAGTCACTTATGCAAATGTCATTAACTGATTGTAAATATAAGTCAACACTTATGGAAGTCAACACTTAGGTACATGCCATTAACTGAACTCTAGGTGGGACCAACAATTGGATTTAGGATCTTCTGTTTTTTAAACAATGTTGCAAAATCTTATAATTAGCCAATCTGGAATGTGAATCTAGCCTCTTTGGTATTCCTAAACACATTATGAGCCTCAGCGCTATCACTACAAAATTGTTGGTAATTAAAAACAAGAGGTAGGCCATTTCCACACTAAACTGTTATAGTATTATTATTCCACCTTCAACATCCTGTACAATTCTGGGGTTTGGCGTTTACCTAGGCCAAAGAGCTCTCTGCTGAGAATTCTAAATGCCCTTTCCTAAATTGTAAATTGCAGGAGTCCACAGGATGTTGAAACTAGAATAATAGAATATAACAGTGTAGTGTGGAAATGGCCGTAGTTCCAGACGTAGTCACAGAGTAGGCCCATTGGCATCAATGGGATGTAAGTCCATCATGATTAAATTTGACTTACTACACCTAGATCTAATCCATGATTTATTGCCATCTCACCCTTTTTGCACCAGCACAGTCTGTGCAGATGATAGCACTAACTAGCTGAAGTTTGCTGCTACCTTCCAGCTTTGAACATGTTCAATTGTTAAATACTTTGGTTATTCCCAATTGATCAAAATATCATGAGCAATTATTGGAGAACACTGTATCACACTGCATTCTTGACATACAGGGGTGGAAAAAGAATGTTATACTAAATATTCTAGGTGTTCCTGAGATGTACATCAGTAATACACAAGCATGAACAAACTGGGTTCTATCCCAGTTTGAAACTTTTAAATACAGATAGGCCTTTGCTCTTCTCATGTTCTTATGCTTGGACTGGAATATATGGAAACATCTTCCATGTGTTCTATTTGGAAGTGGAATGTATAGGAGACTAAGGACACAATACAGCACAGAAGGAGTGTCCTTGAATCAGGGAGCAGCTACTTTCATGTTACGTGGTCACTGCACATAAGATGTGTAGTTGACTTTTGGTTGTAGATGGACTGTTGAGCAAACAGGACCATTGATCAGACCTGGGATTCTTATGAATTTTTAATTTTTCAAAGGTACCAAAAAAACTGAAATCAATGGAGTTACATCTACTTCCAAACTGAGTTGTGAGTGACTCTGAACTAGAGTTAATCACTGCCTTTCCAGCTGATTCTGTAAATTTTTCTGGCAAGAAGGAAATTCAGTAACCAAACTTGGTTGTGTGCCTTCAAGTCATTTCTGTTTATGACCACCTAAGGGGAACCTATCTCCAGGTTTTCTTGGCAATATTTGTTCAGAGGCTGAGAGAGTATGATTAGTACAAAGTCATCCAGTGGGTTCCATGGCCAAAAAGGGAGTCAAACCCTGTTCGCTAGAGTTGTAGTCCAGTACTCAAACCACTACACCACGCTAGTTCTCAAAAAAAGTCACTCTGTGTATTCATGGAATCTTACTTTAATACTAGGTTTATCTAGGACTATACTACACTATCATGTCTGGAAAAAGTTGCCTTCGCCAAATTTCTGCTTGTTGCAATTTATACCTAAGCAAGACTGGGCTAAGACATTTTGATGCCTGAGGTAAAGGATAAAATGGTTTGTTGTTATGTGCCTTCAAGCCAGAGATCCTATTTAGGAGTTTTCCTTGACAAGATTTATTCATAGGAGATTTGCTATGGCCTTGTCTCAGAAATGTGAGTTGTCCAAGGTCACTCACCAGGTTTCCATGGCTGGGCACAGATAAAATGATACCACTCCAATATTCCACATATAAAAGTCACTCTCTGTATTCACTAAATCTTACTTTAATACTAGTAATGGCACAGCACAATCCACCAAAGCTGAGGACAGCAAGGTAGATTGGGGAACATTTTTAAAGAAATTTTCATTCTTCTGTTTAAAATTTCATGAGTGGAAACTTCTCTGCTACATATAATCCTGACACTCATATTGCATTGAAAGTGATTTTTTTAAAAAGGAGGAAATCAGTACAAAGTTACAAATACATTTATTCACAGCAGTGTCTTAGAAATCGTTACTATCCTTCACTTCACCAGAAAATATTGGAATTAAAAAGAAGGGGGGAAAAAACCCTAAAACACCAATCAAAGCTTAGAAAAATTGGTTTAGAAACAACTGATCTGAATTTACAAGAGATATAAATTAGAAGATCATTTTTTAAAATTTTAGTTTGCAGTAACTTGCAGAAGGCCTTGAAACAGGGTTGGGAATCATGTGGTTCACTGATTCAATTATGTGTCTGTCTGTCACTGCTAGGTGTCTATTTGGATATACAAGTGTTACTTTAAAACGGCCTTTCTTCCCCCATCCCCCAAGATCTACCACCTGAGTTGCTTGTGCTGCTTTACTTATTGATAGGGCCAGCCCTATAGGACAGGTGGTGTTTGTTGTCACAGTTGGTAACCTTGTTTACACACACACACACACACACACACACACACATTGATTTCTCACATTTCTAAGATAAAATACCTGATTTGAACATACATTTCCAGTTGAGGTCTTATTCAGATGCATATTATCCCTAATTTCCCTTCCTTCTGACTCTGTCAGGTGTCTGTTTTCCTATCTGGAAACTCAGTGTCCATGATAACAATTTGCAAATATAAATACAAATAGACTAGACAGTGTGACCCTGAATTTCATCTCCCTTGTCCACTCCTCCTGCAACTGGAAACCCCTTGGAGATTATGTAAAAAGAAACCCTGTCCAAGGCCAATGTGAGATATTTTGTTGCCTGAGGTGCAGAACAAGCTGTAATCCCTTCCTGTTCCATGTACAAGAACTGATGTCAGAGGCAGTTAAATCTTCCTTCAACATGGATAATGGGACAGCACCCACCCATACACCTGAAGTTTGAGGGCAGTCATCATAGGTACAGTGGTAGTAGCAAAATTTTCCAGCCATTTTTGGCCAAAAATCAGCTGAAAGCACAATTGGAAGTCACTTCTGGGATCCACAATAGGTTTTAGGAATGAGGTTGGTATGTGAGGGGGAATTAAATACAACCCAACCTTTCTGGATGCTTCTAAGGCCATTTCCGCACTAGGCTGTTATAGCGCTATGATTCCACTTTCAACATCCTATGGAATCCTGGGGTTTGCATTTTAGGGAGGGGCCTTTGAAGCCCCTTTGAGGCCCCTCCCTAAACTGCAAACCCCAGGATTCCATAGGATGTTGAAAGTGGAATAATGGCACTATAACAGTCTAGTGCGGAAATGGCTTAAGAGAGGTGAGTGCTCAGTAGGGGGTCTGGAGTTTTTGGAGAAAATCTAGGGAAAGCCTAGGACTGACATGCAGCCCCTAAGCTGTACAATTTCCACTGCTGGTTTAGGGAGTGCAGCTGCAGCACACAGCTTTATCCTCTAACATCTTGTTGTTACCTCTGAATATCTACTGCCTCACTCTGTTTAATGATAGGGTTCGCCCTGACCCACTTGTAATGATGATTTCGATAATAAGTGTCAGTACTGTGCAACACGGGCAGAGACTGTCATAGCCTACACCTCCCACACTGAGGCAAATGCCACTATGATCCAAAATCCAGAGTCAGATGTTGGGGGGAACATACCTCATTTAAGGGAACCTCCTTGGAAGAAATGCAGACCTAATGCGTATATATTAAAGTGGCATCCTAGCTTTAATAGAAACACACACCATACAAATTACATTAGTTTCATTTGTAAAATTACAGATTCGATTTAAAATTCCATGTTGCTTCCAGAGATCCTTTTAACTACTTTTTGTTGTGTTTTGTTCTTATAGTTTTAAGACTTAGCTCCTACGTGTTTTGTTTTTTCTTTAAAGCGAGGAACAGAGAGGAGAGAGACATTAAAAGAGAAAAATATTGATTCGTTTCTATAATGGAAATGGAATCCCTGCTCATCCTAATTACTGTGAGGATTATTACTCTTGTCATCATGATGTTATAATGCCATAACTTTTTTTTAATTCCCCAGGCATAACAGGGAAGTTTAGCAACAGAAGGAACACTGTTTTCACTGAATTTGCCATGGAATCTTTAAGCGGCTTTTTTTTTTAATCAATAGCATTACAATATTATGAAACTACCTGAAGACCCCATGGAGTTTAGAAATGAAATGTGTTCAAGAATGATCAAGGGCTGGATGCTTATCTCTTGCATCTAATCTCATCCCTCTTAATATTTTTTTCTGACTTGGTTGCTGTGTCCAGATGTTGGACCACCTGAAGGTACCTATCAGTCTGCAGGTCAAGCTAAGGGTGGAAGAAGGGTTGGGAAAGGTTGGTGAGCAGTCCTAATTGGCTGCACAGTTTCGAAGAGGGTAGAAAACAATGTGAGAAAAGAAAGAGGGGGTGAAGAATGAGGGTGAGGGGCTGACCCAATACATTTTGTTACCTGAGGTAAAAGAGAAGGAGGCACCCTCTCCTCTTCCCAATGTAGAAGTCAATGAGATAGGCACCTAAATATTACTTTAACACTGATACTGAGATATTGTCTTCCATGACACCCAAGGCAGCTATGGGGCCCAGAACAGACTGCGTGGCATACATAGTGTTACCCTGTTCCCTGGGGGTCCCGGGAGGGACACCTAAATAACCAAACAACAACATACAATTTTGGGGGAAATTAGCTGGAGCACTCACTTAAGCTAGCGAGAGGCAGGGTAACTTTGCAGGATCTTGCAACCCAATGTCTATGGGGTCAGGTCAGCCAAGCAGCCACACAGATGTACAGTAATGAAAATGATGCTTTATTGCAGACAGACAAATGTTAAAGACAACAAAATCACACAGCTAGCTAAGAAGATAGAGCTTGAGTTAAGGATAGAAATTTGAGGGGAAAATGGGTGATACGACACCTGTCTCGTCATCCTGGACCTTGCGGGAAATCCGGGGGCGCAGAGAAGAAACTCAGCTCGATTAGCTGAGGGGAGCTCGCCAAGCTCAGCAGCAGCAAGACGGGATGAAACTCAGGAGTGATCCGAGGAAGGTTTCAGAATCAGGGTTTTTATAGGGTGAATTGGGACTGCAGGCTCTGCCTTACTCGGGGATAACAATGAGTTTTGGGTGACAATATCTTGAAAAGGTCACAACTTTGCATGACTGAGTCAAAGCTAAATTAACAATAGTGTAGCCAGTATGCAAATGCACGGCGCTTACCAGTGGACAGCACAACTTTTGTCCAGTAGCCTGCTCAGGGCAGGAAGCCTTTGTTAGTATCGTGCATACTTAATGAGGTGTTTGCCGGAGAGGTCCCTGAAGCAACGAACTGGCTATGGCTGGCCTGCCTAGGTGGAGAAAGGAATGTCTCGGCAATTATCAGCCGTGCCTGTTTGCGTGCTTGTTCGGTGGCCTCGCAAACACATGGAGCGGGGTGGCAGGGGAGAGCCGAATGGTTTGATATCAAAAACGATATCGGGTGCTATCTCCGGGTAGGCCTAGGCTGCAGTAACAATAGCTCCCCCAGAAAGGAGTAGAAAGGGAATCTAGGAGAAACAGTTGTCACTACTGTTCCCAGTAAATGCTTCCTGAGACGGACACTTCATGCCTCTCATAGTAGGCCCAGCCCAGAAGAGATGTATATGGATTCAACGGGAGAGTTGGACAAATTACATATTTCTAGTCATTATGTTTGGGGTTAATATACCTCAGTAAATTTCATTTCAAAGAAGAAATAAAACCACTAGAACTGAGAAACATTTCAAACAGGAAAACGTTTGCATGAGTCTATACTATACTTCAGAATGAAGTACTGAAGATAGTAATTCTGTCAAATTGTTTATAATGCAGAAATGATTTTTATACATCCAATTTAAATTGAATTATTTATATTTCCAAAGTAATATGGAATATTTATTTTAATAAGAATAAGATTTATTGTATGGATAGATAGCAATTGATAGAACCCATATGGGAAACTTGAGTCCAGCTGGAGTATGCGTGCCTTCTGTTTAACTAAATTCTCAAAGAAATGGTCAGCCAGATCTCATCTCTTTGTTTGGATATCATGGTGGCATATAATACAGTCTTTCAATAGTTCTGTACAAATCCATGTTTGATGAGAAAACCTATCAGTTTTACTTTTCCATATTCAGATTTTTTTTAAACCCTCATATTTTTTCTCTGCCAAATATCAATGCCAAGTATATATTTTTATATATTCTTCAAAAGCAAACTGAAACAAAATTTTCCCACAATTTCAGCAGCCAAATTTAGTTGGACAAAATTATGTCTGCCTGCCTTAAATATGAGCAGCCACTCACAAAAAAGAGATGGCAACTGTAATTAAGCACTGATTTGTCCCCTTGCCTATGCATGTGGCTATGGAAAGAGACGATTTTTGCTCATGTATTAGTAGAGAGGACAGGGGTGGGATTGCATCTTGATGTTTTAGCACTATGCGCCTTTCCGCATGAGACTGTTATAGCCTTTGATTCCACTTTCAAATCCTATGGATCCTGGGGTTTGCAGTTTAGGGAGGGGCCAGGTGGCCTCTCCTGAAACTGCAAACCCCAGGGTTCCATAGGATGTTGAGAGTGGAATCAAAGTGCTATAACAGTCTCATGCGGAAATGGCCTATGATACAGAAGCAAAGGGGGTAGAGGGTGGGAACTATACAGGTCCATGCCAATCCTTTCTCTCTTTTTTCATGTTAGCCTATCCACTCAGGCTCTTGGGCCCTTTAACTCTACACAATTATGGCTCCATTTTAACTGCCATGGCTTTATCCTGTGGAATCCTGGAGTCTGTCATTCGCTAAGACATTAGATCCCTCAGGCTGAAGATTCTAAACATCCCTCCCTAAATTTCAAATCCCAGGATTCCACAGGATGTTGCCCTGCCAGTTAAGGTAGAATCATAGTGCTATAAGTGTGTAGTGTGAAAGAGCTCTTGATCAGTACAGACTATGGCTGGTCCGCCTTGGGGCCAGGTAGGAATTTTTGCCTTCTGTATGTTTTTTTTCTCACCTATACTGCACTGAGGCTGGAAGGAAATATGGGAAAAATTGGAGGTGGGCAGAGATTTCTTAAGTAGTTGGTCAATTGGCAAATAATGTGGGAGGGATGGGATTATATGTGACCACCTGTAGGCACCTACTGGGTGAAGGGGAGGGCTTCAGACTTGCTCTTCAATTTGGAGTGCCCAGAAAGAAATCAGACTGTTCTTGGGGACAGCCTAAGACATGTCCTCTCTTTAAGTCAGACATTTAGGGGAAGGTCCTCAGCTGCAGCCCACACTGTGGCAACTGACCCTGAAAATCATAGTATCATAGAATAATAGAAAACAGAGTTGGAAGAGACCACAATGGCCATCAAGTTCAACCCCCAACCATGCAGAAATAAACACTCAATCTCACTGCAAATAAAGTGTCTGTAGTTCAACACTTTCTGATTGAGTAAACAAATGGCAGATTACACAGCAGTTCAGAAATCAAATTTCTAAGAGCTAAAGACTTAAAGGCCTAGGCCTATGCAAAACATACTGATCCTTATTGTAGACTTGTTCTCAGTAACCAGCTTCTGGACTGTCAGTAAGGAATCTTTCAGAAACCACTGTTTGTCATTTAAATAATTAAAAGTG
This sequence comes from Iguana delicatissima, assembly GCA_948472985.1. NCBI lineage: Eukaryota > Metazoa > Chordata > Lepidosauria > Squamata > Iguanidae > Iguana > Iguana delicatissima. The sequence goes on along the minus strand of CAOKZL010000410.1, from coordinate 1,041,646 downwards.
GCATAAAATGAAGGTTCTAATGTGGGAGTGGGGAACCTTCAGCGACATCCCAGACACCATTACCAATTGTAAGGGACTATGAGTGGTGCAGTCCAAAAAACATCTGGAGGCCAATATGTTCCCTAGCCCTCAAATAATGCTTTGATACAACCATCTGTCTCAACAATGGTTACCAACCTCAGTTTATTGTCTCTGATTCTCAGCTTGAGTGTGATTCAAAAGCCAATTTTATACTTTTCCTTCTCACTCATTGAAATAGCTCACCTCTTCTGCATAGCATCCCAATCCCTGAATTTGCTACATTAGATGCGCTGCAGATTGGAACAGGAAAGGTACAGGAGTTGCCTTTCTTAGGGGTTCCTAGTAAGATGGTTACAAATTCATCCACCTGGCCCAATATAGTGTACTTCCTTGGCTCCCAAACTTTAATTTCCATATGTTGTTGGATTTCAGCTCCTAGAAATGCCATCCAGCATGGCCTTTGCTGAGTCAGATTCTCAGAGGTGGAATCCAACAAATTTGGGAAATCTGTGCTGATTGACAGCAGCAACCTCTGGTTTCAGAAAACAATTTTTCCACATCCTTTGTGGAAATGTTGAAAACCCATAACCAGTAACTGCTCTACATCATTCTGGAGGGGAGTAGGCTGCCACAAAGCCTATGTTGTTTGACTTCTTCATAAGTAACTAGGATGAGGGTATAGTGGGGTGGCATATTAAATTCTGCTCTATCATAAACCTCAGTGGGTTACCTTATCTAATAGAATACAGAAGCAAGATTCAAAAAAATCTTGATGAAACTAAGATGGTATTCAAAAGAAATAAATACAAATTCCTGCATTTAGGTTAACTTAAAAAAAAAATCAAAGGCACAAATGCTAGGTCAGGTAATCTGAATTTGTGATAGCATGTGCAAAAAGGATCAAGCTGTCTTAGGCCCTCTCCACACGGGCATATTGCCCACGCTAGGGCAACCTCTCCAGGAGGTCTTCTTCACCGCGGGGTGCGCTAGTGCAGTTGGAAAAAGTGAGGCTCTACATCTCAAACCGCTCTAGCACAGCCACAGGGGTGGCGCTGTGAGTTTATAAAAACCACCTTCCCAAGTGGTTTTTACGAAACTCGCCCGCGCTGCTTCGTGGCAGCCCCCGGTGAAGAACTGCAGAGACGTGGTAGCGCGTCCCTGCAGATCTGCCCGGGGGTGGGCTTCCAGCTGGTGCGCTGCCCTGATTGGCGGAGCGCCGCCAGAAGCCGCCAGCCACCATTTTGGGCGCCGCCGAACGCCGCCGAACGCCGCTGAGTGCTGCAGAAATTCAGCGGCGTATAGAGCGGCGAATCCGCGCTCCCCGCAGGGACGGAGGAACCCGCTACCAGGTAAGCTCCGCCCCTGCATGCGCCGCCCCGTTTCGGCCTCCCCCGTGAGGAAAGGGCCAAAGTGAATCACAAATTCAACATAAACCAGAAATATGATGCAGCAGATTCAAAAGCCAGTAAAATCTTAGGTTACTTGTAAACATACATGGGCTAGTATTCTGTAAATGACTCTTGCATTAATATCTTTTTCTGTTTGTTTGTTTGTTTGTTTGGTCGGTTAGGCTGCTATTCTCTTCCACCTTCTTCAATGACCAAAGGCCCTTTTGACTCACCATTTTGTGGTCATTCCAGGGCTGGTGAAGATATGGGGTGAGTGGATAGTGGATAGAGGCTATATCCCCATAGCCAGATGCAGAATGATTGCATCATCTGCCAAAACCTCTGGACGATCCAACAAATCTCAGCAGATAATGTCATTGGTTAGCATATGGCCAAAGAGACACAGAGAGATGCTTTTCAAACCTCCGCCCCCCCCCCCCAGTCTCCACCAGCTGCTGAATGACCATGTTGGAGACTTCAGCAGCCAAACAATGAATCAGAGGGCATTTGATTGGAAAGATGTACCTCAGTTCTTCCCTTTAAAAATATTACACTATGTTGTGCCATACAGGACCTTAGACAGTGCCCAGATCACAAGAACAACTGCAATATGGTGTGAGCATTTGAGCATGTGCAGTTTTAAGGTGAGGAGAGGCGATGAGTGAGTACATAGATTCCACTCTCAAAAGGTATAGACTACTACACATTTGGTGTGAACGTCTGAAGGGAGCTTCCCCTCTCTTCTCTGGCAACAAAAATACATTAATAATGAAGTAAATAACAACTATTTACAGCCATTTCCTGATAGCAAATTTCCTGATATCTATTGCTTCAGGCAGCTGTCTCCCTATGTCTTATGGAAAGATCCCTGGTTATAAGGTGGGATATGAATATGAATAATAACAGAAAAATAATGCAGAAACAGGCAAAGTGTGGCCCCAAGGGTGCTGTCATTACCCAGACAGACCAAAAGAAAGGGGGGATCACCTTGTTACCCTGATTTCTGGAGGTCCCGTGAGGGACATCTTAATGTGCTCTAATTATTGGGGAATGGGAACTAGCAAGAGCACAAGCTAAGCAATGCAAGAGGCAGGGCAACCTAGCGAGATCTTAGACCCAATGTTTACGGGGTCAGGCCGGGTCAATAATCAAACAGAAGTAAATTAAAATTGTTTTTCTTTATTTTGAAACACAGTCATAATGTACGTATGCAAACACTCACACAGGCCTAATGAAAGAAAGGTAGGAGTTGGATAGAGGGTTTTGAGAGGGATTTTTCAGGGAAAATACTACACCTGATCCTGAAGCCCAGTTTATCTGAAGAAAAGTCAGTTGCAGCGGAGATTCTCAGTACGTGGAAGCTGAGGGGAAGGCTCGTCGAACGGAGCAACAGCAAGGCAAGATGGAAGTCAGAGAGATCCGAAGAAGTGCTCAAAATCAGGGGGTCTTATAAGGGGAAATGTGCCTGTAGGCTAGTCTATTTCTGGGGAAAACAATGGGTTTCGGGCTGGAGACAAAGCCTCTGAAAGGTCAGTACTTTGCATGATTGAATTATGACAGTGTTGTCAATAGTGCAGACAGTATGCAAACATGGAGTGCTTGACAGTTGGATATCCAGCTCATCAAGCTGCCTGCTCGGGGCAGGGGATCTTTTGTAAACAGCGTGCATATATAATATGATCTTAAAAGGATACTTGCCTGGAAGTCTCCTGAAGCTGCAGTCCGGCAAATACTGGCCTGCCTGGATTTGTTTTGAATAGTTCAGCTATTTTCGGCCGTGCCTGTGTGCGCGCTTGTCCAGGGGCCTCGCAAGCACATGGAGAGGAATGGGTAGTGAAGCCCACATTCTTGAGATCAAATGATATCTAATATACCACAGGCCTGGGTTAGAAACTACAGTAACAACCTTTCCTGGAAGTCTTCAAGTATGGCAAATCATCTTTTAAATAGGTTGCAGCTCCTCATGCACTGCTTCATATTTCAGAAACCCTGTTTTTGAGGACTTCTGGCCAATTCTACATTTTGTTTGGGGAGGGCATTTGTGGCAGTCTGTGTGGCCCACAGACCCAGTGCCAGTCCCTGGCCAACTGATAGGGCTGAGCTTTATCAATCACATTAGGCAACTGACTCATATTATTTTCAGGTGAGTTTCTATCCTAGAAAAATATGTATAAATGTGAACTTGTTTCTCTCCCCCCACTTCCCACTTTCTCTGAATGCAAGCAAGGGAGGGTAGAGCAAGTGGAAAGGAACACCACTTTTTCCCCAGATAGAACAAGTTGACATGGTGATTGTTAGCACTCCGTTTTTCAATCTTCAGACAGAAAGCAAAGACTTAACCAATCAGAAAGATTAAGAGTGATGAGGTTGAGGTTCAGCTCTGATATGAAGCGATTTAACACTTGGCTGTGCAAAACATTTAGCAGGCAGAGAGCTTCCTTGTGCTTTCAATGAAGCAGAAAATCGAGCTGAAATTATCTAAAATAATGGCACCCTTTAGGAGCTTTCATGCCACCAAGTTTCATCAAGCTGACACTACTTTCGTTTAGCACTTTGAACTTTATACACACAGAAATGTGGACAGAGGGCAGGAGTAAAGAAGACACATTTTTACTTAAAATTGGTAAAAAAAAAAAAATTGCTAGGACCAAATAATATGTTTTACTGGGAGAACCAAGGCTGACTGTTTAACTATACAATCATTTACATGTGTGCTCTGAAATAAGTCCCATAAAGCAGTGCTACTCAAAAGGAGAAGCTGTGTACTGGCGCTGGTCCACAGGCCATGTGCTACTGCTCTCTATGTCAAAGCTTTCCAGACTTTTCACATCTGTGAGACATTTTTTAGAGATGTATCATTGTGCAACACAGTAATTCAGTAAGTAATTCAGTAAGTAATTCAGTAAGTGGAGGCCGCCCCTTTACCTGAGCCTGGCCCATGGCCGCCATCCTAGCTGTTCTTGGCCCGGGGCAGCTGTGGCAGTGGCAGGAGAGGCAGCCCCTCCACCCTTGCCTGGCCCGCCGCCAACCTCACCGGGGTCTGTCTTGGCCCAGGGCAGCTGCAGTGGTTGTGGGAGAGGCAGCCCTTCCACCTGTTACATTCAGGCAACACACCTACAAACTGCAGCCGACACACTAACACATCGTGATACACAGTTTGGAAAGCTCTGCTCTAGGCAGTTTCCAGGAAAGAAGGAAACATTGTATCAAATGGGCGCAAATAAAGTGCTGGTCCCTGTCCTCCACATCAGATAATTTAAGAAGCGCAGCCAATGAGGTCTAATGTGGGTGCTCTGTGCTATATTTTCTCAGTCAACGTAGTTGGTTCCTCCAGTTTTATTTGCTTTGGAAGGGAAAATTTCAGGCTCCATAGAGATCGCTATGATCTGCCTTTCATCGTTGGTTCTCACTAGAGCAGGCCCCACTGAATCAATTGAATTTACCTATGTGTTACTTCACCATTTAACAAGAGATTAAATGGATCTACTCTAGATGGAATTAAGAGCGTAAACTCTAAGATTTTGCAGATTAAAATGGGGACACATGTGGCTAAGCAACATCAAGGTATGGTCAAAGTGTCTTGAATCATTAATGACGAAACATAGACAAGGTGGGAGAGGGTAAAGCAGTTTGCTTCTCCCTGAGCCTTCTGGGAAGGACCAGATTCAATTCCCCCCCCCCTTGAGTTAATCTAGTGCAGACTACTTTTATGTTTTGAATTCAATTTGCAGCAATTCAAGTAAGCTGATGACAAAATGGAAAGGCAGGAAAAGAAGAGAGAGACTGGGACATTTTAAAAGTAGCTGGAAAAGTAGCATGACAGAAAATTAATCTTGACTGTCCCTGTCCAACTGAGACAGTTAGAGGGCATGTAATAGGATACCAGCTTATATTTTCCATCCCAACTACCAATATAGAGAAAATAGCAGATTGATGGAAATTATTTTGAAGGGAAAGGGTTAAGCAACCCACTTCGTGAACCAGTTCCCTGAAGAAGTTAGCAATGCTATTCCCCTCACGTCTGCCTTTACATATTTTGGAGGTTAGGAGATTGGTTTACTGTGTCTTTCACCCCCTTAACCTGGAGTTTAACAAGAGACTGAAACGAGGAGCCCTTTTCATACAAGAAGATACAGTTTTTCAAATAGTCTGGACCCATGCCCTTTAAAAGGCTTTAAAGCCATCACTTTGTATTCTGCCCAGAAACAGATGGGTAGCTAGTGGAAGTGTTTTAGCAAAAGGATTATATGATCCTTTTGACCTGCCCCAGACAGGAAGCTGGTCACAGCATTTTGGATCCACTGGAGTTTTCCAAAGGCAGCCCCATGAAGAATGCATTAGAATAATCCAAACAGGATGTAATGAAGACATATGTGACCACAGCCAGATCTGATATCTCAAGAAACAGGCACAGCTGGCACATCAGTTTTACCTGTGTAAACACACACCCGGCCCCTGCTGAAGTCTGGGCATCTAGGTTCAGATCTGAGTCCAGGAGCATACCCAAGCTGCAAATCTGAAATTTCAGGAGGAGTGTAACTGCACCCAACAGAGATCATATCCCTATTCCCTGATCTTCATTTAGACTGACCAAAAGTACCTCTGTCTTCTCTGGATTAAATTTCAATGTGTTTGCCCTCATCTAGTCCATTACCAGCAGCGGACACTGGTTTAGTATGAAGACACCTTCCTTGGAACTGGGTGGAGAGGAGAGATAGAGTTGGGTGTCATCAGCATACTGGTGATATCCAGCTCCAAAGCTTCATATAGTCTCTCCCAGCAGTAGATTTTAAATAGCATAGGAGACAAAACTGAGCCATGAGGGACCCCACAGGCAAATGTGGAATTCCCCCAATGGAAACCTCCAGCACCATCTTCTGAATTTGCCTCTCAAGAAAGTCTAGAACTACTAAACAACAGTGCCACCAAGTCACATCCCAGAGAGTGGCTATAGTTTTGCTGTGTGAAAAGACACTGAGCAGGCCATAAGAAAGAAGTAGCATATAGCAAGTTCTAAAAGTGGTACTATTTTCCTGCAACTAATCTTTAACCTGTCCATTAAAACATAAACATCCGCCCAGAACAGAGGCAGCCACGAGACATTTTGCTCTAAATATACTGACACTGTTCTGCAGCTGTGCAATATTTAGCAATTGCTGAGTTAGTATCTGAATTGGTTTCCAGAAGTTTGTGTATTACAAGGTGAGCAGGAGTGCTAATTCCATCCACTAGAGAGCAGTAGCAGATGGTTGCCTTCCTCAGTGCAATAAGGAACAGCTTTTCCAGATGTCTATGGGGAATAAAAATCCGGCTGCTAGCAAATGCTGCGCCTGCACAATTATAGGATGTGGTGTTTGTTTTTGGATCTGCTGCTCTGTGCACTCACAGATGACTAGTATTTCACCCATAAATTTACTAGCAGTAAACTCATAAGTTTATTTCACAGTATGGCACCCAAATGGATTTAGAAAACATTTTCTTGAAGTTTTGCTGAAAAGTTTGTCTTGAAAGGACATAGATTGCTTCAGACTAATTCTGGTTGGTTAAATTGGTGCAGATGAGTCTATTCCTGTTCCAACTGTTTCCAGTAGTGTGAGGCTGAGTTTGAAAATATATTGTTCTTTAACTGGTTTACCAGTTTAGTTGAAATTTAAAAAATCACTAGAAAATAAAATAATGTACTGGGGAGATGGTTTTGTTTCATAAATACAACAGGCCCTAGAGATCTCTGCGGGTTTGGTTCCATGACCCTGTGCAGATGCCAGAAAATGTGAACGACCACATCCCATATTATTAAGCAGAAGCTTCTCCACACACTGCGCTGACACTTTATGTATAAGATGTGATGATCCGCAGTCAGCGTATATCGCAGATCCAGAGGTCACAGATCTAGAGGGTCCTCTGAAATGTTGTGATTTTTTAAATATTTCAGAATGTAGAATTAGTAGCATGAATTAGATTTTTGGGAAAGCATATGAAAAGAGTATACTAATGCAGAGTTTCATGAACCTAGCCCAGTGATATGGTAAGTGTGGCATTCCAGATGTTATTAGATCACAAGTCACATTCCTCACCATTGGCTATGCTGGCTTGGGCTGATGGAGATCACAGTCCAGCAGCATCTGGAAGGTCACATGTTCCCCACCCTTTGGCAAAGCCAAACAAAACTAGAGACTTGATTGTGCCTAATTGTGTAATATCAGGCCATAGCGTGCATGTGTTTCAGTGGAGCACTATGTTACTTCATGCAGTCAAGTACTGGATTGGGACTGAGACTTGAATATAGCACGGCAGTGGGATGCTTTGAAATGGAGTGGTCCTCTCCCCTCTGTGGAAGCTTCCCACTCCTCAGAGTCTTGTTCCAGGCTACTAGGAAAAACTCCTTTTCAGGGCTCTGCTTAGGAAGCGGGGACATGTCCTCTTAGGCATTGTGGCTGAAGACCCATTTGTGCAAACTTATTTCCCCCGTAGTAAGGATATAGAAGGAGTGGGACAAAGTGTGGCTCTTGGGCCCATGTTTGTGGCCCCTAAAGTCCTCTGTTAGTTCTCCAAAGCCTCTCAAGGCTCGAATTATTTTTCACAAAAATTGTGTGGTTTTTCAGACTTTTTCTTGTCCTAAAATCACACAGGACCCCCCCATGCATGAAAACATGCTAAACTTCTCCACTCCACACTCACAAACACTGTACAGCCCATACAGTCCTCAAGTGCCTCTGTTTTCATTCTCAGAATAGCAACAGGGAGAGATGTGCCTTCAGCTCTTGTTCCATTTTTAGAAGATCTGCAGAGGAAATACTTCCACTTTCCTCTGCAGTCCTCGTAGATATGGCAATAGGAAGGGTTATGCCTGCACTTCCTGATGACATTTTGAGAAGGTCTGCCGGTATTTGGGCTTGCTGCAGAGGGTTCTGCCTATGGAGAGGCTGGGAGAATTGGCCCCTGGCCCCCACGCAGTTGCCCACCCTGATACAGAGGGAACGCAGCTTTGGGAGCTTGAGAGGTTTACAAGAGGCAATCCAGAAGCAGTATTAGAGCAGAACAACCAAGCTGAACAATGAGCGGCTGGCAAGCCCCTGGACCCTAGGAGGTTTCATGCAGTCCATGAGGATTTGGAACATTAGTGCAAAAGATTTCCTCAAGGTTTTAGTTAGAGGGTCCCCAAACAAAGGTCATTTCCTCACTGCACTGTTATAGTGCTATTATTCCACTTTCAACATCCTATGAAATTCTGGGATTTGTAGTTTACTGAGGCCAAAGAGCTCTCTGGATGCCTCTCACTAAACTCCAAAGCCCAGGATTTCATAGGGTATTGAAAGTGGAATAATAGCACTATAACAGTGTAATGCAGGAATGGCCAATTCATTTTACATTATCATTAGAGGTGGAAATTTCCTAATTTGTTAAGCTAATTGTTAAGTTATTACTTAGTTTTGAAAGAAATTCTAGCAGGCAGCACTTGTTACTATGGCTGACATCATTGCCCTTTAGTGGTCCAGTTTTGGTTTTTTGCTTGATTAAATTGACTCTTTTTGTATGCCAGCTTTCCTTTCTCAACCTGGAATTTTCCACACACTTTGTGCTACACATGCCACAATTCAATTGCTGGCTGGGGATGCTGAGATTTGTCAGGAAATATCAAATTAACAATTTTTAAGCTGTTCTGGGAGCCTTTTTGGTTGGAGAGTGGAATATAAACAAACAAACAAACAAACAAATAAAAGAATGCAACACACCTGGAAATTGCCAGGTTGAGAAAGGCTATCCTAAAGCATGCCATCCAACAAAGTATCAATTACATTTTCTTAGGGATTTGCATTTCTCTTCTGCTTTTGTTCCCCTGACTCTGGCAGCCTGTATTGCAGAACTTTCCAGACTTTTCATGTTGGTGATACACTTTTTAGACATGCATCATTTTGCAACACAGTAATTCAGTTTTACTAGTAAACCAGAGGTTAAACTAACCCCTTATAAGAGATACGGACACATACATAAATTGTAATAACAAAATGTAACAACAAAATGCAACATATCTATGAAAACCTTTCATATATTTTTAAAAATATATGATTTATAAATAATAACATACATTTCCAAGATCGTAGGCAACACACCCACACACTTCAAGCGACACACTAACATGTCGCGGCACACTGTTTGGAAAGCCTTGCTGTGTGGTATCCTCCCTCCTATCAAACAACATGGAACCTTTATGAAAAAACAGGAAAAAAATCAATAATAAATTGAGGGGCAAATCTAGTTGTTGTTGTTACTTTCATTTATATCCCATCTTCTCCCCAGTCTGGGACTCAAGGTGGCTTACAAAGGTTAATATTTATTATCAGACAAAAATTCAAAATATAACTAAAGTAAGAACATAATTAAAAGTAAGATTATTTTAAAAAATCAAATAAAAAGTACAACACATTCTGAAAGGCCCCTTTCTATCTGAGCAATCAGCCACCAAAGGCCAACCAAAACAAAAATGTCTTTATGGGTCTGCAAAAGGATAGCAAAGAGAGTGCTATCTAAGAAGGGTGTTCCAGGGCCAGGGAGCACCTACCACAAGTTGATAGGGTCATATAGAACAAACTATTGAAGTGAAAGTGAATTGGTAAGTCAACACTAATATATGTCACAGTGATCCAATAGATCTACTCTAGTTGGGATCAGCAGTTGGATTTCAGTCATTTCTACTCTACACTGTTATTATTCCACTTTCAACATGCTGTGGAATCCTGGGGTTTGCAGTTTAGGGAGAGGCATTTAGAATTCTCAGCCAGAGAGCTCTTTGGCTTCAGTAAACTACAGACCCCAGAATTTCACAGGATGATGAAAGTAGAATAATAGCACTATAACAGTGTGGAAATGGCCTTAGTTTGATGTTTTTACTTCAATTAGGGAACCCAATACAATACTGAAGCTCTTCCCACTGTGCTGGATTTCTACATGCAATAAGGTTTTCCATTTGTGGGGAAGCATTAAAATGTTGAAGCTTTCATCAGTAATTTCAATGGATAGATCAGGCTAGGAAAAGCATCAACATTTGATCCCACTACGTGAATGAATGATACCTAAGGCCATTTCCTCACAAGAGGGGAGGAGCAGTTCACTGCATGTCAAGAGCAATGTTCAGAAAGTGTGCTGTCTGCACCCCCCCCCCCATTTACATCATATTATTGCAGAGAATGAGGGTTGCTGCATCTGTAACAGAAAGTCTGTGGTCACTCCCATTCCCCTCCCTCAGCCTGCCCTGCCATCGCTGATGGGTCTGGTTTTTTAAAAAAACAAAACAAAAAAACCAACACATTTTAAACACATTTCTGCATTGCTACGTTTGTGCATAGGTATGTATGTTCATTGATACATGGAAAAAAACACGTCTTTACAGTCTATTACCAGATCCATTCTCTTCCCGCTGTCTGTTTAATGCGCGAAGCCAATTATGACAGAAGCCTGTCCTTTGATGGGTGGAGAGAGATAGGAACAGAAATTATGGAAGGGACAGCCTGGGAACACCCATAGCTGGCCATTTCTGTGCTATGAATCAACACTACACTTCTGCATGTAAGCAAAAAAACAAAGCAGAACTGGTTTGGGAGAGTTACATCAGAGTTTTTCTGGTTTTCAGATACGGTGCTTTCTCATGGCAGTGAACCATTCTAGGAGCTGAAAATGTGCAGAACCACGAGGAAACCTATGATGCTAAAAAGCTACAACGTGCAGACCAGAGGGTAAGAATTCAACACTACTATGATGTATCAACCTCATGTGGAAATGGCCTGAGGCTGCCAAACACCACACAGACAAATGAAAGAAAGGGTCTCCATTTCTCTTCTGCTTTCCTTCTCCACCCCCACCTCTGGTTACCTGTATGGTATCCACACATGTGGGAAAATGAGTCTCCTCCACCTTGGGCAGTGTAGCTGGGCTTGGGCTACACTATCTAGCTTCTGGTTTTGGTAGTAAGGAGAAATCCAAAGCTGAAAGAGAAATAAAATGGCCAGCCTCAACATTTGGGTCAGTTTTAATAGGTAACCAATCATTATTTTGTTAAGTAATATTTAAAAGACATTTTCCTATGCTGGGGAAAATACTGGAAATGAAATGAAAGCAGCATAAACAGAAAGAACAATATTGAGAATAAAGCCCACAGAAGTCAATGGGACTTACATTTGAGCTCAACAGACCCATGCCTTCACAATATATCCTTGCATTTATATGAAAATTAAAAAACATATTGGATGGGCTCCAGACTTAGGGCCTTTCTGCCCTACACTGTTATGGTGCTATTATTCTACTTTCAACATCCTGGGGTTTGGAGTTTACTGAGGCCAAAGAGCTCTCTGGCTGAGATTTCTAAAGGCCACTCCCTAAACTGCAAACCCCAGGATTCCATAGGATGTTGAAAGTGGAATAAGAGCACCATAATAGTGTAGTGAGGAAATGGTTTTAGTCATACTTAGCATCTCCTGAAATCAGTTGACCTTAAAACAAGCATGACTAACTTAAGTCCTACTAATTAGGGAGGTCAATATCTGTCAGTTTTGTTTCATTTTTGATGCATTTATTTCATTTCCCAAAATTCTACTGGCATTCTTGTCCCTTCTCATTTCCATGTCATGTTGTAAAAGTTTTTTTTCTTTTCTATATTGAAAGGGACATGTATTCTGGAACATATTTTCCCCAAAGTACACATTTTCATATCAATGTTTTCCCTGATATACATATACATATACATATGCAGACATTTCTTTTTCACTGCAATAAACAGCAATATTTGGAATGGTACAGAGTTCTGAGGCGGCAAGTGCTTTGTCTCATTTCAAGCCTAAGGAGGTGTAAAATTGATATTTCTTCCGGAAAAACAAATCTACTTAATTTATATTCCATCCCTACCATTGATTTCAATGAACTGGATCTAAGAGAGCTAAGTATGTGACTAGGTTGTGATCCCATCTACAGAAAATTCAATGCCAACCATTTCACATGGGTTTATATCACCAAGATGAATTTCACTAGGTGTGTTTTCTTTTTCTTTTTAAATAAAATTCTCCTGAAAGGAATTGTAACATTCTCATCACTTCCTGGACTACAGTAGCCTTTCCAGTTAAAGAGTGGAATATAAGTGCTTTAAATAAATAAAAGAAATTAAAAATAACCCCACTTTGGATCAGTTTTAAATAAGACTGTAATTGACAAGCCCATTGCAATATTAGTGAACATTTAAATACTAATTAGCTAAGCCTCTCCTAAGCTCCCTTCAACAGAGCTTGCAATCTCAGCTGTCAATTAAGCCCGCCCTTGTTCCCAAAGATGGAAAGGTCAAAGGGGAGTGCTCAGTCAGCTGTAAGATCATGTTAGCAGAGATTGAGAAGTAATAATCTCAATAGAAGAAACTAAACTTTCTTTTACCTGTTCAATGAAATTATATCAAAGAAAGGTGTCACACTATTCCAAAGCAAGTAAGCAACTGCAAATCACTTTAGCAGCATATCAAAGTCTTCATATCTAAAACCATCTTCCCCAAACTAATACTCTCTGGGTATGTTGGTCTACAGCTCCCACCAGTGACAGCTGGGGGCTTCCATGACAGTGGAATAGTGAATTTACTCTTTGTTCTAGTTAGAACTCTAAAGGAGATAGGGTTTAGCACCTTGAACTGCACCTTTAAAGTCTGATTAACACTAGCATGGAAGGCAATAGCTACTACTGACGCAATCGTGGCTACAGGCTCTTTCACACTACATCATTTTAGCACTATGATTCCACTTTAACTGCCATGGTTCTATCCTATGGAATCATGGGACTGGCAGTTTAGGGAAATGTATTTAGAATTCCCTGCCAGAGAACTCTAGTGCCTCACCAAACTACAGATCTCAGGATTCCACAGGACACAGCCATGAGAGCTAAAGTGGAATCATGGTGCTATAATGGTGTAGTGTGAAAGGATCCCAGAATGATGGCCACGGTGGTCCAACTAGAAGGCACCAGATAGGGAAAGGCTGGCTTGAAGGAGTGAGAGTTCTGAAGGTGAAACTGAAGGTACTTCCCACCCTCACAGGGACACCAGTCAAGAAATATTCTTAGTACACAATCAGTCCAAATGTGCCTTACATCTTTACCTGAGCTGGGTTCAAACAATTTGCTGTCTGAGGTGAATAACCAAAGTCCAACTGCATCTTACACAAGACCAATTTCCATTATTTTTCAACCTATGCAGAGGTGAACTGAGGTGAACAACAAATATGCTGCTGAGGTGAACAACAAATATCAGCCCTTGGCAATAAAAATACAGTAATCATAATCATAGCTGTCACGATAAATGTTCTGCCCCTTAATAGCATAAAAAACTACAGAGAGCTGTACGTTTCACCAGTATACAATTGCTACTGGGTTGGCCTCCATGAAATCACTGAGGACCGATACATGCTTTCCAACTGTCCCAATTTGGCAAAGATGATCCCAATTAATCCTCTGGCCCTTTTCACATGGCACTTTCCATGCGAAAGGGCCACTCAAGCATCGTGCAAATGTGAGGAGTGGTCCACATGACGCACTCACATTTGCGCGACGCTCCAGAGCCTGGTCACGCACTTTCTCATTTTCGGCTTTAAGCCAAAAATGGTGCGTGGTTGCACACTGTTCCAGGGCCCTGCGCACACTTGCTGTGTGTGCAGAGCCTCAGGAGCCAGGCTGGTCACGCTTCCTGTCTCAGTGCAGCCTGGGAAGGTCCCAGGCTGCACTGCAAAAGAAAGAGGCGGGGCTCTTGTGCGAGCAGGCAGCTTGTGCGGAGCTGAAGGACCTCGGACACAAAAGCCTCTCTCCGGAGGCTGCTCACGCAAGCACCACACCCCAGCGCTGAGAGAAGGTGAGTTGTGGAAAGGGCCTCAGTTGTCCCACTTTTTCAATTGCTTTGAAAACGTCTCAGTTGCTGCAAACTAAGTTCAAAGCACAAAAGTAGTTTGGACTCAACTCCACAGGAGGAAGGGCAGAGGCTTGCCCTTCCCCATAGACTCAAGCAAAAGCCAATTGCTTCAGCATCTCTCAGCTTGTACTAAATGTCCCAGTTTCCTGAGTTCAAAGTGTGAAAGTAGTTTGCACTCGGCTGGGTGGTGGGAGAGGAGAGGAGAGGAGAGGAGAGGAGGGGAGAGGAGGGAACAGAATCTTGCCCCTCCCAGTAGACTCAGGCAAAAGTAGACTGCGGCATCTTCTCCCAGCTTCTCTGTTCTTCCTCGTTAATAATTTTAGCCATCTTGACCACAGTGTGATGTTGCTTGGCCACACATGTCTCAGTTTTCATCAGTGAAATGTTGGAAGGTATGTAAATATCCTATACAATGTCCATAAGAGGTTCTTTTTTTTGAAAAAAAAAATTGATTATAGTAAGGTTACCAGAGTGAAAACTGGAGAGGGTTCATGTTCCTTTAAGGGTTGTGTAGAAGAGGGGCTTTTAACTGATGTTGCTTGTTACTTGGTTGTGTGACAAGCAACACCTGCTAAAAATCCCTCTTCTAGACTACCATCATAAGAGCCCTCTCTAGGGTTCGGGCTGGCACAGTGGTGGAGCTTGGAGTGAGTGGGGCAGGGGTGGGAGGGGGCTGGGCTATGGCAAAAGGGGAGTGGCCACTGTGGGGGGCCTGCAGTATGTGGGGGCGTGACCAGGGCACTTGGGGTGTAGCCAGGGCTCACAGGGACGTGGCTATGAGCTGGGATGCCCCAAAAACATTGCTGCCTGGGGTGAATCTCCCCCTCACCCCCACATCGCTATGCGACTGAGCTGGCAACCTAGTCTATAGCTATTATACTGCTGATGCTAGTAGGCCTCTTGCATGAGACACTGCTTGTGCAGATGAGTAGACAGCAAGCAGACAGCGCAAACCACATGACTTACCTTAAGCAGGCTGCTGAATAGTTCTTAATGTGCAAAACTACAGGCCTTTTACAAAGAAATGATTTTTCATTATTGTTTTGCTTTGATAGTTCCTTTCCTTTCCATTCTCCTGTGGTCAACCACCAGAAGACATACCACTGCCATGCTATCTCCTTTTGTACACAAAAATTAAACAAAATATAGTTCTACCGATAAGAAGAAAAAGCCACATCAATCTTCTTGAACACACCCTCCTACAAATATGAGCATGACTGATGATGCTTGACCCTGAGATCAGTTTTCAGAAGTATATAATACTAACTTGTCTTTTCTCTCTCTGTCTCTTTTAAAAAAAACACTTCAGGCTTTTGACCTGAGAATTAAGTGGCTTTCCAGAATTGTAGATAACTGGTTCTGCTTTGCTTATAACTTTTCTAGTAATTTACAACTGCTCTAAAGTGGGGCTTAGATTGATGTAATTGTGATGGGCACTTGGGACCCTGTACCCCACAGTTGATATCCTACTTAAAAATCACAGACATCAGAACAACCTAAGCTAATGAGACAGAAGATGCAACAAAAGATTTCTTTGTATGTCAAATCTTTTAAAAAACTTACAACTATTTTACATTTAGTGCTTGAATGATAAGGGGGTCAAAGCCCCTTTATCTTTTATGACACTGCCTTTAGGCCATAATTCTAGAAACAGTGCCCTGGGAGTAAATCCCATTATGCTCAATGAGACTTACTTCTGAGTAGATGCATGGAGACGGTGCCATTAGTGATTGTTTTCAGAAGGGTATGGAGACATGAGTTGGCTAAAAGTGGGACGCAGAAAATTCATACCTGAGCATTGTTCAGGGCCACACCAAGATATTTCGCTACCTGCAAACAAGATAGAGCCTCTTCCAATTTCATTACCAAAACTGACTAGGCTAGTAGGTGAATCTTATTTGATACTGACAATGGGATGGAGTCTTCCACCACATCTGAAATGTCCTCATCTTCAAAAAGGGCAAAAAAGAAGACCCAAGTAACTACTGACCAGTCAGCTTGATTTCAATACTATGAAAGGTTCTAGAACAGATAACTAAAAAGTTAGTCTGTGCACACTTATGAATGTTGTGGTTACTAAGAGCCAGCATGGATTTCTCAAAAACAAATCATGCCAAACTAATCTTACATATTTTTAATAGAGTTACAAGCTTTGTAGATCAGAGGAATGCTGTGGATGTGGTATATCTTGATCTCAGTAAAGCTGCTGGCAACGTCCCTCATGATATTCTTGCAGACAAGCTGGTGAACTGTGGGTTAGACAGTGCTACTGTTAAGCAGATTTGTAATTTGTAAGCCCCAGAGAGTGCTCACCAGTGGCTGCCTTCGTCCTGGAGAAAAGTGGCTAGTGGAGTGCCTCAAGATTCTGCCCTAAGCCTGATGTTGTTCAACCATCTTTAATTATGGGATGGAAGGCATGTTTATCAGATGTTCAGATTTCACAAAATTGGGGAAGGGGTAGCAAATTGTTCAGATCAAGGGAAGCAGTAGTGCTGTTCTATTTTGCTTTGGTCATCTGAAGTACTGTGTCCAGTTCTGGCTACCACAGTTCAAGAAGGATATTGACAGGCTAGAACGTGTCCAGAGGAAGTGCAACCAAGATGATCTAAAATTTGGAAACGATGGCTTATGAGGAACAACTTAGGTAGCTGAGTATGTTTAGCTTGGAAAGTCATCATGATCATCATGATCATCATGATAATCATTTATTTATATAGTTTCATCACTTTACAAGTAAAAGAACAACAAGTTCTCTGCCCTCAGGCTTATCATCTAATTCAAACATGACACAAAAGGATAAAGAGATGGCCATCTGGGAGGGGATGTAACATGATAGCCATTCAATCCTGTTTTCTGCTGGTCTGGAAACTAGAAGACAAACCAATGGAATTAGAAGAAAAGAGATTCCACCTAAACATTAGGAAAAACTTCTTTACTGTAAGAACTGTTTCACAGTAGAACAGACTGCCCTGGAAGTGGTAGACTCTCCTTCTTTGGAGGCCTTTAAACACAGGTTGGATGGCAGTAATATGGTTGTGTATTCCTGCATGGATTGGATTGGATGGCCCGCACAGCCCCTTCCAACCTCTAAGGTTCTGTGAAAGCAACAGGTCAAATTTCATGGTGGAGTATAGGCTCCATCCTCTAAGAGAGGGAATGGCCAAAGGTGGGTCTGTTAGGAAAGGGTAACAGGCTGCCAACTTTGTACCACTCCCAGCAACCGCTGCCTTAGGCAGCTGCCTCCCTATGCCTAATGAAATGGATGGCCCTGATATAGTGCAGTACCTATTCTGCCGTGCCCTACATATACAAACTTAACTGCTTTGCCACTAAAAATATATTCTGATATTGTGAAGAATGACCACATCACCCAGAACACTCTTCCAATGTAGAAGTCACTTTGGGTGGTATTCAATTAGTATCCTGTCACAAATGGAAAGTGTTCATCAGCAAAACTTGGAGGGACAATATTTGCTGATTCTTTCCCCTGTTTTAGTCCCCAGATGCCTTCCAAATCCATTACAGCCTGGGACATGGCATGGGAGACTGCAAAAGGAAAGAGGAAATGCAAACAATCATCCAGTCTGCTGACTGATACATTCTACCAAAGGAACATTAACTGGATGTTAGCCTTCACGTCACTGTCAACCAAAAACAAGTATATGCACACAATGCAAACATACATTTGTTTATGTGGGAAATTCAAGCTGTGTAATAACCAAAAATACCATGAAACAGGAGAATAAATAAATCAGACCACCGGTCAACTAATTCAGTATTCCTTGGTAGCAGTTCTCCAGGTCAGGAGGCAAAGATCTTCCAAGCCCCAAAAGACAATGTTTCAGGGACTAGATCTGACATGTTTGCAGGCCAAGCATGTCTTCTATCACTCAACAACAGGACATGGAAAAATAATGATTCTATGATGCTTTCCCCACACACCTGATTACATATTATATATATTATATATTGCCTGAAAGAGTTAGGCCATTTCCGCACTGGACTGTTGTAGTGCTATTATATTCCACTTTCAACATCCTATGGAATCCTGGAGTTTGAATTTGGGGTGGGGGGGCTGGTCTTGCAGTTTAGGCTAAACTGCAAACCCCAGGATTCCATAGGATGTTGAAAGTGGAATAGCGCTATGACAGTCTCGTGCGGAAATGGTCTAAGTCTTAGAGCAGGAAGAGAAAACAGATGAATAAGATGCACACATGATTGGTAGAGTGTTTCAGAGAAGCTTACATTCTCAACAGCAGCATTTTTTAAATGTATTTTAAATTTTCTTTTCTTTGTTTAGACAGCTAACTATTTCATCAGCTACAGTAAAGCTGCTGTCATCCACCTCTCCCACTTTTCCACAGAGGGGTGAGGAAAAGGCGATGTCCCCAAAGAGTCCTTTGTTAAAAGTTCTGTTACCAGCTTGAAGGCTGAGGTGATTTCTCTGCCTCGGACTAAGCTCCTTCCCTATCTGCATATCACCGGCTCATACTTGTCAGAGGGGATTTAGCCCAGGGCCTCATAAAAATACTTTGGAAGAGCCAAAAGTTTTGCACTTGGAATGCATCAAATTCCAGAAAGAGATTCATTTTTTTTTTTTGAGGGAGGTGGATTCTTTTAACTTAATTATTTGCGCTTACTGCATATACAAAATTTTTGCAGTCTGTTCACATCAGTTACTTTGAAACTGATCTTCCTTAATCTGGAGCCCTCCAAAAATATTGTATTACAGTGCCCATGATCCCCACCTAGGATAGGCCAACACATATGGAGGGCACCAGGTTATTCTAACCTGCGCTCCAGTTCAGGGATGCATTTTGCATATGAGATATATGAACAAAAACCCACAAAGCTACCTTATCCTGAGTCAGACACCTGATTAATCTACTAGCCCATTACTCCAGTGGTATTCTGGGATTTCTAGCAGAACCATTTTCCAACCCTGCTTTATGGCTTGTCTTAAACTGGAAATGCCAGAAACTGAACTTTGGTGTCCAGAGCTTGGGCAATATCCAGAATCCGCCAGCCACAACCATGTTGTCAGGTGGATTCTGGGAGATGTAATGATGGCAACAAATTTCTTCTGATGCCTTTTGAATTAAAACTATGAAAAACAAGTTCCATGGGAACAGAGGATGCTACTGTAAGCCAAATTAGATAAACTAACCCATCAAATCTGATATTGTTTGCTTCATTAGCATGGAACTGAGACCATCCAGATTAAGCTTGGAAAAATTACTTTTTGAGCCACAAGTCTCAGAATACACCAAAAGTTACTTTTCCAAGATCTGTTCCACAGGTTGTTGATTTTCAGTTCCTACCAAACTAACCCAGATTGGCAAATAGTGAGTTATGATGTGAGTTGAAGTTCCATAACATCTGGAAGTCCATGGATTCCTAATACCTGATATACTCTGAATATCTTTCCAGTCTCTCATGTGACAGAAGTCTTTCAATGTTACTTGAACCTTTAGTTTTTTTGCCTGGAGATGCTGGGACCTTCTTTATGGAACACACTAAGCTATGATGCATCCCCACTGTTCAACAGAACAGGGATATATTTGCAACAGTGCATTTCCACAGACCGATGATGTACCTGCAACATGAGGACACATAATCAAAATGGTCTTCTGCAAAGCTATGGGATTCAGACTTCTGGATGCTCCATATGGACCCATATGGAACAAGGATGCTATTGATGCCAGTCCATTCTGTGCCTCGCAATCTTTGTTGAAGTAGCTTGGTGCATCCTTCTTTTTGCACTAGGAAAATAGGAATAAGGTTCACCCAACACAGCAAAAGACCCTCCCATGAAAATATTGTAAGGCATAAATGTATAAGATAAAGAGGAAAGGAAGACACCAAACAGAATGAGGCACAGTATGATAACTTTTCAGAGTGTACCTAATTAATACAGACTAGTTCTTCAGAATGAACTCAGTTACAATGGACCCCCCAGATCTGTGGAGGTTCAGTTCCAGGGCCACATGTAGATGCCAAAAAATGTGAATGATTGAGTCCCATATTATTAAGTCATGGTGATATGCATGTGGATGTTTCAGTGTGTCCATGTTCCTGTCACTACCATTTTATGTAGAGCATGTGACTCTCCACAGGCAGTGGAAATTACAGATTTGGAGCTCACAGATCCAGGGGGTCCACCATATATAAAGGTAACATACTCAAAATGAAAGTGAATAAATATAGATACTTGTTCATCTAAAATACTGTCTCCTTGTTCAATGAATGTATATGCACTGCAAACTAATAGCAATCTGATCCTACTTCACCTGTCAGGGCTCCATCCTGTGGAATCCTGAGTTTTGTACTTTGACGAGGCTGGTTAGAGTTTTCTGCATATGTATGCAGATAGACTACAACATTAGAGATCTCTAGTGCTCTCTAACTATCTCACCAAACCACAACCCCAGGATTCCATAGGATAGAGCCATGACACTTAAAGAGGGATCAAACTGCTATAACTGAAAATGGTGTATCTGATTAAGACTTAATCAGAACCATCATTAAATCATTAAACAAATGTGCCTTGGTGATAGAGAAGTGAAATATACAATTTATCACACATCTTTTTGTTTTTCATTCTTGCACATCAGAACACACGACAAAGTCTCATGTATTAATACAGGGCCATTACTTGCTCTGAGAGAAAAGACCCACAAGGCTCACACCAGAATTTCATTTCCCATAGCTGGCAACAGAAAAATACTACCACAACTGTCTCAAACATAAGTAAAAAACATGGTTCTATTTTCCATAAAAACAGAAAAGCCTTGGTTAAATCTGAGCTGAAACAGGAATTCAGATACAACCAAAAAAGAGGCCCTTCCCATTAAGCACTATTATCCAAATGCAAAGTTGTTCTATTAGTTTACTTTATGCCCTCAAACAGATTGTGTTGTTTTACACCAGAGTAAGCCAGTTTCTATTTTAGTGCTGTGGGTGTTCCATAGGTCATTTGAGTAAACGAGATTGCACTAATTGCACTCCCAAGCAATACATACTTCAATTCAAACTTTGAGATATAAAGTGTAAACAATATTTTAAGCTATATTTTATACCATTTTTTTTAAAAGTTCTTTCTGATTCTTGAATATGGCATAAAAAGGCATGATAAACAACACCAATAACAACAACACAACAATGTTTGAGCTGTACATATTCGTGTGTGTGTGTGTGTGTTTGTGTTATAGGGGTTAACAAATGGAATTCAATAAATGGTTTAGCAAAAAGTTGCTCAAATAATATGAACTGCATCCAAGATGGCAGCTTAGAGCCCTCTATTGTCAACATTCCTAAGTGGATGATGGTGTTAAGTATTATCCTCTAGGCTGGCACCATGCGATGTTAAAGCCTTAAGGATACGGATCCAATTCCCCCCCCCCCTTTATTCAAAGTTTTTGAAGGAAATGGCACTTCACTTCCAAAGAGAAGTCAGAAGCTGTGATGTCCTGAGCTAAAATGTCTGGCCACTGGTTGCTCAGGCTTCCTGATTAGATTGGAAATTTGTGACCCCTAAAGGTATAGGCAGTGGTAGTTTTTGCAGGGACAGCAGATGGCATTCCTGTATAGGCAGGCCCCACCTTTAGACGCCCTGTTATCCAATGGGATTCAATCTTTTGATGCTTCCAAATTAAAGACAAGTTCTATTAATTCAGTGGTTCTCAACCTGTGGGTCCCCAGATGTTTGTGGACTTCAGCTCCCAGAAGCCCCAGCCACTATGGTCAATGCTCAGGGCTTCTGGGAGCTGAAGTCCACAAACATCTGAGGACCCACAGGTTGAGAAACACTGCATTAATTGGATGGAGGTTCCACTCTTTCGTCAGTTCTTCTTGCTATGGAGCTTCACTTGGAACCACTCACCTGTGCGTGCTGCTTGCAAAAAGAGCTGAGAAGGGGAAAAGGCATTTAGCCAGCCAAGATACTTTGTAAGCAGCATGCACACAGATGGTTAGTCCCAAGTGAGCCTGCATAAGTCCTTCATGCTCCCTATAATACAGTACATGGGTTCCTCTTTTCGACCAATTCCATTTTCTGACAGTGCTCCAGTTCCTAAGCTGTCAGATAAGTGGGGGAAACATGTACATCAGCACTGAACCAAATAAATAAGATTGCAGGACTGGCAGGTGATGTTTTGTTTAATACAGTAAGTCCTGCTAGTTCCTTATATATTTTTATACATACATAATCAACACAAGGTTAGTTTTGCCATGTATCTTTCATTTTCAGAAATCTGTGGATTTGAAGGGAGAGCTTGGCATTCGGATCTGCTCAAATCCTTTCCATTTCTTGAACATGAAGCTTTTGGCAAACACTCCCTGTTCATCTCTCGTTAACAATGTCACACACTGTCGGAAGAAACAGATTGCCTTTTCAGTGGTTACTGGTTCTGAAGCCATGTCTCCTACCACCTCCTCATCCATCAGCCCTCATTGAAAAATAGGTGTTGATGTGCAAATGGGAGACACACTAGCTCCCACAGTCAGCAGCTTTTGTTGCCCTGTCAGTAAAGGCTTACAGAAGCTTTTGTGTGTTTCAGGTAGAGAAGGGAAAGTAATTTGTTGAGTTCACAGTTCTGTATAGAAAATGCCATTTTACACTGGCAATTCAACAGAATGCATCTGGCCTCAGATACCTGTACATTTCAAAGGACCACGGCTTATTTCAGAACCTTTTTCGAAGCAGAGAGGGATGCATATACCTCAAAAATGAGCACAGCTAAAAATGTACATTTTATGGAAGATCATTTAAAGAAAGTATAAAAGTGTGATATGCTATTAATTTAAGCATTCTGTGTCCCAGGAGGGGAAGGAAGGAAGGAAGGAAGGAAGGAAGGAAGGAAGGAAGGAAGGAAGGAAGGAAGGAAGGAAGGAAATAATGAGTTTCTTCTATCATTTAAATGTGTACTTTTGTTTATATCACTTTTTATTATATATTTATATATAATACTTTAATTATCAATAATATATCAACTTGATAAAAATTAATTAAAAATGTGCATAAGCATGCTTAGGTCATTCCAAAAAGTCTGGAAATGCATACATTCAAAAAGATGTACAAAAATACATGCATTTTGGAAAAAATGTGCAAAAAATTATAAGTTTCCAAGGGGGGGAAATTGCAACCTGATTTGAAATGCGACAGAATGATAAGGAATTGGGTAATTCAACAAGAACAAGGCTAACAGATTGTCCCCTTCCCTAGTTTTTGTTGCTTGTGTTTCTACATAAATACCAAGTCTGACAAGAAGATGTCATTTTACGACCATAATGCAACATGATACTCAACCACAAGATCTTTCCATCCCTCAGAAGAGAGATTAGATGAACATAGCAGACAGATAGTCTTTGCCTTCAGTTAATATTACAGCTTAGCACATGTGACCTTCCTTTGCTCTGTAAAGCTTGATTTCAGGGTTCTTTTCTTAAAAGAGAGATCCTTTTAACTTTTAAAAACAAAATCTCAGTGATGGAAGGTGTTGGCCTGTGGGATAGCATATATTATCCTCCTGCTTACTTCATCTTTGCTGTAATACCCACAACAGAGCCCAAGACGGCAGCATGAGGCATAGTAGGAAACCAGCATTTGAACCATGTACCGGTTCTTCACCATAGAGTGATGCCACATCTCTATAAACATAAAAACTGACTAAAGTAGTTGCATAGATAGTGCAAAAGGAGAAATGTTATCCCTCATTAAGTCACAGTGGTGATGTAAACTAGATCTGCATTTGCTATTGGGAGGAGCTAATTAAGAGTAACTAGTTATTTTGAAATTAGTTATTTCCCAATGAGACCTTAATCATGCAATTGCCTTTTCTTGTTTTTTGAATTTGATGAAGGTGTGTGTGGGGGGGGGGGGGTGAGTGCAAACAACACATCTTCCATTGTCACCCTCCTAGGTTTTCCCCCTGCTTCTTCTGTCTTTTTTATTTCCACAAAAAACAGATAAGGAACAAACCACAGAATAGCCACCCCTCTGATAGTGCTAAGAGCTGAATATATCAAAGTACTCCAGTTCCTTTCTTGTTAAATGGATCAGGCCTATATATATATAAGTAAAGTCTGACTTGTTGGTGCTGTCATGCAATGACTTTCCTTGGTCCAACATCACATGTGGCATAACTTGTCATATTCCATGTACTATGTGGTTCTAAGAATCCAAGTGAAAGATGTGCTTAAGGTTGCAATGGGACAAAAAGAGGGACAAGTGTAAGGTGATATTTCTTAGCATTTGGGCTAACAAATGTTAAAATAGTACTGAAAAAAAAAACCCAAACAAAATCTGTATTTCATTATTGTTAGATACCTTAAGTATCTTTTTGGAAGCAAGATGGTATATAAATAAAGAATGAATACATTGCACTTTTTCTAATGACTTTAAGCACGCAGAGGGCTCTTCCAGAGGCACATAGTGTTTTTTAAATGGGATCTTCTTTTGTGCCTTCATTCTTCTAGCTGTGAGATGCCTTCTACATATTGCAAGATGCGTATGCTGATTCTTCCTGCAGTGCTGCATGACCTCCTAGCCAAACAGGGCTGCTATTTGATGTTATTTTACCAAACTCTGTTTCTTTACATCACCCATTTTCCTGACATCCAGTTTATCACCCCTCCCAGCCCCTGCCTTAATGCCTTGCTTTTTTGCCTGATACTTCTGAGAATTTTCAGATGCTTCTGACTTCTGACGGAGCTGATAGGGTGATGGAAGATAGCTGGCCTGTACAACTTAAAGCAAAAAGAATCTGATTAGGCATTTGAAAAATTCAAGAGAAGAAAAAAATCCTGATGGTATCCTTATAATCTGTTTGCATATTATGAAATGACTACACCTCCCCACCTTCTTGCTACCTGTTGGTATCTTGCAGCATTTCCTCTTAGATTTCTGGTTGAGGTGACACATCTTTTATAGACCAGAATTTTCTCTCGATTTCACTTTACTTAAAAAATTGTGAAGTCTGTGTGCTATTCCCCATTTTGCTAGGGTGTCCTTTCAGCTAACCAGAATCTTTGAGGTATCTTGCAGGTGCAAACCCTTGTCTGTGTTTTCCTGATTCCTTCCTGCTTTTTTCTTCATGGGAATCAGAGGCAGGTTATGTTAGAAGGATGCATAAAGTCTGTACAGAGGAAAGAGGTAAGATTTTGTCACCACAATTAAAAGGGAAAATGGCACCTTTCTACACCAAGCAAAAAAAAGAGAGAAAGAAGAGAATAAGTAGCAAACAACATTCACTCTCACACACAAACTCACAATACTATATACACCCCCATAACAGCATGCCAAAATTGCATAAGTACTGCATAAGAAACAAACAAACAAAAAGTTGCAATGCTAGTGCTCCCAGGGAAAAGCAAGAGGAATAAGTTGTGTGAGCCCCCTGTGGGAAACAGAAACCAGTGTTGCACGACTGCTACAAAGATGAGGACAGGGGAATTCTCTGAACATGTATTATATAGGATAAAAAAGGCAAATACTGGCAACCAGAAATAAATACATCATCTTCCTGCTGCATATGTTAAAAAATTTGAAGATAAGACATACTCTCATAAAATATCACTGCAGACGCAAAGAGCATGCACCCACAGCCATGAAATGGAATAAGCTGCTCTTTAAAGCTACACATGTTGACACATGTGGAAAATACCACTTTAGAAAAATTGCCAATTTTCAGGAAGTAAATGAAGTAGAAAATCATGGCACAAATATAAGACAATATAGGACTGGTATAATAGATTTGGATCATATAAAAAAATGAATAGTGCAACAGTGAAGAGTCAAGAATGCCTTAAAGAATGCAGTAGAAATAGAGTTACATAGTTTCAGTGACTCAAAGTGTTCTCCCTTCTTGTCTACCTATCCTAACACCTCTGTGATGTAAACTGATACTCTTTGGGATATTTTTGTACTCCTTCTGTTCCAACCGGTTCTCTACCTCATCTCTTCCCTAGAATGAGGGTATATTAGATTAGCACCCAGAATATCTTTCCTATTTTGGAATGGAGTTCCTATACGAAAGGCTGAAGCCTTTCTCTTCTCTAAGTTTGCTTCTCTAAGCCAGTGGTGTCTTTGCTCCATAATCAGGATCTCTAGCAGCTGCACACATATTTATGTGAGTTATGGGCCCAGATAACTTTGTTTTAAGAGAACTAAGAGGCAGATCAAAGAACCAGACCATATGTAAGAACAAAAAGTCATGGTACCTTTCTGGATTATCGAGCTGATGGCTCTCCATTAAGCTAAACAGATAATTTCTGTGCATAAAGCTATCCACAGGATAAAGAAGATCTGGAAGCATTATCCCTGTGATTATTATAAGAATTAATCTTCCGCATCCAGACTATTTTTAAAAAATATATTAAAAAATATCCATGACTTCTTACAGATTTTGGATAAGCATTTTCCTTGTCCCCTCCACAAAGAAGATTGAATCAAGTATAGCTTGGGAATATGTAAAATATGTAAAAATATTTAAGAATCTCCACTGGGAACACAGAACTTTCTTATCTGTCCCTGGGAATGCCAGTGAACTCCACTCTTTAGATCACAAAGGACATTTATTCAGAATGTTGTCATTTTTTCTTATAATGAGTATTTGATTCCTTTTATGTGTAGAAATGAACGTTTCAGAAAACCATTTCCCTATTTTATTTATTGCATGGGACTTCAACTGCTGCCCTGATAGTCTGCCAACCCACAGCTATTGTTGGTCAGCCTCCAGATCATATTAGAAAGCAAATTGCCTTCATGGGTCCAGTGGCTGCTGCTTTTTTTTAGCTGCCAGCAGAAAATTGCAATTGCTTTAATAGGGATTGATTTTATGGAGCCATTTTAAATCATATCTCCAGAATGCTCCTTCATTGTTGATACACTAATGAGTTTAGTATAGCTTTCCACAGCCCGGTAACCTCCATATGTATTGGTCATGCTGGTTTGACTGATGGGAGTTGTAGTTCAACGGATCTAGAAGACAGCCAGTTGGAGAAGGCTAAGTTCATGAATTTCCCTATGAATCACTGGGATGGTAGGCTGAAATCTAAAGAAGGCTTCTGGAAAGCTGATTGGTAGCCTATTTTCCACTGAGGGCCTAAAGGAGCTTTTGAAGTAGAGTTTTCGTGCAGTAACCAGAACAGACATTTACTTATAGTGATCTCTGGCAATGCAAAGCAATCATCCCCAAATTTGAAGTCTGCACCAGTTGTATGATCAAATACAGTATGAACAGAGATCTATGCCAAGATTTGAAAGAAAATTCCCCACCCTACAGCCTTCTATGAATTGGATGATAACAGGAATATGGCCATTCCTCCCTCCTCAGATGAAACAGGAGGTGGGATATTCCCAACTAGTACTTTAATTGAAAATCTGGCTTTACTATTTTCAGATTGGGTCTCAGACAGTACTTGCAAAAATTGGCTGGGAATGTTCAGCTTTGCTCTTTCCTCTTTTAAAGGTTGGGTGACTTCATCATAGTCCATGCACTTTTTTCCACTTCCAACATGATGGTTAAACACGACTGGCCATAACTTAAAGTAATCACACATTACTCACTTGGTACTCAGCATCAAGAGTCAGTGGCAGGGAATAAGGACAATGGTGGCAGCATCCCCACCACCACCCTAGTATCCACACAAGACCCAACAAACTGGTGTGTAGCTGATATTTCCTCAGAACAGTTAGCTCTCCATGAAGCACTTCACATTTAAAAAAAAGCCCACACCAACACACACACCAACAGCAAAAACCCTAAATAGGGCCTTTAATCTCCTCTTCATCCCTTACATCTTTCTGTATCACATTTGAGCACTAACTTTCCAAGCTTCAGTTAAACCTGATCATAAAGAAGCTGCATCGTCAAGGGCAGAATGGCGAGACGCATGGCAATGAATCCAAGTATGAGGTTTCTTTCCGGTCATATGCAGGAGCTAAGCATTAGAAAATGAAGGTCACATCGCCTCTTGTACCTGATTATCTGGGTGTCTTTTTACTTGATCACCCCTTTTAAAAATATTACAACCTGAAGGCCTTTTGATTGTACAGACATGGCTCTACCTATTCAGTTTGGTGTATCATACAACTTTTAAAACACAGCAAAAGAGAGAGAGAATGTGAAACAAATAAAAATGTGTGCTGTTCTTCATCTCCCTTTCTTTTTCAGGTATATTTTTTTGCCTATTAAAGAAGTTGTTCCCTTAACAAAACATGGAGATACTTTCAAGGTCTTAGTCCTATGTCATGTTCATAAAATGACTACCATATCTGCTGGCAGCTTCAGTATTCTGGTCATGTGTGTTTATGTATGTGAGAGAAAGAGAGAGAGGTCATTTACGCACTAGACTGTTATAGCGTGATTATTCCACTTTCAACATCCCATGGAATCCTGGGGTTTGAAGTTTAGGGAGAAGCTGGCTGGCCCCTCCCTAAACTGCAAACCCCAGGATTCCACAGGATGTTGAAAGTGGAATAATTGCACTTTAACAGTCTAGTGTGGAAATGGCTAGAGAGAAAGCAAGAAGAAGAAGAGAAAGAGGGAGACGCACGACTCTGATAAATTCTGTATCAATTTCAAATGAATGTTAACAACAGACAACAGTAGTTCTTGTCCATGGATTCCTGCTTTTCAAGCTTACTGACCGCTGCAGCGTCAAAATCAAAGCTTGGGAAGATGGCAAATATAGCAAAATTAGAGCTGGAGTATGTGTTGTCCTAAGCCAAGGAAAAAGGAACATCATCCCTCCTGACTTTTTTTTTTGCCTACAATTCTCAGCCTTGTCCAACATGGATAAAGGTAAGGAACTGTGTGAATTGTAGGCCACTTCCGCACTAGCCTGTTATAGCACTATGATTCCACTTGCAACTTCCTATGGAATCCTGGGGTTTGCAGTTTCAGGAGGGGCCGGCTAGCCCCTCCCAAAACTGCAAACCCCAGGATTCCATAGGATGTTGAAAGTAGAATAATTGTGCTATAACAAGCTAGTGCGGAAATGTTGGTAGTTCAAGACAGCTGAAGGACAATTGGTTCCACGCCTAGGCAATGTTTTTCCCTCAGCCAAGTTCATTTTCCCACTAAAATAGAAAGTGTTCTGGAAAGTTATAAGAATTCTGGGGGCTACATTTCTTATCATGTTGAAAGCATAGATCCAAACCTGCACACTACTTCCAGTATGGCTGATGGCACTCATGCTGTATCATGCTCAGCTGGCTTGGCGAACCTTTACTGTGATGCACAAATGTCTTCTCAAGCTGCACAGTGATTTCCTTCCTTTCTAAGTGATTTGATCTGACCAGCCAGCTTTGCCTTTCATGCATGCTTTCAGCACTTTTGAGTTGACATCTCTACTCATGATGACTATCAGTCCCAAAGAACATTGTAAAACTTCTCCTTGGACAGGAATCCCATTCAGGAAGCACTTTTGAGATAGATGATTAAAATGGCTGCAGCACTGACAGATTGGTAACATAATTCCAAAAAAATCTAGATAGGTAAGCAAATGAAATTGTCCTTTTTCAGTACTTCTCTCCCTTCCCTTCCTCTTCCACCATCTCCCCCTCCGTATACTTGTGGCCTTGGTAACATCTGGTGCTTTTTGTCTTGAATAAGTGAGTTGTCATTGTGTTCAGGCCTTTAATGGCATGCTAATCATGTTTCAGGCAACCAGGGAAGATATTAGGCTCTCTCTTTATCAACTCAAGATGCATCATCCTCCCTTATGTGGGCTCCAGCAATGCCATTCAGAGTGTTAACATTCAGGAGATAGTGACTGTCAGTTATGCTGATCCCGTACAGAATTTTACAGGGATAGGGCTGTGTCCTGGTTAGACAGAGACAAAACTATCAGTAAGAACAGGAAGAGTGTTTTCTGGCACCTTAAAAGCTAACAGATTTATAACACCACAAGCCTTCATAAAACAGAGTCCACTTCTTCACATGCACAAAGTATTATCCTGAGATAGACATACGATGGCAGGGTGTTGAAGGGGAATAAAATGCAGAAAGAATATGGTACTTGCTTTGTTAACAACTGCACAAAATGGCGCTGTTTTGAATATACAAATGTTACGTGCAGAGCGGCCAGATTTCAAGACCTGGACCCCTTTCTCCAGTTCTCAGAGTCAGGGGAATGTATCTCTGTCTTAAAATTGTGTCTCACTGTGCATATTTCCTTCAATGTTAGACTTTTTTTTTAAACAAACTTAAATACCATACTTTGTGTAACTTTGGCCCTTTCCACACGGGGTAAAAAAACGGCTTAGGGCGACCTCATCCGGAGGTCGTCCACACCGTGGAGCGCGCTAGAGTGGTTTGAATAGTGGAGGTTCCACACCTCAAACCGCGCTAGCGTGGCCGCAAGGGGTGGCGCGGCGCGTTTTTTAAAAACCACATTTTATGTGGTTTTTACGAAATGCGAGCGTGCTAACCCGTTGCAGCGCCCTGTGTGAAGCTGCAGGGATGCGCTAGCGCATCCCCGCAGAGCTGCCCGGGGGCGGGCTTCCGGCTGGCGCACTGCCCTGATTGGCAGAGCGCCGCCGGAAGTTGCCGGCCGCCATTTTGGGCGCCACTGAACACCGCCGAAACTCGCCAGCGTGTGGAGCGGCGAACGCGCGCTCCCTGCAGGGATGGAGCAACCCGTTTTCAGGTAAGATCCGTCCCTGCGCGCGCTGCCCCGTTCCCCCGTCCCCCGTGTGGAAAGGGCCTTTGTTTGATGCTTAGTGGCATTACCAGAAGCTGCTCCTTGTAATATCACCATGGCCCACTTCCTGTGACTTCATAAGAGATTGTCCCTAGGTCTCATGTTTGGGCCCTTAAATCTCAAGCCCTGGGATAGTTCTGACCTGGCAACCCAAATCATATGGAGGACCTGTGTAGATTAAAGAGGAAGTTCCACATTTCAAAACCTTTTGATTTGAAGGCTTCAGGAAAGATAAGATGGATTAATGATTCTGTAGTACAAAGGCATGTGCATGATACTGAATCAAACATATGATTTCAGCAGTTACCTATCCCTACCACCCTCTTCAGATGTCAAGGGCTGGCCAATGCCATTTTGCTGCTTGAGGCATAGGAGAAAATGGCACCAGAAGTAACCCACTGGAATCAATGTGCATAGTACCCAAAGCCAGCCAAGTTATTTTGAAATGTAAGAGTCCAGCAAGCATTTCTCCTCATCTTTGGCAGAAAGAAAAACAACAACAACAACACTCAAGTAAATCAGTAACAATTTTTCTGCCCTTTCCTGACATCTAAAATCAAAATCTCCTTTGTCTGAACATATGAACTACTTTAGCACTTTGAACTCAGTTTGCAGCAATTGAAGTAAGCCGAGGATGAAGGCGGAAAGTGAGAGAAGGAGAAAGAAATCAAGACATTTTAAAACCAGTTGGAAAAGTAGGGTGACAGAGGATTAATCAGGATTGTGCCAAACTGGGCAAGTAGGAGGGTATGATTTAGAAATGGGGAAGCCTAAAAATGAGACACAAGATGAGAAGGATTGTGGCAAATTATGACAATAACATTTAAAAAACTTAACATCCACACACCTTGAATTGAATCCAGATTTAGCCATGTGCAACTACACTAGTGGGAGTGGACCTCCCTATCCCATCTTCCCTACCACAGCAGCTCCAGGCTCCTGAAAATACTACACCAACAGATGCTGAATCAGATGAACTGTGGTTTGTAGGGCAAAGAAAAAAAAATAAAATTAAGTAGAGCCTATGCAGAGATTAGAAGAACTACCAGCTGAGACTTCGGCACTTTCTGCACTGGGCTATTAAAACGGTGCAGAGCAACCTCCAACGGAGGTCTTCTGCACCGTGGAGTGGACTGGGGCGGACTACTTTTTGTAGTTCCACACCTCAGTCCGGTTCAGAGCAACTGGAACTGGTCGTGCAGCGTGCTTTTTAAAAACCTCTTTTAAGAGGTTTTTAAAAAGCATGGAGCATGCGACTCTGTGTCGCTCCATCGCCACGCTCCGGTACAGATTTGCAGGCATGCACTAGTGCAGATCTGCTGGGGGCGGGCTTTAGGCTGGCGAGCTTCTCCGGTTGGTGGAGAGCCTCCACCAACCGGAAGCTGCCATTTTGGACGCTGGAGCAGCACAGAGCGACGAGCTTGCACTGCTCCTCGTCCCGACGGACTTACCCGGATGCTGAAGAAATCCAGTGAGTCCCGTTTTTGCACGGTTCCTTTCCCATGTGAGGAAAGGACCTTCATTTCTGTTAATTTCCAGTCTGGTATAGTCAAGCTGCTGATGTATTCAGGGCACTACAGTAAAAAAAAAAAAAGGAACTTTTGTAAACTCTGATACAGACAAACTGACAGAAACACACATGCACACACACACATGCGCGCGCGACACACACACACACACACACACACAGCGTCTTGCAATAGCTTCCATGGCATCTGAAAAGATCACTCTCGAAGAGTCTGCATGTTCACAGGGGATCTTATCAGTGGTTGATGAGGCCCTGTTGAGCTTACAGACAGGCTGTTTCCTCCTGCCCTGGGACACTGGCCTGTTGTGGAGCCAGCAAAAAGGTGATAAGCTGTGGAGAAGAGTTTTTTTTTCCTAGAGTCTTGCCTATCTTTCACACCAAGTGGCCAGGGCACATTTTCCACAGTTGCCGCTTTACAGATAGGCTGGCTGCTTTTGGATAAGGCCAAGAACGAAATGGGAAAAGAGAACAAATGGATTTCCAGTTAATTTCCTTTCAGAGTCCCCCAGGAATCTGGAGACCTGTGGCTAGACTTATTTTTTTTTTAAGGGAATATATATAGAGATATATCTATATGTCTCTCAGTGCTTCTAAGTGCAGCCAGACAAGGTAGCTCCAGGGTGTCTCTCTGAAGAGAAGGTTCAGACCAGTTAAGCTATCTGTAATTCACTCATGTCTGCAACTGCCAGGCAGGAAAATGGCTGCAAAAATTCTCCTGCTTGATAAGGCAAAAACCCTGTCTGTGCTGAGTGGCCAAACATTGCAGGCCTGTCATACCGGGAATGGGTATGGAAAAACTGACCTTTCACCAACGGCTGATGAACATTTCTCAGGGCAAAGGAAAAGACAAAGTAGCATGAATAGGATTTACAGAGCTGACCCAATATGTTTTATGGCCTGAGGATAAGATGGCAAGAATAGGTGATGTTGTGATCTCCCCACATGTCCCCTGAATGTGTGTGTTGTAGGAGTATCAGATAGGCCAATAATATTATTCCTCATTATTATTCCAGATTCTGAGGGCTTGAACAGTAGATTTTACATTAGCTACAGACAGCTTTTGCAGTCTATAATATATCTCACTGGTACTGAAAGAACTTCACTGGCTTCCATTTCATTTCCATGCACAATTTAAGTACAGGAAATTGCTAATGTGTGCATAAGATTCAAACAAAATGCAGCCGCTGAGGCATCAGACAAATTCAGGAAAATTCAGGGTGCATCCAAAATAGAGGCAAAAGCAAATCTGGATTATTCTGATATTTGGCAGCAATTCAGAGACTCAGAGGGCCACCAATTTTATTTTAACTTTTGCAGGTCTACTAAAAAAAAAAAAAAAAAAGGAAAATCCACCCCTTCACATCCCATATCCAAGTTTTCTCCACAGGAGAAAAATATCAAAGTGAGGAGAAAAAGAGGAAAACAAGAAGTGTACCTCTGTGGCTGACAGACCCAATTTATAACTTTACTAGGATTCTCATTTTTTTTCTTCCAGTCACAGTGCTTTTGTAAAAGGAACGTTATTATTTCTCAGCAGTACTTGTTGGGGGTATCATGGATCATCCGCTTTTCTAAAGTGAGATTCTGATCCAGACTCAAGTGAAAGTGGGCAGCCTATGAAGCAGTCTGACTTGAAGCAGGTAATTTATTTGAAACATTTGAAGCAAAGTCCAAACTGAGTTTTGTGATCATTGCACATTCTTGGTACTAACTTTGAAAGCCCCGCAAGACTTTAGTATCCAAAGAAAGGAAGGCACGGCTTCTCCCAAATCAATATGCCTGCCAACGTGCTGAGGTTCTTTTAGCAGTGGTCCTCCTGAGTGTCCCCTTCAAAGGAAAAAATGTGGCAGTCTGGTGTGGGGAGAGAGAGAGAAAGAGAGAGAGATCCTTCTCAGTGGAGCTACCCTGCCCATTTCTGCACTGGACTGTCATAGTGCTATTATTCCACTTTCAACATCGTATGGAATCCTGGGGTTTGAGTCCTTTGAAACTCTTCCCTAAACTGCAAACCCCAGGATTCCATAGGATGTTGAAAGTGGAAATGGCCCCTATTCCTAGAATTTACTTCCATGGGAGGCTGACTTGACCTGACACTATTCTGTTATTCTTTCAACACAAGGCCAATACTTTCTTTTTAACAAAGGAAAGGCAAAGAACAGTGTGCTGTTACTTACAACCTGTTATTTTTGAATTTTACCTGTTGCTGAAGAACAGCATAGACAGCATATACTTTTGTTTATATATGACAAACAACCTAGCTCCAGAGTATAAGAGAATAAATGGACACACATCTGAAAGAAAAAACAGCTACATTCAAAAACCACTGGGAGAGGGGGGCATTTAAGTGTCCCAGGAGGACACACTTCAGCTGACCTCAAAGTCACCATATTTCGATAAAATGTCTTCTGAGGGAGGTTCTGTGTGACACTGCTGAGTTGCAATGCATTAGCAACTCTGACTCCACAGCCTTCCAAGGCAGATGTGATTGGGAGTATCTTTTTTCACCGCCTCCAATAATTGCTTCTTCCTGGTAATTTAACATAGCTTGCAAAAAATCATGTGATTGCTAGTGGCTGCAAAGTGAATGGGTCATTTGCCCCTGCCTCACCTCTCTTTTCCTTCTTGCATATATTCGGGGTCTCCTTGAAATGCAACCTAATGCTGCTCATTGCACTTCATGGCCTTTAGCCTTACTTTTCTTTTTCTTACGGACTCACTTAACCACAGGATTTCACATTGTTGTTTCCAGTGTTCATATAACGAGTTCTCTTGCTTATATGATCAAAACAGCACTATCCCCACACAAGAGAATGGTATCAGCAGGTTTGGTGGAAACTTCAAAATTTGCAGAAATATAATAATCTTCAGGGTGAATGGAAACCTATGGGATGGCAAGTCCCCAAAACAGCCCATTGAGGACTAAGTGCATTTGGTAGCCAGAGAAGGCTAATTATTGAAAAGTGAGATAAAAAAAAGAGAACAGAAGTTGGAATGGAGTTGTATGGGTGTAGGTGTGGCTGTCTGACTGTCAACATTGATGTTACAACTGGACAGAATAAGATATATCATTTGGACAGATGCTGTTGTTGTAATACTGCTATTTTTTTTAAAAAAAATCTTATTTTGGACAGCCTTAGGTACTGTACACTTTAAGGGGTGAGGGGTGAGTTGCTCTTTTGTCTCAAGCATCAAAATATCTGGTGGCAGCCCCATTACAGAATCACTCACCATTGAACATCTTATGGGGGTTCTCACTGATTTTTTTTAACCTAAAACATTTTTAAATGTATTAAAATAAATATTTTACAGATACTTCCAAAGACTACCAGTCTTGCAAGAGAATTCCCAGGAAGCTTCCATAAAATGAAATAGAAAAACATCAACAAATTATTCAAAGGCATCTGAGCCTGAACATAAGATGCATGATGAGAATAGTATGTGACACATGATAAGTATGGTACATTTGGTGAGGAGAGTGCCTTCTCAATGAGGGCTCCCAAATTGTGGATCTCCCTTCTCTGGAAATTTCAGTTCACCCTCTCTTCTAGGGAGTCATTTTGTTTTTATTATGGTCCTTTCTGCAGCTTACCTTCTTGCAGTGGCATCCAGTGGCAATCCCGGTAGCAGCTCTGTCAAGAAGGGAGCGTGACGGTAGCACTCCCCTCCTCATGGGACCAGTTCCCTGTGGAAAAGAGCACGATGGACACGCTGCTTCCTTCTGCAGTGCAACTGGGTATTTTCCCAGGCTCTGCTGGGGTAGGAAATGCTACCACCATGCTTTTTGCCCTTCTACAAGACAGATAAGCGTGGGATGTTGGCACGATCACATGTAATTGACAGGGAAAATCCATCAATGATTTAATCCATAATGACACTGCCTAGGGGCAGGAGGGTATTGGGACCACGACAATGTCATGGAGAAGCCTCGTCGCAGTTCCGTCCTTCTCTTGTCTCCATGTTGGGATGGGAGGATGCTGTGGAAAGGGCCTATGTTGCAGCAGATGGTGCTTTTAATGGTCAGTGTTATATTTCTATTATGTTTTGAAGGTGTTTTAAAAACTTATTTTAACTTATTTTAACTTGTGTTTCACGTTTTTTTTTGGCAGTAAACCTGAGCTCTGATAGTTCTCTGTTGTTTAGGGAAGCAAAATTGACAAGACGTGGAAGAAAGCTTGAATATCTGTGAAAACCAATCATCACTGTGTGCTTTATGAAGCCCTTTGCACCTCATTGTCCACAAAACACACAAATTCAGGGCTGCTCAATGCAATGCAATGGAGGTTGGTCCCTAGCCACAGTTCTTCAGTTGACAGGCAAGTTTCAAGTATGCTCTGGACTGGGTAGTTTGCTGGATGATTTGAGGCCTATCTGGGACAGGTTCCTTCTTTGACCCTAATTGTTACCCCACCCAGAGGTGGCAGCTTGCTATGAAAATAAGACTTGTGTTGTAGCCAGGATTCAGAGGTGTATTTTGGCTTCTACCAGTACCAGACAAAAATTCTTATTAAAAAAAAAACCCTGTACAATTGTTGGAGAAAGAAAACACATTTGAAATCCAGAGCTTCCAACCATAGTCAGCTATGTTAATAAACAGCAGTGGCTCCTACTGCTGCAACAGTTCTACTTCTCATGCTGCCCTCCTCCAAATATTAACTCTTCACACACCACATTACTGTGTGCATGGTCTTTGCAATCCCCAGTTCTGTAGCCATCCTTTGGTTCTTGTAAGAGCATAATAAGGGAATACAATCATTCTCCTCCTGTCTATCCTCCCAGTTTGTCTAGGGCCAATCCAACACCACACTATTCACGCAGATAGCAATGGTGTGATGGCATCTTCAAAGGTAAACAGCCATGAGGGAGGGAGGATCTATATTGGGTGAGGGACCTCAGACCCCACCCCATGGCTTGCTGCTATTCTAATTTAAATTACTTTCCCCCTAGTCTTTTTTTAAAAACTACATGCTATATTCTTGCTATGTGGGACTTCTCAAAGGGGTACTAGAATGAGTTCCCTAGCACCTTTAAGTTACTTACCCTCCCCCTTTTGAAACAATGGAAACATTCATCATTTGTTAAATTGTACTTATTAGCAACAGTTATACAGCCTTGCACCAAAACTGGTTCCAAAGCAGGCCCCCACTTTAATGCAAAAACTGAGTACCTCAAGTACGATAACTTTTCTTACAGATAACTAGAACTTCCAAAGGGTTGTTTTTAGAAAAAACTCCAACTCCAACTAGCCATGCTGGCTGGAGAATTCTGAACATTGTGATCCAAAGGGGTAATCTTACCAAGTTTGCCAACTTAGGCTCTTTCCACATGGACATGGCGTCCTGGCATGGGGACGGGAGATGAGCGGGACTGTTACAATGCTTCTGCAAGACATTGTCATGGTCCTGTCCCCTTCCTGTCACCAGCTAGCCTGATAGCAGGGTAAATCATTGATGGATTTTCTCCATCAATGAATGCTGATCGTGTGACACTCCCACACTTAACTACCCTGTGGAAGGGCCAGAAGCATGATGGAAGTGCTTCCTGCCCCAGGGCAGGATAGGAAAGAGGCCAGCTATGCTGCGGAAGGAAGAGGCATGTTACTTGTACTCCATTCTGCAGGAAGCCAGCCCAGTGTGGAGGAGAGTGTTCCCGTCGCTCTCTCTTACTACTAAAGTCTCTACTGGTATCAAGACTGGAGAATGACAAGATAAGGTAAGAAGCGGAAAGGGCCAGAGAACAATATATAAACCTGCAGATAGAGATCTGGTCAACCCCTCAATGCCTGAAAGCTTTAATTGCAGATGCAACGTCAATTAGATTTGATACCATGGCACATTCTATGAATAATCACTAAGGTGACAAGTCTTGCATCTCCACAAAATTGGAAAGATATTGCAAAAAAAGGAAGCAACAGAGTTTGCATAAGATTTTCATGTGCTAAATATTTGCAAATTTGAACAGAGTTATTGTTATTAGAACAGAAATACAAGACATTGCAGCATAGCAGGATAGACTGTGACCAAGTGACCTGTGTTTCTATTTAGTATGCCAAATAAGTGGTCACTCTTGCTGGTTCAGCTTCAGGGCCTCTGATCTTCATTCTCATAGTCCTTCCTCTTTAAACCAGACTTGGCCTGAGCAGTTCTTCTTCAGAGGATGCCTTCAAATAAACAGCTGTCCTCTGTAAAGAAGAACACATGGCCAGGTTACCAGGCTTGTATCCATGTAGTTTTTGGTACTGCTGTCAGGGAAAAGAGAGAAGTTGTCTCCCACCACACTTATGAGAGCCCTAAACAGAACCCAAGATTTTTGAAGCTCTGATATACAGATCCCAAATGGACAATCTGGCAACACTGCAAGTCAGGCAGGAAGCTCCATGACACTGGACCAGAGGTTCACACAAGAAGACAATCACCTATGGCAAATGCCCACAATGCAGAACAGAGTCTTTTATGCCTGATAATGCTTCTAATTAACAGCCCAGAATCTTGAAACTCTGGATGCAGATGTTTTGAACAAAGCAAGGCTGGGCTTGGCCTGCCTCTGCTGCCGCTGTTGCTGATAGGCTTTCTGGACTGCTGCTGGTCAGGGCTCCTGGCCTGAGAGACTAGAGTTTGAAGCAGCCAGGCTTCCAGAAGTAATGAGGCAGGGAGCAAGAATGAAGAGAAACCATTAGATAAGGAAGGGCAAGAGGGGAATATTTTGCTGACAGAAAAGAAATATACTGGGGGCTGACTTCTAGTGCCAGTGATATTTTAATCTCATTGGTGGAGAATGGCCCTTTGAGGCAGGCAAAATTTAATTTATTGTGTCCCAGGTCTCTCCTCCCCCCGCCCCTCTGTTGCCGTTTGCCCCACAGACTGTAAGCAATATTCTCCTTCTTTGTGATTCAAGCTAAAAATGCAGAAGTTCTCTTAGTCTCTGACTAAGAGGGAATAAAATAAAGTGCTAGGAGTGGGACTAAAACCACGGAGTTTACAATAAAGCATCAAAACCACATTATTTACAAGAAATGTATCAAAGTTTGCTGTTAATTTTTTAAAAAAGATTTCTGTTATGCCTTTTAATCTGCTTTCACATGGTAGTACTATTAATTAAACTTATGCCAGTCCTTTTAGTTACAATTAAGTATGGGAAAATCTTAATACCTTTACATTCTCCCATATTCATTTTTTAAAAACTTCATGTCTCCATCCCAAATATAAAGAAATTTGAAACTTTGGTCATTTCCCCCCAAAACTACTGAAAATCAATTTCTCCCCCATATGCGTTGGACCTCTTTGGTACATAGAGCTGTTCTAGGCATCAGAGGATCCTATACTATCTGTCTGCCAGAAAAGTGCCTAAGTCCCTCATAGGCTTCAAAGCCTCTCAAGAAAAAAAGAGGTGGAAATTCTAATTCAGCACTAACTCTATTAAATATATAAGGATTCAAACAGCCTCACGTTTCAACCCTGGATGAAAGACAGAAAATAAAGTAAGTTAATTAAAATAAATGACTCAACCGTGGCTTTTAAGAGTTAAGCACTCAGTGCCTTCCACTGAAGAAAGAGATCCTTGCTTGTCTTCTTCTATTCAAGAACAAGACATTGCAAAGTTTTCTCATTAACCATGAGAAATGTGGGGTATTTCGAGTCTGGGCAGAGAAAGTCCCCATGAGAACAATTTTTGCACAAACTGTATAACAAAACTATGAGGGCTGCTGCTTTGTTGCATGGACTTATTAAAAAAAAGATATATCATCAGGCTTGTTTGAATCAGCCTGTCTTTCTGCATATGCTGTGTGTATATGCATTGCTTCACAAAGGGATAAAAACATTAAATTTTGCACAGTCATTCTTGCAGAAATGAAAAGCAAAGCACTTCTTGTCTTGTTCATTAGCTAGAGATGAAATTGGCAGAGATTAGCAATTTCTGAGCAGTATCTTGATTTGTCAAGGCACTGTTTTTAATCAAGAACAAGAAATTTTGCAAAATATTCTTCACATCCTTAACCTCAACCTGGATGGACAAGTCTTTCTCCTACATGTCGACTTTTAACATTTCCAGTTCCTTACATTCCCAAATAAGAAGATATTTGTGTAACAGGACTAATTCCTATCAAAAACAAATGGAAACAAAATTATCATCTATTCCAGTGAAAGACATTCAAAACGCAAAAGCATCTGTTCGGGTCCAGTGTGGATTTTTCATTTAATGGTATGCAACAGAAGAGTCCCTACATCCAACCTGCTAGGCATTCCTCTCTTGCCAAAATGTAAGATTACCCCTTTGGTCTCTGTGTCGTCATAGAGATGTTTGTGAATATATTTCTGATTGGGAAGATGTCTCTAAAGCTGAGTTGGAGG
Organism: Iguana delicatissima; assembly: GCA_948472985.1. Lineage (NCBI taxonomy): Eukaryota > Metazoa > Chordata > Lepidosauria > Squamata > Iguanidae > Iguana > Iguana delicatissima. Next base: position 1,000,732 of record CAOKZL010000410.1, on the reverse strand, counting down.
AAATGCAGCCCATGGATGCTATGCCACATGACATGGCCCTATGCAGACATGGGGTCCTTTCTGTGGCCTGCACTCCTCAAACTGCTGTACCTCCAAAAGAATTTTCAGCTGGAAAAAAACCCCCAAAGGTGAATTTGGTTAAAATAGCCCTCAAGCATGGATGAAAATGACTTAGACAAGCTCAGAAGTAAGTGTCTTACATATGTGACTCTAACAACATATAGAGCACCGCAGTTGTCCAGTCCTTTTCAATCCTACCAGTGTTAGATCAAATTTCAAAGGTCAAAATTTAAAGGGACTGGGGCAATTTGCAACAAGGTAGAAGATATAAATCTGATGCATACACAGACATGTCAAATCTATCCCCATGTTGTAGTTGTGGAAAAACATTTGCACAAATGAAAATTGTAATGTTTGAAGCTGCTCCAACCAGTAGCAGATAAAACCCAATAAAGAACATGAAGCATTTCTTATCTATATTAACAGTTAGACGTAGTTCCGGGGTGTTTCACTCTTATATGTTGTGTCACTGAAGTAGTGTAGCTGACACTTTGATTGGGTGGATGCCATTTCTCTCCACCTCCAGAGAATCATGAAAGCCATGGAAAACACTCACATCAACACCACATCTCCTTGAACACCAGCAGTACTGGTGAAGAAACTTCTTATATGTTCTACCCATCCCACATAATTTAATCACTTACTTCTTACAGCATAGGACCAAATTCTCATACAGATGTCTATGTTTATATGAGAATCCATCATACATGTCAGAGTCATATCCTTTGTACTGATATCTACATTGTCTTAGCAGCAAGGCCAGACCTTAATATTTAGCTTCTCGAGATAAAGAACAAGATGGCGCTCCTTCCTATTACTTGCACAAAAGTTCAGTGGACCAACAGCTGAATCTCACTTCAACGCTGGCAACATTTGATGGCAACAGGTTTGCCAAGGGGATGCAGAGTGGACAGATCTCTCCTTCAACATTTTAGTGCTGCCTCCCAATATCTGCTGCCTAACACAACCACATCACTTTGTTTAATGGCAAAGTCAGTGATTTCTTTGCCACATATCTGTTTAAAGAATAAAAGCAGGAACATGAAATATTGAACTATTCCAAATTGAGAGATGGCGCCACCGAAGAGCTTCATCCTAACCATGTTTTACTCAGACCCATTCATTTCAACGGGAATTTTTTAAAGAATAAAATTTATTAAAGAATAAAATCTATTCCATCTACAAGCACATGGAGCCTAGTCTCCTTCTCCTTTGCTGAGTTTTAATTATACTCTTCGGAGCACTAACTGAGTGCTTTGGTCATGTCACAGAGAAGTATCATTTCAAGCTGGTTGCTTTAAATACATTGGAAAGTCCAACAACAACATACAAGAAAAATCAGATGACAAGTTCTTTACTTTTCTCAAAGTACATTCTCTGCCTGTTTCATAAGGAGAAATGACATGAGTAGTCCCATCCCCCTCTAGTATCAGCAGCAAAGTGGTCATACCACAGAGAGGACCTACAGAGGACTGGTCACAACCACAACAAGAATAGCTGCATTTTCACATACTGATATGTTAATAGACTACCCTCTTATTGTATCATGGCTTGGCAAGATTGTACTTGCACATTGTTTCAAATTGCCTTTCCATTGATTTTGTCCATCTGACTGGCTCGTTATACAGTAAATCTATCACCGCAAAAATAGTAAGGTACAATATCCACCTAGCATTGAATGTATTATTTATACACTACAGTGGTCCTTTTACCATTCCTTCTAAGAAAACCATCTTTACTCTAAGACACAATTACACTAAAAAGTTATCCTGGAAGCCTTATGGGGGGAAATTCAATTTGGGTACCTCCTGTTCATTTCAGTAGGGTGTATTCAGACAAATTCCCTAAAGAACAGCGCTCCAAATAGGTTAAGCAAGCATTCCTGAATTTATAGCTGTTGCTTGCAATGTTTAGCATGCTAACTTTACTGAATACTACCCTGAATACATACAGTCTTGGTTGATTTTGGAAGCTAAGAAAATTTACCCCTGGTTAGTACTTGGATGGAAGACAATAGCATGTAGGAATAGCATGTGTATTTCTATACTGCTTATCAGCTAAGTGCTCTCAAAGCAGTTTACAATGTATTAGCTAATTGCCCCCAACATGCTGGGTGCAAAAGGATGGAAGGCTGAGTCAACCTGGAGTCCAGCAGGATTGAACTCACAACCTTGTGTCTGTACCAGCATTTAACCACTGCACAACTAGGGCTCTTGATGGCAAAACAAAGACAACAATAAAGCAACAGGGATATGCAGGTAGGACTAGGAAAGAATTCTGCTTGAAACCTAAGGGACACACTGACAGTCAGAACTGATAATACTGGCAAGATGGACCAATTATGTGACCCAATGTAGAGCAGTTTCCTACGTTCCAAATGGAACCTGAATCAAATGGCATTCCTTATTTTTAAGTCTCCCATGGTTCTAAATCAAGACTGAAGGATCATCTATGCCAAGACAAATCTGCAGATCAGCATCTCATCAGCTCTATTCCAATGTACAATCTGTCCTATGCCACAATTCAGTTATATGACAGTTAATGTGGTGCAGTGGTAAGCAAACCCCAGTTTCAAAACTTATCTCCAAAGCTCACTAGGTAACCTCAGACCACGCCCAGTTTCTTAGCCTTATGGTTCATAATGATGGGCTCCAAATTCAGATTGGCCTGGAAGTCATGTCTGGAAAAGAGCTCTGTTCTTTCTGAACCAATTTGGTTTGGGTAAGGGACTATTCATCTATCACTGGTACAGTGATTAAGGCCATTTCCGCACTACACTGTTATAGTGCTATTATTCCATTTTCAACATCCTATGGAATCCTGGGGGTTGCAGTTTAGGGAGGGGTTGGCCAGCCCCTCCCTAAACTGCAAACCCTAGGATTCCATAGGATGTTGAAAGTGGAATAATAGTGCTATAACAGTCTAGTGTGGAAATGGCGTAAGTGTAGCTATAGTACATAACATATATGCACAAACCAAGGGGATTCTAATTTTTATTTATAGCCCAGAAAACCTGGTGGTAGTTTCTCCTTAGGGTTACCATAATTTGGAAACAATTTAAAGGCATACAACAAAAACAAATACCTCATGGACCACCAAGGGCTTTTTTTTTTTTTTTTTGAGCCAGAGTGGTATAGTGGTTTAAGGGTGAACTACGACCCTGGAAACCAAGGTTTGATTCCCCACTCAGCCATGGAAAGCCACTGGGTGACTTTGGGTGGGCCACACACTTTCAGCTCTAGAAAACTCCATAATAGGTTCACCTTAGGATCGGCATAAGTCAGAAACAACTTGAACACACATAACAACAACAAAATGCAAATGTTTCCTTCAAGATATCTAAGATTCAGAATATATCACTTACGGACATTGCGTAGACCAGCTCTAGGAACATGTGAACCTCTGGATATTATTGGACTGGAATCTCCATGGACATTAGCCAGAAAAGCCAGCCGAGAAGGATGATGGGATTTTTAGTCCAACAACATTGGAAAAGTCACGTATTGGGCTCCTCCAATACAGACTAATCTTAGAGGTTGCATAGAAATACTGTACTAAAAAATTAGTGCATTCTAGGATCTGTATATAAAAAGAAGAAAGAAAAAATTGGAGCCAGCCTTCACTTTCATCTGCATCTTGGCTGTCTTTCACTGTCTTCATTAATGATTGGCAGGGTTTCCACTCTGAATTTCCCTTGTTTGGTGCCCAAGAAAATGCAAAGAATCAAAAACAAAGAAGAGAAGCTCTTGTCATATTTTAAGGAACTGACAGTGAGCACGGGCAACTAATATGGGTAGATGATTTTAAAAGCATGTAAATTAAATTATCAGGCTCATTACCAAATTAAATTCATATTCCCATCTTGAAAGCAATAAGTTGAAGAGCAGAAACGAGTCATGCTTTTCAGACTTGCAAATCAAGCTTGTTGAATTGGTTGAATCTAGGAGAGTCAGCCACTCATGTAAATACAAATCTCCTGATTATAGAGACTAACTCTGTCTCTCAAACTGTACATACATGCCAGTGGAGCACTTCATAAGCAGTTTGCCTGGATATTCCAAATATCTGCTCCTCCACGCTTTATGGAGATCGCAAGCCAATCTATTTACACAAGGCCGAACTGAGCCATATAACAAAATATGCCATTACGCAACAATAGGTCACTGTGCTCTTCCAAGACATTTGTTTATTATGCTGGTTTTCAATTGGGGGGAGAAGTGATACCCAAAATGGGTTGCATTCCAGCCCAAGGGACACCCACACTGGTAATGGTACCATAATTAAGAAGATTTGGTTGAGCCATACATGATCAAAAATTAAAGCTGTATTTTTCCCCTGTTCTCTTTCTTTTTTAATATACATATATACACATGTGATTTAGACTAGAAACCAACATTGTAATATTGCAAATTTTTCTTCTTCATGCTTCTTATGTTGCTCACTGTTATTGCTCACAGTTTGAGAAAGTAATAAAAAATAAAAGAAAAAAATAAAGCTGTGTTCTACACGATACCTGGGTCTGAAAAGATTGGAGACTACTGTTCTACAGGGACAAGTACAGTTCAGAGACAGAAACAGACCCAAACATTTTGGTCCTTGAAGCAAAGCTGCAAACAGCACCACTCCCATCCTGAAAACAAAGTGCATAATACCCATGGACAGTCACACTATTTTGTCCGCAAAGCAGAAAATCCCACAAATACTTCTCTCCATCCTTGGCATTAAAAATACAATGATAATAAATTATTCACTAACAACTTTCTGCCTCTTTATGACACCAAGGCCATCTCTGCACTAGACTGTTATAGTGCTATTATCCTACTTTCAACATCCTATGGAATCCTGGGGTTTTCAGTTATGGGAAGGGCCAGGGGCCCATCCCAAAACTGCAAACCTCACGATTCCATGGGATGTTGAAAGTGGGATAATAGTGCTTTAACAGTCTAGTGTGGAAATGGCCCAAGAATCACTGCCCTGAGATAACTGCTTTACTTTGTCCAGTGGTAGGGCTGGCCATCACCAGAGATTCCATAAGAAAGTCTGCTGATACTGGTTACTCTGCTTGCAATCATTTAGACTTACTGGTCCTAGCAGTAGGTGTATGAAGGGGGATGGTAGAACCATGAATCAATCTGGGAGTGACTTCTCTATAAATAAAGATGCTTTCTGAACTTGATCAATCCAGTGTTTATTTATGGTAACAGAACTTCTTCTAGATTCTTCAACAATCCATCAACAAGTTTTTCTTCTCATGTCTTTCAACAAGACTCTTTGCCTTTTACTGTGGATGGGTGCTGCTGCAGCTGATAGCCCTCTTGTGCTTGTAGCATTAGGGTTGCCAGGTTAAAAACTGGAGGGGATACCTGTATCTTTAATGGTGGTGCAGAAGACAGAATTTCAGTAGGTACTGCATGTGGCTTGACTGTGGGATAAAAAACGCTTGCAAAAATTTCCTCTTCTACAAAACCAATAAAGGTACAATTCCTAGTTTTCAGTTGAACAAAGCCATGCAACACCCATAGTCTAATTGTAAAGGGAGCATCCTGACACAGTGGGATGAGAAGTTCCCCCTTCCTCAGACTATGGGTCACTGGTACTCAGGTTAAGCGCTAGGTGTTATCAATATTATTCACTAACCTGGAGGTGGGGACTCTGTAAAAGCATGTTTTTAAAAAACATGCACAGCTTTCAAGCTTGCAGGTCAACATTCCTTAAATTATAATTTTACTCATTCTTGAAAAACAGCAGAAGGCAGAAAGTTGCCAAGTTTTGTCCTTCCAAAGAAGTAGCACTAATTGAGTGGCTGTTCTGCTTTGATACAGTCTTAATTGTGCCTTTGTTTGTTCTTCCAAGCTGGGGCTGTATATCTACCTTTGCCCACACTTTGTTATCTCAAAGGTTCCTGGTTTTGTCTCTGGCATCTTCAGTTTCAAGAATCAGGAAACAAACGATGGGAAAGATCTCTGGATGAAACTCTGAAGACAGGCTACTGGAATACATAATACTGTTTTAGATGGGCATTAAGTACTCACCTATGTTCTGTTTGCTATGGTGCTTGACATGGTTACCCACACATAATTTTCTAAGACAACATATCCTTAAACTGTGCTGTGGGGCAGCCCTAGGATGCAGAATCAGTATGGAAGTGAGGAACAGTGGGTGAACTTTCCCAAGACACTATATGCCCCTCTTAACTGGATTTTTCCTTCAATGTGTAAATGATGCCACAAGGTGGTACCACCAGATGTTCAGGCCCCCATACAGCAGAATGAGTAGGAGACTCCCAAAATGCAACAGTTTTGGTTTACCACATTTTGAACAGACTTTGGAAAGATTTTGGATTTTTGGCCTACAGTGCCCAGAATCCATCAACCTCTGATCATGCTGGTTGAAGGATTTGGGGCTTAACAGTCTATTTACTTCACTCTGAACTAAACAATGCAGGAACACCCATTAAATCCAGAATCTAAAAAATTACCAAACCATGCCACTGCCTGCAGAAGAGTCTTGGGAGCTTTCTTCCTACTATTATGCATATAGCCAACTTGTGAGGTTCAACAGGCCTGACCACTATTACACTCCAACCATGTCCTAGAATCCATTGCAACTCACAGGAGTGCTATGGCAGATGTACTAAGGTTCAGTTAATGTCAATATGGAAAGGGCTCCGCCATGGAACCACAAAAAAGCTCTGGTTTAGAGCAATAAGACTGCATATAAGCACATTACAGTGTGTGATAACAATGATGACAAATGTTACTTATCTTTACTGTTCACCACAAAATACTGTAATCTTCATTTTTTTTAAAAAAAAAAATCTAACTTTATTTAATACCATGTTCTTTTAATTAACCCTGCTCCAATTTTATCAGCAAGTCCTTAGATTAGCCCATACCCTGCCCGAGTGATACTCAGTTAATGCAGCTTTTGTTTAAAAGTTGTGGTTTTAACAAGCTTTTCTCACTGTGATAATCAGGTCTTTCTAAACAAATATTTCTAGTTGCCACAACCAAGAGTACAGTTTAGCAAAAGCAGGTTCTCTCCCTCAATCCAATTAAGTGAAATTCAAATGAACCATTATTTAAAATTGTCTACCCAACAAGTTTTCTTTTAAAACCATGTAACAGTTCACACATTTATTAAGAATATCCATATGTGTATGTATGCACAAGTCATTCATATGCCTTCACTACTTTCCAGTAAGCAAGCAAATAGTTAGGAAGTAATGTGGTCTGGACTGAACGCTGAATGTGAGTGTGCTTGCAGACATGTATTTAACAGGAGTCATAGTCCATATCCCCCATTAAGGTTAGCCTTTCTGCTATTTCTATAGGCAGCGTCAGAACAGAGTAAGATTGATCAAGTTTCTCCTTCACCAGGAGACTGCTGGATTCTTCTGGTTACTTGGTGAAAAGGCACTTGTATGTGACAATTTATCACATGACAGATTGTAACTGAAACTGGAAATTAAAATAAGGCTGAAATCCTAGATACACTGATATGAAAGTTAACGTTATCAAAATTATTGGACTTATTGCAGGGAAAACATGGTTAGGACGGGAGGATTAATGTGAAAGATACCATTGACTCTCCTTCAGAAATTCATCTGTAGGACATAACCGATTTTTCTCCTTTGGTGTCCCATACATTGTTTCTGATGCTGCTGTTCCCATATTCAGAACATCAGTTATATATGTAATAATCAGTTAGTTAAACACTGGTTGATCAATTATTTCAGTGCTCTCCCCATGCTTCAGGAAGGCTTTGCACCTTTTTTAAAAAATGAAAGTGCATTCTGAAGGTTCATTCAACTGAAGTTTTGTTCTTCACTTTATTTCAAAAGAGCAGAAACACACACACATGCACACACACACACCTATTTCCCCCCAATATTTAAAAGCTGTTCCACAAAAGAAGTGGAAAATGAGCCTATGGTGTTATGTTAAAGGGAACCAACCAATCAGTGTTGTATACATCTAGGTTCATCAAGAAACAGGAAGAATGGATTTCTTTTGAAGTCAGTCCTTGAGAATGGAAAGGGCAACCTGTGCCCTCAAAATGCTTTTGGACAACTCGTATCATCCATAACTAGGCTAACTAGAACTGATTGGAGTTGCAGTCCAGCAACATATGGAGTGCTACAACTTGTCCACTCCTACTTTAGCGGAGATTGTCTGTCTGATCCAAGTATGGTGACTCCACAATGAACACACCAACCAAACTGTGTATGTGTAGATACATCCTTAAAAACACAGAATACAATCCAGTTCCATCTTTATCATGGCAGTTTTGAAATCATTATTCCCACCAGTAGTCTGTGAACTATGTCTACCTGTTCTGCCTGAAAATACAGGAATGGAGGTGACTAAAAGAAATTCTTAGATCTGATATCTGACTGTTTAAATCCAGTCAGAGCATGAAATAACCTGTCTTTCTTGAGGGAAGGAGAGCAGGTTCTTCATCTGAGTACATACTAGCTCATGCATGTGCTATTTAAAATTAAACACCAAGCAGATAAGGTTTGGGTAATTTCTACATCTACACAATCTATTTGTGCTGAGCTGGAAGAGTGTTGAGCAGGACAAGATTTCATGGTCCACTAGGGCCTTATAGCTCTTCAACACCCACCGCTTCTGCCTCATGTCAAAGAAAAGCAAATAGGTTTATTAAATAGCTGTCAGGCTGAATGAGGTTGTACAGAGACCAAACTGGAGAGAAATTGGATTAGAGTCAGAGTACATGCCACACTAAACAAGAGCACAGATTTACAGCTTCTGCTGAGTGTTCATACAAGAAAGCTGGCAAAGAGAGTTCCCAAAGTTTGCTGTTTTGCTTTTCCACAAAAGCAATATTTATTTACTAAGGTACACTATGGAGCCATACCCCTGAGTCCATAACACGCTTGTAACTGTGACATCACACAGATTAGCTTTTCATGAGGTAGATACAGCAGGGTCCTGGTGTGTACCAGTCCAGCAGAGCAAGTACAACCTACTGTGGTGTGTTTCTGTTCCCCAACCTGTAATAACAGGTGATTTCAGTGCTGCCTGCACATGGATCAGATCTACTTAATGTGTGACAACCAAGCTGAATTTAGCGTACCTTGCCAGGTTGTAAACTCAGCAGAACAAACCAAAGCTGATATTGAGCAGAAAGTAAACTGAGGTCACCAAACTGATATTAAAGTAGCAATCTGAGCTTTTATAATTGTAGCCACCTAAGCTTGCTTTTCCTCTAGAAAACAAAATATATCAACAAAGGATTAGGTGTACCATAAGGACAATCCTAGGCATCCTACCTAGGATTTTCATTTTGCAATACAACATAAAATAGAATGCCTAGTAAGTAAAAACACGTATTAAAAAGAGCAAACTAACCAGCTAATAGAACATGCTGTCTTATATGGAACCTGTAATACTCAACGGCCACTGCAAGACAGGTGCTGAACCGGACACTCTCATGAAGACTTATGTAGGAGCTAAATCAGGCTTTAGGACTTCAGGGTAGAGGTTGGAAAATTATTTTTATGGAATACAAGTTCCAGAATCCCTTAGCTGGCAGGGCCAGTTGGGAGTTCAAAAAGTGCCTTTTCCTAAACTTTTGCTCTAGAATTATATGAATACCTTAATCACCTCTGAAAATCAGATAAATTTAGAAGGAAAGTATGTGCATTTATCAAGTGTGTAACACACAAAAGGCCATCTTTCAAACCACTTACTCTAGATAAATGATGTAAATAGTTTATGATTTACTAAATTTCTTTTTCTAAAAAAGACTAAAGTGTCTTAATAAAATTAAAACATACAGAAGTTTAATACTAACAGGATACATATGCAATATAAAACTATACCTCCCCTCGAGAAGAATAAATCATAAGACAATCAACTGGCATAATGGTGAAATTTAAAAATGTGTTGGTCAGATCCTGTCAAATGTTTGAAGTGGATAAACATCTTAATCTGACAAACAAACAAGGACAATGCTGGCACCCGGCAGATCCCACCAGGGAGAGTGTTCCATAGATGGTGAGGATGTAACAGAAAAGGCCCTTTACCTGTCATCATCATCATCTACGCCCCATGTAGAGCTTTCCAGGAATAAGTGGTAGTTTGAATCCAACAGACCTGAAACAAAAATATATTGCCTGGGACTGTCTTAAGGCCTGTTTTACAAGTGGGATTTTAATTTGGCTTTTCTTTTAACTTTAAATTGCATTTAGGAGCAATATTAAAATCATTACTGGAACATATCTGTGAAGTTTCAGTTACCAATATTTGAAAAATTAAAAACAGCTGCCCTAATTCAACTGAAATTAGTCACGGACCACATCTTAGTGCTGTTGATACCTACTGAGCATAAACTGTTTGTAACTGACTCATCTCACTGAGTTTATTCAGTGGGACTGTTTAGTGGGACTAAGCTAATGTCTTAGAGAGAAATATACTCAACAGCAGACAGCGTTTGAGATCCTGTTGGTTACTCCCAATAGACCACTGAATTAACACATAAGTAAAATCAAATGATTCAGTTGGTCTACTCTAGTCAGAATTAGCCAACAGGATTTAAATCTATTCATATTCCACAACTTCGTAAAAAAGCAAAAAAAAAACCCCGTAATTTGGTAACAAGCATAGCATTCAACATATGTCTCAGCAGAATCAGTGAGCTAAAGTATTGCTACTCAAAATTGTGATTCCTGGGCTGGTGCTGGTCCCTGAACCATCTGCTGCTGTTCCCTGGGAGGTATCTAGGAAAGAACTGCAGACAAGAAAGAAAGGACTGAAGTCCATGGGTACAAATATGGTAGCAGAACACTGATCTAAAAGATGTTGTACTGTATGTATCGTATGTACATTGTACTATCCACTTTCCTGTACATACTTGGCTAGGCCTCTACCCCATGAGGCAGAGTGAGACTTACTTTTGAGGGAACATGGATAGGACTTCACAGACAGTAGATTGCATCCAAAGGTGACTTGACTTCAGCAGCGGACCTTGGAGTGCCTGGAGGGGGGTGGGAGGGGGCGTGTCCACAATGCTCGAGGCATGGTCGCACCATGCGAGGGCATGGCTATGAGCCAGAATACTCCAAAAACATTGCCGCTGAGGGCAAACCATCCCCATCAACCCTCCATCACTATGGGACTGCTTGACCTTACAGGAAAGTGATTCCAGCTATACCAGCTGAGGCACCCAATTGCTGCTGAGCCCCATAACATGACAAACATTTGGTCCTCTGCATCATGTCTCCTTCTGTTCCAGACAGTTCTGTGAGCTCTTACACACTACACAGTCAAAGCACAGTCATGGGCACATGACAACAACAACAACAACAACAACAATGGTAGGCTCCAGCCAGTGTTTTGTTTTTTAAAATAGTCCTTTCTCATGCAGATTAATGTAACAACAACAAAGCTAAATGTCTGGATAAAAAAACACATTTATAATTCTTTCCTTGCATAAATATAGATGATATAGTGTCCTTGATAGTCCTTGTGATTTCAGCATGGCTCCTTCACAGAAGGCGAGACACAATAAGAGACCCAGAACACTGTGGTGTAAAATCAATTGCTAATCCCAGCTAGAACAGACTCACTGAATCTGTAACTTTCTAAGTCAACATTTGTGTAAAATCCATTCATTCATAGACTCACAGAGTTGGAAAGGACCATAAAGGCCATCTAATCCAACCCCATCATGCAGGAATACACAGTCAAAGATGCTCATCTAATCTTTGTTTGAAGACGTCCAAAGAAGACATTAAAGGATTGTGTTCTAGTTATGAGTAGCAGTTGGATTTGGGTCTGTCAAATTTTTATCCTCATTCTTAGGTGTTAAATTGAAGCAGACTAGGGTTGTCAGATGAAATAAGGAACAGGGCTCCTGTCCTTCTAATTGTTATGTAGAGAAGAGAATTTGAGCAGATTTTGCTTGTTGCACCAGCAACAAATACTGAAATTATCTCTTCTACAGAACTATTGAAGGAACAGGAGCCCAGCTGTTTACTTCATCTCACAACTCTAAAGCAGACTTATGCAATACTATTCTAACCATTAGGCAAAACAAGGTAGCTATCACAAAGAGCATATTTTGGATTCACATAAGAGCAGCAAATAGTACTGTCCTCCCCTCAACATTTGCAGGTTTGATCTTTGCAAATTTGATTATTTGCAAGGTGCCTGTGCCTCCCCTCGGCAATCTCGTCCCCCAGTCTCCTTATCTTTTGCCTTACCTGAGTTTTCAGTGCAGGAGCCAGAGGCAAGGCGATGTGAAGGGGAGCTCCAGAGGGCAAAAAGCAAGCAAGCGCTGCCTTCCCCTCCACACCAATCCCCTCACCCTTTGCCTCAGCATGAGTCCCTTCTGCCCTCCAGAGCTCCCCTTATCCCTTCTTGCCTCTTGCCTCAGTGCAGAGACAGAAGGCTCATACCCCAGTACAAAAGGTAAGGGAATGGAAGGGGGGAACCTTGGAATGGAACAAAAAGGGATCGCTGGGAGAAGTTATTTGTGATTTTTCCACTTTCACAAGGGTTCTGCACCCCAAACCCTTGCAAATATAGGGGCCACTGTAATTGTTACTCTTGTATTTTTAACCTCAGTGAAGTGGGGTAAAGTGCCAAATTGACTTGGCTGGCCTTAGGTAGTCTGTAAATTGACTCAGGCAGGCTGCACAGTGGGGTCTTCTGCCACAGAAGGAAACATATCTTAGGCTGGGCCTGGACACATGACGTGATAACGTCACATCCAATGTTCCTTCACCCCTGCATATGGCAGTCAAAAATGGCTGAACAAAGTGATATCACATCATGTTCTCCTTCAACTTACCATCAGATGATGTGCAAAAGAAGCATGGTGGATATGGCAGCCACATATTTCAGATAACATCTAGCATAGCATAGCCATATGTTTTACATCCTGAATCTATGCATCATTATTCTGATATTAAATCCCAGTGAATTCAATGAGACTTATTCACACAGGTATGTACGACCGGGACTTCCACTTCAAGACTATCCCTCCAATTACTTGTATGTGCCAGAAAGATGATGACTTTGTATAAACGGGGATGTGAGAGTCAAGCTACACATGACGTGAGAGATCTGTGAACAGGATCATAGGTGCTTTTTTGTAGTGTATTGTGTGTTCTGTGCAGAGTTGGGAAATATTACTGCAAATGCTAACACATTATCTTTAATTTTTGGGAAAAAAATATTGATTTTACTTGTTCCTCATTATTTATGAGTAATGAGTAGTATTTCTCAGTAGTAATGGACTGCTAACAGACTACTGTTCATTTTTTAAAAAATTAAAAATATTTAAAAATATGTTCAATATTTTATTGTGTTACTGCTGTCTTGTTACTTGATTATACTGTATTTTGCAATTTTTAAACACTGCAGTCCACTTTGTGATTTTTGACATGAAAAGTCATATAAAATTCTTTAATAGAATAGTAAAAAGAACAGACTTTCCATCAAGTCTGGTTCTCAGAACAAGAAGGGCCTGGCAGCATTGCCTCACGGTGGTAGCTTATGCTATGAATTCCACACATACACCACCCCAAACGTTTTTCCAGTGCAGAGAGGAGGCACTGACTACATCAGTGAAATCCAAACACAATGTTCTGTTCATGATGTGTGGCTGATTTGTTTAGATGCCTTAGAGTAGAACTGGTCCTTGTTTGTAAGAAGGTGGACAATTCAGATAAGATCAAGTCAATCAACTTCAAGTGAATGACCAACCACAGACTTCTGGCTTGCATGACTGGGTATATCACAGTGTCCCTGACAGTGCTCTGGATTCCAGGATGGTCTGTTCACAGTAGGAAGGATGAATTTACAAGGGCAAAAGCTGATGTGGGAGTGCAGCTATCTTTTTTTCCTTTCCATCTTACATTTATGTCCTGCCTTTCTGTCAAAAATGGCATCCAAGATGGCTTACTGTAAAATGCAAATAAAACCAGAAACTCAGTGAAAACATGAAGATAAATTAGAGGCGCAAGTAAAATTCATCACTTTAGAAAAGAAATAACAGCACCAAACAAGTTAGCACACACAGCAACCCAGTTTAAAAGCTAAAACCTATCTAGACAAAAAGAAAATTAGCCTACTGGGATGAAAGTGGCATAAAATTCCTTAATAGAACAACAATAACAACACTTAAAATACAGGGAGTTTCAGAGCCTGGGAGTAATGAGTCAGAAGGCTCTTGGCCACTTGCATTCCAGATACAGAGTTGCCAGATTATTAGCATTCCATGGGTCTGCAGAACCAAAACCCAAGGGCCTTTCTGCACTGCCCTGTTACAGTGCTATATTCCACTTTCAACATCCTATGGAATTCTGGGGTTTACAGTTTAGGGAGAGGCATTTAGAATTTTCAGCCAGAAAGTTCTTTAGCCTCAGTAAATTACACACCTCAGAATTCCACAGGATGTTGAAAGTGGAATAATAATACTTTAACAGTGTAGTGCAGAAAAGTCCTAAGATAGATGGGGTGTCCTATGATGTCACAAAGATGGGACAGATAAGGATTTGAAGCCTTTCTGAAATTATTTCTAGACCATTTGTTTGTGGCAAGGGACACGAGGCCAACCTGGGCAAGTGGGTCCCAAATCTGGGCAAATCCCAGTTAGCCAAGTAATATGGCAACCAAGAACCCACTCTGGAGTGGATGAAGCATTTTTTGGCAGCTATGCAGATGACAAAAAGTAACTGCAGCAATTGCTGTTATTCCATCATGGTCTGCATCTTGCATGGCCTTAGCTACAGCAATGACATAGTATGTGCTTTGATAAGGATTCCTGCATGGCGGGGTCTGGAGTGGATGGCCCCTGTGATCTCTTCCAACTCTATGATTCTATGATTCTATTCTATGTGAGGAACTTTTCTAGGCTCTTTGTTGCTGCTGGAGTTTGTGGAAATCGCTTCATGATTTCATGGGGAATTTATCTTCCACACCCTGCAACACTGCTCCCGTGGCTTGTGCAACAAGAAGCCTCACAAATTGCAATGCTGACGTTCTACTCTCTGCCCTCCTTCATATAGCTTGACAGACCCAAGTGGATAAACAACCTCTCTCTCCCCCCAGTCCTTTCCCCTTGCACATGGCTTCTTCATGAACTGACTTTGCACAAGTATAGCACATATACTAACAGCTTTGTGCTAATGCAGCAAATCCTGGCAACACCTTGGAATGTGTGGAAATGTTGCCTATGCTTCAAAGCCACCTCAAAAATCATACATTATCCTCCCTTGGTTCTGCTTTACCTGAGGTTTATATCCCCCTCTGCAGATACAGGGAAGTACACCAATTCTTTGAGATTTCAGCCAGAACTCTGAGACCTGGCAAACTTAACACATATATTTGTTGTTCTTGTGTGCCTTCAAGCCATTCTGACTTAAGGTGACCTTAAGATGACCCTATCAAGGTTTTACCAAGATCAAATTGTGCTTCACCTTTCAAGCATCAGAAAGGTTGCCAGAATTTTCAAGAAGCGAAAAGTAACACATGCATGTTTGTTTTTCACAACCATCGCCATTTGTTTAGCACTTACAAGTATGGGTCAGAATCCTCTATCACAGTATGTTATCTAACTTTATGTATACTTAGATAAGTAGCAAAGGCATTAAGAAACCCTGTTAGTGAATTATGATACCAGCAAGAGTGTCCTGATGCACACTGACACTCCCTAGACAGTGTCCCAGTGCACAACGGGGCTGATACACATTGATCTTGCTGTGTGTTGGTCCCACTGTGCATCAGTCCCAATGAACATTGGTCACTTTGCTGGCTTCCGTAGGGAGTAACATAACAGAACTGACCAGTTCTAATTCCTGCAGACATAAATCAACTTAGAAAGATATACATCCCCAGCAGGATCCAAAGTACCTCACATGTAGTGAGCCTTAATAAAACTAACTGAAGGAAGTCAGTTTTACTGTCCTTCACAAAGCAGATAGGGTGGCTGTCAGGAAGGGTGGTTAAAAGTCACTTACTGAGTTTGCGGCAGATTTGAAAGGCAGACTTTCTGGTCTTAGTTTTCTAGCCACTGCATGGCACCAGATCACTCTATAACATAGACTATAATGAGTTACATAACAAAACAGAGTGTAAGTATTGTTGTTGTTGTGTGCCTTCAGGTCATTTCTGACTTACGGTGATCTCAAGTTCACCTTAAGTCAGAAATGACCTGAAAGCACACAACAACAACAACACCTTATGGTATTTTGGGATTTTCGGGGACTGTGATGCACTCAAGGTCACTCAATGGGTTCCCATGCCTGAGCAGGAATCGAACCCTGGTCTCCATGGTCATAATCCAACACCTGAACCACTACACCACTCTAGCTCTCCATAACATATAATACAGTCTATATATTCATAATTGACCTTTCCAACAAACCATATAATATTGTACATACTATACAAAATAAACAATGGTAATTACCACACCATACCATGCTGCCTTGTGCCTATCAAATAAATATAAGTATTTTAAAAATAATTTCTAATGAAGGTGGGGATGAAAGCGTATTGTCATGAGGACTATGAGCAGAAATAAGTACTGGAAAGCATGTATAATAAATCAGCAGAAAAAAGAAGGCCAATTAATTTATAAACAGGTTAAAATGTATTGGGCTTTTTAAGGAATAAATGTGGATCATCCATAAGCACATAGTCTCCTTTTCTTCTGTTGGTTGTCATGAGGACTAGCCAACTAACAGGCTTTGTATAATTCAAGCTGAATCTCTTTTGGGTGCTTCCAGGCAGAGAAAACCTAGTCCTAGGAATTAGGAGTCCATCTTTTTATCCCTATCAGATTTTCTGCATTAACCAAAATTTTTTTAAAAAATGGTAGAAGTAGGAGGGTTATGAGAAGGGTGGCATACAAGTAGAACAAATAAACTGGGAGTAGGGATATCATAGCATGGATCTCGATCAGAAGGCATTGCGGTGGACTAGACTACTCCTACAGAAATGTTACCACCATCTCTCTGCCACCCTGTGAGCCTCTTCATCAATTTTTGGATGTCTTCTAAGTGCTTAAATTACTACCACCATCAAAAGCCAAGGGCACTGAAGTTCTAAGCTTTAGCTGCTGTTTTTTAAAAAAAAATAAATTATTATTCCCTGTTGCTGAAGTCCGTATGTCAACCATATCTTTCTCAGTCATTTTAGCCTCCCTGTACTTGTTCCACCACTACCATCTGACTCTTCCCTGCCCAAAGGTGCTATGGCTGTGGATCCAGCGGGCCAGGAAGTGTTGTTCAGCTTAGCTCTTCTTTTTCATCTTATGCCAAAGCAACTCTGGCCAAAACAACCAGTCCCAATTTTCATTATCTACATATCACTTTGGTAATGGCTGCCAGTAGCTCCCATGTGAGTCCACTCTGGATTTTAAACAGAGCTGTAATGGAGCTACTCAAGATGTTGACACTAAATTTTTTCAGCACCTTGGATAGTTTCTTTAAAGAATGAGCTAAAGCCTGGAGTGGATTCACTAATTCCTTGGCAGGGAAGCCTCCAGCCACCACTGCATTTTGATCATGTAAACTGGGCAAGCGAAAGAGCAGGATTAACAAACAGAAAGTTTTAGAGATGAGTGACAAAAAAGACCAAAACTAAAATGCATGGGTTTGTTGTTGATGCTATATACAAGGTACCAGATCCTGTCTGATCATGGAAGCTAAGCAAGCTAAGCCCCAGTTGGTACTTGGATGGGAGATTGCCAATGAATCTCAAGTGCTGTAGGCTATTTTTCAGAGGAAGAAACTGGCAAAACCACCTCTAAGTATTCCTTGCCTAAGAAAACCCTATGAAATTCACAGAGTTGCCATAGGTTGGCAGGCAACTAGAAGGAATACACGTGTGTGCGTGTGCGTGCGCATGTGCGCACACACACATATTGTTTTCAGAACTGTTTGGCTTGTGTTTGTCTCTTGTTTAGTGGCTACAGTTTATTTTTCCTAGCTGACTTCTGCTGGATTGTGCAGTCTATTGAAGTGTTCCAATTACAAAAAAATAAATACGTAAATAAAATTAAATTAAAATTAAAATCCTCCAGCATTCTTTTACCACAGTGCTCGACCAAAAGCCCCTGGGAAGCCCAAAAGCAGAACATGAACACAATAACACTTTTTGATTTGTCTTTCCCAACAACTGGTTATGAGCAGCACACTGAGTCTGGTACTGCGGGTGATACACAGCCAATCTGACTTCTTGTCACTGACAGATTTCTGACCCTGCCTACTCCCATTTTAAAGCTGTCCAAGTTGACAGCCATTCCTTCATCTTGTGGTAATAAACTCCATAGTTTGGTTACTCATTGTGTGAAGAAGTACTCGGTTTTGTCTGTCTTTAATTTCCCACCATCTAACTCTATTGGATGACTCCAAGTTCTAGTATTATGAGAGTATGAGAAATTCACCCTCCATTCCCTTTCTGCATATCATGAACATTTTATGCATCTCTGTTCTGTTTCCATTCTTACTTTTCTTCTAACCTAAAAACCCCCAAGTACAGTAAGCCAGTGTTTCTGTAGTCCCTTGGTTATTTGGAAATCCATGTAAGTACCCTTATTAGGCCAAGTCAAAGATCACCAAAAATGCACAACCATTTTGATTGCCCTTTGCTATACATCTACCATGCAAGTGAAACTCTGGGCAATGTGTTGATGTTGGTCTTTTAACTACACCTGGATTAAAATAACCTTCTGGGCATCTAGAATCAAAGAAAATTGCTTTGGAGACTGCGCAGGTTGCTCATTGATCCTCCTTGATCTGACATCTATAAATAACACACCCATAGGACAAGTACAGAGTGAGGAAGGGGTCTTGTTCTCTTTCTTTTGCTGTGTGAAATGGGGAGTATGAGAACAAAGCAAATGTTATAAGCAATTATAATTCTTAAGAACGTAATTTATTCTTCTCTGCCTCTACTCCTTCTTTAAACAAAAATCCTATCATCCAGGCATCTTTCTTCTTTCTGATGGAAGTAATTTCATTATTTTAAAAGCACTTATGCAACCAATGGAAAAGAGATAACAAATGGCATGTGTGTGTGTGTGTGTGTGTGTGTGTGTGTGTGTGAGCAACTGGGTGCAAGTCTTTTCTTGAGTCAAATCAGATTCAGTTTTGTTCTTTCCACCTGCTTCATCCCCTGTCCATTAGCAATATTAATAGCTTTATATTTTGAACTAGCAACAGGAAGATGCTCATAGAATGACCTTGCTGTTAACTGCTATCAAGTTGACTTCAACTTATGGCAACCCTATGGATGAGAGATCTCCAGGTCTTCCTATCATCAACCACCTTGCTCAGGTCTTGCAGATTCAGAGATGTGTCCTCTTTGATTGAGTCTATCCATCTATAATTCAGTTCTCCTCTTTTCCTACTGCCTTCTACATTACCAAGTATTATTGCCTTTTCCAGTGAGTCATGTTTTCTTGTGATATGGCCAAAGTACAACAGCCTCAGTTTAGTCATTTTGGCTTCTAGGGAGAGTTCAGGCTTGATTTGGTCTAGGATCCATTCATTTGTCTTTTGAATACTCCAGGGTATTTTTCTCTAGAACCACATTTCTCCCCCTGTTCTAAAAGGCTGAAATATCTTTTCTAAAGCTTACATACTGGCAGTGCACAGTTTAAGGGTTGGTATTTTGAGTCCCACTATTTCATTTGGGTCCACATTCTCACATTTCATGTTCCTATAATATGTATTGTGAAGCTTCAGACTTTCCTTTCACCTCTGAGCACATCAACAGCTGAACCTCCTTTCAGCTTAGTTCCAACTGCATCTTTAGCCACAGTGCTACTCGTAATTGTCCTCTGCTCTTCCTCAGTAGCTCATTGAGTGCAATTCAACCTGGGAATTTCCTCTTCTGGCACTATCTCTTGTTTCATTTTGGATTGTCTTATCATAAGATTTTCATGATAGTTTTTTTTAATATTTAGTTTGTCCATGTGAATATGTTTATGTGCATACAGTTCATAAGGCAATACATGTCTGAATTAAGCCCTCGTAATCCATGCTAGCTTTCCTGTGCACTATATCTATGCTTAGTCCAGACATTTAAAAGTTGAGTATATAGCAAATCTCAAAACTAGTGAAAACTCTGGTATCTTTAAGAATACAATGTCTTTTCTTCTCTAATTATCAAGGATTCATTTATTATTATTTCTTGGACTATCCTTGCCCCACCATACATCCTTGCTTCTCTTTTGGCACCTGATTGTCCCCGATCAACAGTTGACACCAAAATCCCCCTTCAAAGATGAATTTGAACTGGAGATCCACTTTCAGCATAGAAAGGATTGTTTTCTGATAGCTAGTTGCAATCAAAGACAGATTCTAAATTTATTGTACTTCATGCTATCAGATCAGGATTAATCTAGACTCTTAAGATTTCATCACCCAAATTTGAGTTCTAGGATGATTCCTTGTGGTAGCATATGGGGCAGTCTGTGGTAACGGCATCAGGGGCAGTCTATGGTGATATCATTAAGGACTCATCAGCATCAACCATAGTTGCCCATTCAAATAAAAAACAGCAAGCCTAATAAATGAGGAAAAATGTCCACACACACACTCCTTTCAGGTAGTTCTCTCACCTTGAGATTTCTTCCGCTCATTCTGAGGACTGGAGTCCAGGCTTGAAGCTCAGGCCCTGAGACATGGAAACCCTAATTGTATCTCTCCAGCACCTACCAAGGCCTCTCAATAAGTGTCTGAAAGCTGTACATCGGAACCTTTATGGAGTTACATTCTTATTGTTCCTTTCTAAAACTAGTGGAATACATGCAAGAAAGAAGATAGATTTTGATTGCTTCTGTCTCTTCACTTTATATGACTATAAAGGAAAATTCTTTACTTTGGTATTTTATCCCTGATGGTTTATAAAAGATTTATAAAATTAGAAATACCATCAAGTTAAAACTGACTTTTTCCACACTTCATACAAATGGACTATGATGAGTATTTGCAAACTTAATCATGGTTTGAGTAGACTTGCTGAAATCAATACAACAAATGAGTCATAACTAATTTGTATCCCATTAATACAATGGATTTGTTCTAAGTATGATTGACTTAGAATTTAATTCTGTATCCTTCTATATTTAAGTATGTGGTACTATGATAAGTTACTTATCTTTGAATCCCTTATCACACTTTTACTGTGATTGTTCTGTATTCAAGAATTATGACTGGTTAGCTTGGAATTTAATGCCTTCTATAAAGATAATTAATTGCCAGAGCTAGCCCAGGTCATTTTATTTCCTGAAGCAAAAGAAAAGACAGCACTTCTTTCTCACACAACATGCAGAAGAGAAGTGGACTAACAATTGTTCCTTGCTCCAACTTTGGTTAAAAGGATATGTATACTCTGCTACACCTGAGGTAGCAAAGTGAGTTTAGGAGACCCATAGTTGGCTGAGTGACATATAAAATTTTGTCTTCCAACAGTATGGAACAGCTAATGGCTCAGGGATCATAGTTAGGGCAGCACTGTTGGCTCCTCACAATGCTTTCTGCTGCCTGAAATGGTTGCCTGCTTCTGTGGTAGAGCCAGCCTTGGTAACTGCCAACAGCTAGAACAGTTCTTAGGTAAACAGTTAATTTGAGACCAGGGACACAACTACTTACGGCTAAAGTGGCTTAATATGTTCAGATATATGATAGAAAGCAGTTCCTCAGAACACCTGAGGACAGCTGGTGTTCAAGAAATTCTTTTAATACTATTGTATGTAAAGTATTTTCAGCAGTGATGTATTCAGCAGTGAAGTCTTTTACTCCAAGACTCTACCTTCAAGTCTCAAGTTAAGTCTCAAGCCCTTGAAGACGCTTTCAAGTCAAGTCTCAAGTCAGGTCTCAAGTCTGGAAGTCAACTTTATACCCCAACCAAAATTTCAGAATTAATGGATAGAGCGAAATAAATTCAGTTTTAACCATTTAAGCAAAGTCAGCTCTTCACATTTGCAGTTTTGCCATCTGCAGCTTTGGAAGTGGGGAATAGGATCCTATCTTACTCCCCATTACTGAAGATTCAAAAGCTTTAAAAGGAAAGATTCTTCTTCCTCAAGCCCATTACCTAATACATTTGCTGTTCCCTGCTGAGAAATGCACCCTGCACTCAGGGGGAAGTCTTGTCTTTTGCTCTTAGGAAGCATTTCAGAAGGCTCCTCCAATATGCAGTGAGGACAGGCTGCTGAGCAGACCTCAAGCCCACCTCAAGCCCACTGCCTAACCTGTTTGCTATTCCCCTCTGAGAAATGAACCCACACTTTGGGCTTGAGAGAGATTGTCATGTGACTAGTAGGCAAAAAGAGATGGAGGCATTGCTCAAAGTCGTAAGGTTTCTGAATGAATGTGTCATGTTAACTGAACCAAGGGGATCAAGTCAGTCATCAAAAATAAACAAGTCTCTAGTCGAGTCAAGTCAGTGCATCATTTATGTCTGAGATGAGTCACTGAAGTGACTTAAGTCCAACTTGAGTCCGAGTCTATTGACATGAGCCTACATCACTTGATTTTCAGTGTCATTTTTTGCACAACATTCATAATAATAACAACAACAAGGAGAAGGTGGAGCCTTAAATTTAACTGGTAACTCCATTTAGCATTGAATAATTGCAGAGTTTGGGAGTTGCTTTCCAAAACAATTAACATTTCCATGGTCTGATCATTTGCAGCATTCTCTTCTTACAACAACAACAAAGAGCATGCCAGTTCTTACAACAGCAGGTGAAAAAGCAATGGCCCCACTCCAGAAGAGTCAGTGGTGCTTATGTCCCTGTAGGAAGGGACATAAACCTAAAGAGTAGAATTTGGTGGTGGAACGTAGAAAGATAGGCAAGGCTTCTGTCTCAGTGAGAAGGAAGAAATAGCACAAGCCATGCTAGAGAAATTAGCAGGCAGCTTAGGCCTTTTCCGCATGGGGTGAGGGAATCGCCCCGTGCAGGTACTCACCAAACCTGTATGCTCCATGCGCAGGTCCAGGCTGGTCCGGAGCAGTGTGTGGCTGCGCTCCGCACTGCTCCGGGGACGAAAATGGCGGCTTCCGGTTGGTGGAGGCTCTCCACCAACCAGTGAAGCTCACCAGCCTAAAGCCTGCCCCGGCAGATCTGCAGGCTCGCACTGGTGTGAGCCTGCAAATCTGCACCGGAGCGTGGCCACGGAGCGGCACGCTCCATGCTTTTGAAAGACCTGTGTTAAGCGGTCTTTCAAAAGCACGCTGAACTACTACTTTGGGTCATTCCGGAGCGGGCTGAGGTCCAGAACTGCACAAAGTAGCCCAGACCCTGTCCGCTCCCAGGTGTAGACGTCCTCTCTGGACGACACTCTGCACTGTTTTAAAAACGCCGTGCGAAAAAGGCCTTATTTGGTTGCTGGACTGAGCAGATGATTCAGGAACAGCTGGGGGTGGGGAGGGCAGCAGCAAGTAGTCTTTCAAAAGCTGGCCAGAACACTGGGTGAAGGAGAGCCATCTTAAGCAGTCAGCTTGGTTTTGCTGGCCAACTGGACAGTAATCCACCTGGTGACAGTAGGACCAAAAAATATTTCAGACTGCTAGGTGGATGTACCAGACAACACATCAGCCTCAGGATTCCTCCTGGTGCCAGACAAGTGTAGTATTAGCCAGACTTCTATCAAACCCTCTTTACAGGCCGCAGCCCAGGGGAACAAATATTCAGAGCTGATCAAGCTAGGCATGTAGGAATTTCCCAGCCTCTGCAAGTATAGCAATATAGCATTTATTTCTATACCGCCTATCAACGAGTGTTATCTAAGCGGTTTACAATGTATTTTAACTAATTGCCCCCAACAAGCTGGGTACTCATTTTACCGACCTGCGAAAGGATGGAAGGCTGAGTCAACCTTGGAGCCTGGCAGGATCGAACTCACAACCTTGTGGTTGCAGTACTGGCATTTAACCACTGCGCCACCAGGGCTCCTGGTGGGAATTAATCAGCTGTGAAGTGAAGGTGTATCTATGCAGGAACTGTAGCACTCTGATGAAGAAGCTGTGGGAGAGGTTCCTTGCTTTGAGTTGGTGCAAGAAAGAGACTTGCTCTGTGCCCATGACATAGGCCTCTGAAATGCTGAAGTGGCCTGTAACTGTCAATAAAGCATTTCTGATCTGCAACCTACACAATGTAAGCATATGAGGCCCCTTCCAACTCAATGATTCTATGATGGAAGGATGGAAGGTGAGCTCTCTGTAGTTTCAAGGATGGGGGGGTGAGGGATCTACCGCAGTCACCTGTAACACTTGTGGGGTGTTCTTTTTCTTGCCACAAGATGTTCTCAGGTACACCTGCACCAAGTGCAAGCCGGTCAACTTCTTGGAGGAAAAGTTTCGCCAGCTGGAGGCACGAGTTTCTGATCTTCATCTTATTAGGGAAGGTGAGGAGTTTTTGGATAGGGCAGAGAAGACCTACAGGAAGACTGAATGCATGGAGGAGCTGCCAGATCAGGAAGTCACAACACTGTGCCAGGAAACGGAGGCTTGGGCAAATGTCACACGGAGGAGTAGAAGGACCAGGAAGGCAACAGAGACTCTTAACCTACATAATCGCTTCAAAGTTCTTGGCCTTACGAACAACGAGGAGTGCCATGCGGAGGGAACAGAATGTCAACAAGAAGGAATCCAACTTCAGCAACAGGATCTAGATAAATGCTCCCAGCCTCAACAGAATGCCCAGGCCGTCCTAGTAGAACATGCTTGACAAGGAGCCCAGGACAAGCCTCAGAGGAGGCGACTTCTGGTTGTTGGGGACTCTTTGCTCAGAGGAACCGAAACAGCAATTTGCAAACCGGACAAACTCAATCGAGGTCTGCTGTCTTCCTGGGGCCAGCATCAACCACATAACGGAGAGGCTAACCAGGCTGGTCAAACCCACTGACCATAAGCCCCTCATTTTGGTTCATGTCGGAACCAATGACACTGCGAGGAGCAGCTTTTACCACATCGCAAAGGACTACGAGCTTATGGGGATGAGCTTAAGGACCTTGGTGCGCAGGTGGACATTTTGTCTCTCCTCCCAGTTCAAGGATATGGCGCACGTAAGGAAAGGGCAATAGCAGGGGTCAACAACTGGCTCCACACATGGTGCTGCCAGCAACGGTTTGGGTTTTTGGAACATGGCCTGAATTTCCATGAACATGGGCTTCTGGCGAGGGATGGGCTGCACCTCACGAAACTTGACAGGAATCTTTTTGCAAACAGTCTCGCAAGGAGGATTAAGAGGTCTTTAAACTAAGTTCCACTGGGGAGGGAGACAATATTATTCAGGGCAAGGGAGGAAAGGCCCAAATGATACTGGACAAGTAGTACAAGCGGCCAATGGCGGGAGGAGTAGAAACAGTAGTACAGGACTTGCAGGAAGGGCCCGGGGAATTAAGTCTCTACACTAATGCACGGAGTATGGGAAACAAGCAGGATGAACTTGAACTCCTAGTACAACAAAATAAATACGATTTGATAGGCATCACTGAGACCTGGTGGGATGAGTCTCATGATTGGAATGTAGGAATAGAGGGGTATAGCCTATTTTGTAAAAATAGACCAAACAAGAAAGGAGGAGGAATAGCCTTGTATGTCAAGGATGTTTTCACCTGTGAAGAGATCTGTAACTTAAACCCAGAAAGCCAGGTCGAAACCAAGAAAGCCAGCATTTGGGTAAGAATTAAGGCAGTGAGAAACAATAGGGATAGTCTGGTAGGGGTTTACTACAGACCTCCAACCCAGGCTGAGGACTTCGATGACACCTTCCTCAACCAAATGACTGCACATTCAAGGAGGAGAGATACAGTAACAATAGGAGATTTCAATTACCCGGATATATGCTGGCAGTCAAACTCTGCCAAGACAGTAAGGTCCAGCAAGTTTCTTGCTTGTCTTGCAGACAACTTCATGGTCCAGAAGGTGGAAGAGGCCACAAGGGGATCAAATATTCTACATCTGATCCTGACCAACAGGGATGACCTTGTTAATGAGGTAGAAGTGGTTGGATCTTTAGGGGGGAGTGACCATGCCCTACTGGAATTTGGCATTCAGTGGGAAGGAGAAGATAAGTGTAGCCAGACACTCATCTTAGATTTTAAAAAAGCGGACTTCTGTAAACTCAGGGAGCTGCTGGCTGGAATTCCGTGGTCAAGAATAGTGAAAGGGAAAGGAGTTCAGGAGGCATGGGAGTTCCTTAAAAAGGAAATACTGAAGGCACAGTCTAAAACTGTGCCAATAAGGAGGAAAAATGGAAGGCATCTGAAGAAACCAGAATGGTTGACTAAAGAACTCTCAGCTGAGCTAAGTGTTAAGAGAAACATGTATAGGAAATGGAAGAAGGGGGAAACCATCAAAGAAGAATTTAAGCAAGTAGCCCGGAGATGTAGGGAGGAGGTCAGAAAGGCTAAAGCACAGAACGAACTTAGGCTGGCCAGAGACATTAAAAACAATAAAAAGGGCTTTTTTAAATATGTCCACAGCAAAAGGAAAAAGAAGGAGATGATAGGATCGCTGTGCAGAGAAGATGGTGAATTATTCACAGGGGGAAAAGAAAAGGCAGAACTACTTTACACCTTTTTTGCCTCAGTTTTTTCCCAGAAGGACACAAGCACTCAGCCTGGCAGTTGGGGAGCAGGTGAGGAAGCAGGGGAAATGAGGCACATAATAGGTAGAGAGGTGGTACAGGAATACCTGGCCACACTGGATGAATTCAAGTCTCCAGGGCCAGATGAATTGCATCCTAGGATATTAAAAGAGCTGGCAGAGGTCATTTCGGAACTGCTTGCTATAATCTTTGAGAAATCTTGGAGGAGAGGAGAAGTTCCAGCAGACTGGAAGAGAGCAAATGTTGTCCCCATCTTCAAGAAGGGGAAAAAAGAGGACCCAAATAATTATCGCTCAGTCACCCTGACATCAGTACCCGGAAAGATCCTGGAGCAGATCATTAAACAGTCAGTTTCTAATCGCTTAGAAAGGAAGGCGGTAATCACGAGAAGTCAACATGGATTTCTCAAAAATAAATCATGCCAGACTAATCTTATTTCTTTTTATGATAGAGTTACTAACTTGACAGATGAGGGGAATGCTGTGGATGTAGCATATCTCGATTTCAGTAAGGCCTTTGACAAAGTTCCCCATGACATTCTTGCAATGAAGCTGGTAAAATGTGGGCTGGATAGGGCTACTGTTAGTTGGATTTGTAATTGGTTGACCGACCGAACCCAAAGAGTGATCACGAATGGCTGCTTTTCCTCCTGGAGAGAAGTGACTAGTGGGGTGCCACAGGGTTCTGTCCTAGGCCCAGTGCTGTTCAATATTTTTATCAACGACTTGGATGAAGGAATAGAGGGCCTGCTCATCAAATTTGCAGATGACACCAAATTGGGAGGGGTTGCTAATACGCCAGAGGACAGGATCAAAATTCAAAATTTTGGAGAGCTGGATAGATTGGAGAGCTGGGCCAAGGCTAACAAAATGAAATTCAACAGAGAGAAGTGTAAGTTCCTACACTTAGGTAGAAAAAATGGAATACAGAAATATAGGATGGGGGACACGTGGCTGGATAGCAGTACGTGTGAAAAGGATCTAGGAGTCTTCATAGACCACAAGCTGAACATGAGTCAGCAGTGTGATGCAGCAGCCAAGAAAGCCAATGCAATTCTCGGCTGCATCAACAGGAGTATGGTGTCTAGATCGAGGGAGGTACTGGTACCACTCTACTCTGCTTTGGTTAGGCCTCATCTTGAATACTGTGTCCAGTTCTGGGCACCCCAATTCAAGAAGGACACAGTCAAGCTGGAGCAACTCCAGAGGAGGGTGACCAAAATGGTGAGAGGTCTGGAAGCCATGCCCTTTGAGGATAGACTTAGAGAGCTGGGTATGTTTAGTCTGCAGAAGAGAAGGTTAAGAGGGGATATGATAGCCATGTTTAAATATTTGAAGGGATGGCATGTAGAGGAAGGAGACGACTTGTTTTCTGCTGCTCCAGAGACCAGGACAAGGAGCAATGGATTCAAGCTGCAGGAAAGGAGATTCCACCTGAACCTCAGGAAGAACTTCCTGACAGTCAAGGCTGTCCAGCAGTGGAATATGCTGCCTCGGAGTGTAGTGGAGTCTCCTTCCTTGGAGGTTTTTAAGCGGAGGCTAGATGGCCATCTGTCAGGAGTGCTTTGAGGGTGTTCCTGCATGGCAGGAGGGTGGACTGGATGGCCCGTGTGGTCTCTTCCAACTCTACATTTCTATGACTCTATGACTTGAAAGGGGATAGCATTCCCCTTCTAGAGCAAGATACTATATTCTCATTGAATTTTGTGTTTTCCTAATCATAACAAGTGTTCAGAGTGGAGGAAGGAATTTTTAAAAGGAGTTACACTTAACAGTTCCAAACACAACTTAAAAGTAACAGGAGTAACCTGTTCAATCAGCTGTCCAGAGGCTAATAGCTGATGGACAATCTCAAGATCTTTGCTACTTTCCCTTTTTATGGTTTAAACTGGACAGCCCTTACTTTCAGAGAGAGGTCCTCTTTAGCACACAGCCTCATTATCTAAATGCAACAGAGCAACAAGGGTTCAAAATCAGTGCAAACAGTCACTGGCTTTTTGCTGGTTTCAGAGGTGGCCACCATAACCATAACAGCAATTGAACCTTTTGCCTCCTAGCAACAAAAATATGCCCATTTGGAAATTTGTTTTTTGACTTACCCATAATGTTAACTAGAAATGAGAAAAGAGATTGTTCATTTTCTACTGTCCATGAAGAGCACACTAGACTCACAACTCTTCCTCTGGTGTCTACAATTCCCAGACCAACCGTAGCAGCCTGGACGATGTAATCAAGTGTGTGGATGGCTGAATCACTCTGATCGCTGATGAAAATACAGCTGCTATCGATTCTCTGATTACCCTGATTGCCCTTCTCAGGTCAAGATAGAGGCCCACCCCATTGTTTAGCAAATGCAGTATTCTGTTCACTACATCAATTACCATGACCCTGGGGGCTCAGAAGGCCTCCCCACTCACCCATTTACAGTGACAGCTGTCATGCTAATGAATCCACGTTGACATTATAATTAAACCATTATACAAAGTGAGGCCTTTGCACTAACAGACCAGTCCAGAAGGCAATCCTTCCTAACTTTTAGCAGTACTATGGCTTGAAAAGTAGAAAAGGCAGCCTTCAGAGAGGGCTAAATATATTAGTCAGGGGAAAGAGGAGCATGGAAACTGTCAGAACAAGGTAATGACAAGCCTTTGTTTCTTCTGTGGTCTTTGGTAATCAGATATTAATTACCAGTATGGTGGTCAGCTCATGGAGTTGCACCTCGTGAAGAAACAGCCTTGTCATCATCTTTGTACCAACGATGGGGTAAAGGGAAGTAGACTGGCCCAGTCTTCCTGCACTGAACATCCTGTTCCATAGTTTTGTAACTGTGGCAAAAGATTCAGGATTCTGTGACAGGACAGACCAACCATGAAGAAGGGTATAAATTTCCAGTGACAATTTAATCTCCTGGACAGGACTGGTCCTACTGTTAGGCAGAGTGAGGCAACTACCTTTGGCAGCAGATAGTGATGACATCAGTGGCGGCTCCCTTTTTGTCCTGTTGGACTCCCCAGTTGCTCCTCACTGTTAACAGGAATGAGCAATGTTTGTGCCTTCAGCTTGTTCTGAGGGCCCTAATCTAGCCTGCCATGTTGGATGTAGTAGAGTATACCATCCTATTGCCAGGGTGAAAGTTAGGTTCAATGGCCAGCTCAGGCACCTTCTGTAGGTCAAGAGAAGGAAGAGGAGATACAATCTGGTGTTTTGGTTCAAACAGCAACATTTCTTGGGCTAGCCTTGAACCTGGGTGACCTGGCATAGATTTTGCTTGACACACTTCTTGACTGGGAAGTTTTTGAAAATGCTCTTACTACATAATAAAGGAGAAATGGAAAGATTTCCAGATGCATGAAAATATTGATAGTTGTCTAGCATAGAAATAAAGCACTTACTCATGATATTTTGGAAGTGTGAAAGGAAGATAGCTTATACACTGATTTGATTATAAAAAGCTTAATCTGAAAGGCTTAAGTGTATTTTTTAAAAAAGAAAAAACTTTTCAAATATTCATGCCATTTCTGCACGACGACACTCTTCCACATTGTCGCGCTGCAGTCCTGGGTCTGGAAGGAAGCACCTGCTCAGTCCATACGGAATGGAGCACAATGGCACCACCTCCTCCTTCCACAGCATAGCCAGGCATTTTCCATTGCTGTACTATGGAAGGAAGCATCTCCAATGTGCTCCCACAACTTCCGCACAGCCAGAAGTGATGGGAGCACCACGTGATCACAGGTGCAAAACAGATTTTTTCCATTTTGCAAAAACTGCACCAGTGCGATCCTTGGGGATGGGATGGCAACGGGCCAGTGAAGATGTTGTGTGGAAGCACAACCTGCCAACCACTGCCATGCTGTCCCAAAAGCAGCTTAGCCCTGTCGTGTGGAAATGGCCTAAGACCGGATCTTCAACCTGACCCTGTCATCTAAACCTACTGAATTTTTAAAGAAACATCTTAAACCACTAGTGACCACACAGAAAGAGACTGGCCCTCCATTGGAAAAAACAAACATGATGCTAAGTGACGGCTTGCTAGAGTCTGGCAAACACCACTAGCTGAAATGCTAATACAGGTTTCTCAGAGGACCATCTAAGAAAGACTATGTTTTAGGAATCTTATTTATCCTTAATTCCCATGTAAGCAACAGTCACCCTCTCAAAAGAGGTTGTTTTAAGAGAGATTTTCTCTCTCTACCAGCCCTAATAATTGTTCCTCTGATAATATACATTTTATGACCCCCTTAGATTTAACTGCTATGTTAAATCATGGCTTTTAGACTTTGTACTTGCATTCAAGGTATCATTTGTTGCCTTTAGGTGATCTAGCATGGTGTAGTGATTTGAACATTGGATTACAGACCCCGGAGGCTAGGGTTCCATTCCCTGCTTGGCCATAGAAACCTACCGGGTGACCTTGGATACATTATATACTCTCAGCCCCAGAAAACCCCATGATAGTTTTGCCTTAAGGTCACCATAAGTCAGGAACAACTTGAAGGCATTTGAAAGCAAATGAAATATTTAACGTCTTACACTACTTCCAGAAGACACTGACATTCAGCTTTCAGGACTCCATGTGCCATTACAGTTCACATTTCCTGCTCCAAAATGCTAGACTTTTTTGGAATCTTTACTAAATGCTAACCAACATGTGAATTCCAGTTCCTAAGTTATTCAGGCAGCATTATGTCACATCAGTTGAGATAAACACACACACACACGCAAACACAGGCCTGTTGTGAGAGAAAACAGAGCTAGTCTGAGAGAATGGAATTACCAATGGGTCACAACAATTAAACTAAAATGATAATTAACTTCTTTAACTGTAGCATTTCATAAAAAAGACAGCGCTCACACATTTATTTATTTCTAAAGTTAAGCAATGTCTAACTCCAAAAAATAACAAGTGAACAATTGGGTGGCGAGATATGCAGTTTCAGTAAGACAGACGAAGAGACATCCAGATTCTAAACATATTTCCCTGGAAAGTCTGTGAGATTTTCTTCTGTACTTGAGCCTTTGTTTCTATTTATAACAGGGATTAGGAGCTGGCTGATAAGCTGACTCTATGTTTTTATGTCCCTTAATTTGACATCTTTCTCTCCAATCTCTTTATCAAGAAGAAGGCGGAGGAGGAGGAGGAGGAGGAGGAGAGGAGGGAAGGAAGGAAGGAAGGAAGGAAGGAAGGAAGGAAGGAAGGAAGGAAGACTCAGACAGTAGCTTCTTAGTGCCCCTGTCTCTGCTACAGATGGGTCCCCTCGATCCCCAGTGTAATCTCTGCAGCCTGAAATTTTACAAGATCCCCACAGCTCTTCAATTACCTTCTTTGGCCTGTCAAGACTCCAGCATCTCAAATTCAGTTAGGTGGTGTTTGGAGCTCTGCCAAAGGCCAGCCTCTGCTCCTAATGACAGCCAGCTGAGGGGACACTGAGAGGGGCCAGATTCGATTTGCCGGCCCTCTAATTGGATTAGGGGAGCAGGGTTTTTATTTTCTCCGAAGTTGGCAGTAACAGGAATGAATGATGGCCAAAGGATGAGCTGTCAATGTCAACAAAGGCTTAGAAACAAAATAATAATAATACTAATAATCAGAGGAGATTTTTAAAAAAACAAAGATTTTTTTTTTTTTTAAAAAAAAAGAAGAACAGTGGGAGAAGTTCCTGGCTGGCTTCATGGCAGCAAATGGGGACAGCTGAGTCAATTGTTTTGGTGACAACGTTCTGTTTGCACTCTCTGCCTGTGGTACAAATTACCATAGATTTGTAGGCAGGGAAATGTCAAACCGCAGAAATTCCCCTGTGGTTTTCCTTTTAAAATTTAAAATTTCTGGCTTTGAGTTCTGATTTAATAAAATGAACACTAAGAATAAGTATTCCTGCTTTCTTCTGGTGGTAAGAGAAAACAGTTTTGCTTGTGTCATGAACCAATATTACAGTACAGTTTCCTTGTTTTGCCAAAACATATTATAATGTATCTGAATCCTGGACTTTGGACTGATAAAATGCACAGCCTCTCTAGGAACAGCTTCCCATCCCTCTGTTTTCTTACACTTTTTTCCAGAGGACATAGTAAAGAGCAATAAGTAATATGCCCAACAAATCCTCAGCTGACAGCTTTCCCATTGTCCGACTGACATTTCCTTCACTCCTGCCCTGCCCTGGAAGAACAAGAGCAATACATGCGGGAAAGGTGAAGAAAATGGGCTGGGGACTTTGCGTAGTCCTGTTGTTGTACAGCTTGACCAAAGCTTCTACATTACTAGGAGAGCCCTTCTTTTGAAGGCATTGTCTGTCTGAAGAGTTGATGAATCCTAGGCCTTTTCCGCACTACACTCTTATAGCGCGATGATTCCACTTTCAACATCCTCTGGAATCCTGGGGTTTGCAGTTTCTGCAAACTGCAAACCCCGGGATTCCAGAGGATGTTGAAAGTGGAATCATCGCGCTATAGAGTGTAGTGCGGAAAGGCCCTAGTCGAGTTTAAAAAAGGGAATAAGATACATGGGGCTTTCATACTGTCTGTCAAACAGTCAGTTAACAGCTCAACAGCAGATTGAGAATCCAACTGCAAGTGAGAGTTATATATTTGTAGTTATTTCTAAAATTCCAGGGACAGATGTGTAAGTGCAAATTTTGTGTAAATCAGCGTCCTTTTGTGTTTTTTATTTTTTTATTTTTAATATAAAGGGTTCTTTTTAGCGCACATTTATATTGCGGTGGAATGGCATTTGCCAAAGGATAAAACTAAGTTAACAAATTTTAAATACAACAAATTAATGGGTGAAATAGAAATTGATTGTATACAATTATAGGATCGGCTGAACAGTTCCTAGCTGGATGAGAAAGGCCCATGAAAGTTATCGGAATTCTGAATTTGTTAACAAACATTGCAACCCTCAATGAACTATATGGACAAAATGTACATTGAAGTCAATGAAAGTTCTGAAATCAGCTAAATCTCTGTCCTCCTAACTGGTTGCAGACCAAAAACACAGCTCACAGGTACCATTAAAATCTCTTAGGTCCTTTCTGCAGTAGACTGTTATAGCGCTATTATTCCACTTTCAACGTTCTATGGAATCCTGGGATTTGCAGTTTAAGGAGGGGCCATCCAGGTTTCTCAGTGGCTCTTTTGTGCCTATTGCATCAACATCCCAGTTTCTTTTCTGGAAGTTATCTATTCTGTCACACTTTGGTAGCAGCAGCAGAAAGGATATTCACAATATGCCAAAAGTTGTTAAAAATAGGTTTCTGGAATGTGGGAAAACCCTGACAAAGACAGTCCTAGATAGGTGAGAATCTTCAGTTTGGGACTTGTTTTGTGCAAAAAATGCATGTTGGTATTCTGTTCAGAAAATGGCATTTTCTGCTCTGAAAATAAATTTCCTGTGTGGAAAAAAATAGTTCTGTGCAGAAAACAAGCTTCTTGTATGGAAAATAGCAAATGTTTTTCAATGCAGAAAATACGTCCTGAATTGCAGAAGTCTTTACAAGCTGCACAGTTTTGATTACTTTGTTGTAGCAAGGACTAAAATGGTAAAGTGTTTAACATGTTTTAATGTGTTTAATTTATTGTTGGAAGCAACCTTGGGTCCCACTCTGGGAGAAAAGCAGCATATAAATAAAATAGATAGATAGATAGATAGATAGATAGATAGATAGATAGATAGATAGATAGACAGACAGACAGACAGACAGACAGACAGAGTCATTCATTTGTGCCTGTGAACAACATTTATAACAATGTACATGCCTGTTTGACAGTCCTAGCCACACTTGCCCATTTCCATTTCTAAAAGAAGAAGGAGAAAAGACCATAGCTTTTTAGAAACAGTTTCTTTGCCTCCATTTTCAGGGCTGTCCTTGAGAACTCATTTTTTCCCCCTTTTTGTCTCCAGTGTCTATATTAAAGGCCCCAAGCCTTACCACAATGTAGAGAGAGGAACGCTGGCTTTTTTCACTTGCGCCACATTATCACAGAAAGGTGGATTAGAAGTTATCTCAGCTCTGCTTTCTTTCAGGGCTCCTTGGCAACACAACCAGCAAGATATAAATATGTGCTCAAAAAAACTTTAAATTTAAAGAGAGGGCATACATGTGAGCCAGGAGACACAAGTACTTTGGTGCCACAGAAGCCTGTAGGACAAAAGGGCAGAAACCTCAGTCTTTCAAGATCAGTGTTTTCTTGCATCTGACCCTCATGGTGGAACAATGCTTGTTGACCAGCTTCAGTGATAAAATGATTGACTAAGTTGCTAAGATAAAGAATTCAATAAACATTTTATTTAAGAAATCTGATTTTAAAAATTAAATTAAAAACCAATTGTTTTTAATGAATTGGTTTGGTCAGGTGTAACCTAGAAGCATAATTTATGAATGTGAAACAGCTCTTGTGGGAGCTTTCCCAGTATGGTGCCCTCTGGATGTTTTGGACCATATCTTCCATCACTTCCAGTCAGGCTGCTAATGGCTATGCGAGCTGGGGACTGGTTGTAGTCCAACTCACATGGAGGATACCAGGTTGGGGAAGACTACCCTAAAGAACATCTCGGGACAAGACCCACTGAATGAA
The DNA here is from genome assembly GCA_948472985.1 of Iguana delicatissima. NCBI lineage: Eukaryota > Metazoa > Chordata > Lepidosauria > Squamata > Iguanidae > Iguana > Iguana delicatissima. The sequence goes on along the minus strand of CAOKZL010000410.1, from coordinate 965,495 downwards.
CGGGAGCACTTGGGAGTGCAGAAGCTTGTCAGGGAGGAGCAGGCAGGGAAAGATGGTAATTCACCATGATTCCACCTAATTGGGGCTGCTATTGAAGCAGATTAGAAGCTGAGCTTTCATTTTTGTCTGAAAGCAAACTTTTACGGATAGGCATTGAAAGTGGGCCTGATGGGCCCCACTAGGTTAGAGCAAGGGTAGACAACTGTGGCCCTTTCCGCACCTTACCTGTTTCTGAAGCCACTGCATGGGGATGCAAGGAAAGCCCCTCCCAGGAGGGAGCGCTTCTGTCATGCTCCCCTTGGCACCTGCTGCCTGCCGGAGGGAAGAAGAGTGATGGCTCCACTCCTCTCTTCAACAGTGCAGCCCAGCATTTTCCAAGGCTGCACTGGGGGAGGAAGCACAGCCATTGCACTTCCTGCCATTCTGCACAACAGGTAAGTGCAGGAGGGAGGATTATGCAATCACGCGTCATTGACAGAAGAAACCCATCAATGATTTAATTTGTGATCCCATGGCCACTGCAGGTTGGGGGCGGTGTGCAGAAAGGGCCAGTGGCAGATCAGAATCTATTTTCTACCCAGGGACCCAATAGGGGCCACACAGACTGTCTCCCACGCAAAAAAAAAAAAACAAAACAGTCCACTTCTGCTTTGAAAAAATGCTATTATTTTATGTTAAACAGTACTTCTGATAGCCCACTAGTTACTTATGAAGGCCAGACTATGCCTGTGTAGCTTACTTTTTGGTCATTGCAGAGGTTTGAACTTCCTGATATCTGAACAATGACCAAACACCTGCTAGCTTTCAAGCTGTTGCTGCCCAGCAGAGCCATTTACCAGCCATTTATTGACCTTCAGAAGACATGCTGTCTGTCACTTGTGCCCAGCTACCAAAACAAGCTGGATGCTTCCCTGCTGCTGTCTTGCCTCACTCTCCACCAGTCACTAAATGGCCATGGGGAGGACTGCAGTGTACTACTGCAGTGTACTACTCTCTTGTTGCAAGAGCTCTACTGGTCTGTTACAGGCACTATTTAAAGGGCTGTTTATGACCTAGGACATTTTGAGGACTATATCTTCCCATACCAGTCCACCTGCGCTCTCAGATCTTTGGGGGAGTTCTTTCTCTCAATTCCTCCAGGCATGTTTGGTGGGAAGAAGAGAGAGAGCCTTCTCAGTAGCTGCTCCCAAGCTTTGAAACTCACCCCCTAGGAAGACTTGGATGGCTTCATCCTTGATCTCCTGCTGGCAAAATGAAAATGTTCCTGTTCTGTCAGAGTTTTAGGAAGTGACTGCAATGAGTTTTTAATGATGTGCTTTTTTATTGATTTTAATATTTTTTCAATAAATTTTATAGATTGTTTAATAGGTTTTTGAAAAACTTTTATATATATTTTATTAATTTTTAAAATGTTTTAATCAGTATAGGTGTTAAAATTTTCCACAGCACTGTAAGTCTCACTATTGCAAAAAAGGCAAAATGTCAAGGAATACAATAATAATAAAAATAACATTTCTGCCTCTGCAGAACTTTATTATACACCTCCCAATCCATCATCTCAGGTGTGCATGTGTGTGTAGGAATGAGTAATAACAACTTCCAGGAGATGAAATTCAACAGAAAAAGACTGTTTGTGGAAATCGGTTTCAGATTCAGACCCAGAAAACCAGCTTAGGGGGCTAGATGTAGACCAAGAGCCATGTTTTGCCCATGCCTGCACTAAATCTTTAAGTATTATCCTGCACCTATGACAAGAACCAACCCAAAATATGAAATGGTACTCCATCCATTCCATTGTACTGTCAAGGAGACAGTGTTATCCATAACATCTGAAGACAGCAAGCTAGTTTCAGTGTGCAGGACGGGCTGCAGAGCATCCACAGCTCTGCTTTCCTTGCTGGCTTCCCGACATCTGTGCCTGGGGGTGCTGCCTCATTCTGCCCAATGGGAAAAAATGATCTTTTAAAAGGCAGGGCAGCCTGTACCTAAAGCAGTCCCAGGGGATGTTTGCCCAGGGGGAAAGCACCATTTAAAAAGTGGCAGAACAATCAGGACAATTTGGTGTCAATCCATCATGAAACATGTAAAAAAAACAAAACATGGAGGACAAGATTGTTCTGGGAGTCCCAGTAAGATAGCCTCCCTTCTGTGCAGCTACTGACAGGACAGCCAATAATTTACTTAGATATCTTTAAATTCTGCATGAATGATCTTACTGAGGAGGGGGACACTCATAATTTACAGTTTTCCCTCCAATTTCACAAGGGTTTGGGATGCAGAACCTTTTCAAAAGTGGAAAAACTGTGAATAACTCGCTTGCATTCCCCCTCCCATTCCTTTCCAGACTCCCCCCTTCCTGTTCCCATGCAAAAGGGAAGGCAATGGGGGGTGTCCTTCCTTTCCCCCTCCAGAGCTCCCACTGCTCTTCCTATGTATTTTGGCCTGGCATGGAGAATTCGTTTAAGCCTTCATCCCACCATTTCTTTCTGTTTTTGCCTTGGCACAAGTTCTCTATGCTGGGGCAAAATGCATAGGAATGGCAGGAAGAGCTCCAGCGGGGGGAAGGAAGGCTCTTGCAAGCTTTCCCCCACCCTCTTTTCCTTCCATTTTGCATGGGAAAGGGGAAGGAGAGAGCTCCAAATGAAGGCTCGCATGAGCTTTCCCCTACCCCCCATTTGCTTATGTTTTGCTTTGGCATCAATTCTTTGCACTAGGGCAAAATGCATGAAAATGGGAGGAGGAGAATGGGGGGAGATGAATAATCAGATTCACGAATGTCAAACCAGTGACTGTAGAGGGAGAAATGTATTTTACTTTAAATGGTCTTATCAGGAGGCTCTTTGTACAGTGATATATATTACTTCATTTCAAAATGTGGTAATGCCCTAATATATTTGGAAACCATCTTCCCATTCTGCTCAGTAGGAGTCCTCAGCCTCTGCCCTAAAATCCTGCTCAGAGCACACTTTTGCCTACAGGAGCCCTCTACTCATTTTCATCTTCTCACTCTACATATGAATCAGTGACTTAAAGGCTATTCCTAGTCCCACCTAGAATAGACCTAGTGCATTAGTTAGATTTACATAATGGGGATGCACCATACCTCAGTTGCTTTGATTGGTCTACTCTGCTTGAGACAATCAATCGCATCTACAAGTAGATGGAAAGTTAGGCATGCTTGAGTCCATTGAAATCAAAAGACTTGAGTATACCTAACTCCATGTTGGATTGTTGCCAAATACATCTGACTTGTCCCTTGTCATTTATCCCACAACACAGCCATTTATCTCATTTTATCATATTATATAGTCCCTAATATCAGAGCATCCTAGTTTCAAAGCACTCAACTAAATAGACTATGGGGAGGGGAGTCATGGCCCTTTCTCTGTGACCCCTTAACCTGGGGCAAACTGGTTGTCTTAACTGGTGCAAGAATGTTGCCCCTGTTTTTCTATATCATGAAGAGTATCCACAGTTTGTCACCAGTGGCACTACTGAGGCTTCATTGCTCATATGTTCATCAGACAATGGGTAACTTTAAAAAAAGCTATTACTATAAATATTGGCAGTCTGGGTCAAGCAAATAGCACTATATAAACACAGAGTTTCTCAAAAGGCTCTTGGAAGAAAGCTCTTTAGTGATGAAATTTTTTACTTAAGAAAAACTCCTAAATCAATTTCCATCTCAGCCACATTTTCTCCACTCAGCAGTTCCATGAACTCTCACTCGCTTGCCTTTTCTCACTCTGTTCATTGGCTCAGTGGGTTAGAGGGCTTACAGTTTCCCACTATGCCTGGACTGAAAGCAAACGCATTGCAACATGGTGACCACATCTGAGGTGCTCCTTGTGACCCTGGTGGGGTTTTGCAATGTTTGAATCAGTTCTCAGGCTGAGAACAGAGCTGGAAAGGAGGCTGCTGAAGGCAAGAGGGCTTAGATATTGGACAAGCAATACAGACCATTTTCCTCCAGCAGTATTAATCTTTGCTGGTGCTACAACAGCTGAGCTTCATTCAGTATCAGTTTAACATACCAGAGACTTAAAGGGGCTTTACAGACCAGGTCTGCTTTTATGGGATAAAAAATGGGCCTCCAGCAGAAATGAACACATCACTTGTGTTCTGGCAGTTGAAGTCTTATTGGACCAGATCCCTCTCCCTGCCGTTACTGTTTTAGAACCATATTCACCACAAAAGAGTCCTAATTTCAGAGGTTGGAATAACATATATAACTAATAGTGGTACATTATGTTACTTTGGGAAAACAACATCACTTTGGCAAAACAAAAAACAAAAAAAACCATAATGACTGGTAGCATTGAGTAATGATTCAACTAAAGAATTTTTGGTCTTTTAATATTTTTTCGGCCCTTCTACATGGCCACCTGCAACAGAAGGCTCATGAGATCGGGGTCATTGATGGAGTTTCTCCTTCAAAAATATAGCCCGTGATCACATGAGAAGGGCGGGATCATGATGTCATGCAGAAGCATTGTGGTGGTCCCATTTCTCTCGTGTCCCCATGCCGGGATGCCATCATCCTATAGAAAGGGCCTTTGTGATGCATTTCCTCTTTTGAGGAGGGTGCCTGTTAAGTGGCCAACCCAGCTGAAATGTTACAAGAAAAAAATCTGTCAGCATGTCCAAAGGGCAAAATCTTTAATCTTTCTTAACCTTAGTGGTGATGAAGCATGATGGGAGTAGTACTACACTAACATTTGAGTCTACTCTAAGTATGACAGAGTCTAGATCCAATGTTTCATCTCTCTGTTACCATTCAGTGTAGGAGATTAGGGGCCTAGGAAAATACAAAAGACCCTACAGCCTTTAAAGATTGTTTGGTAACATATCAACACCGTCCAGAGAAAAATAAATGAACTTCCACTCATCTAGGTCAGACATTACCTAATTGATAAAGGAGCCGCTATGGGCTGTTGCAGTGAGAATTCCAGTATGCACAGCACACAATCAGGTTCTGTTCCGTTTCACTATGACATCATTCTGACAGATCCCTCCCATGCAGCATGCCGGCTACAAGCTTCCTTTCCATCAGTGATAAAGAAAAAGAAAGTGCTTGTTAATAAGGGTGGAACTTTTGGCAGCTTTTCTTCACAGAGCAATTTTGACTTGTAAATGTTCTTAGGGATCCCTTTCCTGGCATAAGTCTTACCAATGGGCCATCAAGAGCAGCTGCAACTGTGGGTGTCTTCTGAGGTCAGACTTGTGGCACCAGAGTTTTGATGTTACTAAACTGACAAGAGAGCCATTAATACTTTGAGCTGTGCTGGATTTCCACACTCTCCTACCTCCTTTTAGGTGTGATCTACAGACAATTAAAATAGTTCCTGTCCTTCATTTCTTCAAGATACTCACACTGCCTCCCAAGAGGAGTTTCTCTTGTATCTAAAAAGGCATGTCAATGCCACATCAGAATAGTAGATGCATTAGGCACTAAGTTCCAAGATCTGGATTACAGCCTGAGGAGAACGCATGTGTGATAGAGTCTGGGAAAGTAGCTATCCTGAGTGGTAGAGAGCCACCCAGCAACAGGTTGCTAAGCAACCAGAATAGCCACTCCAGAGAGAAACCCAGCCCATTAGTGAGAAGGAGGAGTTGGAAGCCTAAGAAGAAAATGCATGTATAAGTAGGCACATTGAATTGGGTTTGAAGTCAGACTTCAGGGAGGAATGGCTAAGAGTCAGTCTTTCAGCCAAAGAGGTTCTCAGTCAATTGGGGGATTGCATGAAAAGGGTGTTTTCTCAAAGAAAGCCTAGAGAGAGAGGCAGAAATCAACCCACTTTTGGATCTGGTCAGAGAGTGTGACATAGATTTGGAAACGGAGACTTTGGCAAAAGGGTAGCCAGAGACTGATGTGAAAACATAAGGAACTGTCTAAATTCATTCTGAAAATCTGTTTGAGCTTGGACATAATTATGAAAATTAACACTTTATTCTAGTAGTTTAAATAAAGATTATAGTATATTTTTATAAATGTTGATTCAACTGAATGATTTTTGGTTGTTATAACCAAAAATCATGATGTTACCACTGATCATTACAGGGGGTTCTAAATAACTACTGAAAGACTTTACCCTTTTTACATGAAGGTGGTGATTTAAAGGTGAAGGCAGAGCTGTGTGGAGTGACAGGCCTTTAGCAGATTCCAGAGGGAAGGAGAAGGATCCTCTTTTAGACAGTCATATGTCCTTCCTTATACTTATGCTTGATGCTGGCCTCCGTTTGAAGGGCTGTCCAAACCAAGTCCACTTTATGGATAAAGAATCACATGAAGGAAGAGGAAGGCCACAGAGTATATTCCCCTTTAATTCGTAATCGTTATTTCTTAAAAGTGCATGTGCCCATATACCTGAATGTAAACCTAGGCCTTTCCTTTCCTTTCCTTTCCTTTCCTTTCCTTTCCTTTCCTTTCCTTTCCTTTCCTTTCCTTTCCTCTTCTCTTCTCTTCTCTTCTCTTCTCTTCTCTTTTCTTTTCCTTTCGTGATGCATAACCAAGACACTGTACCAAACATACCTGATGACTGAATATTTAAAAGAGACAGACTTGCATCGAAATCACACCTGGTGATAAACTGTCTTGGAATCCCTGGACTCTTTCAAGGACCTTTGAACAGGTATGTGTGACTCATTAAGTCAATGGTCTGTCAAAGAAAATAATTTGTAGTCCTTTATTCATCAGTAAAAGATGCAAAGTGACTGCAAGGGAGACAAGGGGACTGGATACACAGTTTGATTGCCTTTGGCAAACAAGAGTATTCAGCTCCCGTAACTATGGACCCTTGTGGAATTGCTTTCCAGTTCTTGTTAGGATTTTTTTTTAACTGAAATGTAAGGAAAAAGTCAAATCAGCATTGTGTACTTTCTCATAATCTTGGGGATTTTTTTTTCCTTTTTAAATCAGATTAGCAATCCTTATTATGGTGAAAAAAATATTCAGGTGGTTTTTCACACTGGCACTTTCCAAACCTAAATACAAACTGGAACACAACTAGATATTGAAATCTGTACTTTTCCAAAGTTTTCCTTACCATTCAAGTAAAAGAATGCAAAGAAAAATCTGTACATTTGAAACAGTATATACAATCATTTATATATCTCAGGACATGCATGCAAAAGTATTTTATACACTTCCAAACATGTTTGAAAATATGTGCTCAAAATTTAATTATCTGAAAAATGTTGCATATATTTTGAAAATGAGCATAAAAATATTACAGATTTCAGTGCAGACAATGAAAAATTGTAATCTCATACAGAACATGTATGGAATTAATTTAAGAATCAAATAAAAAACTAAACAAAACAGAGTATTGCTCATTCCTAGTTCATACTGCTCTGAAGATAAGTATACAAGTACGTGAGCACTGCTTGCTGCATGGATTGAAACAGATTTATTGGGGACAAATCTCCAGTACCCTGAATGACTACTTGTCCATACTACTGACTAGTAACACCAGTAATGAATTATGCAAGTCAATTTATGCAAGTTACAGAATCCATATGCTTCAATTTTCCTCAAAAGAAAACCAGGACATGTGAAGAAACAACATCAGATTGTGGCCAAGATGACGAAGTTAATGAGGAAGAACACACACACACGGAGCAGCTGCAACACTTTGCTTTTGCCTGTACCTACTAGGAAGAGTATGGCCATTTCTGCCTTACGCTGTTATAGTGCTATTATTCTACTTTCAACATCCTGTTGTATTCTGGGGTTTGTAGTTTACTGAGGCCAGAGAGCTGTCTGGCTGAGAATTCTAAATGCCCCTCCCTAAACTACAAACCCCTGGATTCCATAGGATGTTGAAAGTGGAATAATAGCACTATAACAGTATAGTACAGAAAAGGCCTAAAATTCTGCCCTTCATCTCCTCTGCCCCTTGCTGAGTTAACTGATTGCAAACTACTTTTGTACTTTGAACTCAGTTTGTAGCAATTGAAGTAAGCCCATAGGCAAAGGGGGAAAGTGGGATGATGACAGAGAAAACAAGACATTTCAAGAGCAGTAGAAAAGTGGGGTAACAAAGGATTAATCAAGACTGTCATTGCCAAATCCAGACCGTTGGAGGATATGAAAATCCAATTTTCCTTAATGCAGGATTGCCAAGGCACAAAGAGTAAGTTATGTTACAGAGAGTGATTGAAATTTCGTACACACGGCTTTGCATATGATAACTTTTTGAAAAACTGGAATATTTTCATTTGTATCATGGGTAGGCAAAATGAGACCCACAAAGTTCAGGCCATTTTTGTGCCCTGCTGCCTGTCTCTCCAATGGCCCCCACACAGGAAGAAGAGTTCACGGGGAAAGGATCTCCTCTTGAAAGCCCATAGAAACGTTGACTTTGTCATGTCTGTCAAACATGAACTAGCCCCTCAAACATCTCCCCAAAAACAGAAAGGAAAAAAAATTCAGCAGTCATTTTGAGTTTTAATTTTTAAAAAGTGTTTCTGGGCTTAGCATTTTGGGGCTAGGAGCTGTCACACTACACTCATAGCATTCTAATTCCACTTTAATTACTATGACAACATCCTATGGAATCCTGGGATTTGCACCTTAGGGAGGGGCATTTAGAATTCTCGATCAGAGAGGTCCTCTACTGCATCAACAAACTACAAACGCTAGGATTCCATAGGAGGCAGCCATAGCAGTTAAAGTGTGAAATGACCCCTGGGACAAAAAAAAAATTAGGACCTTGCAGTACTGGAAGTTGCTTGATGCTGATTTACATGGAATAGAAAGCAGATTTTTATTTGAAGAACTTCCTGCTTGTAGATAATCAAGGCCAGAGCAGCAGAAAGAAAGATTCCATCATCCCAAAGTTCTCAAAAATCCCCAAAATGGAAAGAGGACTTTGTATACTTACACATTAAATTACTGAAAGTTTCTTCCCGCCTCTGCGAGAGCATAGGGAAAAAGGAATACAAACAAGGTTTTATTTCAGTATCTTGCTCACTTGACGGGAACATGGCTATAATTCCACAGAGAATAAACATACACACAGGCTATCTTCCCACTCTGGAGGACAGTTTGTTGAAATTAGTGAAGGGATACAGACATTGCTGAGACTGCCTGATAAGAGTTATAAGCATTTGGATTGTTAGTATTAAAGAGAGTGAGCATAACTTTGCTGTCTCCAGTGACTTTTAAAATACAACATTCCCTCTTATAGCTATCTCTTTACCTACTATATTTATGCTGGCAGGGTGGAGTGGGAAGAGGAAAAACTAAAAAAATAGATATCACATGGCATGATGTTTTTCTGGGTGCCTGAATTGCTGTGACAAGATGACAAATCACAACAGTAAACACATAGGAACTGTACAGACTATTTCACTGAATACTAATACATTACATGCATAGCCGGCAAATGTCAGAAAAGAACTATTTCTGTGTCAAAGCTAATTCCGCAACTGAAAAAGAGACCTTCCTTCAATAAACAATGAACATCTGAAAATACTTGGTTATTTTGACCCCCTCCCTCCCCTCAAAACCCAGAACCCTTTTCTGCTAACCAGACTTAAAACAAAGGGCAATTATAACTCTACCCACGAGATTATTGGCAATGCAGCTCAGCTTCTTTTACCTTCTAAGATTTCACGTGACACTCGGTTCTGCAAACAGGAAATCTCAAAATGCAATTTATTTTTTATTTTTTTATTTTTTTTTACTACACCTCCCAGAAAACCCCAGCCAGCATAAGAGGTGATTGGTGGGTTGAGAGAAGTGAAGTCAAAAAGAAAGGTAACATTTTTGAGTTGGATATCTTTTCCAAAAAAATCTATGGCTTGCCGTTTTGCAATGAGATGATTGATAAACAGAGTCTTTTTCTGCAGCTTACCTTCTTGTGGCAGCATTGGTGGTGATCCCGGCAGTGGCTTTGCTAGGAAGGGAGCGCAACAAGAGCGCTCCCCTCTGCATGAGACCAGCTTCCTGCAGAAGGTAGTACAATGGACACACTACCTCCTCCCGCAGAGCAGCCACTGGTCAAGAAGCCTTTAGCAGGCCCCTCTGTCTCAAGCCAGTCCTTTCCTTTTCTGCACCACTATCACCTCTACTCATCCTCATGATCTCTTCCTCTTCCATTCTACATAATCACCCAAATGACAGTGCAAAGCAAAAAAGATACTTTTCCATTCCCTCCATTTTGGTGATTGCTTACGTGCTCAGAGCAGAAATGGCAGGACCCTGAGTCGCTGAAAGTTTGAGATCTTACTTAGATCTGTTGGAAGGACTCTCATTTGCATCCCATAAATTGGGACAACATGTTATGGAAGGACAAGGGAAAAGGCCTTCTCTGCTGTGAAATACCCTCCCCTCAAAGACCCAAATCACACAAACACTGCTGTCATTCTGCCACCAAGTAAATATAAGCCTATGAAGCCTTTTGGGGGGCATTATTGTTTTTGTCTAAATTTGCAATTGTGAGTAGTTTTAAATAGTTTTACTGTTTTAACAGTGACCTGTTTAAGGTATTAACAGGTTGAATATTCTCTTAGCCTTTAAATTATCTTTATTGTTTAAATTGTTTTGAACTGTTCAAATGGCTTTTATTTATGCTGCCCTGAGTTCCTCAGATACAAGGTGTGATATAATATTTTAATAAATAAATAAATGAAATAAATGGTTTGACACTGGGCCCCCTGCAAGGTGTGAGCCTTGTCAGGTGCCCAACAATACCAGCCCTTGATTTAGGCCATAACAGGGGAAAGAGTCTCAATATTTCCCATATACACCATTCTTAAAGAGTTTGTTTTATCAGTGGTTCATATGAAAGAGTTCATTATCATTTCTATTTTACAAATGAGAAAGTGAAACTGAAAGATGATGAATAGGATAAAGCTGCAAACTGGATTTATAGTTCAATAGGAAGATGATCATAGACTCAAGCTCATATCTCTGGTAACTGCACCATGAAGAAATAACCAAATGGTGGATAATGTTGTCGGGGGTACAATCAGAACCACAAAGAGGCATGTCCAGTTTTGTTTCCCATTTGTTTTCATTTTTACATTTTAAAGTTGTTTGATTTATTTTTGTGTGAATTGCACATTTCTGCACAGTACGTGCTAGTAATAATAATTTTTAGCGTTTTTGTAGTGATATAAATGTTCAATAGCATAGCCACTTATACACCAACAACAGCAAAAAAGAGAAAATGTATCATCAAAGATATTTATCTGCACAAATGCAAATACAGAAATAATCACTATAATTTAAATAATAACACAATAAAGAATTCACCACAATGGGAATACTGTGACCAAATGACCTCTGAGCCTGATCAAGTCTACTGTTCATGAGCTAATTGTTGATGGGTAACTTCAAGACCACAGTCTCCTTTCTTATTATTCTTTAGCTCTAAACTGGACTTTGAGAGGACTGTTCTTCAAACCGGTAATTTTAAAACAGAGGACCATTCCCTGATAGCTGTTCCAAGGCAGGGGTGTACTTCATAAAGTAGGACAGGTAACCATGCTCATAGTTTTTAAAGCACAAAGCTTCACTGTGATGGATTTATACCGATTATGTTCTATTAGGTCTCGTTAAAATCAATCTATAAATTTAGTCAAGGTTTAAATCCTATGAATGTCAATGCAAACAAAGTGCAAATAACTTAATCTGGATCCAACTCATGATCTTGTTATAAATCCTTACAAAACAAATGGAAAATTTATGATCGATGGACTACATACAGCCCTCATCAATCTTGTGCCCTTCCTCCATTGCTGAATTTGCCATGATGCTTTTGATTTTAGCAGTGCAAGAATGGTTAAAAAAAAGTCTCATTTTATTTGCATTTTCTTTGAAAACAAGGCATGCGGCAAGCATGTGCCTTTTTTATATTAAAATCATATGGAAATATGATGCTACTTTAAAACAAGCTGTGCCCTCCTTACATGCTTTTTTTTAAAAAAAGAAATCACAGGATTTTTGCCACTGCAATTGACCAATGCATAGGCAAATTTGGCAACACAGCGTCAGAGTACAAAGTACTGCCCCTTGTTCAGTTGTGGTTTAACTGTTGAAAGGAAGTTCCTTATTCCTGCTTTAAAACAACTTTGAAGAGTTGTGTGGTGGGGAAGGGTCCCATAGCAGAAGGAAACAGAAGTGAAGTAGTTCCACTCAGTTAAATCTATTCATGGGAGAGGAGAGGAGAGGAGAGGAGAGGAGAGGAGGGGCAGAATCTCACCCTTCTCTGTGGGCTCAGGCAAAAGGGAACCACTGCAGCCTCTCCCAGCTTGTATATTCTTCCTCAGTTTGTGCTATGTTGACCACGCTCTGGTGCTGGTTGCCCTCATACTTTCTGTGAAATGTTGGAAGCTATGCCAGCCTTATATGGACACTGCCAAGAGGAGAGACACTGGTCACTGGCTCCAGAAAGTCATGTCAAGATGTAGAACAAAGGGTGGGCCTCAAAGATGGACTTGGGAGGCCACATTTCCCTCACTGTTATGCAGACAGAGAAGTGTGGTGGGCCACTTAGCTGCTTGCTCTGCAAGTTTTTGAAATAAAAATTGGCCATCCATACATTAACTATACTGCATTTACATTTACAACTGAAGGCCCACAGTTTCATCCCTTGTTCAGTAAACTTCAAACTAAGCCGGTTTACCAAATACACTTTGCACCTTCCAGAGAAATGCACTGAAGAATCTAAATGGGATCCTCTCATGAACTCAGGTCCTGCTGGGCTCAGGCAAGCAGGAAAGAAGTGAAAAAAGAGTAGTGTTAATGTTTTCCTTTCCTTTTGTTAGTTTATGAATTCCCTCCAAATGAAACTGGGAAAAGAGATTCATCTATAGTTTCAGAGCTGGTGCAGATATACAGTTGGTTTGAGGTCATGGCCAGCAACTAGAAGAGCTATGGATTCTCTTAGTCCACAGTCTCAATTAGAACATCCCCAACACAAACTGGCATGCCTTCTTTTTCCTAATTCTGCCCCCCAAGATTTCAGTAGTGGAGATGCCAAGGTAAGGTCACCCCATCTGATTTCAGCCTTCGAAAGGAAGGATCTGACCTGTTTTAGGGCCTCTGGGATACCTCCTCAGGGACCAATAAAACTACAGCAAGACCCCCAAATAGGTGTCTTGATGGAACCAAGGAAGCCACTGTCCTGAGTCTCGTAGTCGTGAGCAGGGCTATTAATAACAGGGTTTCTTGGAGGCCTCTTATTTATAGGGTTGCTATAGGTTGAAACCTACTTGATCGCAATTAGTAAACAAGAACAATTAGTGTGTGTAGAAGAGATTCCATTGTACATAAACTAATCATTAATACAAAACCATCAGGCTTTTTTTTCTACTACCATTTACTTTTTCTCCCCAAGTACAAATGCTATTTTCTTTGCAGGTAAACATGCTAAGAGCATCCAAATCAGAAGACTAAACGTGCTGCCTTTACTATGCCAAAGCTCCCACAAGTGTCAGCAGGACTTGTTCAGGCAAAGGGAATTAAGTTGTGACAATCAGCTGCACTTTTGTTACCTGTTGGCTCCTGTCCAGATTCCTTTGGGAGCCCTTGTTCTTTGGTGGTCTTTTTTTTTTTTTTTGACATCTTATCTTTCTTATCTCTAATTAGTTTTGCTGAATTCTCCTTGTGCTTCTCTTCAATCAAGTAAAGTTGTCCAACTCTTTTAAAATAAATCAGCTACTAGTAGTAGTAAACTACATCTATAGTCTGTGAGAATGCATTAATAGCTATAATGTCACATATATGGCTCTGAACATGTGCCTTCTAGCTTTTCCCATAATCATTATTTACGTGGTATGAATCTCTCTGGGAACAGCACCTTTTTATCTGACGAAGTTACTCAGTAAGTATGGAAATGTACTCTGCATACACATATTAGGGACACTTCCTCTATTTTTAATTCACATGTTTTAGAGCTAAAGACTGGAATTCAACACAAATTAAACCTTAGCAAAAATTAAGCCCTGGATGGCATTATTCTCATATAAAATATAAAAAATTTGTGCTTATTTTTCATAGATAGGACTGAATGGATAGCATCACTACATAACTTGATCACTAGATGGTAGTGAATTTAGCTGTATCTGTGTAGAGGCAGGTGATTTCCACTGCCATTCTGTTTTCTTCAAGAGAGACGATACAGTTTTTGTCTAGTTTCCTCGCTATGAGGTCCTCTAAATCTGTCATGGCATGGAGTCAGAAGTCTAGTTTTAAGTACACAGTTTCCTAACAAGACAGAAAAGACAACATCAGGATCTTTCACTTTCAAAAATCCAGCAACATAACCTGAACAGAAAGAAAGACTTGTTTGCTTTCAAAAAACAGTACAAGGAGGAGGAAGAGGTCTAAATAAATTCATTCCTTTAGGCTATGGAAAAAGAAGACAACAATGCTACTGCTCAAAGAATCACTCATTCTAGTTGAGTTTTTCAGGCTCCTTAGAAATTAGTGACAAATTATCTGAACGACAAAGTGTTTGTTTAAGCGATAATGATATATTTGTTTCCTTTAAATAAAAATGGGAACATGTGGCTGGTACTGCATGTAGTTTAGTTGGTAAGCAGAGCTGGATTTAGATGTATCTAGTTTCCTGTTGCTGGACTGTCTTGTTTAAGAGAGACAAAGTTCTAGTCTAACTGTCTGATCGCTCTTTCATCTAAGTCTTAAATCAGAGAAGTGAACACAATAATCAAATATTCAAAGACTAGAATAGTGAAGTTATTGAAGTTCTTCAGAATTAATCTGGTCTCATAAATAAGGATGTCTGCTTTCCTCATTCCATTTTGGATTCTCCTAGCATAGACTTGTACAAAAGTATTATTATTCATGCATATATTTATTTTCACATTTTGCAATTGTTTTTCCAGGAAAACTGACCCAAAGCAGTTTACGATAAAATAATAAAACAACCAATGGCATATCAAACCCAAAGAATATGACCAGGGTAGCAATAAAACTAAGTAATATTGTTACCCTGTAAACTGGGGGTCCCAGGAGGGGCGCCCAAATAAACAACCAACAACAAGCAAAAATGGGGGAAATTAGCTGGAGCACTCTCTTGGCTAACGAAAGGCAGGGCAATGCAGGATCTTTCATCCTATGTATACCGGTTCAGGTCAGTGAGGAGTCAAGCAATTTAAAATACTAACAGTTTTTATTAAGCACAGAAAATAGTAAAACTCAAACACAACTAACTAGCGAAGAAAGAAAGAGAGTTTTAGAGAAATAAGCAATACGCCACCTGTCCGAAGTCCTGGAGATGCCAATTGGAGGGAAGGAAGGAAACCCGGTGTGGAGACCGAGAGGAATCTGCTGAGCCAAGCAGCAGCAAGACAATCCGGCAAGAGTTCTGGACGGTTTCAGTGATTCAGCAAGGGTTTAAGTGATTTCAGCAAAGTCCAGCGAGAGTTCCAAAGAGCTCTCAAGACGGGGCAACTTTTATAGGGACAGAACGACCACAGGCTAGACTGGTCTTCACAGGAGAACAATGAGTTTTGGTCTGAAGACAAAGGCTCCGAAAGGTTGCAATTTGCATGATTGAATTATGAACTGAATTGACAATAGTATAGCTGATATGTAGATGCGGCTAGCTCAGCCGTTAAGTGCCTGGCTTGCCAGGGTGTTTTCACAGGCAAAGAGCTCTCTTCTTGCAATCAAGGTGTTTGTGTAGGGTGGCTTCCCTCTGAAGCGGAACTGGCTATATCTGGTATTTTATAACTATCACCCATGCCTAGCATCGTGCTTGTTCGGCAGAGCCTTACAAACACTTAGCTAGTGGCAGGAAAAAGGGCCAAATTATGATATCAAAATGATATCTTAGTTCACCAAAGACCAGACCAAATTGCCACGGTAACAATCCCCCCCCCAAAAAATGGGCAATTTGATACAAATTGTTCATTTTCCAATCAAACATTTTAACAGAAATTAAGAGCCGAATAGAGGTCTATGGATCTCGGAGGCATATTACACCAAGGGATTTTGCAACATTCCTATCTAAATAAAACATTCCCTAACTAACAACAAATTCAATGCAAAGCGGGCAACAAGAAAGCCTAACTCTAATGATATATAAACAAATGCAATAAAATACAGTAGCATATGAAATGCAGGCAATACATTCTGCACAAACGGATGCAAAATGGCAAAAATTCCAAACTGCAAATGCAGGCAAAATCCAAATGGGGAATGAAGACAAACTAAATGCGGGCAGAGTTCAAAACTGAAATCAGGTGAATGCGGGCAGAGTTCGCTATCTGAATGCAAATTGGGTGAATGCGGGCAGTTAAACAGGATATGGGCAGTCCAATGACGATGCGGGCAGCAAGAAATCCAGTGGTGATGAGAATATGGCAATACAAGTCCAAAGTCTGGGGAGGTGAGGCACGAGCAAAGTCTCTGCACCCGCCCCGCCCCCCGAAATGGGAAAAGTTCGGGGTCTGGAGAATGTAGGCACCAAAAATAGTTCCAGTCCAGGGTTGAGCTAGCCCAGGCATGCTAGCTCTTCTGAAAATCGGCAAAACAGGAACAGTGAAAAGTGGCAACAGGCAAAGCGGCAACAGGAACAGTTCTCAGGAAAGGATTTGCAAAGCAGCAACAGGAATAGTCCAAAACAGGAAAGCAGGCAGCTGTACTCTGGATAGTTCGTTGAGGGTGCAGCTGGCTGGACACCCCAACTGCAGGAGCAGGAGCAGGAACAGGAACATGTTGTCGACACGGGCCGGGCGCCTCGACTGGAGCCGTGGTGTGGCTGGATTCACACACACACACACACACACCACAATGCTTCTGGGGCGGCGGCCATATCCGGGATGGCCTCGACTGGACCTATTGCTTTTATTGGAAGGAAGACTGACAGAAGTTATAGCAAATGAAAATATTCAATGCAAATTGGTGGCGTGAAACCCCTTTGGAGTGGAATTTGGATTGCGAATTTTTTATAAAGATGGGGAACCTTGGTGGGTTTACAGATGCCAGGCAAAAGGTGCTAACATGAAGGAGACATGGGTGACTGTCCCAGACCTTGGTCACTTTAAGGTGGAAGACGGTCTGACCGCACCTCGGTGGTACGTTCTGTGGTAGCTCGGGCCTACTGGACTTCCTCCAGTATTTCTCCAATGGATGAGCAAATTTGGAACACAGTCTGGGACTGCGAAGCATCTGTCTTTTCATGAATACATGATTGCTTCTCTGGTCTCAGCTGATCTAGGTTATACTCTGGCCTTCGCCGGGCGGCGAGGGTCCCCCAATACCAGTTGAAAAATAGAACTTAAAAACCAATCCAGAGCAAGCACAGACTACGCTTGTTCATTTGCCAGAGCAGACGTTGACGCACCCAGAGATTGTCCAGGATGGATAGGCTTAAGTATGCAAATGTTCTATTAACATATGCAAATGAATAACAATGCACCGGGGCCAAGCGTCTTGCCAATTGTGTGGGTCTCCGGCCCTTATGGGGCGTCGGAGAGTGGGCATATACCTTTTGAAACATATGGCCGAATTGAATTGCGACTAAGGAGCGGCTAAGACTGTTCTCACCCTAACAGTCCAAGCACGCGGAAAGAAAGGGAGAGAGGTCTCTCCAAGGCAGAAACCATCCTGGGCTGTAGCTCGATACTCCAGAGTCAGGCCTGGTTCTACTGAGAGGGTTGTTAAACCCTCGCAGCTGTGCCCGTACTCCCCAGGACGCTATTGCACAAGACCATCCCTCGAAGTCAGGGATGGCAGGCATCTTGGTCGGACCCGCCCTACTCAGGGCATTAGGGCTGACTCTGCAGGCCCGATCTACCTCAGAACTGGGAGACTCTCCTAGTCTCCCACCCAAAATGGTGAAAAAGAAAGATCTAGCAAAATAAAAACAAACCAAACAACACTAAAGCAAACTACTAGCTAACCAGGCGAAAACTATTTACAGAGTGCGGGAGCTCGGAGAGGTCGCCACTCCACCTCCGCTCCGCAAGCTGGGGCAGTCAACCATTGTCAAAAGTCTCGTAGATTAAGGCCAATGCCTTGGACCAATTGGGGGCAAATACTTCCTTGCTCTGTAAAGAGGTCTGAGGAAGTACGGAGCTCAACTGTCAGTGTTTGGGGGTCTCTGGAATTACTGGCAGGAATGGCAGTGTCCACTCCTGGCTTGAGATCCTGTTTTTCAAATTAAGCAGAAGGCTGGTCGTAGACCTGCGTGCCTTCTGGGAATCTCTCTCTCCTGGTGTGAAGGTGACCGAAACGGAGCCGTAGCTAGCCCGGGCTCGTTGTACGACCACCAGAGTCACAGTCAAGGTGCCGCCGGGTCCCTGAAGGACAATGTGGAAGCAAAACAATTCTATGGAGGGGGAGGCAGTAGCCAGGTCCGCCTCCATGTGGCATTTGGGACTCTCCCTTTTTGAAATCTCCCAGGCTGGACTACAGCAAAGGGGAGTAAGTGATGCCAAGTTAAGAGGTGCCAGAGCGAGTGCCGTTATTAATCTAGGCTCTGGCTGGGCAAAGAACATAATAGAATAACATAAAAAGGAAGAGAGGCTAGCAGAGTGTGTGCTTGAAGCTCCATGTGCATTTCTGTGAATAGTTGGCTTGTGTGCACACATGAAAGAAAGAAAGAAAGAAAGAAAGAAAGAAAGAAAGAAAGAAAGAAAGAAAGAAATCCCTAAACAAGTTTTCAAAAAATCTAAGAATGTTTTAATACATTGTTGGGGATGTCAACAATGTTTTCATATGTGGTGGACTTGTAAAAAGATTAAAAGCTACTGGTTTAAGATTTATATGTTAATTCTAAAAATCTTAAAGGCAGATTTTGTAATATCTCCAGAAATGTTTCTGTTAGACATTCTGGATAAGGATCTGGATAATGTTGGGGAAATTAAAAAAAAAAATTGAATATTGAGAGACCTTGGTAATGAGACTCTCAATCAGCAGAGTATTTTAGTGAATGCACTAAACGGAAGTTGAACAGATCACCAGTCCCATTTCTTTAACTACACCCCAAACACACTTAATCTAGCTCAAAATAAGCACAAAAACAGTTTGGTTAAAAATATAAAAGAGTTTACTCACAAAAGCTTGCGCATAGTCTACACAGGTTCAATTCCTGAGGAAGGTAGGAAGAAAAAATAAAGCACTCATATGCTTGCTGCAAAATGATCCCTGTTAGGAGATCTCAGAGCATGCTTTCAGGACAAAATGGCAAAGACAAAAAGGGGAGACAAAATGGCCGAAGAACTTTTTTAAAAAGAACAAGAAATGTCTACGTGCTGGAGGAAGAGGTGTTAACCAACAAACAGGAAGTTTTCTCTCTAGGCTATCTCTCTATGCTTACAATAGACATGCAAACAAACTAGCTATTCAATTAGGCATGCAAAGGTTGCCATTCCCAACAGATAATAAATATGGAGTCCTTCTTTGTGGTATGATAACGGTAAACAGCAAAGATATTGTTAACTCAGACCTGAAATGGGATTGAAGCACCAATAACAAAAGATTAGATTGTTAAGGTTGCTAAACTATTTCAAATGGCCAAAGGGACATGAGTTTTAGAGGATAAACCCATTGAAGACTGGAAACCATTTATGGACCTATTTGAGCAATAAAAAATTAAACGATACCACAATTTATGGACATGGTTATTAGTAGTTTGCTTAGGTGGACCTGTAATGATAGAATAATTTATTTATTTCTGTCTTTTCTTGTTTTCTTTTTTTAATTACAGATTGGGTGGGAGGGTCAGAGCTTGTTTGTTTGTTTGTTTTAATAAGTTAGTGTTTAGTCAGTAAGTTAGTGTTTTAGTTAATATTTAACATGTTAAGTTTATTGTTTTAGTATGGTATTTTCATTTTTGTTTATGTCTATGTTAAAAATGCTAGCTGGTGTTCAAGTTATTTTATGTAAAAACTGATAACTAAATATATTTTTTAAAAAAGAGAAAGAGATACCTGACTACTTTCTATATTGCCCTCATCGTCAAAAAGTGTGCCTACCCCTGCCTAGGAGAACTCTTCTAAGGGTCTGCATCCGATTTGTAGGTCCAATACTATCTTAGAGGCAGTACTCACACACACAAACTATGCAAGAGGCTTTTCTTTGTGACGGGAGAATCCAAAATATGTTACCCTTCAGTGTCTCCTATCCATCTTTTGCAAGTAGTAACCTGATTCAGTTTCAACAAGAACGTTTTGAAACAGAAGGGAAAGTATCTCTAATACCATAACTGCACCAAGTCCTCTATGTATGTATATATATATAAGTCTCGTGCTGACTTATAGCAACACCATGAATTTCATAGGATTTCCTTAGGCAAGAATACACAGAGGTGGTTTTGCCAGGTTCTGTCAAGGAAAAACAGGGTATCAGCTGTAAAAGAAGCTGAACCCACAAGCAGGCTGGGTTGCAAGGCACTGCAAAGCCCCATCTTCAAGCCAGGCTGAGAGACAGGGTTATTTACAGCTTTGTATTGCTGTAGTAGCGCAGTGAACCAGTTAACTCTTTCCTACTGCAGCCAGCTGTGACTGCTAGACCCAGCATTCTTTCATAGGTTCCTCCTCTGAAATATAGGCCATTTCTACACTATGCTGTTACAGTGCTATTACTTCACTTTTAACATCCTGTGGAATCATGGGGTTTGCAGTTTAGGGAGGGGCATTTAGAATTCTCAGCCAAATGGCTTTGTGGCCTCAGTAAACTACAAACTCCAGAATTCCACAGGATGTTGAAAGTGGATTAACAGCACCAAAGCAGTGTAGTACGGAAATAGCCATAGCCTACAGCACTGGTATTCATTGGTAGACTCTCATCCCAGTACTAATCAGAGCTGACCCTGTTTAGCATCCAAGATCAGATAAATTCCTACAGTTATACATATCAACTGTTACACTTCATTCATAATTTCTGAGAATCTGAGTAGTCACTGTAATATTGAGAACTCTATTATCAAAGCTGAAGAGAGGGAGTACTTTTTTTTTTAATTGTCCCAGCCCCTAGAGGACCGGGCCCTCCAAAGTTATCCAAAGTTAATAAATGCAGGTATCTCAACAGACCAGACAGTGGCTAAAATTGTGTTGCTAAATTTAGGGAGAGGGGCCTCATCATCCATTTTTCCCTGGGCCCAATGCCAGCTCTCAGCAACCCTGTGTATTAGAGATCCTAAGCCCTACTTCACAGAGGTAAAGTTCCTAAGATTCTTTAGGGGAAAGGAATGTTATCAAACCATTTCAAATCATTAGTGTATGTATGTCCTAATCTCTAGTGGTTCACACTGGAAAGAAAAGCAGTTCTGCAGTTGTCACCCTGCAGAACCTTTTGGAAGACCACAACCTGAGGAATGAAATAAAGGAATCTAAATATAGGTAATCTGGTGCTTTCCAGATCTGAACTAATCCCATCAGCAACAGCCAACATGGCTAACAAGAAGGGATCGTGAGACCATGTGGTCTAAAACATCTGAAGAACACTGAGTTTCTCATCCTGGTAAAAAGGTTGATAAATTTGCTTAGTTATGGATACAGCTGAGTTCTCCAGGCATTTGTAAAATGCTTCCCTTGAATGCATTATAAGGAACCAGGCAGGAAAAAAAATGATAGCCAAAGGACTGTCACATAGAAGGTAAAGCTCTATTCTCCATTGCCACAGAGGTAGGACAAAATCCAAAATCCAAAATCATGGTACTACTAAATACCGTAAAGGCACCAGATCCTAGCTGGTGTTGAAACTAAGCAGGGTCAGCTCTGGTTAGAACTTGGATGAGAGACGACCAACGAATACTAGGTGCTATAGGCTATGGCCATTTCCACACGGGGCGAGGGAATTGCACCATGCCGGTACTTGCTGGACTTCTTGGCTCCACACTTGGGTCCAGGCTGGTCCGGAGTAGTGCATGGCCGCCACTCCGCACTGCTCCGAGGACGAAAATAGCGGCTTCCGGTTGGTCGAGGCTCTGCACCAACCACTGAAGCTCGCCAGCCTGCCCCTGGCAGATCGCAGGCTCACACTGGTACGAGCCTGCAAATCTGCACTGGAGTGCGGGCACGGAGTGGCGCGCTCCATGCTTTTGAAAGACCTCTTTCAAGAGGTCTTTCAAAAACACTCTGGATGACCACTTTGGGTCGTTCCGGAGCAGGCTGAGGTGAGGAACTACACTAAGTAGGTCCGACCCAGTCCGCTCCCAGGTGCAGACATCCTCCCTGGAGGACACTCTGCACCGTTTCTTTAAGCTTGTGCGGAAATAGCCTATAACTCAGAAAAAGAAACTAGCTGCATTCCTATGTGTATTCTTTGCCTGAGAAAACTCTAAGTCAACAAGTTGCTTGAAGACACATACACACATGCCACTGCCATCCCTGTATATTCCTTTGGCACCTACCTTAAAAGCCCGCTGGATGTTCTGACTGATGGAGTTTCATACTGCTGTGTGGGTGGCACTGCAGAATGATGTGACCAGCCCCCTCCCAGCAGCAAGCAATAGTGCAATGAAGTTGCAACAGGACGCCATGGGGTTCCTGCATCTGTTCCTTGCACCACTGCGCACTGGCAGGAAGGGACTGGTCACATCGTCCTGGAACTCCCTGCTCACCAGCATCACAGAACTCTGTTGCTTGGGATGGCTGACTGGGTTCTGTGGGATGGCTGACTAGGTGGGTTCTCTGGGTCAGATCAGAAGATGGGGCACAGCTATGATACTGTAGTTATGCCTTTGATGCAAGATTTATGGCTCAGTTACTGGCTCAGGCTGTGCCTTTTGCCCTGTTGTGGGTGTTAAAGTAATGAGATACACAGAAGGAAGATGTGTTTTGTACATTGGAGCAGTAGCTTACAACGTTCAGATTTTTTTTAAAGCAACTGGAAAGTATTTTAAATTACTTCTGAAAAATGGGAAAGTAAGGAAGTAGGCTTTAATACAGTTACAATGGCAATTGCGTTTTAAAGGGTGGGAATCTGTGATTGTAATTCATTACTTTTTAATAGCAACTTTCCAGGCTCTGGGTCAACCAATACCAAATTCAAGGACCTGATGAGCAAAGTCCATAACAGAAAAGCTACTTTTGGACTATAAGTCCCAGAATCTCTTCAGCATGTGGCCACACTGGCCAAGTTTCTGGGAGCAGTAGTCCTAAAAATAAACCTTCCAGGTTCTGGACCCAGTGCAAACATTTTTCATATCTGCTTATATCACTAGTGTCCTCATCATCTGGTTGTTACTTGGCAAGTCTGCCAAATTGTCTTACAAAGAACATTTTCAAACAATGGTTTCTTCTTGTCATAATTCTTCATTGCTTCCCATCTTCTCCCTTGCCTTTCCTACAGCCCAGAGAGACAAAAATTTGGAAAGGCAATAGAGATGAGATCACTGCTGGGTATAAATGTGACAGGAAAGCTGGCTACACTACTCAGTGCTTTGCAAACACTTTTTCCCCATCGTGAACCAGATGTGAGGTTATTTCCTTCTCTGTAACAGCCCAGAGACATCAGCACCCTGGAGACTCCAGCTGTTGTGGTAAAGCTTCAAGACTGCAGATAAGACCGTGGGACGCGGAGCCATCAAAATGTGAATATCTCACACTGACTTCATGTTTCTGTCTTTAAAAAATTAACAACTATTTACATTAATCAAGAATAAGTTTATAAAGAGGAATTTAAAAGATGGCAAACCCTTGCCACATGTTTAGAAATCTTTTGAGATCAAATGGTTGCTGCATGTCACCCCCTGTAAGAGACATTCTTGTTATCATTTGTGAGGCCCAATCTGTCTCATCACCTGAGATTTTATGTTTTCATAGAAACATTTGAGTTAGAAGAGGTTTTATGGAGTCCTTTCTTCAACTTCCTGCTTGACACATGAAATCCAGAACTGTAACATCCCCAACCAATGGGTGTCCAATCTGTCTGAAGGTCTTCACTGAGGGAGGGCATATCACCATAGCAAGTCATTAGTTCTGTTGTCAGAACTGCTTGATCATCAAGAAGAACCTTGTAATGTTCAACTGAAATCTGCCCCAGAAGTAAAACTGGGACTAGGCAACCTCATTTTGCCTCCATTGTTTTATAGATGACATTGGGTACAGAAGTTAGGACTAATGGGGATTGTAGTCCAAAACATCTGGAAAGCATCAAGTGCCCTGACTTATGCCACATCCACAAAACTAGAAAAGTGTCTAAAACTTATAGTAAGATCACAAAAGGAGTAAAGTAATACCATATCGATTTTCAATGGTGGCCAGTGTAGATCAATCACTGTATCACATTTACTCTATTCATTTGTTAAAGAAACACAGGCACAAAACTGTCTTGATAATCACAGCCATTCTGGAGGTCAAATTAAGTGGTGTAAGACTTAATTATAATTATCACTGGTTGGGTTAATTAGTATAAAGGGCTTGTCCTTGAATGCACATGGAAATTAGCATGAACCATTATACCCATTACACAGAATTAAGAGGTGGAAAGCTGAAGTTGTCATTTGGCCTGTATCACTTCAAGCTATGTGTGCAAAATTTCATATTTATGGACGTTCTCCCCTCTCCAGCAAAAACTCTCTGTATCTAGTAACCCAACACCATGGAAAGGGCTATGGTACTCCTGGTACGCCTGTTTCCTACATTCAGAGAGTTTTTCATGCAAAAATGTTATGACCCACCTGCAATCTGCAATGAATCATACCCTGATCTCTGCCACCTCTTTCACCACCTCTTTCAGCTTAACAGAGACATTTTCATACAAGGCATTCAAAGAAGGTCAGATAGCACTGGGAAGAAGGGGGTCTCCTTGCATGACAACTGGTGCTATTCTTTTTTTCTTATGATCTAATCCCAATTTTATGCCACCCCAAATCATCCGTTTGTCAGCCCACTTAATAGTATTGTTCAGGAGTAGGGTGGGATAAAATATCTCATTTACAAGTATCTTGATTTAGGGAATGAGTAAGTTGAGGTGGGTGTGCTTGGAGGGAGTGTACTGGAACACAAAAGTGTCCCTCTTCCTAGTTGTCATTTTGTTTCCAGTGAGAGGAGATGGAACAACTGGGAACAACATGAAATAAGCCTTCCTAAGGAAAGTTGCCTTGATGCTCCCGGTTCTTTGTGCTCCTTAAAGGTATAAGTATTATTATTTTTCTTATCCCTCATGCTAGACTATAATGATAGTACAGTGGCAAGCAGGCTCATTACAAATCAGCATTTTCAATGATGAAGGGAAGATTCAGGTGCAACATTCCCCTACCCATACTTTTCCTGCTCCACCTTCTCTGTTGTTTTCTGTTCTGATTTTATATTTACTCTGTATTATTTGTATTTTCATTTTATTTTTTCTACTGGTATAGTGTAATTCAAGAGCCAGTGTAGTGTAGAAGTTTGGATGTTGGACTAAGACCCCTAGAAATCAGGGTTTGAATCTTTCCTCAGCCATAGAAACCCACTGGGTGCCCTTGGGCAAGTCACACTTTCTCAGCCTCAGAGAAAGGCAAAGGCAACCCCCCAAAAACAATTTTTGCCAAGAAAACCCTGTGATAGGTTAGTCTTAGGGTCGTTATAAGTCAAAAACAACTTTAAGGCACACCACAACAACAACACAATAGCATAATTCAGATGTAGCACCAAGGGAGCAAATTCTGAGCCAGTCTTCAATTGAAATTGACAAGTGACCAAGCTATCCATAGGATTCCATGATTTATAGTCCAAAAAGTAACTTTTCAGAGCTCTGATCTTCAACTGGAGTTGTCAGCTAGAAGTCTTTCACCCACCCAGCACCAATTTGCCAGCGTCCCTGCATCACTACTGAAACCCACACATACACACAAAGTCCAGACAAGCATAATTCCATATTTACAGCCAATTTAGGAGAAGAGAGAAGGGAATGGTTAGAACGGAGCGCTTGCAAGGGAGAATGGGGTGTGTGTGTGTAAAATATTCTGTGGCCAAAGCCACCAACTGTGTCACTGATTCTTCACTAGAAATGTCTCTCTGGCTCCTTCATTAACATTCCAAGCTAAACACAGGCATGGAAAACCTACATTTGCCCCTTAATGTGTCATTTACCAGAAGGCAAGTGCAGTGTGGGAAGCACTCACTGATTGCTTGCTAGGCTGGTTATAGTGCAGTTAGTATGTCTGTTTTCCATTGTTTGTGGAGCCAAAGAGTCCTCTCTCCTGTAACTTTTCAAGACATGCCACTAACCATAATACCACTAACCCACCACTCTTTCTCAACACACAAGCACCAACCAATTATCTACCTTACACACCCACACAGAGAGAGAGAATGAGAGAGAGAAATACAAACCTGGACTTTGTTATGATTATTTGATGTTTGTTTTAAGGACCTTAAATGGAGACCTAAAATGCAGACCCACACAGAGCAGGCTAGAAACCCAGGATGTGTTATCCCTTCTATCAAGGAGGTTGTCATTTAGCACATAGATCAACTAATTCTTATAATACCGTGTAAGCAATGGTGCATCTTAATATTGGGAAAGGGGAGAGATAAAATCTCTTACATTCCTAAACCGCACTAGCTTACCTGGGCTAAAGATTTACATTAACAAAAAAAAAGTGAACTATATATACATATTAACAAAGTCCCCAAACATTTGCACACTTTGACAAATACACATGCACACGAATGTGAGCTTAACAACAATGGTCTAAACCCTGTTGTTAATTTTGACTAGAGTACAGCCACTGAATTAATTAGATTTACCTGTGTCTTGACTCACTGTTAAACAAGTGATTCAGTGGTCTACTCTAGTGGGTGCTAGCCAACTGGACTCCAGCCAATGAGTTTGCTCAACCAAATAATTTTGTTCAATAACCTAAACACGAAGAAGGCATAGCTAAACTTGTTGCATTTTGGGACCTCAGCTCTATAAAGAAACACTGAGCAATTAATTCAGTGGTGTCAGTTTGATCAATCTCATTATACTAGCAACAAAGGTCCCCATCATATGACAGACTGTAACTGATATATCATGTGCTAGTATTAATTATGTTGCATGTCAGCTTGTATTTCTTGCAGTCTGTTGCCATTAACCACCCTGCAAAGCACCATGCACTGCTGAGTGTATAAAGCCCATTCATTCCAGCGGGTATCTGCATCAGAAATGGCACACAGAGTTGAGACAGAACTGATTAGGAGTTTAGTTGTGCTATAGAGTAGCTGGCAGCAAATCAGTAAGCCTCTTTTAATGAGTGATTCTCTGCATGTGCGCTCTGAAGTTTTACTTATTCCTGAATAATCATATACAGGATTTCAGTCTTAGAAATTTGTGACAGCATAGGTAGGAGTCTTCAGATTCTTGCCACCCTAGGCCTTTTTGATGGTCCTAAAACAATTTTTAAAAATTGGCCCAGTCCACCCACCAACCATGTCTCCAGAGACTTCTGAAACTGCAAGAAATCAAGAAATAATCAAAAACAGGAAGTGATCATAATGTCAATTTCAGTTCCACAAAGATGGTGGCATGAAGCCCACAGGTATCTGGAGGATTTGAAAATGCGTTGTATATGTATAGCATTCCTCAGCTCAGCCTGTCTTTAAAAAATGGGATATGGAGTGCACCCGTTTTGTGCTTTGAAGAGAATCATACGAGATTTCTCAAAGTTCAACACATGGTAGGGACAAGACATGACAAGAATGTAAAGCAAATTTGAATTCTAAAACTATGGCTAAGAGCCAGGGATGTAGAGTTCAGCTGTGGAAACCCACTGGGTGACTCTGAGCAAATCACACCCTCTCAGCCTCGCAGGAAGACAATATCAAATCTCTTCTGAATAAACCTTCCAAAGGAAAACTTTGTTGTAGTTTCACTCTAGGGTCACCATATGTCAAAGGCCATTTGAAGGCATACAACAACAACAACACTACAAACTAGTTGAAAGAGGCTGAAAAAAATTTAATTTCTAATATTGTCAGGAAGAAGGCAAACGGGCCATAGGTTTTGGAGGTCCCCAAAATAAAGCTTAGTTTAAGCTATCACCCTTTTTTTTTTTTTTTTTTTTTTTTTGAGTCTGTCCCTGTTCTATGTCTTGGGGGTCTCTGTATTAAAAGGTACTTCTGTTTACTATTGTTGAGCCTTGCATTCTTTTTTCCCCCCCATAAACTGTTTCTAAACCTCCATCTAGACAGCAGTTTCCTGTATTGCTGGCTTGATAATTAAGTTCCCAAGTGGATGTCTGGAAATGCACAGAAAGCAATGCAATGCACAGAAAGAGGAGTCACCAACTCTGTGGGGTTTTTACAAGTGTTTCTGGATAAGGCCTTTCAGTATATTTACCCACAAAGCTGTATACTTAGCACTTACATATGGGTAGCTTTGCCTATAATGCATCTCACCTTAAGTAAAGGGTTTGGGGTCACCATTAAAGAGCAACTCACTGTCAATTGTTTCTTATATTTTTAACCACCACATGGGAGGGGATGATCTTATTACTTAGGTACTAAACTACCCTCCCATGTTTTTCTACTCTTGCCCTTACCACAGAAAATCCAGCAAAGAGGAAAGGACAGGAGTATTGCTCATTGCCTTTTGTCTGGTGGCATGAGGAGCCATGCATTTGGAAGCACCTTTCAGTCTTCATACTGACACTTACACATCAGTTCTGGCCTTCTTTTAGTTCCCCTTTGATCTTGACTCTTAAATCCTGCTTTCCCTCTGTCCAGTGAAGAAGTCCGGTTTGGCATGGACCTAAAACATATTTTGACAGTTTACCTCAGTATAAAAGCAATCCTCAGTCTGAGGCATTACAGCCTGCAGACTGTCTACTTAATACTGCTGGATTAACCCAATTCCAAGTCAGCCTGAAACTAAAGAATAATAGTACATCCAGACAAGCAGGTTTTTGGCTTCTGTTATTTGTAGTCTGCACCAGATATGTATCTGAATTCCTTTCCCCAGATTTCCTGCACAAAATCTTGGGCCTTTCTAAAGAGACACATATTTTTGTAGGATTGTGCCAGACCAAAGCCATATACTGTTTCTTTTCCTGACCACTATCCCACCTTTTTTCCTGTGCTTCTCTATCAGAATGTGGGTTTTTTTTAAAAAAAAAATGTGCATTTAACTTTTGTGCCTATTTACCCAAATCGCTTGCCAAGGTCTGAAATTTGATGAGATATTAATTGCCCCTCACTGGAATGGAGGCATAACACAGCTAACTGGGTATAAGAGCCACAGCAATGTTACACACAAGAATCTGCAACCAAATTCCTAACACTAACTGAGAAATGCAGGGCTTTCTCTGTAGCAGCACTTCAATTGTGAAATTCCCAGCCAAAGGCAGGACTGCATTTTTTCTGAGCTTCTGGCAAGCATCTAAAGCCGTGTGGTTTCACATTGTTCCTTGATTTTGCTCTGGCTGTTTTAAGTGTTTGATTTTAAATTATTTACAAGAAGCTTGTTCTTCACTTGTTTTTACAATTTTTATTGCTTATTGCTTTAAATGTTTTTATCCACTGAGCATTGTCTTGGGGCCCTGGAAGGCTGAGCAGCAATATATAAATATAATAAACACACCAATAACTGTAAGAGGTGGTAATGAAGTATCCCCCACTACATAACAAGTAATTATGGGAGGCGCTGGCCTTAGATTCCCCATAATGAGGCATTGGCATCATTGCTTTGGTTCAGCTCATAACCACAGGAAAGTGGGAAAGAGGGAGGAGGGGCAAGTAAAACCTTTATAGGGCCCAAATACTTTCTCTTCCACTGAACCGGAACAGAGGAGATGAATCATGGGCCTTTTACAAGCAATCTTTCTCATTTCCAAACTGCTTTGTGGCTTTAAGCTACTTTCCCCTCCAGTGTGGTTGTATCTCCAGCACAAAAGTCAATCAGGGTCCTAGGACTGTCAGACTAAAAACCTGAGATGGTTCCTCTACCTTTAATGGTTGTGTAGAAGAGGGAATCAGCAAATGTTGCTTGTCATGCAATCAGGCATCAAACAGCTGCTGAAATACTCTCTTCTGCACAACTATTACAGGTATAATGGGCTGTCTCCAGTTTTCATTCTGCCTAGTCTCAAGAGGGGCCTAGTCCCCTGTAAATGTGACATGGGTCTTGGTGTTGCCCCAAAATGTGGGTGACTCAGGGGTCCACCTGCAATGCCTTTACCTCTACATGACAGTGGGGAATTAGTTACCTCAAAAATAGGAGGCCTGTGAGAGGGGATAACTTAGTGAGATCTACCACCTATATTTACGGGGTCCTTGCAGGAAAGAACCAGTCAGAGATTCCACTTGTAAAATAAAATGTGCTTTATTGAAAGGAATTTGCAAACACATGCAAATATCCAAACACTCACACACATACACACACAAGAGCTAACTGAAGGAAAGTGGAGGAAAATGTGGATAGAGGACTTTCAGGGATGAGGTAATATTTACTGATCAGGAGAGCAGTGAGGAAAGCAGTGACATGACTTAGGTAGGCACCTAAGGACAGTTATTCAGGAATCAAATGGACAGCATGGCATTCAGAAAGGAGAGAGACTGCACTGAACTGCTCAAAATTGGGGGTTCTTATATCAAAAAAAATCCTGTGGTTATGAGTGTGAATGGCTCTCCCAGCCAAGCAGACAATGGGAGTTGCAACACAAACTATGATATCCAGACAGAGCTAATGGTCCTAGTGTTTAGGTGACAAAAAGATAATGGCTATCATAATAGCTCAGTATTGTGGAGAGGTGGGGAAGATAATAGGGAAAAATCTAGGTATGTGGAATCAGGGTTAAGACAATCACAATTTGGTGGGGATTTCCCCTTTCAGATCTGAGAGGTCCAGCTCATTAGCTTATTGTCTCAAGAGTGGCTGTGCTATTAGCCTGACAATGACTTTGACTTTTGCCTAGTAGGTGGGGATGACTGACTGCCTTGTTATCTCATGTTTACAGCCCGTAATCTGCCTCTTCGAGCTTGACTGTCCAGTTACCTCAGATATCATTATATCAATGCCAATTAATAGTGCCAATTAAATAGTATTTGCCAATTAAACCATGCCCATTATGACGAGTGCTCAAGGCCATAACATTGGTATGATAAGCAGATGAGCAAGAGGCAAAGGAAGAGGGAGGGATGGAATTTTTAAAGGTTGGGCCATTCCTCCTCCAATTGGCCAGCTGCCAAATTCCAAGGGGAACACCAGTATCAATCTTGCCATGTGTTTCCATTTCATCTCAAAATGGACGCCATTCATTCACTTTTCAACCACCAACCTCCCAAAGTTTCTATGAATAGTAACTTCTGGGTGTAAACTTTCACCAAGACTGC
Source organism: Iguana delicatissima (assembly GCA_948472985.1). NCBI lineage: Eukaryota > Metazoa > Chordata > Lepidosauria > Squamata > Iguanidae > Iguana > Iguana delicatissima. The sequence continues at coordinate 934,268 of CAOKZL010000410.1, read as the reverse complement.
AGAGGGAAAGGATCAAACTCCCCTTCCAAGGGCCTTCAATTCTTATCCTTTTTTATTTATTTATTTTTTAAAACATGTTAAACTGTCTTAGTCAGGGTACAGAACCTTTAGTTTTTCAGATGTTTTGGACTTTAACATCCAGAAGTTTCAACTAGCAATAGTCAGGAATAAAAGGTTGATAGTTACAGTTTAAAACATCTGGAGAGTCAAAAGATTTTCACCCCTGCTTGTGACAGAGGCTGGGGGTGTAGCTAGCAGGGAAGTCCTGGTCACAGGTGGTCATATAACTAGAGTGGCTCTGTCTGAGTGAAACCACAGCCCTAGTAAGAGGGAGGGGCTGTGGGTCAGACAGCAGAAGGTATATAAGCAGAGAGAGTGAATTGGATTCTAGCATCCTTCAGTGACATTCTTAGAGAAGCTTTAAATCAGAACCTCAGTCAACCAAGGGAGGGTGTCTGGAAAAATAGGATCTGGAAAAACTAGTGGATCAGAAAATGGGACCTTGAGTTGGAAATTAAAATTTTGAACTAAGAGGAGCCAAAGATCTCTCTCTGTGTGTGAAAGCTCTGTTCTTGAATACTGTGGTGATCTGAAGAAACTAGTTAGACATGTTTAGGGAAGTGTTATTTTGTTTGAATATACTTGTAGCAACCAATACCCTTTCCCTGTTTGTTATTTTAATACAGATTACATTCTATTTTTATAATTTCTGCCTCAGCAGAGTATTTTTCTTCAGTTTTACTTGTATAGAAACATGCTACCACAGTTTATCAATCCTTTTTGAATAACCATTGAAAAGTTTTGCTCTTTATCCACTAAGATGGTTTTAAAGGGAAAGCAGGGTTGTATAAGAAGAAGGGAGGGAGCCAGGGTGCTATCGTAGGATAAAAGGGTTGCTGCTACTCCAGTCAGGAAGAAAGGAAAGCAGGCCTGGCCCCTCCACACTGCTTTAAAATGCAATTAACTTCACATTTAATTTAGCTATACCACATGTCTACTCAGAAGTAAGATTATTCAGTTCAATGGCTCTTACTTCTAGCTTAACTTAATGACAGTTTAATAATGTAATCATAACTGCCAAAGATAATCAAGAACGAGCTGAGCCAACACTCTCCTGAATCCACCCATCCCATTCACCTAAGAGCGTTGACCTAACTTTGTGACAGCGTTATGGCTCTGTCTTTAGGTTGGAGGAAGTTTGGATCTGGAATAATTCAACTTCTTTCTTGCCCCAGTCCTCCTCTAAGCATAGACCATTTTCAGAGACTCTGCTGGTGGTGGTTCCCCAAACCATGACAAAAATTATGTAAAAAAAAAATATTACAAGGGGTTTCCACAGCAAATAGCACTTCACTTATAAATACCTCAGTGACATGGAGCACATGCAAAGTCTCCTTTTCCTTCCACTCCAACCTCTGAGTGCCTCATAGTCCATGAGGGCATGTCATAGAAACAAACTACTTCAGATTTATTTGATGCCTTCCCTGAGATGAAAACTTAATACCCAATGTAGCTGCAGATGGCTCCAGTAAATGTTCCTACTTCAGTTCAGAGTTCAACTGGCCAGGATCTGTGTCAAAGAACAAAACCAGTGTCATTGCAGATGTTGTTGGACTCTAGCTCCCAGAAGCCTTAATCAGTATGGCCAATGGTCAGGAATGCTGGGAGCTACGATTCAAAAACATATGGGAGGACACACATTGCCCAATTTTTCTCTGTTTGATATGGGAAAGGTCTCAGTCACCATATTCCTTATCCAGTGATGAGGGCAGTGTTCTCAGTGATACCCTGAAGAACAGAGCCCAGTCGTAACAGTCCAACCACATTTCCATTACTATCTTCTGATCTGTGTGGACATTTGGGCAAGAAGTTCTCAGGTTTTCCTTAGTGGATTTATCTTCTCATTGCCACTGTCATCCATTCACTTGCCTCTTCCTCTGGGTTCAACCATCCAGAACAAAAGTGAATAACACTGCTTGTTCTCATCATTGTCTACCTGTTTGTAGAGAGGAGATGAATAGCAAGGACATTGCAGAGTAGAGACAAAATTCTCAACAGTCAACAGAGGGCCTCCTGGAGGGTTGGGAGGTTTGGCAGGTTCCCAGAAATGCCAATGCTTGGTATCACTCTTGAATTTTCCATACTAAATTTGCTTCTCTTCTGTGCAACCACTTTTCTGCAGAGTAGGAAACCTATACCCTTGATATGAGTAATAAATAAGCAAACTGAGCCAAGTAGGATCATTTGTTTCTCTTCATTTCTTCTGTTTATGGACCACCAAAACTCATATAGAAGAAAGAGATCTATTGCTGCTTTAAATCGCTTATGTTTTTTTTTTCAGAACATGAATGGATGGTTCTTTTTGCATACACTTTGTAGGGCTGACTTAAGTAAGTCTTGACAACTCTTTTTCCCCAGGGACATGACTAAAAGTATTGTTTAGAAATCTAATATATGGTTTATTTACTCAATTTGTGCTGAGCACTACAGTTCCTTCAGGCCGGCTTTGCCGGCCCATTACTCTATTAATGCTCCATTACTGAAATTAGTGTTGTAATTGGAGAGGTGGGGGAGGGAAAGGAGGAAGGGGACACTTTTTTTTAAAAAAAAAGGAGCAGTTCCACTTTAATCCTATCATAGATTAAACCATCAGAAAAGAAAATCCCCTCCCACACACCCACACTTGTGTTTAAAGGGAAACACTTCTCCTTGAGATAAACCATTACCTTAGAATGCACAAATGGAAAATCAGAATGTCCAGCAAATCAGTGTGCAGGTATATTAAAGGTCTACAACTGTGATATGAAGATAGCAAGAAAAATATGGAGAAGGACACCCTCTTGAAATGCAGAAGGACACAGTAGGTACCTATGCCTACAATCTTAACACATGCTGTACTAAGGAAGTGGTGTAAGCCACACTGAACACAACAGGATTGGCATCTCGGAAAACATGCTGCATGGGATTGGCCTATACACAAGATGGTCATATCCAGATTACCAAAGAGATGAAGCAATCACATTGTCAAACAAGTGATAACAAAAAATAGGGAAAAAGAAGACTGACTTGCATATAATGTCCATATGCTAATTTATATGTATATATGCAAATTTAGAAAGAAGTGCTAGAATTTAAGTAGAAACAAAAGACATATGATAGCAGTGAAGGTACAAGTGACTTGTATGTCGGCTCAGCTTGCTTCTATTCAGGTATTAACTATAGATGAGCAACTTCAGGGACCTAGTTCTTCCAGATTAAAGAGAACTGGGCAGAATATCAAACAAAGGACTGTCCACTGTAAAGTAAAGAGATAGGCCACATGAACTGCAAATCATTGTTGGCATTTGCTTCCTTTACCAACAGAACCACAAGTGGTTTTATGTGGATGGGTATTGTGGTCAATCATACTACCCATTTGTCTACATTAAAAATACTCAAGTCTTCTATAAGTCTGTATATGAATCACTGACTTAGAGCAGTAGCTGATGATGCTTTTATCACACTAGCATTTAGAAGGAACACTGCAGCTATTCCATTTTTCTCTTTAACAGAATTGCCATGGTAAGAAAAAAGATGGAAGAAACTATGAAAAAGAAGATGAGGTGGAGGGAGTAGTGAAATTGCATTAAGCTCCCATGAGATTAAGCGAGAGAGGGAGAGGCAGGGCAATGCTTTGATAAAAATAACATCTGAATCACTACTGGTCTCTCAAATGGCCTGCTATAGGTTATAACGGTTACATTGTTTGGGCAACCATGTAAATATATTTTTCCTCATTAACGCAAAAAGGCATGAAGACATGAAGTTAAATATCCACCCATTATGGTGGACATCAGTTCCTAGTGGCAACTACTTTTATGTGCAAAAGCAGCTTCTTTCCTCACTACTGCTCCTGCCAGGAAGTAGCTCTTGACCATTTTGTTAAACTGGTTTAGTCCAATATATAGGTATGCAAAGGAAAATGTCAGCAGAATGTACAGGGATGTATAGAACAACACCCCCCAGCAGTATTTTAGAATGTCTGAATTAATGCCCTAAGTTGGATGACATCACATGCATGCAGGGCACCGACATGGAGGGGCATTTACTAGGGTTAAGAGATCTAGATAGACTAGGGCCATTTCTGTACTAGCCTGTTATAGCGCGATGATTCTGCTTTCAACATCCTCTGGAATCCTGGGGTTTGCAGTTTCAGGAGGGGCCATCCGGCCCCTCCTGAAACTACAAGCCCCAGGATTCCAGACAATGTTGAAAGTGGAATCATCGCGCTATAACAGGCTAGTGCGGAAATGGCCTAGGACTCCCAAAGCAGCCCAGCCTGGTCTGCAACTACAGATAACAGTAGAAACTTCTTTCTTTGTACCTTTGCTTCTATTGGCTACATCTTGTGAGATTTGCTGGAGCAGATGCAACCTTAGAGCAATTGCAAACAATTCTGAACTTCTTGGCATAATGACTCAGCCCAGCTTAACAACAAAGAGTATCACTCTAACAAACGGCATCTTTGTGCAGTTATACTAGGAATGTAAAAGACTGAGAGACAGATTGGTTTTCCTCTATTTGACATCCTCTATCATAATGAAGAACTACAAATCCCAGAGTTGCTTGAGTATAGGTAGGAAGGAAAGACACCTGGTGGGAACAGAAAAGCAAAGCACCATTAGACCATGGGAGGAAGAGGTGCAGTTTCTTCTGGTACATTTGGCAGGGCCCTTAATAAGTGTTTTACCATAATGATAGTTTCAATGTAGTTTTGGATGATAACATATGCACATTACAGTTAGCCCTCCACATTTACTAGGGTATATTAATATTAAAAGGTGGGTGGGTGTGGGAAGAGAGCCAAGGCATGGTGGTGAGAATGGACACCCAGGTTCCAAACTAGGTCAGAGAAAGCAGAGGAAAAGGGAGTGGATCTTACTTCCTCTTTCACATTCATCTTCCCTGGCCATCGGGAGACAGTTTGAGGTGCTGAGAACGTGGGCCACAAGCTGTCCTTAGGTGGCTAGGCAGCTGGTGGTGGTGGAGGAGGAGGAGGAGGACCAGAGGCAGGTTTTTAAAGGGCTGCACGGTCTGATCAGAACTGCCCGAGGGGAAGGTTCCTCTAGAAAAGAAGTGCCTGAGGTGTGGGGGGAGGAGTTGGAGAACTTGCAAATAATCAAATCTGTGAAAGTCAGGCCCACAGATGTGGAGGGCCAATTGTAGAGTGCAGATTTAAAACAGCCAGTGACATTTGTTGTACATTCTGTTCAGTCATAGCGTATGTGACACCAGAGTCTGGATTATTCAAAAAGGCTTCTAAAAGGCTGCTTCAAAAGCATCAGGCAGATCTTTCTGAGAATTTTCTTTGTGCAATGTTGAACCTGAAAAACAAATGAGTCTGCTTTTGGAAACAAATATGAACTACCCCCACTGAGATTATGAAATGAGATTTACAGGAAATAACTAATTTTCAGTGGAGTGGACATAGTTGTTTTGATCTTTCACACACTACCAAAGATTGTGGCAGAAGCTGAAAGATGTTTCAGTAAAAATAATACTCCATCAAGGATGTAGGTCTTCTGTAATGGGAGAAGAACCATCAAGTAATGGTTGCCATCTCGTCTACTGAGTGTCAAGTAGCAGGTGAAATGGAGTTTGCCATACAGGGCTCTCTTAAAAATTATTCAGTGTACAGAGCTCATACGGTATAATCATGTTGCACTCTGTGTGTGTGTGTGTGTGTGTGTGAATTGAAAAACATTTTAAATATCCCATAATGATTTACAATAAAAATAGGAGAGAAAAAAACAAGTTTTTGAAAATAAGAAAACAAATCTAAAACAATTAATTCATTAAACATAATTCCTTTGAAACTAGGGGTTAGTGACAATGCCAATAATCAGCAAAATAATCAGGAAAACACTTAGACAAATGCGTCATTAGATTGGAAATACTCCATAAAAGAAGAATCACTTTTCGGCCTTTTGGCTGAGATCAAGCATACAGGAAGCTTGCCTACTCAATGGTGAAATTTTTGGTGGATGCTGCAACTGGGAAAGGCCCTTAAAATTTTTAGTATATGCAGCCAGCTGGTGGCATGGGATAGTGGCTTCTATATTTGAAATGTGTTCTTTACTCACTATTTTATTCATTCTCATGCTTAGTTGATTTCAAGGAGCAATGAATTGTTATCAGCAAGTTTTTAAAAACTGATGAAACTGCAAAGACTGAAATATGGATTAGCATGCAGTTAAAAACTACGTGCAACATTTTGCTGTGTGGCTGATTGAACAACTGGCCTTTATTGATTCCTGAAAATAATCACTACACAACCACTTGGTATAATACAAGCAAACACGTAGCCAGTCTCCAAGCTTATTGCTCCATGAGATCAATAGGTCATATTGTTGGGAAGGTATTACACAAGCTTGATCTTCTGTCATTCATATTAGAGTTAAGGGTGAGATTATTTCCATGAACAAGTTTGCCAAAGCAACATGATCTAACGTCGAACAGTAGGTAAGTACATGAGCTAAGTCAGGGGGCCAGGAAGTCCCTGATTGAAATTTTACTTCAGCGATGAACTCACTGAGGATGGAGACAGGACACATTTTTTCTCCTTATTCCCAGAAAACTGTTGATGGTGTAAAGGGGGTTATTTTTGCTTCCCATTATCACCTTTGACCTGCCTCTGATGACATGCTAAGCTCCAACTTGCTCTCAAATAACACTGGCTGGTGTGAAGAGTATGATGTAGGAGACACAAACTCATGCGAAACCACTGCCTCTGTTCTGTGAAAAGAAATATCATTGAGGAAATGCCACCTATGTATGCAGTACAAGCCCCCATCAGGAACTGACACTATGCACTGCCGACCAAGGCCAACGGCTCATGCAAGGGGTTCTCTGCTATTCTATGGGACTCTGGCCCGTTTACTGCAGCTCTTCGTCAGGGCAAGCTGTTCTCTCTGAGTCAATAAGCTGCAAAGTGGACAAGGAGAAGAAAGAGAAGCCTTCTTTTTCTTTGCCTTCCTCCCATAGACAAGTACATGGACAGAGCTCAGAGGAAGAAGAAAAGCTAATGGCCAGTGGTACTGCACTGAAGAAAAAGTGGGCCCATTCAAATAGGGGATTCAATGAGGGCAGCCTGCCCACTGGAGCAGCTGCCAGCCCTCACACCCTCCAACTATCCCAAGGTGACAGCATCAGTCCTGATTAAATCTGCCATCCCACTTTTTCAGTTGCTTTTATAATGTCCCAGTTTCCCCTCTCCTCCTCTCTGATTAACTGTCAGTTCCCATCCCTTGCTCTCCCTCATGGCTCCAGAGAATCCAGTCCTTCCCTAACTCTGACCCTCTCACTTGTCCATCCTCCTTGTCCACTCCAGACCCTTATTTCCTTCTCCCCTTTCTTCCCTTGGCTCCCTTTTTAACTTTCCCAGTCTCCACATCTTTTTTCCTCTTATTTTTAATTTAAATAGTTAGTATAAATAAATATTATACATTCAACCGAAAGAAAAACATTAAATATTACTATGCAATCGATATGAAGAAATGTTTCAAAAATAAAAATTGTGTAATTAATCAATAATTTCATCGCTGCCTTTTCTTCTCAATTGTTCTTCTTATTCAAGCCTCATTCACTCAAACCTCCTCCCGACTGAGGGGTAATCAAACTGTGTTATGAACTATATTGCCTGTAATTTATAAACACATCTTTTAACAATTTTAGCAACTGGCTCCAACCAACCAATGAGAATTGGCTAAATGACAATGCTGGAAGTAGCTCCCACTCTCCTAGAGGTTTATGTGAATAAATATCCCCCCCTTAAACTGGCTTCCTTGTTTATTTTATTTATTTCTCCCTTTACATTTTGCCTTTTGATTAAAGGACTCAAAGTATCATGTGTGGCTTTCATAGAATCATAGAGTTGGAAGAGACCCCAGGGGCCATCCAGTCCAACCCCCTGCCATGTAGGAACACACATCAAAGCATTCCCAACAGATGGCCATCCAACCTCTGCTTAAAAACCTCCAAAGAAGGAGACTCCACTATACTCCGAGGCAGCATATTCTGCTGCCGGACAGCTCTGACCGTCAGGAAGTTCTTCCTAAGGTTCAAGTGGAATCTCCTTTCCTGCAGCTTGAATCCATTGCTCCTTGTCCTAGTCTCTGGAACAGCGGAAAACAAGCCTGCTCCCTCCTCAGTATGACATCCCTTCAAATATTTAAACTTGGCTATCATGTCCCCTCTTAACCTTCTCTTCTGCAGACTAAACATACCCAGCTCCCTAAGCCGTTCCTCATAAAGCATGGCTTCCAGACCCTTCCCCATTTTGGTCGCCCTCCTCTGGACACGTTCTAGTTTGCCGATATCCTTCTTGAATTGAGGTGCCCAGAACTGGACACAATATTCCAAATGAGGCCTAACCAATGCAGAATAGAGTGGTACCATTACCTCCCTTGATCTAGACTCCATACTCCTAGTGATGCAACCAAGAATCGTGTTGGCTTTCTTGGCTGCTGCATCACACTGCTTTCACAGCCCTTTTTATGATAGCCCTATCAGGTTGGTTAGCCTGAGAAGCAAGAGACTGGCTCAGTGCCAACTATAGAGCATCATGGGCTGAGTGGGATTTTGAAGCTGGGTCTCCCTACCTTGGCCCAGCATTGTAATCAGTACTCCACACCATCTCTGCAGAGTAATTGTGCATAGTGTGTGGCCATTAACTCTATGGAATTAGGCACATTTAACCAGATGCAGGAGCCCAACTAGTGGCCAGTGCTTAGGAAAGAAACTTTTTGGACAGCCACTCCTAGAATCCCCCAAAAATCATGGCTGGGAACTGTGGGCACTGTAGTCCAGAGAACAAGTTTACCAAGCACTAGTTGCAGTGGATAATATGGAAGCAAGAAGTGGTACCCAACAGACTCATGATTTAAACCAGAATGATTGATGGTAATTTCACAGATGTAAGCAATTCATTAACAGAGAGAGGGAGCAGCCTTCCTAACAGAAAGTGATGCAAATGGCCACTTGCAGCTGTCACCTGCTGAAGAGGTCACCTCAAGGCAAGGCATTGTCAGATGGAAAATCAAACTGTGTATTAATTTGATAGTCCCTGATAGTACAGCACCTTTGCAGGGCAGGTTTTTTTATAACTGTGCCATGTGCTCTGTGATCTGCTGCCATTAAGTGTGACTCTACGTGATAACAAGAGAAGCACATGCATGCAATTAAAACACAGCTGTTAGTGGTCATACAGGAGCATCTGCTGAGGCCCTGAGTCAAATTTCTAATGATTAGCCCTGAACCTAAGGTAACAAAAACACCCTCCAAACATAGAACAGGGATCAACAGGAAGCCATACATCAATACATCAATACTATTGTTGGATTTCCATGCCACATTTCCTTGCCATAAAGACAATAACAATGGGTGGCAACACACCTCTCTCTACTTCCTTTTTTCCAACATCTTCCAAAACATCTGCATTCCCTTATCAAATGATACAGCCAGACAAATGCATTATAACGCCACCAAGACCAGTCATCTAAATTTGTACACACACACACATTTTGCACTGAGCTTGGGAAATAGGCTTAAAAAAACCCGCCCAGAATCCTCTGCCCAGCACAGTCAGGGTTCTGGGAGCTGTCATTCAAAAAAAAGAAAAACTTTTCCTAGCTCATGTTTTATATCTGGGATTTCTATGATTGGAATTTTGCTTTTTTTGGTAAAAGATGGAACAGTGAAAAGAATTTTGAACTGGATTCAGGTTTCAGTCTGGAAACCATTGTTCAGCTGCCCTGGGCATCACTATTCAGATATCCTGGGTGTCTAAAATGGTGGTACATCACAAATTTTTGTGAGGCCAAATGAAAGAAATCAGAAAATGCATTGTTCTAACCTGCTGCACTGAAGATGTTTTCCCCCAGGCAACAAGGACGTTGGGCCATGATGTTGGAAGATGATGGGGTTTTCTGACCCAAAACATTTGAAAGGCAAGAGGTTAGGAAAGTGTGCATTATAAGATCAAAATACAGCCAATTGTTTTTGAGTGTGGGAATGCTCAAACCCTCCCTGCCGCTCAGAACAGTACTTTTCAGGCATCCCACATGTACCTGCAGGGAACTGACTCCCAGGATAAAAAAAAAACTAATGTGTAAATCATGGACATCCTTCTGTTGACTAGTACAAAGAAACTTCCTTAAGGGAAGAGTAAGGCAAGTTCATACAGAAAATGGTAAATCTTTATATTACATGACATTAATTACACTTTTACTGTTTGCTAACGCTATTAGGGTTTTTGTTCAGCTACGGAATACACTACTTACTCAGTGCCCTCTTCAATCAAGAAGCATCTTGCTGAAGGTCCAAGGCCCAACATTAGTTTTATTGCACTTTCTGTCACAGTTCATAAAGAATACTCAATAGAGCCACTCTCCAGTAAATCTGTGTTATCAGAACAAGAGCAGAACAAATGTAGTCTTGAGTATTTTCTGCGCAGTTTTTTAGAAAAATCTGGCCCAATGGTTTTATTTTTGTTTCTAACACTAGCATAAGAAACCAGTATCTTACATTGATACAGGCATCCTAATTATATGTATACTAAAAACAAAATCTGGAAGAACCACAAAGATGTCTCCTTAGTGTGAAATTGCCAGACTTCCTCATTTGTTTGCCGTGCATCTTATCTAGTCGACAAAACAGTAAGACAGCTGGAAATCCTAAACTTGTCACCTTAGAACTAAGTTATCTAGCAGGCAACCTAAATGTACTAGTTTACAATAGTCTAAAGATCTCTGCTTTAATCTAATTGCTCAGGTTCTGCAGGACTCATTTGGGACAATAGCTGAGCTTATGACATCAGGGCAAAAAACCCTGCAACATTGGTGCTAACTGCCTACAAAAGAGTTGAAGTATTTCCCAGTGTTAATTGACTTGTCAAGCATCTGTCCTGCTTTGATGGCCCATTTTAGACCCATAATAGGTACCTTAAGAGCTGCAGAGTTTCTATGTTCTCTTCTTTGTGATTTTAGCTGCTGTGACATCACTGCAGTCAATCTATCCTACCCAGTAGGAGTGAAAGGGGGAGAGATGCGTATTGTGATGGTATTATGTAAGGGATTCTTTGTATTATTACTGTGTGCTTTCAAGTCATTTCTGACTAATGGTGACCCTAAGATGACCTTTTCATGTGCTCTTCTTGGCAGAATTTGTACAGAGGGAGTTTGCTCTTGTCTTCCTCTGTGCTATGAGAATGTGACTTGCCCAAAACCAGCCAATAGGTTTCCATGGCCAAGTGGAGATTTGAACCTTGGTCTTCCAGTGTCCTTGCCCACACTTAAACCACTATACTGTGTTGGATCTCTTCTTTGCATTATGAGGGAGAAAAAAAAAGCAAAAACACAGAACCTTGGCAGTTCTGTGGCTTTTCTAACATCTAGTTTGACCCTTAAACATAGCACACATTCAGAATGTAGTGCAAGAATGTAAGGCTCCAGAATGCAGCTCACACACAACCACCACACACTTCAGTCTTGCACTATGCCATATGGTGAGGCTCTTTATGGGAAGGGTCTCACATGGACAACATCATTCAATTGCTGTAATCCTGTTGGGTAGTCTCAACTACAGCAGACCCATTGAATCAACTGTTGAATGGTAAGTCAACACATAGGTGAATCAAGCTGATTCAGTGGGTTTATTCTAGTTGGGACTAACAACAGGATGTAGACTACAGATTGTAACATCAAGTGATAACATGCATCAAATAATCACCACAGGTGGTTCCCCACAGGTAGAACTCTCACTGCAGCTGAGATCAAATCACAAACACAATACTTTTCAACAGGATCAGTTCCTCATGCATTTAGCTGAAAGCCGTCAGCTGCTGGGCAATCAAATGACTCAGTATAAAATGGCATTCATATTTGTGTGAACCTGACCTTCATTATACCATGAAATAATCTGAAGTGTACAGCATTTTCCTTCAGTGTAAAAGCTCAACTAAGTGATTACATTCCCTCAATTGATCTCCAGTTTCTAAAATTAAATGGTTTAATCAAAGTAAAATGGAGAAAACTGAGCCAAGGAATAGCAAAAAGTCAATTTGGGCTTTTGAAACTAGAAACCCATGAGACTGAGAGACTTTAGCTCCTGCCTTTCACTATATGTTCATTTTTTCTACTAGGCTTTACCAGTTCTTTCCTCATATTTTTCCCTTCAACCAGCAGTTTTCAATCTGAAGCCTAAGTCAATTGCACTGAAACCAGTTGAAGTTCTGAGTAAACACAGATAAGGATTGGGCTGTTATGACCAAACTATGTGACAGGAGATCTGGTGCTGTTACTGAAAATTCTTCTCTTCCCAGGGTTAGATCAAAACATTGTGTTTCCTATGACAAAGGGCAAGGTGGCACCCTTTGTCAGTCAGTGTAGAAAAGTCAACTAGATAAGTTGTTGAATTTCATGGGACAACATCCACTACACCTGAGGGTAAAAGGGCCAGCTTAGAGGAACAGGGAAAGCTGCAGGGCAGACGTTTGCCTTTCTACACCTTACAGATATCCCACAGCATCTGGTGCTATCTCTTTCTTTCTACCTCATGGGTAGAATTGGTCCTATCTCCTTCTTTCTGCCCCATGAATGTCTAGGACTGCAAAATAAGATATGACATCATCACACTGTCATTTTCCCTTTCTGTGTTCTTTCACTATTACTTTTGGGACAAGGAAACTTAAAGTGAAATCACATCCCATGTCTCGTAGTAGTAAAGATGTCTAGGGGAGGTAGACAGGATGGGGAGAAGATGCTTATGAGCAACAGCTACCTGGTTTCTATCACATCTATTCCCAATCTAAGGGTCAAACTAAACATAAACAGTGCACGAATAGCAGTCTGAACAAGAAAACAGTCATCTGGTCACAGTCATCCCCACTAGGGCAAGATGTACTGTATTTGTAAAACAAATACCATCTGCCATGGGTAGGGAGACGATAATGATTAGGATCACAACAGGCACAGGGGGGAAATATCGTCCTTTCCTCACAGTGGCAGCTGGTGACTTCCATGTAAATGAAATGTGTCATCTCAGGGATAGGATCAAGCACTTTGGACAGCTCCCTTAAAGTTCATACTAAAACCCAGAATAGATCCACTGCCCAACTAATGTGAAAGCCACCAGCTGCTACCATTTCCTCCCTCACCGAAGTCTTGAGGATAAACCTTCCCTCAAAGCTGCTACTTGCATCAGGAGGCAATGCACCTCTTTGATACATCCAGAGGATGTTATTTGATTTTGCGGTTTAACACAACACATTGTTTAGTCCTTTCTCACCAGCACCCTGCAAACCTGAAACCAGAATTAGGCGAGATTTCCAGGCTATAGTGTATATAGCATTTTGTTTTAAGAACAGACTACATAGATTCATGGCATCTTACAGAATTATTCTTACTTTACCATGGATGGCCATTTTCATTGAGAAAAAATAAGTAGAGCAAAACAAAATAAAGACCAAAGGTCTGCCAAGTAGCAGCGAATGAGGAAGAAAGAATACCTGAATGTCTGTGTGCTGTGAAAATAATGTCCCTCCCCCTTCTCCAGTATATGTCATCTTTGTAACATCTTTGACAGGATCACCAAGGGTCTCTTCTTGTCACTTTGAAGCACTTTTAAGAGAGCTGTGGGAATGGGAAGGTGAAAGGAAAGAGGCAGGGAGAGCGAGGTGTGTGGGGAAGAGAGTTATACTCATAGCTTTTCACAGTCAAAACCAGAACCCCACTGCTGGTAATGTGAGAGTGCTACATCAGGCGCCAAATGGATAAGACTGTAGACAGCGGGGCCAAAGCACTGATCTTTGCCAGCACCTGCAGATAGGAGACAAATAATTGGCACATGTTTAAAAGAGAGAGAGAGAAAGAGACTTGTTAGATGTCCGTATTTTCTAACAGTGTCTGGCAGGAGTCCCTGCAAGGAATTTAATCAGCAAGAGTTGTTTAAAATGGGCTTTGAACAACAAGCCCTGCACTGCTAGTAATGAACTTCATATCATCTGCAACTCCTGTTTGCTGACGACATTCAATTTGTTAATTCTGCAGCTGGTGATAGGGGTCAGATAGGAAAGTGACGATTGTTTTTCGACGTTCCAACCCCTGCTCACATCTTCCTAATTAATCCTTTTAGAAGCAACCAGCCGACAGAGAGGTGTGGAGCTGAGGGAGGAGAACACGAGGGCAAAAGAGGAAAGGAGACAGAGTTGCTAATGCTGCCCTCTGTTTTCTTTTCTGACTGAAATGCAGGATGGAAGGGAAATGGTGGATAAGGCTACAGCCTGAGCCAGGATATTCACAGGTTCAATGAGGATTTTTCAAGGTAAAGGCACCCACCTACGTGACAATACACCATGACCATTCTAAAGCAATACCTACACTGGCATACTTCAGATGATTTAGGAGCAATAGCTAGCACAGTAGGACATTGAGATCCCGCTAGTGGTGGTCATGACATACAAGAATATGGTGCCATCTATGAACTCATACTTACTGAATGAGAAATACCAATATTCATATATTGAAGATCTACTTTGGTTTGTTTTTTAAACAGAACACTGAGATCTACCAAATGGACTGAAACCAAGGGCATAAGCCATATTCTTAGAATTCTAGAATTCTGCACCCAAGAATTTGTTTAGTCACATATACAACACCACTCGGTTTTTCATCACTCCACTATCCCATTCCCACTTCATTCATTTTAGTACTAGAAGAGAGAGACCTTTTTGTTGTCACTATTACTAAACACATAGGAATCCAAAACTGATTCACTACAAGTTACTCCAGGATCTCTTATGGGTAGGTCCTGATTTACCTTGCTATAATTAGTAAATGGACATAGCAAAATGATCAGCCCAAACCAGATTAAGAATAGATTGGGCTGGATTAATTTCAAGAATACTTTATCCCCTGACAAAATGAGTAGTAGATCCTGATGGCTGAAGGCAGAAGCTCAAGGTTAATGGACAGGGCCAAGACAAATTTGATTGGACACGGAGTGGAGTGAAGATGGTGATGTGCTCTGCTGTCTACAGGGCAGTCTTCTGCTTTAAAGCCTCACCTCTTTGACATTCTGTCTCAGCCAAGTCTGTTTTAAAGACAAAGAACCATATGAAGGTAGAGCAGAAGCCTTGAAGATGTCCACGAACAGCATACGGACAGCATCCTTAGCAAGCACACAGATTATCTGATCAGTGGCTTCCCCCATTGGGTGAGATGTACTGTATTTCTTTATAAATTACAGCAGTTATGTATAAATCTGCACATATAAATTAGCATAAGCAAATAATAATTATATCTGTATTTTTTAAAAAGTTACACATTTCCTCTTTTTAAAAACAACCATCAGCAAAATAAAGCAATTAAGACAGAGCGACAGAACAAACAAACCCAGATAATCCTATGAAACTATAAATAAAACACACTAAAAATCCTGGATACATAAAACGTCTTCACCTGGTACTGAAAAGAGAACAGAATTGGTACATCTTGGGCCAGGTATGCTTAACATCTCTATATGAGACCTGGATGACTGAACAGGGAACATCCTCACTGGATTTGCAAATGTCACCAAAGTAGAAGTAGCTAGTATGTCAGAAGGCAGAATCAAAATTCAAGAGCACCTTAACAAATTGGAAAACTGGGCCAAAATGAACAAAATTAATTTTCACAGGAATACATTTTGACAGGATTGATGACACCTGGCTTGATAGTGGTATATGTAAAGAGAATCTATAAGACCAGGAGTTAAATATGAATCATCACAGTGTCACAATGGAAGAAAGAGTTAAAGCAGTTCTAGGCTGTATCAACAGAGTATACTGTCCAGATCAAGGGAAGTAATAGTACCACACTGTTCTGCTTTTGGCCAAACCTCAACTGGAATACTGGATCCAGTTAAAGACATCATAGTTTAAGAAAGGTGTCAAGCTGGAACATGTTTGGAGGGGGCTGATCAACATGGTAAAGGAACTCGTAACTTAATCCTATATGGAATAATTGAGGGAGCCATATATGTTTAGCCTGTGCAAAAGACTGAGAGGTGATATGATAGCCATTTTCGAATGAACAGAGATCACAGAATATGCAGCAAGTTTGCTTTTTGCTGCTACAAATGCTAGGATCTGAACCAATGGATTCAAATTGCAAGAAAAGACAATCTGACAAAACAAGAAGAACATTTTGATGATAACTGGTGTTCAGCAATTTAATGGACTATCTCAGAAAGTTGTGAACTCTCCTAGTAAGTTTAAGTTTTTTTAAAAAAAGGTGGATGGACATCCATCAGAGATGCTTTAACTATGGATTCCTGTGCTGGTAGAAGTTAGACTAGATGACCCTTGGGATCCCTTACAGCTTTACAGTTTTGTGATCCTTCATAGGGAGTGTACTCCAAAGTACTGCAAGAGAGAAGGCCTATCATGAAATGATATCCATGTTATTTCAGATAGTGTTGGTAAAGAACATCCTATGATGCAGGCATAAATATCTGGGTAGATTTATGGGTAGGTTCATGTAATGTTTAAACCACTTAGGGCGCACCATTGTGTAAAGATGATTACACAATGAAAACTTTTTTGCTATGTAATCATCCTGCCTTGGTAAGTGAATTTTAGTAGTGGTTTGAGCATTGGACTACAACTCTGGACCTCAGGGTTCATATTCCTGTTCAGCCATGGAAACCCACTGGGTGACTTTGGTCAAGACACAATCTCTCAGCCTCTGAGGAAGACAAAGGCAACCCACTCTGAACAAATCTTGCCAAGAAAAGCCCCTGACAGGTTCACCTTAGGGTTGCCATGTTAAAAATTACCTTTTTTCACCAAATGATTTGAAGAGGTTTTTTAACTATAATTTTTATTAAGAAAAAACAAGGAATGCAGCAACACTACAACACTATAAAGTAATGCAAGAAATAAAGTACACAACAAAAACCCTAAACAAAACAAAATAAACAAAACAATACCATACTTTTGAAAAAAGACCAACTACAAAACTATGAATACCTAATTTAACTAAACGATAACTAACTAACAAAAACTACAGATAAATTAAAAAATTGGTTCCCACCGTCTTTGCAAACAGCTCATGCTAAATAAGCAGTTACACTTAACTATTTAATCTTTAATTAAAACCAAAGTTAATTCTTGTTAGTGGTAATTTTAGCCTTATCTATATACCTAGAAAGTTACTTAGTTAGTAAAGAAACAGTTATGAGCAATAACAATTAGCTTATAACATTATTCTTATCTATAGCCTAATTCAATTAGGCTAATTTTAAACAATTACTTCAAACCTCAAAAACCATTTAAAAAAGAAAAAACAACATTAAACCTATTTCAACTATACTTACAGCTATACTTACTTATATCATAAATGTTATAATCATATTATTTAAACCAGTAATAAGCAAACAATAATCAAAATAATATAATGATCAATCCTCAAAAAAGTTTAGTAAACCCTCAACATTACTAATGAAACCATATATTATAAATATTATAAATAACCTAAAACAGCAACAAACTAAGTTCATCTATTAACTTCATATTAAACTTCTCATGTAACTATAGACAACAAATAGAACAAAAATTAAGCAAGCTAAAAATCTATTATCATCAGTTCACTCTCATTTTTCTTTAAATAATCAATCAGACATTTGCATTTAGAAGAAAATTCACTTTTTGCTTGCCCCTTTAACCTATATGTAAGGTTATCAATTTCAACAATTCCCATCAATCTATTAAACCATTCTTTCATTGATGGTATCTACGTTTTTTTCCAATACTTTGCATATACTAATCTTGTTGCTAGTAACATATATTGTACCAATTTATGTTGTTTCTTCTCAATAATTGTGACTTCTTCCCAGATTCCTAACAAATATAGTTGAGGATTTTTAGGTAATTGGGATTTCAAGATCTTTTGCATCACATTTTGCATCTTCATCCAGAATTGTTTTGCTTTTTCACATGTGGTACAAAGATCTGACTTGATGTTGACACTTCCAGCATTCATTCATCATTTCTTTATATATCTTTGAAAGTCTCTCTGGTTTAAAGATACCGGTGATACCTCATAATAGGTTTCTTGGAGGCCATAGCAAAGTATATTTTTAATATCCTCTGTCCATAACTTTCCCCATTGGTTCATATGTATATTATATCCAAAGTTCCTTGTCCAACTAATCATATATTTCTTTACTTGTTTGTCTTCCATCTCTAAGTTCAACAGAAATCTGTACATCTTAGCAAACAAATGTTCACCATACCAATAATTCCAAATTTGATTTATTCTCTTCAAATTGGCTATTCATTTTATCTTCTTTGAAGCTTAATTAAAGTTGTCTATATGAGAGCCATTGCATATTAAAACCTTCTTGTAATTTTTGCAATGATTTCATTATACAATATTGGTCTTTTTTCTCTAATAAGTCATAATATGTTAACCACTGTTGATTGACTCTCATTTCTGTTCTGTAAAGGGCCTCTTGTGGAAAAATCCAAAAAGATGCTTCTGGATATAGTCTCATACTTGACGGCCCACAACAGCAACAATAAAAACAACAACAAGAAAGCAGGTCAAAGTATCATCCATTACAAGCCCTCCCATGTTTGCCTATGGCTTGTTCTGTCTTATTTTTAATTACCAAAGAAAATCAATTAAGGAGAGAAAGCCAGAGAAGCTGCATGATACCATTTAATTGGGTAGCTCTAGGAGTCATCCAGCTGCAAGCATGCAGAACTTGTCTGCACTTGCAAGGATCAGGTCAGCTATTTTGACATAAAAGCATGAATGTATTTTCAGATATGGCGTGAGCCCTGGGGAGTTGCCAGAAACAAAAATGTGGGCTAAGCTTCCGCATTAGGAGACAGATGTGTATCAGATAGCTATGCCTCTCCAGCTTCTGACACTAGTCCCCGAAAATCGACCTTGAAGCAGCACAGTTCCCCCTGCCCTTGAGAAAACAACTATTTCCATATTCTTGAAGAGCAGGGGAATGAGTAGAGACACATTCAGCTATTTTTGTGTAGCTGGACACATTGCAACCAACATCTGCAAAGATCGCTGGAGTCTATGCAAGCTGTCTGCAGATGACATCAATGCAGCATGTCCAGCTACAAGAAAATAGCTGGGCACATTATAACTCATCCTCCTGCTCTCTTAGAACACAGAAATGGCTATGTTGGGTCAGGGGATTTTGGTTGTTGTGCAACTAGAACAGAATTCTGACCTACACAATGACCATGAAGATGATCAGTGCCATCATAATTCACACACAAGAAACCACCCATAATTTTGCAGATCACCTCTTGAACTTTCTGAATGGTTGGCTAGCTGGGGGTATTTGACTCACAGCCTTTGGCATCTTTCTGCATTGTCCTTGGAGTCCTGAGCAGGGGAATACTCTGCTTGTTCTACCATCCTGAAAAAGAAGGGGTGCAGGCTTGTGGTATTGTAGGAACACAAAGACAAGGTAGACTATTGAACTCACATCAAGGCCTTGGTCCAGCTAGGTCAGCGTTGTCTACACTGACTGGCAGTAGTTCTTCAGGATTTGAAGCAGGAATCTTTCCAAGCCCTACCTGGAGATGTTGTGGACTGAACCTACAACCTTCTATAAAGTGGTGGCTGGTGAGTCCCTTGTTAGTGGGGTAGTGAATACACTCCAGGTTTTAGTCCAGGCTTAATAGGAACTCTCCAAAGTGCTGAACCCTATTCATTAGTAGGTTCGGCACTGTGGATAGTGCCTTTAAAGGCTGCCAAAACCTAGAATGGATTCACCACCCCAGTGATATGGCAGCCACCAGCTGCCACTGCTTTTATATGTATTGTATGTGTGCTGCCTCTGAGCTGCAGCCCTTACTTTGATCATCTGTTGTAAGCCACTCTGGAAGGATTGTTCACTTAAATGCTGAATATAAATCTTCAGAATAAATAAAATGACTTTTTTTTTTTTGCTTTGTTTATTTATAGCAGGGTCACTTTGAGCTTCACAGAATCGAGCAGTACAGGACCACTGTGGTATAGTCTGTGATACTGGAAAGCAACTGCCTTCCAGCAAACACAGGATAAACAGTACTGGGTTCTGTGCATTTTTAAAAAAATATTGAAAGTTTTTCAAAATACAAAAAAAAAATGCCACTACTTTGAAAAAAAAAAACAAGAAAAGACAGAAAAGTGAGGAAGGGAAAGTAGGATATAAAAAAATTTAGATAAAAGAAGGCATGGCTTCCAACTTTCTTTTCAGGAGTTATATGTACAAATAATATAATCAAACATCTCTGTCTAAAATCACATCATTCACTTCTTTAGTAACCAAATCTTACTAACTGTCAAAACTGAAAGTTACCAAATTATTTTCTTTTCTTTTTTTTCTGCAAAAAGTTCATAAGGGATTTTCTGTATTTTAGAAATGTCTCTAATGAGTGATTCTGAGATTTTATCAAGCAGTAGGGAACCTGTAGCACTCCATATGTTTCTCCAGCCCAGCTCTTATTATCTCTGACCATTTGCCACATTGGCTGGCTTAGCTTGCAGAAGGAGTCCAACAACATCTGGAGGGCGACAGGTTCCCCTCCCCTCATTTAGCCTAAATGAATTTGTCTATGTAGAGTCACAAAATCCCTTCACCTCATGCCAAAAGTCAAAAGAATGGGCAAACAGGATAGAAGACTGGATTGAGGAAGGCGCATTCAGATTTGAGGATGTGTGGGAATTAAGAATGGCAACCTCCCCACCCTCTTTCTCTGGTTTCTGAGTAAATATTTGCAGACAGAATGCAGGAGACCTGGGCTGTCTCCACTATTTGGCAAAGTGCTGAAGCCACCACAAGCAGTTGGTTTGGAGTAGTATGAAATGGCAGCTGGTTGTTAGTTATTAGTTAATTTATTATTTTACATTTTTCCTGTGGGTAAAGAGGTACTCTGCTTCAGGCACTATGCACCTTGACTGGAGGAGGGAATGGGAAACCTTTTTTCCTCTACTAAGTCAGGCTGGAGAACATCTTGTGCTGGCCCTAAGGGGACCAAACTATGAGTTTCAAATCACTCCCTGCTCCAGTACATCACACTACAAAAAATGCCCTTCTCAAACAGTATCTGGAAGAGCATCTTTACAGTTCTTGGTGGCAAGGCTAAACCCTAAGAGACATACACAGTCTTGAGAAAGATCCATAGCTGTAGCAACAACAACAACCAAAAAAAAAAAATCAATATTTTAGCAACCAAGAGGGGGCATGGTAGAGAATGGAACTTGAAAAGATGAAAAAGGAAAAATACTTTAAAATATGAAAGCGGGGAAACTCATATGGGAATCATTAAATTGTTGGCTGCATTCAGTGCCAATGCCAGGAAACTGTGCCCTTCACAGTTCAAATGCCCCAATTCCCTGCCTGGGGGCAGAGGGAGGCAAACTTAAATGATAGACAGTTTGTACTGCTCAAATGAATCTCTGGAGAACCTGAGATGAAGAGGTCTCACCCCATCAACAAGTACTTGTGACCTTGGATTACTAACTGAGGGTGTGATTTATTCCTTGTCTAGAAATATATTTCACTGAACTTGATAGGACTTGTTTCTGAGTTGATATGCATAGGTTCAAATTGTTAATTTAGTATAAACAAGGAAAAGTTGTGTGGCACCTTAAAGATTCAATGTGTGTGGTTAGTACAGTGTGCCATTCTGATATAGCATAACAGCAAAGGACTGAGCAATGAATCAGAATTTCCTCAGCTCAAATGGTGCATGCTCTGGTATACAGGGTACCCCCAAACAAGCCACTTTCTCTCAGTATGAGTCTCCCATCTGCAATATCAACCCACTGCTTTGCAATGCAATTTTTAAAATTACAACACAAAAAGAGAGCTTTGAAGTAATTAGCTGTGAATATTGAGGCACCCCACCAGTGCTTTTGGGGTGAACATAATGATGCTTCTTTTGCAAATAACAGGCAAAAGTGCTACTTTTTCATGTATAATAGTAGCATGTCTCCCCTTTTCTTCTTTGTACTCACTCCTTTCTTGAGGCAAATAAAGGCACTCTTTTTTCCAAATACTAGGCCATGTTCTTACCTATTTTTAGATGGATGCTCCCTATCCCACAAAAAAAGGAAAAGAAAGTAGCAAGTAATAGGAAAAGTAATGGAGCTAGTAACAGAGCATTACTCAGTAAAGAAAACAAAAAAGCAGATTTTGAAATCTGTTACTCTTGGTGGCTTTGTAACATAATAAATTATTTTTAACGTAACTTTCCAAACTCTGTGAAACACTCCAAACATTCTAAGGCCATTTCTGCACTAGACTGTTATAGCGCGATTATTCTACTTTCAACATCTTATGGAATCCTGGGGTTTGCAGTTTAGGGAGGGGCCTTTGAGGCCCCTCCCTAAACTGCAAACCCCAGGATTCCATAGGATGTTGAAAGTGGAATAATCATGCTATAACGGTCTAGTGCGGAAATGGTATAAAGCACTACATAATTGTTAAATATTAATAGTAGGTTGTTGCTGCTCCAGTGATACTGCTGGTGATGATGATGATGATGATGATGATGATGATGAGACCATGATAGAAAGTCTGGTGCCTATGGTCATATGTTCAATAGCTCATTTAATAGACTATCTACTGATGAATAACATTGTGCTTTGGGACAAATGGATTCATTGCATTCTGTTTCAATCCTCCCTTAAATTTTTGCCTAATTCATTATGGCACCTACATGCATGGAATGCAGCCCATTTCATCAATGCAAGGCCAACACTACTATCAGCAAAATGAGGCACCAACCTCAAACAGCAGACACTTGTGGAAAGCAGGGTAAGCCCGCCAGCTGTTCATCTCTCTTGGAATACAGAATTGGGTATATTGTCCTGTATCCCACTACCCTTAGGTGTGGTGAAAGACAACACCCCATTGCTAATATTGATGTAGGATTCAACTGGTAATCTGTGAAATGTGGGAAGGCACTAACCTGTTGCCTCATGCAGCATAATGTCTTAGTGTGATGTCCTCCTCTGGGAGCAAGACACTAAATTCCCCCTGTTCTTTAAAGTCCATACTTTTACACTGTAGGATACAGTCCAGAAATGCCTTATTGACAGTTGTGGACCACTTCAGCACTTTAGAGCTCTTCATATGTCATGAGTTCTTTCCTTTACCAATGCAAGGCAAAGAACCTCTTCTGCAGCAATTCCATAGGAGTACTGGGTACTTATATACACCTTCACCTCGCAGTTGATTGCTTTCCTTTCATGTAAGCTGGGAAATTCCTAAATACCCAGCTTGGCTAGCTCTGGTTACGCCTGAGAAGAGGGTTTCATGGAAAGCTGGTTACTACTGTACTTGCCTGGCACTAGGAGGAATCCTGAGGCTGCTGTGTTGTCCAGTACATCCACCTGGCAGCCTGGGGTAGCTTTTGGTCCCATTGTCACTGGGTGGGTTGCTGGGCAACCACTTGCTTTGCCTGGCCAGTTGGCCAGTAAAGGAAAGCTGACTGTTTCTGCAGGCTCCCCACTCCTAGCTAAGCCTTCTGGCCATGTTTGACAAGGCTTCAGTTTCTTCTAAGATAGATGGCTTGCCCATCCACCCAGTTCTAACACTGAGTCCTATCCTAGTGAATCCCTCCAATTTCTTACACTTTGGCTAATCAATTTTTGTCCCCACAACCACTTTAGGATTGCATCAGTATATCAAAGCACCTGTTTATATTATACAATTATAGTGCTACATTACAGTTTAACTGCCATGACAACATCCCATGGAATCCTGGGGTTTGCAGTTTAAGAAGGAGCATTTAGCATGCTCAGCCAGAGTGCTCTGGTGCTTCACTAAACAACAAACCTCAGGATGCAATCATGGCAGCTAAAATGGAATAATACTATTGTGTAGTGTGAATGGGCCCCAAGCTCATCAGGAGTCTCTAGTAACTTTAATCCTTAATATATTTTGGGACATAATGTCACCATAAAACTTTGTCAGTGGTACCAGCGAGGTATCATAAAGCTATGTCAAGTAAAATAAAGGTCCCTGACCTCCCTCACCTTTCAAACCCCAACTTTCAGCCGCAGCTGTCCCTCCCAATACTACTATTGCTTTGTTGGTGAAGAGCTTGGGGAGGGGTCCAGAGGTGTTCCCAGTTCAATTCTTCTTATGGGACGCAGTTTGCAACTCAGTTCAACTGGCAAGAAAATTGTTGTATTTGGAGGGGATGAGTGCAGCTGAAAGTCAGGGTTTGGAAATTTGGGAGAGGACAGGTACCTTTTGTCCTGCTTGATGAAGCCTCATGGTACCTCATCCTACTCCAAGACCAGTTGCGGATTACAGGTACAGGTACACAGCCTGCACCCAATCTGACAACTTTAGGTTCTGAGGACATCAAAAGGTTAATTGCCATGGTGACGAGTTTTGGGAGATTTGCTGCCATTTAGGATTGGACAGTTGCATCCTTTTTAAAAGAAAAAATAGAGAGGTGTCAAAGGATTGCTGGGGGATTGCTGGGGTCACAAAAGCGGAATTGAGGGGAATCACATGTGGCTCACAAGCTGTACTCTTCCCACACTTCCTGTAGTCCATGAAATCAAAGTAGCCCGGAGCTCAGTTTCTTACTTTGTCTCATCTCATACTCTTTTTATTTCTATTTATTTCTCTTCATTCTGCTTGACAAAGAGATCTTGCATCACCAACAGAAGACACATGGATCAGAACCTCTTCCCTAGGCGTGAAAGAATAAGTTTAGAGAAGGCATTCTCTAAAATATGCTGTTTAAGCCACTCAGGGCAATGATCAGCTTTTTAAAAACACTAGTTAATTAAACCTGTATTCTATAATCGCACAGAGTTCTGCATCCAAGGAAAGAGGTGGATCTATAACACTCACAGCTTCAGTGGTGAAATATCCTGAGTTGCCCCCAACCACTTGCTGGCATTTATAGTAACACTTGGGACTGACCCTAGAACCTAAAGTGAACAAGGTAACATTCATGCAGTTGTAATTTCAATACGACTTACACAATCAAACATAGCTGTTAGATTGCAAGAAGAGTCCATAATTCTCAACGGTGTAATTGTTCCCATCATCCTTCTAGCACTGGGGCCATTTATACAGGGTGCCACAGCTATATTTTCCTTAAAAAGGCTGAAATAAAATCAAATTGGCCTCCTTCCTTACATATATGCTTCTGTCTCTCTGGTTTTCCATTTCATCTTTTAAAAGAAATTCTACAGCATCTACACTGTGGATAAAATACCATATCTTCCCCATCACTCAAAACCCTGTAGTAATCTTATTAATAGAAGGCCTTTATTACTAGTTAATGGAATTCTTTTAAAATGGAACCAAGTTTAAAGTAAACCGTTTTTCATTGATCGTATGATGTATAGAGCTCAACCAGTCTATCTATGGTGTAAGCAAATTAAAAGCCTTAAGCCTATATAGGTAGCCCGCATAATCCCAAGCAGAAAAATCGATTTCTCAGTATCCCCATGGGATGCAGATCATATTTTTCCTCTTTTTCTGATAAAGGAACACTTTCAATTTCTTTTCAGGAAGAAGCTAATTAGTGATAGAGTTTGGGTTTGCTTTTTTGTAAATCTTGTTTTGGTCTCAAATACATCTCATCTCTCAGGGAAAACACACAGACACACTCTTTATAATGGAAAGCTATTCTTCCAAACTGTACCTTGCTGGTAGCTATCTACCCAATAAGGTCTAAATTTCCTTTCATGGATACTTTGTGACCTGTGTATTAAAAACAGGAGGATCTCGATAGAACTGGTCAGAAAATTAGAGGCTGTGCCCAGAGTTAGGCAGAACTTGGATAAGTTACATTTTTGGTTAATTCCCAGAATCTCTCAGCCAATGTGGCCACCATAGTCCCATCTCTAAATTCAGAAAAATGCAACTGGACTTGCAGGAGCAGATTTTCTAGCTATTGCTCACCACAACCACCTTCCAGCTCCATCCCACCCCCCATTTTATACAAGGACCTGAAGACCTTATGCAGGTGCCCAGAACCCAAAGTGAGTGGACCTTAAAAAGGCCACATAGGAAAGGACTCTTGCCGTAGCAAGAGTGACAGGGCTGAGTGCAGGAAGTAATGGACATTGACAACACATGACTGGAACATAAAAAGACCACAACTTTATTGGTTACAGTTGAAGAGCCTTAGTGTAGCATGGAGCATGAATCCAAGCACTGAAGGAACAGTCTACCAAACAATAGAAGCCCAGTCTTCCAGTCTTTATGTTCTGAAGAGAGACAAGAATCAATAGAAATAGGATCCCACATGGGCAAAAGCCACAGCATGGTTCCTATGTCAGATGGGATGGGGGCAGATCCCATGACCTCCAAGCTGAACATGACCCTTTGAGCCTGTAGGTCTTCTGACCTGAAGGCTTGACAGGCACATAAGCCCAGTTTCCCTTTCCCTCCCCATCACCAAAAAACATCTTCCTCTATGCCAAAACCATCCAAAGTTGTGACAAATAAAAGCAATCTTTGTAATAAAACACATGCAACATCCAAACCATGGCAGGAGAGGTGAGATGAAGACAGAAGCCCAAATATGGCCTTAGCACAACGGTGTGAGGTGCTTTTTATCTCCTCAGACAGACCAGACAGGAAACCTCGTTGTCTACCTGTGCAAGCTTTCCCACTTGACCAATTCTGATATTTCTGCTCTTTGAGGAGCAAAACTGTGCAGAAAGGAAAGAGTTTGGGAAGATGTTGGCACATTGAAACTAAACTAAAACTATACTGGAACTAAAACCCCATCTGATGTGCACCTGCCCCCAGGGAGTACAAAGATGTCTTCAAATAAGGATGGGGTCCACATTTCTCCCTTGCCCTCTCAACAGGCTAGCCCAAAGACACTTTGCTGCCTAAGCAAAATATAAGATGGCACCTTCCCACATTCCAAAGTAAATCTCATCCCAGGAGAAAACGATGGTATCAAGTCAATAAATAAATAAATAAATAAATAAATAAATAAAAAAGAAGCTATAAAATGTTACTTCAACACTGGCCTTAGGACAGCATTCTCTGCTGCACCCAATAGCACCAGCTTTGATTTGAGAGCAAAGAGCATGTCGTTTACCTCTGTGACCTACACTTCTAGGGCTTTTCACCTGAGGAAGCTGCCTCAGTCTTGCTGATGATAGGACCAGGCCTAGGCTCTTCCCCCTAGGCTGCTCCTGCCAACAATCTCATCTGATGACTGGCAGTTTTGAAAACAAGATGTGGGTTGTTCCTGTGGCCAAAGGGCACAGATTTGTCCTTCTCCAAATTAGGGCCATTTCCGCTCTACACTGTTTATAGTGCTGTTATTTCACTTTCAACAGCCTATGGAATCTTGGGCTTTGCAGTTTAAGGAGGAGCATTTAGAATTCTCAGCCAGAGAGCTCTTTGGCCTCAAATCCCAAACTACAGTTCCCAGAATTCCACAGGATGTTGAAAGTGGAATAATAGCACTATAACAGTGCAGTGTGGAAAGGGCCTCAGAAAAGACAAGTTCCTCCCTTCCTTTCAGATAGCATATGATTACAGTATTCCTCAAGAGGCGTCTGGCCTCTTTTTTCTTTGTGACAGGTAAGTGTGCTATTAAAACAAATAGTCCACATTCTAAAAAATTATTTTAGGTTCACTCATCATGGCTGGTTATATGAGATCAGTTCCTCATGTTGGGCTCCAAGCAGTCTGAGACCAAAGTGAGAGGCTACTGGTGCAGAAACTAGACCTACACCAGTGTAAAAAAGAACTCAGACCATCCTAGTTAGGACTGGGTATAAGAGAATGGTTTGAAGATAACTAGGAGCAAGAAAAAGAGACTTCCAACAGGAGGTCCGTTGGGAGTTGCTGAAATAGTCAATGTCAAGCGGAAACTGATTTTATGCTATCCCACCTGACCCTATTCATCTGATAATCTGATAGTCTACAAGAGGCAATTGGTGCCTCCTCCTCTTGAGTGAACAACTCCTTCTAAGTAGACCTGCAAACTGGTCCTACAGTTTGCAGGGAGGGATCTTGCTCTGATTTTGAATGTCCCTGTGGGCTTGCCCTTTGTCACAGTTCCTGGGGCTGAAGGACAAAGGGAAGAGTCTGGATTTACAATGTGGTGAAAATACTTGCCTGGAGCCCTGGTAAAGGTGTCTTAGGCCTACAGTCAATTGCTAGTCCCAACTAGCATAGATAAATCAATGGGGTTTACATTGGTGTAAACTTTACTAGTCAGTCATTGCTTTAATGGATCTATTCTAGTTTAGTTTAACAATTAGATTTAGGCCTGAGCAGTCAGGAGAGGTGAAGAGAGCTCTCTGTGAAATCTCTTTTCTTCAAGTGATTTTCTCCCATGGTCCAACTCAGCATGGCTTTGGGCACCATTGGAAAGGTAGATATTTTTCTTTCTGAAAAACAGACACCCTCTTCCCCAGCACATATTTTAGGGCTGGGAAATATGTTGCTCTCCAGATATCATTGAACTGCAGTATCCTTCCCCAGGGCAGCAGAGCTAATGGAACATGGAGGCAAATCAGTATAATTCTTTGCTAATTTCATTTGTGAAGGTAGCAACAAGTAATTTTAGCAAATTTTCTTCCTACTGTGAGAAAGTCTTTGAAATCCAACATATATTTGTAGTCTATTCACAGTTAAGGACTTAGTCTCAGCAAAATGTGTGGGAAAGGCATCAAAGAAAATAGCAATCTGCACAGAAATTGATGTTCCCTGCACAGAAAAGGCTGCAAATTTTGTACATAAGTCCCAAACTGCAAAAATTCTTATCAATTCAGGAGTCTCCCAATCAAGATTCCACACCATCCCCACCGGCCCCAAAAATGTTCTTAGGCCAATTTCTAAAAATTTTTTGATTTTTTTTCCATCTCTAGCCAAACATATATTCCTTAACCCACCATACCAAAAAAGGGGCTTCTAAGTCTTCTGGGTTAGCCATGCAGCATAGAGAAGTGCCATTCAATAAACATTCCCTTCAGAAATATTTTGCTAATCATATGGATCCCAACTGCTCCTTCTTAGTATTTAAATGCTGAGGTTATCCAACAATGGACTTTGGCTTTTGCTGTGCATCCTGGCTTCTCTACTGAATCCTGAAAAAGCACTGCTGGTCCTCTGGTTAAAAACAGAACACTTATTCACACATTTGTGTGCTTCACTCAATACCTCATCATTCAGTGATTATTGTAAACTGTCTCCTAACTGGAAAAGTTTGTGTTGAGGGGGGTCTCAGGTGACTTCAGTGTTTGGTATGCAGGTCATCACTTGATACATCATTTAGTGATAAATCAGCATGTGTAAATGTAGGACCAGTGTCTATTTACACTGTGGAAATGTGAAAACATTTGGGCATCTCAGTGCTAAACCTCTGTGCCTCAGAGTAATAGCAGCACAATAATGTATATTAGACTGAAGGCAGCTTTCTCCAGTCTGAAGTTCTTCAGATTTTTAGACAAGTCTCAGTGTTTCTGGACATTAGTTATGCTACCTGAGACTGATGGAAATTGCAGTTTTAAAAATCTGGAGAGCACCAACTTGGGGAAAGCTGTTTTTATTATATAGGCATAGCCTAACCTGGTGGCGCAGTGGTTAAATGTCAGTACTGCAGCCACAATGTTGTCAGTTCAATCCTGCAGGGCTCCAGTTTGATTCAGCCTTCCATCCTTCTGTAGTCGGTAAAATGAGTACCCAGCTTGTTGGGGGCAATTAGCTAAACATGTTGTAAACTGCTTAGGGAGTGCTTCACACTGATAAGCAATACAGAAATGTAACTGCTCTTGCTCTTGCTATACTGTTCTTTATTTTGTGTACTGATTGTAGATGCTTTATAAATAATAATAATATGGTGATGGCAAAGTGGTTGCAACTGTTTAAATTTTGTGCATTGAATGGATAATTATAGGTAAGGATCACAGATGGATGATCACCTTTTGATGACTGCAAATCCAGGGCTTGCAAAACCCACATTTGACTTTGTTGTCGTTCTTTGTTGTTGTTATGGCAACCGTAAGGCAAACCTATCACAGGATTCTCTGGACAAGATTTGTTCCCATGGGGTTTGCCTTTGCCTTTCTCTGAGGCTGAGAGAATGTGACTTGCCCAAGGTCACTCAGTGGAGTTCCATGGCTGAGTGGGGATTCTAACCCTGGTCTCCAAAGTCCTAATGTGACATTCAAACCACTACACCATGTTGCTCTCTCTATTTGACTACAACTGTCATAAATTTCCAGAATCCTAGGGATTTTGGGAGCTGTCTCCCACCAAAAGTAACTTTTCCCGGCTCTACAGAAATCTAACACTACAGGCAGAATTATTGAGTCATCTGCTGTCACCACAAACATCAGTGCCGAGTCACACCTGCTGTCTCTTCTGGCTTGCTTTATTTTCATCTTGGTTTTATTTAGATTGCACACTTGTGGACAGGGATTCTTTTCTTGTTCCTTTTTTTAAAATTCCTATACAACTCCTATGACATTTTAATAAATTCATAAGTACAACAATTTTGCAAATAAATTAATAACGAAAGTAAATAAATAGCTTTGCAAAAAATTACAAACAAATCCATAAGAGCAGCCATTTTATTATAGCTGCCTAAATTAATGCAGACTCAAGTGCTGTAGATGCATAAGGAAAGCATCCAGTTAGCTTCAGATTTGCACCAATGCCAAGTCTCTCTGCGTTGCTTCCTTCCTGTAGGGCACTAGCAATCTTACATGATATGTCTGGAACCAGTAAAGATTGTATTCAATGTGGGACTCTTGCAGTTCAGAAGGAAGTTATTATATTATAAAATGATGTATTGGCTAAAGACAGCAAAATCTACCCAATACTTCTATGGATCTTACTCTTTCATTTACAGTAATATAGAGCCATCTACAGGAAAGATTGGGGCTTTTTTTTTCTTTTTGGCAAAACTTATTCTAGTATGCCAAGAGAATGGTGTACTTAGACAATTACAAACTGGTTTAATAGTCTTACCATGAGAATTGAAGGGAGGGCTGTGGGCTTAATATTCTTTTGGGGGTGGCTCTTAAGATTATAATGGGCTTTTCTTCTTAATTTAGCTACTGAAAGTGCATAGGATCCCAAGATCCCTGTGTTGACAATATGCCAGTATAAGCTGCTTTTTAGCCTGGTAGAACGATTGGTTTGTTCTGCTTGGACAGGAAGGTCTGACCCAAGTGTGAACCCACTGGTTTTAATGTAATTCACATTCATATTAAATGTGCTAGGAGTTGAAATTTTCAATAAGATCCTGATATTTCCTACTAACTTACATATGCTTGAATGATAATTAATGCTTAACAAAATTAGCACAGGAGTAACACTATTTTGGCACACTGATTTAAAAAGAATAGACATTTTCCTGTTTAAAACAATTATAGAGAGAATCAGAATGATGAAGTTAAAGCTCCCTCCAACTGTAACACATCTCCTTATTGTGGGTTTGGCATGCAATTGTTCTTTAACCTTTAGCTATTTTATATGGGAGAATTCCTTGGTGCTGTCATTAAATTACGGACCTTCTGTTTTCATCCAGACTGTCATCAATCATCTTTTCTTCAGACCACAAAAAAACTTACATATTTGAGGACTAGTGGATCATAAGCACAGTCTCTGTGGATGGTTATTAGTAGTATTCTTCCATATCCCCACAAAGTATAGTTTCAATGTATGCCATGACACTTAGAACATGTGATCAATTGCCACATATCATTCATTATTACCCTTCCACTAGGAACTATTTTATCACAATGAGCTAAATTCAGTGTTCATCTCACCTAGAGTAAGTCCCTTAAAATGAAAAGACTTTGTTACTTCAAAAGGTGGAAGACCTTAAGATCTACCAGCAGTGCCAGTGTCTCCTTAAAAACTGAGGGAGTTACAGCTCAAAGGAGGCCAATGAGCAGGAGGTAACAGCAGGATCTTTTCACCTGTGTATACCAGTACTAACTGTAAGACTCCAGTTAAAAGTTTAAACAGGGAAATTAACAGGCACACACACAAAAAATCAGGCAGTCTCACAAACCATACAAGGCTAGTGAAGGGAGAAGCAAGAAAGGTTGGACAGAGAGAAATGTTGGGTGTAGAGGGCGATATTTTCTGGTCCTGGTGCAGAGGATTGAAGAGGAGTGGCTCAAACAAGAGTTTGAGAGCAGCATGGAGGAATGGGAATCTGGGATGCAGCATGATGCCCAAGCTACTGAAAGGGCCTTAATGTCTTGGTTGAGTAGAGAGAATGGGGAAGGTTTTGGTAGGAAATGGGCACAGCAGGGGTGTTTGTCTGCGATACCTGGACAGATTTGTTTACTATTGTCTTGGCTGCCTGTACTATTGAAAGGATTATTGGAAGCCCATTAACACCAGGCTTTCCCACCTAATCATCTTAAATTCATGGCCTGGCCATGCTGAGGTCATTCTGACCTTGTCCACACTTACAGTAGAGTCCTGCTTCTGCATGCTTTTATATTCATAAGAGTCTAATTTTTATATGAAAATGATCTTTCTTGCCAATTTTGCTGTCCTGCAGGATGGGTGTGTAAGAGGTGGTAACTTCTTAGTCAGAAAAGCCCCACTGCTTTCAGTGAGGAAACACTGGATTTAGTCAAGATTTTGTCAAAGTATGGCAATTTAGAAGTTAATGTAATGCACTTCTTGCTGTTCCTTGGCACTGATGGCACTGGCTTTACTGGCTAGGACTAACAGTAGTTTCAATCCAAAACCATCTGGATGGTAACTATTTTGTATACCTCTGATTTGAAGACTTGTTCATTTCTTTTTAAATCTGTCTTTTAATTAGTGCTAAAAGATTTTTAGTATCTATATATCTAATCCATCTGTCTATCTATTACAATGCTTGTGTAATAGTATTTGGGCAAGAATGTTACAGTGCAAAAATGTTGCCTTTTGGGTCACCCCCATTTTAACGATGCACTGGCTTCTTTCTTTCTTTTTAATTAAAAAGTTTTAATCAAAAACATTTTGTGTCCAAAAGCACATTTCAACACGTCTTATTTTTTAACATTATTGTAGAAATCTGGATTTAATAAATAAGTGCTCTAGTGCAAATAAAATAATTGATTTTTTAAATGGTATTTAATATAGTTACCGCTACAAATTGTATTATCCCTATGAATTGTATTTTTCCTTTCCCCATCTACATGTCTGTATCACTTTCACTAGTATGCTTTGAACAGATACAAAAAATGCAATACTCCCAAAAGGTGTAGAAAAGTAATATGGAATCCTGCTTGTGACTTAGAGAGGGAAAGATGTCATGTGGATCCACCTATCTGGAAGCACTTCAGTTTCCTCTTTTTTAATTTTAAATATAATACATGTCATACATAGCAACCCAGACTCCTAAACTTTTGTATAACCTAACACATACAATTATATTTTTTATAAAATTAT
The DNA here is from genome assembly GCA_948472985.1 of Iguana delicatissima. Classification (NCBI taxonomy): domain Eukaryota; kingdom Metazoa; phylum Chordata; class Lepidosauria; order Squamata; family Iguanidae; genus Iguana; species Iguana delicatissima. Next base: position 900,812 of record CAOKZL010000410.1, on the reverse strand, counting down.
TATTCTAGGTCATCCATACTTGATCTCTTTGAGTTATTCGGGGAGGGAGTCAAAGACCTACCTTGGTCTGAATTTAATCTTAGCTTTCGTTCAGTTAAATCTAACTGAATTATATTAAATACATCCAGCAGTTTTATATATACTGACTTGTAGGCACAACCAGTAGAGTCAAGTCATAATAACAATACAGTTTTGAGCATTTCTATTCATTCCCACTGATATAAACTAGAAACTAGTGGCCCAGAGCCTGATTCAGCCTCCGAAACAATTTTATCAAGGCCAGAGTCACCCTGCAGAATTTAAATTAAGTGTGATCTGCTCGTATATATATTCCTCCCATTTCACCCAAAAATGTATGTGTGCAAGAAAGAACGACAGAGAAAGTGAGGGACAAAGGGAGGGAGGGAGGGGATACTATTCCATAGATTTTGTACATTCCTGACTCAAACTATTCCATAGCTGTGCAGGACTTGGTGCTATGTGGCACTAAGTTTTTGAAAGAGCCTGGGCATTTTGTGAAGATTGTGCAGCAAAACAGACTGCTATCCATAGTAAAAATACAGAATACAGGTGCAGCCCCTGAGATTGCATAATATTTGCAGGTTTCTTGGAGGATTCATTCATAAAGTCACTCTAAGGCCATTTCCGCATTACATTCTTATAGTGTGATTATTTCACTTTCAACATCCTATGGAATCCTGGGGCTTGCAGTTTGGAGAGGCGCCAGCTGGAAAGTGGAATAATTGCACTATAAGAGTATAGTGTGGAAATGGCCTAAGTCAAAGCTGACCTTATGTCTACTTTCCTTCCAACTTGAGCCCCACATCATAAAATATCAAGGAGTCAGCAGCAATAGAGTTTATTCTCAACCTCATCATTGTCTATAAGACAGTGAGAAATACTGTACACTGTTCAGTAACTATTCTGCAATACGTCCTGCCCTCCGTGAGCAAGCATGATTTCTCTGGGCCCGGTGCAAATTTGTCGAACATTCCTCCCTTGTCTGCTGTGAAAACTGGAGCATTGATTAGTGTTCTTTAGTTTTGTTTAGTTAATGTGTTCCCTTTGTTTAGGCTTTTTATATTTCTGGATGTCCAATTTATACATGTAGCCAGATGTGACAGAATAGCATGTATGGATATTAATTGCAGCTGAGCAACAAATACTTTTTAGATGCCTTTAACAGTGGTTAGTCAGTTCCTCCATGTACTCTAGAGACCAAACATAACCTGAAGCCGTCTATTTAATCAACAGAGGTGGCTCATAGAGTCCCTGGGATTTCGGAATTCTTCACTGTTTTGTTGCCTGTCTTTCCATCCTGCTGCCCGTTCAATAGCACAACCTCTTCCCTCTTCTGCCTAAGCAAGGAAGATACCAGCAGGAACTAGAGGTCTCTGAGATTTGCGAGAAAATGTCTCTTCTCTCTGTCTTGAACACAAAACCCTATTTGAGAAGAGGCTCACTGTTCAAAATGTTGCTTCTGCTTTAACCTTATTTCTGACTGGCTCCAGCAAATCTTATGAAATCTGGACACCCACAAGAGACATTGAAATAGATTTGTATAAAAAACTTCAAGCATGATCTGAAATTCAGACTACATTGCCTTCCTCACACTAACCATCAATAATTTTATTACGGTCGTAGACCAGCCTGTTCCTCACACTAATGAGTATTCAGCCCTGACTGAGATCCTCCAAGACCCACTGATATAGTCCTTCCATATTTGAGCCCACTCTGTCATGAAGGCTATTTCTGTCATATATGGGGGAGGGGGTTGAACAGAAGGAAGCCACTGGGTGCCAGGAAATGAGGCAAAGGGGAGCCTTGGTTTGCAGTCCATGAGCAAGTTGAATCAGGCTTGACAGAAAATGCACCACCCATGTGAGGCAGAGATAGGAGAGCAAAAGAAGAGTATGAGGCATTCCCATACAGCACTCTATTTTCCTCACAACAAAGAACCTGCAGCATACCCAAAGATGACAAGTGCTAGTTTTATGGAAAAGAAGAACAGTTGCTTGCATGACTAGATGAGTGTGTTATGGAAACACAAAAGACTCAATATTCTACTGGCCTACTAACTTGCCATTTAACAACACAAGACAATTTAAAACAAAAACAACAACAACAACAACAACCTGGGACCCCAATACTTAAGTGTTTCCATTTACAGAGTTCTTGTATCAGAAGTGGGAATAATGCGGCCCTCTAAATGGTATTGGACTACAAATCCCATTAGCCCTATTTAGCATAGCCAGTGTTGAGGAATGCTGAGAACTGCAGTCCAACATCGGAAGAGATTCCCGTCCCTGTAATGATTTGGGCAAAAGATTTATTGAATTTCTCTTCCTCCAAAATGGTCTCCATGATGAATATAACGGACCTCGTGGGGTGGGGAAGAACACAAGCACATACTCAGCGCCTTTCTGCACTACACTGTTATAGTGCTGTTAATTCCACTTTCAGCAACCTGTGGAATCCTGGGATTTGCAGTTTAGAGAGAGGACTTTAGAATTCTCAGCCAGAGAGCTCTTTGGCCTCAGTAAACTACAAACTCCAGAATTCCACAGAATGTCTAAAGTGGAATAATAGCACTTTAACAGTGTAATATGAAAAGGCCCTCAGACTTGCTTTCTCTGTCTCTGTCCATCATTGGGCACAAAGCTAGCTACAGGACTGGAAAAGAGGCTTAACTGGAAGCCTCTGGGGCTTTCTTTTGCTTCCCTACTCACACTGTTACTGCAACTGCAGTACCTTCTCCCACCACTTTGCTTTTCTGTGAAGGTGTTCATGCTGAAGGGTCATATTGGAAAGCCAGAAGGCTATGCTTTACAATAGACATGCTGAAACATTGAAATCATGTAATGGCCAGGACTTTTTATGATGTTGTCAAGGTCTGCACTGCACTTAGAAAAACTTCATTCAGATTTAGAAAAGGGTTTATTGTTAGATATTGGGGTGATTCTTCTCACTTTCCTTTGGCATTAATGGGCTGACATATTTCAGTGAAATTGTTTTTTCTCTTGCTTGTACTTTCCATAAGCAATCTTTAACCAAGTGCCAAGAGTTTTAGGTGCAAAAATATAGCAGCTGCCTGACATATGTTTCATTTCAGCTGATTCATGAATATTATCCAGAACTTTAGGCACATGATTGGAGTGAGCAGATTTATACAGTAAAATACTGAGTGAAATTAAATGCAGAAAGTACTGACATTAACAAAACAAAACAAAACAAAAATTAGAAACAATGGCCATGAGCAAAACCTCTCTTTCTGATCCAGGCACTACCTAGGCCAGTTTACACACAAAGATAAGAAACCTTTATCTTGATTCAAGCCTCTAGAGATAGACTAGAACCATTCAGTGAATGGAGACTCAGCAGTTTCCTTCTCTAATCTCCCTCTGAAGTTTCTTTGATCCATAATGGCCACTTTAAGGTCAGAGACAGTGTCCTGGAAAACTGAAGTGTTTCTCCATGAGCTTTTAACATTATCATTTCTAAGGTCAGATGTGCATCAATTTATTCTTTTGCACTATTTAAATGAAACTGTGATCTCTCTCCTTATGGTTATTATTTCTAAGAGAACTTGGACAATGCAACATTCAAACAGAGGATTGTCCTTTCCAAGGAGGCCAGAATAACCCCTTCCTTATAATAATAGAATCATAGAATAATAGAGTTGGAAGAGACTACTGGGGCCATCCAGTCCAATCCCACTGCTATGCAGGGAGACACTTCAAAGTACTCTCAACAATGGCCATCCAGCCTCTGTTTAAAAACCTCCAAAGAGGGAGACTCCATCACACTCTGAGGCAGCATATTCCACTGCTGAACACTTTTTTTATTATTATTAAACAAAAACCTTATTTTTTAAAAAGAATTACAACTATGTAAAGAAAAAAAAACATTAATTACAGATACATAGATTGTATCAAAAAAAAGAAAAAGAAAAAATGAGCGAACAAACGCTTAACAAAAAAACAACTTAACTCATACAAAGACAAAACAATCACATTCAAATTACATACAATGCTTTCCCTTGCTATTCCTTTGTTATTTTCCTGGCGTACTTCTGACTTCGGTTTTAGAGATTAGTTTATTTTATATCTAACAATCTTGGTCTTACTAATTCTACTGTATCTCTTTGTCCTAATTCTTTTCAAAATTCTATGTTCACCATATCACTGTCATACCATGAATTCCTAAAATATTGTAATGTTCTTTCCCATTGTTTTACATACTTTTCTTTACTTTCCCCATTCAAAACACATGTTAGTTTATCCATTTCAATTATGTCAAATAATTTCATTTCCCATTCTTCTATTGAAGGCATTCTATTTCCTTTCCGTCTATGTGCTAACACCATTCTTGCTGCCACAGTCATGTAAAATAGTTGTCTACCCACTTTTTTTTTCTAAATCATTTCCCAACATTGATAACATATAAACATCTGGAGTCATAATAAATCTTATGCCTAATATTTTTTCAATTCGATTATGAATTCTTTTCCAAAACCCTTTCACTGTTTTTGTCAGCGCGGGCTGAGGTCAAGCAGGGGCCGGGACGGGACGGCCACCAGCCGCGTCCCAAAACAGTCTCTCAGGAGCGCTGCCGTGAGCCAACAGCCTGGAAATGAGGTTTGCCTTCACAGCAGGCACTTAACAGAAAATAACAACGGGTTGCCTCACCCTGAACACAAAATGGTTACAGCACCTTAACGCAGGGAAGGGTCTTGGAGGAGCCGGGCAGCAGCACGCAGGCATAGGCTGGGCTGGGACAAGGCACGGGCAACAGATGCACGGGAAGCCGACGGTTGTTGCTCCGTGCCTACCCCAGCCCCGCGCCCGCCTAAAAAGGCCTGCAGACCAGCTTGCGGCCAATCCGGGCCGAGCATGTGGCCGGACTCGCAGCTGTGCTACACCTGGGAGCTCCCTGCCCCCAGGTGTTTCTCTTGCAGCCACCGGGAGCGGCAGCTGACCTCCTTGAACCGCCGCCGCTGCAGGAACGTCGGCGGCAGGGCGGCTGCCTCAGCGTCTTCCGAGGCCTCCTCGCGAGTAGGCGGTGCCCCGGGATCGGGCCCGGGACCCGCCTCCTCCCGTGGAGCCTCGTCCGCCACGCCCAGTGGCCCGGGAGCCGGGCCGACCTCCTCTGCCGCAGCAGGACGATCCTCGTCGGCAACCGCGGCCTCCGTCCCGCGGGGAAGACCCTTGCCGGGATCGGCAACTGCCGCAGCATCCCAGCGATCCCCCCTGGCGGTGGAGACTTCCGCGGCGGCCATGTGGCGGCCGCCGCCAATCGTGGCCTCTGATGGGCCCGGATCCGCATCCTCCTCCTCAGAGGTAAGGCCGGCGTCGGCCTCCACGGCGCCCACCGGCGCAGCCACGCCCGGGGCCCTGACAGTTTTACGTGTCCACCAAGTGTGGTAGAAAGAACCTATCTCTTCCTCACACTTCTAACATTTGTTAGAGCATCTATTTGTCATCTTCGCCAATATTTGAGGAGTAAGATACCACCGAAAGTACATCTTATATAAATTTTCTCTAATATCCTGACATGCTGTAAGTTTTATAGTTTTCAACCAAAATTTTTCCCATTGTTCCATCGAAATAGGATGGGAGAAATTTGGCCCATTTCAACATTGGTATTTTAACTGTATACCATTTTAATAAAATCTTGTAGATAGAGGAAATAACTTTAGATTTATCCAAATACAGTATCATATTCAACTCTTCTTCTTTCTTTTGATAATCATTGAACTTAATATCGTTCTTTAATTTTCCTCTTATCTGCCTATATAGGAGCCAATGACATTTTATTCCCATTTCCTCCATTTCCAATTGTGTTTTGATTTTAATTTGTTCTTGTTGTATTTCTACCATATCCTCATATCTAATCCATTTATCGAACAAGATGTTTTCCTTTTTATAAAAAGCTTCATGCGGCGATACCCATTTCGGGGTTTTAATGCAAGCTCTTATGTTATATTTTCTCCAGATTTTCATTAAGGTAGATCTTAAATAGTGTCAGTTAAACTCTCTGTTGTATTTCCCATTATTGAACCATAAATAATAATGCCAGCCTGATCCTAATCCATCCCCAAACAGTTTTGACCATCAGGGAGTTCTTCCTGAGGTTCAGGTGGAATCCAGCAGTAGCAGGCAAAAGACTTGATTATTCCAGCTGGCTTTTAAAACTGAAGGCTTTTAAAGAAATGGCTTTTAAGAAGGTGCTATGGTCTTTTTATTGTGCTATTTTAAAACTGCTCTTGATTATTTTCAACTGTATGTACTGATTTTTTTTAATATTGCTTACATTTTAATTCTGTCTAATGTTGACTTTTTGTATGTTTTCAGCTACATTGTTTTCATTTTAATTTCCAAGCCATCTTGAGTCTCACATTGGAAAGAGGCTGGAGTATAAATAAAGATGGTAATAGCGGTGGTGGTGATCAAAGTTAAGGCACTGCTTTTCTTGCTGCCATGCCATGAAATTTTGGCAGTAAAATTGAAGGTGGCACCTGCTATTACCTGCAGTCAGTTCTAGAGGAGGGGAATGGCCTACTGCTCTTAGAATTTGCCTATATCTTGTATAGATGCTGGCTTCATGCCTTGTGTAACATTCTGAAGGGCTTTGCTATAAAAGCAGATGTCATATGTAACACTGAAAGATGAGCAGGGAATTGGGTTCTTGATGTTGTGGGTGACATTATTAGGTCCTGAAATTTTGTTCTGAGAATAGACACAGGAAAAGAGCTGTTAACTGGGTCTCTGTATTTGTATCCTTCTTGTGTGGTCTCTCTTTCCTCATGAGCAACTATTTTAGGTTGGAGAGATGTTTGTGAGCATTCACAAATCTTTAAACTGAGGTATCAGCATCTAGGATCAGCTATTCACTGCAGATACATTTGAATCATTTCAATCAGGAAATATGGGTGACAACATGATGCATTGTTGAGTGGACAGTTGTGTTGACAACTCATTTCCTGGTAAAGTAACTGCAATTTCTCCAAAATGTCATAAATGATAAACATTTGCTCCATAGGTAGTTCAGCTGTCACATATTTTTCATTACTTGTTAATGTTATTTGTTAAGTCACAAGTTCATATATCACTGCCTATCACACATGTCATTAGAATTTAATAACATCATTTCAGATTCCTTTGTACCTCTGTTCTTCTTCATTTGTAGATTGTTTATCCATAATTTCACTTCTCCAGGCGTTAGGTCTATCTACACTGCACAATTAGAGCAGTCTGACAACCACTTTAGCTGATATCGGTCCATCCTATAGAATCCTGGAATTTGTAATTTCATGAAGCACATAGAATTCTCTTGTGTGCACCACTTAAGTACAGCATTAGTGGTCACTGGCAATGCATTCTAAGTACCTGACAAAACTACAGATGCCAGAAGTCCATAGGATGTAGCCCCGATAACTAAAGTAGCATCCAAGCACAGGAATTGTTTCGTATAGATTGTCCTTCAATACTTAGAATTTTTTATCTTCTTGGTTCTGCTGACTGGAAGTATAGAATAAATGGTGTTTGAACCTCCAATGTTTTGATTATACTTAACTTTCCAAGAGTGAATGCTTCTACATTCTCCTAAACACTCTCGTCTTTCAATTGCTAATTAAATTTGTTTTCTTAAGTGATCAGTCTTGAACGCTAAGCAATTAAAATATACTGGCACTCAATCCATTTTAATTGTGTTCTGTGACTGAACTTGCTTTTATAAATCAGATATACTTAAGTCTACGCACTGAGATAAGTCAGGGGAAATTTAAAAACTTTAACTTATATAGGCTTGAACTAATAGGACAATATATTTTGCGAGTTCATTTTAAACTAGGTGACACAATTTCTCCCATCACATTTATCATCCCATTACTGATGACCCAAACACGTGTAATTCACCAGACTATATTACAACACACTGTATAGCAGGCTATATGTGTGTATGTACATATATGCGCACATCTTCAAACTGGCTGTTGATTTATGGTGACTCCATTAGGCAAGAAATATCTGTGATAAATACCTTAGGTGGTTTTACCAGTTCTTTCCTCTGAAATACAGCCTACAGAGCCTGGTATTCATCTGTGGTCTCCTATCCGAGTACTAGCTTCCAAGATCAGGTGAGATCTGCTGCCTTTGGAGTATGTAGGCCTTACAGCAAGCTATATTGTTATCGTTGTTGTGTGCCTTCAAGTCATTTCTGATTCATGGTTACCCTTTCACATGGTTTTCTTCACAGGATTTGTTAGATAGGATTTGCCCTTGCCTTTCTCTGAGGCTGAGAGAGTGTGACTTGCCAAGGTAATCCAGGAGGTTTCCATGGCCAAGCACAGATTTTAACCCTGGCTTCCTGGTGTCCTAATACCACACTCAAACGACCACACACTTTGGCTCTTGTATTTTTTCACTGTGCTGTGTGTGCCTGGCTATGTGTTAGCACCACCTAGTGGCCGTGGGAGAAAAATAAATAGCTTTAAACCACTGTAACCGCTGTCAAGTCGACTTATGGTCACCTATGGATGAGAGATCTCCAAGTCACCCTGCTATCACTTGCCCTGCTCAGGTCTTACAGACTCAGGGACATGTCTTCTTTGATTGAAATCCACCTGGAATGTGGACTTCCTCTTTTTCTACTGTCTTCTACCTTATCAAGCATTATTGTCTTTTCTAGTGAGTCATGTCTTCTCATGATATGGCCAAAGTACAACAGCCTCAGTTTAGTCATCTTGGCTTCTAGGGAGAGTCCAGGCTTGATTTGCTCTAAGACCCATTCCTTTGTCTGTTTAGCAGTCCAAGGTTATCTGTAAAACTCTTGTTCAGCACCACATTTCAAAGAAGTCAATTTTCTTCTTATAAGCTTTCTTCACTGTCCAGCTTTCACAACCATAGATAGAAAATGGAAATACCATGGCATGGACAATTCTAACTTTAGTATTCAATTATAAATCTTTACACTTCAGCATCTTATCTAGTTCCTTCATAGCTGCCTTTCCAAGTTCTAGCCTTGTTGTGATTTCTTAACTGCAGTCTCCATTCTGATTAATGACTGAGACAAGGTATGGAAAATCTTGAATTCCAATGTCTTTATCATCCATTTTAAAGTTATATAAGTCATCTGTGGTCATTATTTTTGTTTTCTTACTGTTTAGCTGTAAACCTGCTTTTGCACTTTCTGTCTTGACTTTCTTCAGTAATCATTCCAGGTCAGTAATCATTCCAAATCATTCCTTTGCTGTTTTCTGCTGGTAGTATGGTGTCATCTGCATATCTTAAATTTTTGATGTTCCTCCAATTTTCATGCCTCTTTCTTCTGATCCTGATCCTGCTTTATGTATATATGTTCAGCATACAAGTTGAACAGATAGGGTGATAAAATGGAGCCTTGATCGCCTTTGCCAACTGGAAGTCATTCTGTTTCTCTGTATTCTTCCTAACAGTAGCCTCTTATCCTGCATGCAAGTTAGTCCAATCAAGTGTTGAGGCACACCAATTTCTTTAAGAATGATCCATTGTTTTTCATGACCTACACAATCAAAAGCTTTGCTATAATCTATGAAGCACAGGCTGAATAGGTTCTGTCCCTGTAGACTGAAGCAGCTCTGTTGGTATGTCATCTGTTCCTGGTGATTTATTTCTCTCAAGTGCTCTGAGTGCAGCTTTCACTTCACTTTACTTCACTTTCTAAAACTGGTGGTTTGTTTTCATATGGTTCTTCCTTGAATCAACCTGTCAATCTTTCATCTCCTTTATATAGTTCTTCTGTGTATTGTTTCCACCATCTTTCTACTTGGTGATGCAATGTGTTCCCCTGCTGGTCATAGAGCATAAACCATTCTTGGTTTAAATTACCCTTTGATTTCTCAGATCTTATAGAATCTTGTTCTTCCTTTTTTTGTTGTCATCATCTATTTCTCTGCATTGACTACTATAGTAGTTCTCCTTGTCCCTGCACACAAGTCATTGAACAGTTGCATTCAGAGTTTTGACTCCATTTCTGTCATCTTTTACTTTTGTTTCTTGTCTGCAGTGCAGTACCCAGGGCAAAGGAGCGGGATGAGCCATGGTGGCTGAGGGGTGGGGCGAGCACGTGCAGAGGGGCAAGCAGCAGGGATGGAGCAGGTGCACGGGGACGAGTGAGCGGTGGTGGAGGGGGTGGGGCAAGAGTGTGGGGAAGGGTGAGTGGCAGCATGAGAGGGGTGAGCAGTGGGGGTGGGGCAAGTGGCGGTGGGGTGAGGTGAGCATGCAGGGAGGGGCGAGTGGCAGTGGAGATAGGGTGAGCAGCAACGAGGGAATGGGGCAAGCATGTGGGGAGGAATGAGTGGGGGCAGGGGGTGGGGTGAACACAGGGAGGGGCAAGCAGCGGTGAGGAAGAGGGGTGAGTGGCGGCAAGGGAGTGGGGCAAGCATGTGAGGAGGAGCAAGCAGCAGCCAGGGGGTGGGGCAAGCAGCGGTGGGGAGGAGGGGCAAATGGAGGGGGTAGGGCAAGCGGCAGCGGGGTGGTGGGGCCAGCACGTGGGGAGGGGCAAGCAGCAGCAGGAAAGGGGCGAGCAGAGATGGGGGAAGGGCGAGCAGAGGTGGAGGAGTCCAGGTGGGAGGTCCACTCCCCCCCACATTGGCGCCGGAGGCACAAGTCCCAGTTGCCCCACCCTAGATCTACTTCTGCTTGTCTGTCCTTAACTGCTTGAAGAGTTTCATCTGTCATCCATTGAGATATCTCTCTCATTTTGGCCACAGATAGTGGGTTTTATTTTTCATTTCTCCCTGACAATGTCCCCGACTTCAGACCATAGTTCTTCTGGTTTCCAATTAGGCTGACTGGAGCAAATCTGTTTTTCACATTATCTTTAAATTCTACAGGGTTGTTCTTCAGGTTTCATTTTGGCATGATGGTTGGTTTAGTGTTCTTCATTAGCTTTATTCTAACTTCTACTATTAGCAGTTCGTGGTCCGTGCTACAATCTACTCCTGATCTTGTTTTAGCAGAGAGAATGCATCTTTTCCATTTTCTGCCTCCGATTATGTAGTCTATTTGATTTCTGTATTGGCCACCAGGTAATGTCCATTTATATAGTCACTTCTTAGGTTGCTCGAAGAATGATTTGGGATGAACAAACTATTGGCCTTTCAAATTTTCAGTTGATTTCCTGCTTAATTTCCTGATCCTAGGCCAAATTTGCCTACAGTCTTTGATTCTACTCTGTTTCCTACTTTTGCATTCCAATTGCCTATGAATAACAAGAAGTTCCATTTTGGATTTCCTCCTGGACTCTCTTCCGTCTCCCCCTCCCCCCTCTTCCCTCCTCCCTTCTCCTTCTGCCACTGTAGTTCAAGCATAAACTTGGATTGGTTATGTTGATGGGTTTTCCTTGAAGTCTTATTGACATGATTCTGTCAGACTTTGGCCCTTTCCACACGGGGTGAAAAAAACAGCTTAGGGTGACCTCATCCAGAGGTCGTCCACACCGTGGGGTGCGCTAGGGCGGTTTGAAAAGTGGAGGTTCCACACCTCAAACCGCCCTCGCGCAGCCACAGGGGGTGGCGCGGCGTGTTTTTTAAAAACCACATTTCATGTGGTTTTTAAAAAACGCGAGCGCGCTAACCCGTTGCAGCGCCCCATTTGAAACTGCAGGTATGCGCTAGCGTGTCCCTGCAGAGCTGCCTGGGGGCGGGCTTGCGGCTGGCGTGCTGCCCTGATTGGCGTAGCACCACCGGAAGTCGCCGGCCACCATTTTGGGCGCTGCCAAATGCTGCCAAAATTCGCCAGCGTGTGGAGCGGCGAACATGCACTCCCCGCGGGGACGGAGCAACCCACTTCCAGGTAAGTTCTGCCCTTGTGTGCGCCGCCCCATTTCCCTGTCCCCCATGTGGAAAGGGCCCTTGACTGCTTTTGCTATATCTCTCCTAAATATAAATGTTGCTCCATTTCTTCTTACAGTTTCATTTCCTGACTAAAACACTATGTACTTATCTAACTCAAAATGTCCCATTCCTGCCCACTTTAGCTTACTTACTCCAAGTATTTCAATGTTTATATAATCCATTTCTTGTTTAGCTTCCGTTGATTCATGCTTCTCACATTCTACATTCCTAAAACAACTGTTGTGCAGCTTCAGACTTTCCTTCCACCTCGGAGCCTGTCAACAGCTGAACACCCTTTTGGCTTGAGTCCAATTGCATCATTAACCACAGTGCTACTTGTCATCTACTCTACCCCAGTAGCTTATTGAGTGCCATCCAAACTAGGAGTCTTGTCTTCTGGCACTATCTCTTCTTTCTTTTCAGATTGTCTCATCAGAGGGTTTTCATGGCAAAGGAAATTCAAAAGGAGTTTACTGTGCCTCCTTCTATGCAGTACTGACAAGTGTTAGCTGTGGTGCACTGCCATTGTCTCTGAGAAATCTGCCACCAGTGTCAAACACACACATACCCCACTACTGCTGCTGCCCAGTAGCTCCTTGGCACCTTTAGTCTGGCTCCTCAGCAAAAGCCTGACTGACATGGGAGACCCTGCCAGCAGTGCTGCTGCTGTCAGCATTGTCTCCTGCCTCATGGGAGCATGCAGTCTCACCACCACGGAAAGGTAGTGCCATTGGTAGGAGTTTTCAACTAGGATACCATTATGTACCCAAAATTAGCTGCTCCCTTTTGGGCCTTTCTGATGCTGGCTTTTGCTTTGTGTTTGTATTCTCACATCTTCTGAATTTTTGAACAAAAACCTCTCAGATGACGTTACTTGTAAAGAAGGTGGAAGGAGGAGCAAAGCTGGTTGCTCTTAGCCAGTCAAGGCCAGCCCATTAATAACTTTTTCCATCCTGACCACATTCTGATATTGTTTGGCCAGACATGCCCTCATTTCTGTCTATGAAATGTTGGAGGGTATGAAAATGCACTGTATGAGTGTCCAGAGGCCACAAGAAGTCTACAGTACCTGTCTTTTTGAAAAATGTTATCTATCCATCTATCCATCTATCCATCCATCCATCCATCCATCCATCCATCCATCCATCCATCTGTTAAACATCACTGGAAGGCCCTACATCTATTCACTCTAAAATTCAGAAGATGTGGGAAAACAAATACAAAGTGAAAGCCATACATACAAAACTTTTTAAAAGCAACTGAAAAAAAGTGAGATGGCAGAGGATTAATTGGCTCTATGTTATCTTTCTTTTCTGTTAAAACAGTATAGGGAGGCCCTAGATCTTTTAAAAAAATGGATTGTCAGTCCTGGGAGATTCCAGATGAATCAGTTCCTCAATTTTGGCCACAAAGAGAGATATCCTGAGAGTTGAAAGAGCCAAGGGCCAGAAAAAAGTTTCAAGGGGGTCACACTTTACCTATCCCAGGTTTAAAGGGTGCGGGCCAGGCAGTATGGTATGCACACCTCAGAGTCCCAAGAGCCAGGAGGCTCAGGAAGGAGAGCTATGCCAGTGTTGTCTTCCACCACCTATTGCCTGAGGCAATCACCTCAGTTCTCCTAAGGGAAGAGCTATTGCAACCCCTGTTGACAACCACCAGCTCCAAGTAGTCAGCTGAAGAAGAAGAGTGGAGCCATGACAGGAATCCTACTATTATGGTCAGAGACAGGAAATATTCCCTTCAGGAGAAATAGAGGGCTTTAAAAAAGGGAGGAGTAGCCCTGGAGGGCCACGGCTTGCTCACAGCCCTCCACAGGCTGGACTGGAACATTCACAGACTGAATTAGTCCCACAGGCTTCCCTTTGTATGTTCTAAAACAGGAGTGGCTAACCTGTTTATGAAATGCCACAAATAGTGTGTGCAATGGGAGACTGGAACAGAAGGGCCCACATACCTAGCTGTGGTGATTATTAGTCAAACCTACCACTTCCACTAGTCTCCCTAGTCTTGCATTCTAGCTGTTTTCCCCCCTTAGGGCTCTTCCAGATTGGTCTAAAGAAGTGTGACTTCTTGTGATATTACTCCTTAGGTTTCGGCAGGTTTTGCTGTTCGTCGTTGCTTTTGTATTCACCCATTCCATTCTTTTGGGGGACAATTTCTCGTAACTGCACTAGAGACATGGTTGGCTGAGGTGATTCTTTTTTTGTTTGAGGAGCAGATTTATTTCCCTCTGATTTTTTTTCAATACTGCAAAAGTGCTATCTCACTGATGAACTACAGAGCTATAAAACTTTTTAAAAAATTGTTTAAAGAAGAGGAAGAAAGGAGAGGGGGATATATTATTCCAATATGTCTCACAACTCAAAAGCAACCCAATTTAGGATGGGAATCAATCATAGAATAATAGAATCATAGAAATGTAGGGTTGGAAGAGACCACACGGGCCATCCAGTCCAACCCCCTGCTATGCAGGAGTACCCTCAAAGCACTCCCGACAGATGGCCATCTAGCCTCTGCTTAAAAACCTCCAAGGAAGAAGACTCCACTACACTCCAAGGCAGCATATTCCACTGCCAGACAGCCCTGACTGTCAGGAAGTTCTTCCTGACGTTCGGGTGGAATCTCCTTTCCTGCAGCTTGAATCCATTGCTCCATGTCCTGGTCTCTGGAGCAGCAGAAAACAAGCCCTCTCCTTCCTCTACATGCCATCCCTTCAAATATTTAAACATAGCTATCATGTCCCCTCTTAACCTTCTCTTCTGCAGACTAAACATACCCAGCTCTCTAAGTCTATCCTCATAGGGCATGTCTTCCAGGCCTCTCACCATTTTGGTTGCCCTCCTCTGGACTTGCTCCAGCTTGACCATGTCCTTCTTGAATTGGGGTGCCCAGAACTGGACACAGTATTCAAGATGAGGTCTAACCAAAGCAGAGTAGAGTGGTACCAGTACCTCCCTCGATCTAGACACCATGCTCCTGTTGATGCAGCCGAGAATTGCATTGGCTTTCTTGGCTGCCGCATCACACTGCTGACTCATGTTCAGCTTGTAGCCTATGAAGACTCCTAGATCCCTTTCACATGTACTACTATCCAGTCACTTGTCCCCCATCCTATATTTCTGTATTCCATTTTTTCTACCTAAGTGTAGGACCTTACACTTCTCTCTGTTGAATTTCATTTTGTTAGCCTTGGCCCAGCTCTCCAATCTATCCAGGTCATTTTGAATTTTGATCCTGTCCTCTGGCATATTAGCAACCCCTCCCAATTTGGTGTCATCTGCAAATTTGATGAGCATGCCCTCTATTCCTTCATCCAAGTCGTTGATAAAAATATTGAACAGCACAGGGCCCTGGACAGAACCCTGTGGCACCCCGCTAGTAACTTCTCTCCAGGATGAAAAGCAGCCATTGGTGAGCACCCTTTGGGTTTGGTTGGTTAACCAATTACAAATCCAACTAAAAGTAGCCCTGTCCAGCCCGCATTTTACTAGCTTCTTTGCAAGGATGTCATGGGGAACTTTGTCAAAGGCCTTACTGAAATCGAGATATGCTACATCCACAGCATTCCCTTCATCTATCAAGCCTGTAACCCTATCATAAAAAGAGATAAGATTAGTCTGGCATGACTTATTTTTGAGAAATCCATGTTGACTTCTCGTGATTACCGCCTTGCTTTCTAAGTGATTAAAAACTGACTGCTTAATGATCTGCTCCAGGATCTTTCCGGGTACTGATGTCAGGGTGACTGGGCGATAATTATTTGGGTCCTCTTTTTTTCCCTTCTTGAAGATGGGGACAACATTTGCTCTCTTCCAGTCTGCTGGAACTTCCCCTGTCCTCCAAGATTTCTCAAAGATTATAGCAAGCGGTTCCGAAATGACCTCTGCCAGCTCTTTTAATATCCTAGGATGCAATGGCCCTGGAGACTTGAATTCATCCAGTGTGGCCAGGTATCCCTGCACCACCTCTCTACCTATTACGTGCCTCATTTCCCCTGCTTCCTCACCTGCTCCCCAACCGCCAGATAGAATGCTTGTATCCTTCTGGGGAAAAACTGAGACAAAGAAGGTATTAAGTAGTTCTGCCTTTTCTCTTCCCCCTGTGAGTAATTCACCATCTTCTCTGCGCAGAGTGTTGCAGTTGATGCCAGGAATTGCCAGGAAATAATCTGTCCGCGTAATCTGACAAAAGAAATGGTGTTTGGATATTTTAAAAATAACCTAAGAACTCCAGCAACAAATATTGCAACTTCCTGTAGTTTTTGCTCTGTCTGGAGGAAACCTCCAAAGACTACATTGAAAGCCACCCCAGGCATGGGGAGGGAAGCTACTTAGGTACCATAACATGCACTAATAATAAGTAGCATTTATTGTTCCAGAGCAACAAGATTCAAATACCATCAGTGAACACTTGGGGACTTGCTGTAGGGTAGGCTTGCCAGAAAGACACATCCTGTCCTAAAAAGAAAAGAAAGAAAATGAACTATCACTCTGTGAGGCAAGCAGGGAAATGTTTTCTTTATGAAACTCCCTCTAAACTTTTCATTATCTTTCTCCCTCAAGAAAAACTAATCATGGGAAACCACATGTTTGTGCAAGGAGTCCCTGCACAATCAGGTTGCTCTTTCCAAATGTAACCCAAAGTGGTGGAACATGAAACTAAATAAAGATGTTTACTGACAGACTAATAAACAAATGGACCCATTTCGATGGAACCTTGATGAATGGAGCATCCAGGTGTTTTCAATAATGGCAATAAGCACTACAACTCCAAGTATTTCTGATTCAAGTATAATGCATTATTAGGCCATTAGAGGCTGAGTATAGAAGGCCATTTGTACTCGAGCCTATCAATAATGCTGCTTCCCAGTTTACATTTAGACCAGGGGAATTAGTCATACTGATATTCTATTTAATAAAAATCCTAAAGAAGAGGCATCAGGAATCGCATTACATTTTAACAGGGTTACAGCAACCCAAGAGGACCACAAGTTTAATTTTCATAAGAGCATTCATTCCTCAATTATGTCAAACATGAAAATGTAAATGGCAAATTTAATGCTAACAATATCCCTCAAAGCACATTGGCAGGTAGCAACCATTATGTTGAGTGAATGCTGGCTGCATAACAATGAGGCCCAAAAGGAGACGGCGAGGGGTGGAGATGGATTAAATTGTGAAGCTGAGTTCCGTTGATTATGGGTGCAGGCTGTTGAAGATGGGGGGAGGGAGTGATCATACAATATGCATGTAGATAAGGGGTGGGGTCTCTTCCCCTCTCTAAAGTAATTGCTGATGGTGCAAGTGGCACAATTAACTGTGGCCGATTGCAACAGCTGGAGACATTGAATGAGCTATTTTGAATCCTTTCAAATCAATGGAATGTTTCTGTTTTTAAGCCAGAAGTGTATCTTACATGTCAAGCTAACAGGATGGTTGAGCTATTTTACTTCTGATGGGCTGTTACCACCTCAGACACAAGGAGAACTGAATCTTTGCCTTCCAAGCCACCTGGAAATCATTTAAGACTTTCAGATTTGGTGGAGGTTCATCATTACAGATAAAGTGTATTGTGCTAAGGAGGTGGGCATACTTCTCATTTGTGGGATATATTTCATTTTTTGCTAGAACCTCAAAGGCCATTGACTGGATCCCAGTGCAAAATACAGAATTCAAAAATTCTGAACCCAAGAATGTCTTACAAGTACCATAAGTGAATGTTGCTCAGAGGTCAAACTTATGCCAAGTTGTTTTTATTTCAGCAGGATCATTTAAGATGGCCAGCCTTAGAGGAGAAGAGCTATTTTGTTGCTGTCGTTATTAAAGAATAACGTCAGAAGCTCTGGCTGATCTACTGCAAATGTACATTTGACCCTTTTGTGGCTTATAGTGTCTGGAAACAGCAGAGTGAGATTCATATACAGCAACATAAGTGAAGAAAAACCTAACATGTAGAACTTAACTAACGTGTGTTTATGTGCCTTCAAGTTGCCTGTTGATTTATGACGATTCCATGAATTTTGTAAGGTTTTCTTAGACAAGGAAGACTAATGCCAACATGATAAACAGCCCAACAGAATCAATACTTTAAAAACACCTCACTGTGATAAGACAAAGCATTTGGCAGCTGTGGTGGTGCTATAATTCATACCTATCCAGTTGCCCAGCAATGGATGGTCCTTTAAAGCTGGGCTGGCCATCTATAACCCTTCCAATGTTCTGGGGCTACAACCCCCACCAGTCCTATCATTGCCAATAGAGTGGTCATGGGACCTGCAGCCCAAAAACATCCAAAGTGTTATATTTGTCCACTCTGGTCCTAGGAAGCATATGGTCACCATAAGTTATCTCAACTAAGTAGGGTCTACTAGAAGACAAACGGGAAACAAAAGGTTTATGCACTCAAAGTTCTTAATAGAAGAAGATTCTTTTAGGTGAGCCTTTCAGAGGCAGATATCCTCCAGATGTGGTAGGTCACAATTCTCATTGGCCCAAACCATCCTGGTCACTCTACCACCCTTCTGTCTGGCAATCATGAGAACTGTAGCCCAACACATCCAGAAGATACCAACTTGGGAAAGCTATCTTAGATGTTTTACAGAGCAGAACTATACACAATTACTAATTTCGGCAGTGGGCACATGGAACTATAACTTTTTACCCAGCTATGTATAATTCCTCTGTCTCCATCTGTGCTGTGCCTAGTTCAGCGCCAGTGTCCAAGGCAATGGTTCAGAGGTAAGAAAGGAAACTTTCCTGTTGGACCATGTTCTTCTTACTTCAACACTGGCAATGGGACAATGATCCTCACTGAAATTGAAGACAGCATACTCTCTTTAGTGATAGAGTCAATAAAGATTACCCAGCCCACACAAAGGCCAAGATCCAGAACTGGGAGATGTATCATAAAATTTAGCACAGGCATCACTACAAAATGCCAATGTATTGGCCAGAGGAGAGTAGGGAAGCAGCTGAAAAGCACCCAGCTACATTCCTATAGCTGAGTGGAGAACTACGAGGCATTTTCCAGAACTAACAAGGGTCCTCAGGAGGTACTGGAGGATGACATCAGTGCTGCACGTCCAGCTGTAGGAACGTGGCTGTATGCTTCTCAGCTCCTTTCCCCTTCTCCACAGGCTAGTAGATTGGCATGCAGAGCTGCAACTGCTAAAGGTGGGTTGGGGGGAGTTGGTTTTTTAACAATGTTGGTAGAGAATTCCACTATCTGCAATAACCAAAATATGACATACCCAGACATAAGTTGGACTTACATCTGCATAAGTCCTTAACAGGATGCCAGCCATCATGGATGGAGGAGCAGAGGGTATCCTGGCAAGTCAGGTACTAGTGATCAAAATCCACTTACACTGGCAAGGATGAGTCCTTTGTGGTTTGGATGAAACTGGCTCAGCTGCTTGCAGAGTCTCCTTTGTCTTGGAACAAAACGGCAGTAAGCCTAAACAGTACATCTAAAACTAATTTTAGAATAATAAAATTGATTTACTGGTTCTAAATTGCTGATTCTTCTATTACCTCAAATCTTTTGATATATAGAACTAACTAACTAACTAACTACACATGGGTAATTCTAAAAAGAGCCAGCATGGGGTAGTGACTCTGGAGACCAGTGTTCCAGTCCCCACTCAACCATGGAACCCCACTGGGTGATCTTGGATAAGTCATGCTCTTTCAGTCTCACAGGCAGGCAAAGACAAATCCCTTCTGAACAAATCTTCCCAAGAAAACCCCATGATAGCTTCTTCTTACAGTTGCCATAAGTCAGAAGCAACTTGAAGGCATACAACAACAGTTCTAAAAAGAGAAATGCTGATTTCTGCACATATTTCTGTAATCACTTGGGGATGCTCAGAATATAACAAGGCATTGTTGGTTTTTCTTTTGACAAAAAAAAAGTGGACTTGTAAGACAGCTGAGCTCCATCTGTTCAACAGCTTAGGTTATACACAGGCCTGATGTGAAAGCTACTCATCACAGTGTTCCTACTGCTACTGCTACTATAAAATGAATGGTGCATCACATCATACACATGCAAGGAATGACTGCATAACACACACATGCAAGGAATGACTGCATAAGATTTCACTGAATGGTTGTGCAACATCCACAACTACTAATACTAGACTTTGGGTTGCAGCAAATTTAGCCACACTTAGAGTAGACCACCTAAAGTTACATTCATTTTCTTCCAGATAGCTCTGAGTAACACTAGCTCTGGGCTTCCCAAACTGAGAGGCTGCTAGTGTGGCATGCTATGAAAAATGAAGGAGCTCAGGATCATTTAACTTAAGTGCTGACCTACAGAGCTTTCTGACCTTGCTTCTTTCCAGCCAGCATGAATTTTTGCAGCATCTCTGCACTGCAAATGACTGCGTTATTCAATTATTTCAAGTGTGGCAAAATTACCCATTCTCAGATGAGCAGGGCTGATAGATAGAGTGAAGTATGTATCTCCAGTGTCAGTGTGAGGCAGCAGTGGCAAACCCCAATTGTTCCTCCTAAGCAGTCTGACCATTCCCTTCACTAGGAGGACAATCTCTGTGAGTCACACAGCCTGCCTTGCAAATGCATACATCCCAGAAGTAGCCTGCTGCCTTCAGTACAGCAGAGGACATTATTCCATTTGACTACCAGCTCAGTCAGCTTTTATACATGGAATGGAAGGGACTCCATCTTGTCCTTTGTCTCAAGCAGAAAGATGACTTAGACTAGCTCTGGCTTCTGAGCAGACATCCAAGCCCTTAGTTAACAGAATAAGTAGGAAAATCTCAAATACAGTGACACAGGTGTACAACATTCTGAAGAAAGGAAAATACTACACCTCAAAAGTCATCCGTTCAGTGAAACTATATAAAGGTGAGTAAAATAATACTAATTATTATCTAATAACTCTGGCTCTACTGCCCTGTAAAATCTAGAGTCTGAAATCTATATATGATTACTCTTTGTGCCTGCGGTAGACCTACTGATTCAATGAGATTTACATAAGTATCAACTCATCATTCAGCAATTGGTTGAACGAGACCACTCTAATTGGTATTAGCAATTGGATTTAAACCTAAAATTCCCTGTTTGCTCCATAGGAAGAGATGTCTCTTCAGCATCCAGTAATTTGCTCAAACAGTAAAAAATTGGGGGATAAGAAAGAGTGTAGCTCTTTCCAATTTTTAATTCAGAAAATAATTAGTCATTAATTGAGATCACTCAGAAAGCAGCTTGGTTGGATCTTTTCAGCACATAATTTTCTGTTGAATTTCTTCACACAAATCTTTTGCCAACATACAAGAAGAAATTTATCGGTTCCAAACATGAAAGCAATTCACTGATAACATGCTATGCTTCTGACAGAGGAAGTAGAACGGCCTCTTTTAGCAAAGGAAGCATTGCAAATTAGCTAATTTTATTACTTTCATTACATTCCTTATCTCCTGCTGAATGATGTTGCCTCAGGGAGAATAGTAGAAATATGTGAATTATTTGAAATGGGCTGAGCTCTGTTTGAAGAATATTCACATCCCAGGACTGACTGATCAGGAGTAGAGGAAAATAATTTTTTTAAAAAAACTTAATTAAAGGGGGGAGATTAAAGCAGGAATATACTTCATAGAACTATATCACACCAGCCTGTTATCTCACAGCAATCATGTTGTTTAAGCAAACAGAAACATTCCAGTATGAAAGTGATCACTTTATGCCACTTCAGTGATGCAGTCTTCCGTATTGCCTCCCTGGCCCTGCCATCCTACCTGTGTCTGCCCTATATAGTGCATGCATGCTGTTTAATTTTTTTTCCTGCTGCAGTTACACAATTGCAAATTTTCAGTCATCACGTTTCCATTCTCACAAGACTATTTGTTTGCCATTTCTTTTCCTCTTGTGTTCATTTGGCATAGGTATCTTTTGATGTACTGTTCTGGGGTTGGCAATACATATGGGTTTTTTGGTACTGCTACTCAAATTTCATGTTCATTGTGTGGCAGCTGAATATCTATGTTGGTTTAACACACTGAGATAATGGACTCCACCTGGACAGCCACCCTAATTTTCAGCATACTAAAACAGCTGATGGAAGCTTTCTTTGAGAGCGGGAGGCAGTGAAGGCTTAAGCAGAAATGCCTGCTTCTGCATGTTTCACAATATTTGCAAAGACAAAGAGTTTTACTTACAACTCTTTCCAGAAGCAGCCATTGGGAGCCAAGGACAAGGATGCTCTAATTCCTCACTTTGGGAGCAGCCCAGCACCAAGAAGTTGGTTGGTGAGACCTCGTGTCAACCCAACTGCCCAAGTTATTCAGCAACCCCATTTTTGCTGGCTGGGTAGCCTAGAGTGGCTGCCCCTATTCTTGCAAGAGATCACATCCCATTGTGCCTTATTCATGGCACACATGAGCCATGGGGAGTTTTTCTGGTACCTACTCTATGGGGGAGGTTATGCAGTACTCAGCAGTAGTCATTGGGAAGATTCTTTCAGGCCCCCATGCTGTTGCTGCTGTTCTATTCCCTGTCTTGTTCCATATGGCACAGCAGCCCCAGATGCAGATACCTCCTTGCTCCATTCAAAGTCTCTTCTCTTCACTCCTGACTTTTAGGTGTGGTCATATGTAGGCAAGTGCAACACACACGCAAACACGCTTTGTGCTAAGCCACTGAGCCCTGGTGTCAGGTGGGGAAAAGTAAAGATGGTGCCCAGGTTTGAAGATCATTCACCACATATAAACATACCAAAGTTTTTCCTCCTCTGCTGCTGGTCTCCCTGAGATTTGTCTCCTTGCCTTGAGTCTAGAGAAGCAGTACAGTTACTTGAGATTTCAGCTGGAGTCTGGAGATGTGGGGTCCAATTATACCACACCATTATAGTGCTATAATTCCACTTTAACTGCTGTGGTTTCATCCTATGGAATCCCATACACTACAACATTTTGCAGATGAAAACGAGGACACATGTGGCCAAGCAACACCAGAATGGGTAAAGATGGCAAAAATTATTAATGAAGAAGAATATATAAGCTAAGAGAAAGATTTTGGCTCTTCCTCATCCCTCCCTCTTAGGCTCTTTCCACACAGGGGATGGGGAAACGGGGCGGCGCACACAAGGGCGGAGCTTACCTAGAAGTGGGTTGCTCCGTCCCCGCGGGGAGCGCGCGTTCACTGCTCCACACGCTGCGAATTTCAGCAGCGTTCGGCGGCGCCCAAAATGGCAGCCGACGACTTCTGGCAGCGCTCCGCCAATCAGGGCAGCGCACCAGCTGGAAGCCCGCCCCTGGGCAGCTCTGCAGGGCGCTGCAACAGGTTAGCGCGCTCGTGTTTTTTAAAAACCACATGAAATGTGGTTTTTAAAAAAACACGCCGCACCACCACTTGCGGCTGCACGAGGGCGGTTTGAGGTGTGGAACCTCCACTTTTCAAACCGCCCTAGTGCACCCCACGGTGTGGACAACCTCTGGGTGAGGTCGCCCTAAGCCGTTTTTTTTACCCCGTATGGAAAGGGCCTTAGCTGAGTTAATTGAATAAAACTGCTTGCAGCAAAGGAAATAAG
Organism: Iguana delicatissima; assembly: GCA_948472985.1. Classification (NCBI taxonomy): domain Eukaryota; kingdom Metazoa; phylum Chordata; class Lepidosauria; order Squamata; family Iguanidae; genus Iguana; species Iguana delicatissima. The sequence goes on along the minus strand of CAOKZL010000410.1, from coordinate 877,384 downwards.
CTGTAGACAAAGGGGGAATGTGGGAGGAGAAGAGACAAACTGTAACATTTTTAAAACAGCTGAAAGAGTGAGATTACAAAGGATTAATCAAGACAAATTGGGACATTTGGAGGGTATGATACCCTGGATCTTGCTGTTTAGGGAGGGATCTGTAGAATACTCAGCCAAAGGTGCTTTAGTGCCCCACCAAACTGCAAACCTCAGTATTCCATAGGATGGAGCTATGGAATAATAACTCTGTGGAATAATAACTCTATAAATGTTGAATAGGCCCTAGTTACTTTAATGCTGGCTAGGGCAAATAGTAGTTGAGGTCCAATAGCATCTAGAAGGTCAAAATTCACCTACTCTTCTAGAAGATCCTTCCCCCAAAGCTGACACAAAAGGGGCCTGTCTAGTGAAGACACAAGGACAGACCTTCTTGATAGCTTCTCCCAGCCTCCCTCATTGTCCTTCTCCCTATAGGGAAAAAAAATTATTCAAACAGATCTCTAAAATGCAAACTGGTCTTCTGGTGAAGTATCTTGACTCATTGGGTGCCTGCTATATCTTTCATTGCTGTGTTTTTCACCTTTTTCATCACAGATTAGTCTGTCCTTAGTTTTGATATTTGTGACGGAGATAGAGAGGAAGTGGTATCCTGAGTGGTAGAAAAGCCGCCCAGCAATAGGTTGCTAGGCAACCAGAATGCCCACTCCAGAGGGAAACCCAGCCCTTTTTACTGGGAAGGAGGGGTTGGAGGCCTGAGTGGAGATGCACTTATAGCAGGCACATTGGTTTGGTTGAGAGAGATTTCCAGAGGAGTCAGACTTCCAGGGATCAAGGGCAAGGGGTGAATCCTTCAGTCAGAGGAGCTCTCATTCAGTCAAGGAGGGTTGAATGAAAGAGGTGTTTTCTCAGGGAAAGCCTAGAGAAGGGGCAGAAGAAAAATCAACCGACTGTTAAATCTGGTCAGAGAGAGTGGCCTAGATTTGGGAACATAGCTTTTGGCAAAGAGGGAAGCTAGAGGGCTCTGTGTGTGTGTGTGTGTGTGAGTGACCTGTGCCTTTATGCAGTTGTAAAGCGACAAGAAACTGTTTAAATGCACTCTGAGGATCTATTTGAACTTAGACCTACATATAAAACTAATATGTTACTCTGTTTGCTGTTTTAATAAAGATTATGCTATATTTTCTTAGAAAATTGGTCTCAACTGAATGATCCTCACTGGTTATAACAATCCAGAACCACACTACCATAAATCTTTAAAGGGGATTTAATTAATAACTGAAAGGCTTTACCCTGGTTACACAAAGGTGGTGTTTTTAGGGAAATCCAGAGCTGTGCATAAAGTGGCAAGGCACTTTGGCAGACTGGGAGGGTGGGGAAAAAGCTGCCATTCCAGTCTAAGAGAAGAGAAAGAAGGCCTTATCTCCACAATACCTTTAGGGTAGGGGTGAGTAATGTGTAGCCCATGGGTCACATAAGACTCTTACAGCTCTTTTTATGGCTCTCAGGGTTCAAAGGTGCCCCTAAATGCCCTCTAGTGGGGCTGGGGACAATTTTGTCATATTTTGGAGAACTCCTGCACCATTTTAAGTCCAGGAGAGGCCTATAGTTAAAACATGGCCTAAATGCACTTGGGGGCAAACAGTTATTACGTTGAGGCACAGGGATGTATGATCTGGATGTGTGGTCCTCCAAGGTCTGCTGGGCTACATTGGCCCCAACAGTTTCCCACTTTTGCCATAGGCCCACTCTTGCCATAGTACTAGATTTCTACATAGATCTCTATGCAGAATTTAACAAGAAAAGCTAAATGCATACAGTGTGGTGCACACCAGTGACTTCGCAACTTATCTAGATCCAACAGACCATGGAGTTCAACCCCATGTTCAATGCAGGATCTCAGCTAAAGTATCCTCAGCAGGTAGCTGTCCTGTGCAGTGAAGGAGACCACACCATCTCATTAGGCAATGGGTTCCATTCCCAAACTGCTCTTACTGTCAAGAAGTTTCTTCTAATGTCCACTCAAAACCTACTCTCCTGTAATTTCAGACCATGAGACTGGGTCCTACCCTCTGTGGCAGCAGAGAACGGGCCTGCCCTTTCCTCTCTGCGATAGTCCTTGAGGTATTTAAAGAGTGCAGTCATGTCACCCCCCTCAGTTTTCTTTTCATCAGACTGAACATGCCCATCTCCTTCAACCTTTCCTCATATGTTTTGTTCTTCATACTTCTTCTCATCCTTGTTGCCCTTCTCTGAACCTACTCCAGCTTGTCTATATCCTTCTTAAAATATGACTCCCCAAACTAAATGCAGTACTTCAAATGAGGCCTGACCAGTTTGGAATGTAGAGAGACCATTACTTCCCTCATCTTGCAAACTATGCTTCTATTAATACAGGCTAAAATAGCATTTGCCTTCTTTGCTGCAGGACCATACTGCTGGCTCATGTTCAACTTATGATCAACAAATCCCAAAATCCTTTTTGGATGCCATACTTCTAAGCCATGTATCCTCTATCCCATTGCAGGATTTATTATTATCTTTAAACTTATAAAGATATGGAGGATTTCATGGACAGAATTGCAGTCTCCTGGTAACCCTCAGAAATTAGGAGGGGGCTGTCTGGTTGAGATATGTGTCTGGAAATAACAACAGTCCCCACTGGGAAGCTGAGAAATCATAAAGTTTCACTAAAGTCAGCTAGAGAGAAGCTTCTCCAAACAAGGGTTTAGAACATGAATAACAGAACATTTGATGGTTCATACATTTACTATGTTTGAGTAAGTACAAGGAATTTGCACTGTAAATGCTTGAAGATTCATCTCCACAATTTACATACTTGAAAACTGGAACTAATGCAAAGAGGTGAACTGTACACTCAAAAGATTGAAATCTATTGTAAGGGGCAACTTGGATTGGATATAAGAAATAGATTCAACATTTTTAAGACTCTGATGAGAAATCAACATTTCATGAGAATGTATTAAGGAAGACATCAGAACTGGATCTACAAAATCTGATTTACGTGGGCAATTGCAATGGAATTCTTACCCCTAATGAAGACAAGTGTTCTAGTAAAGGAAATAAGGAAGACCAAGGGAGACTACCTAGGTCTTTTTTCAAAAATATACAGAATTCTTTGGGCTAATAGATGGTTGAAGATATTTGCAGACAAGTTTCAGAAACTATACCATTTTTCTCATAATCTTTCTCTAGAATAGATATATTTTAGATTTCTAAGAATATGGCCAATTTAGAAAAGAGGATGGACATTTTGCCAAAAACCTTTTCAGATCACGATCCCACCATTATGTCTTTAAAATGGAATAAACACAGTTTAGATGGAGACTTAATTATTACCTACTTTTGAAGATGGAAGTATTACAACAACATAAACAAGAACCGAGGAAATTTTTGAACTGAATAAGGATACAGATCTCATAGTAGCGTGGAATGCAAGTAAAGCATGGCTGAAAAAAGGAAAAAGAAAGAGAAGCAAAAAAAAAAAAGAGTTAATTGATGGATGACATACAAAATCTAGAAGGAAAATCTAAGAAAATTTTGATAGAGACTCAACAGAAGATACTTCAATAACAGTCCAAGAAATTAAAACCAAACTACTATATCTCAAAAAAAAAAAACACCTTTGAATTTGCAAATAAACCCAGGAAGTGGCTATCTTACAAGCAGAGACAGGAAAGAATAAGGATTGAGAAGAGAGATCAGTTTGTAATGGACAATCTGAAAATATTAAAAACCCTTTGAGGAATATTATAGTTGTTTATATGCAAAGGGCAATGTGAAAATTTCAGATATGGAGTAGACTTCAATTGGATAAACTGTGGTTGGAATAGAGGCAAAGTTTGAATGGACCTGTGACAGCCATGGAACTTACTGAAGCAGTTAAAAAGATTAAACCTGGAAAAGCTGCAAGCCAAGATGGACTATCCACAGCATATTAAGCCCTCCACATTCGCGAGTGATAGGGACACAGAACCCTCACGAGTGTCAAATAACAGCAAATAGGGCACATTCCCTACACACTCCTACTGGCGCCGGTGCACGCACCTAGGCAGGGCACAGGGAGTGCAGGGAATGGGCCATCACCCTCCCTGGATCCTCCTGGCACACCCCTGCTGGCAAGGGGAGGGAGAGTGCAGAGGAGTGCAGATCTTTCCTCTTCCCTGTGCCTGGGCAAAAGGCCAAGGAATAGGAGGGGGAGAATGGGGGGCAAGCAGACACCTCATGAATGATCAAATTCACGAAAGCGAAACCTGTGAATGTGAAGGGAGAACTGTATAAGAAATTTAAAGATGAGCTACTTCAACCATTAAAAATATAGTGTGATGGCTTATTAATAAAATTATGGATGCTGGACTCTTGGGAGAAATGATTATATCACAGGGATTGACAAAGATGATACAGATGAGACATTGACAAAGATTTACAGAACTATGTCGTTACTAAAAATGACTACAAGATAGTCACCACTATTTTGATAATTAGACTGCAGAAACATATTGCTCAGAATATTCATTAGGATCTGAGTGACTTTTTTTTTGCCAAAGAGACAACTAAGGAGTAATGCAAGAACTGTTGTTAACATTATTGAAATATTTGGAATATCAAAATGATTAAAAGGCTGCTTGGATCTTTCTAGATGCAGAGAACATATTTGATAATATTTCTTGGGATTATTTATTTCAAGTACTGAAGAGAAGGAATTTTGATGAAAATTTTATTCATGTAATAAAGACAATATATTCTATTTAAAAAGCCCAGATTTTGGTAAACGCAATTCAACAATATTGATCAAGATACAAAGAGGAACTAGAAAAGTTGTCACCTTTCACCTTTGCTGTTATTTTGGTGCTGGAGACTTTAGTGAGAGATATTGAAAAAGATGATAGAATTTGTGGAGTGAAGATTTTAAAAAGAACAGTATAAACTGAGGGCTTAAGTGGATAATCTTGTGGTAATGATGCAAAAGCCATTGGACTCAATGACAACTGTTTAGAAAAAAATTACAACATTTGGGATATGCTCTGAATTCAAAGCGAACTGTCATAAAAAAAAACTGTTGACCAAAAACATGCCTTTGGAAGAGAAAAATAAGTTAATCGTTCTCTCCAGATTTGAAGAGAAAAATGGGATTAAACATTTGGAAGTTACAATTATGAAGAACAAGAGTCTATTGTTTCAAAACAATTATGAAAAAAATCTCAAAAGAAAAGAGATTTAGAAAAATGGAGAAAGTTACATTTATCTCTTCAGGAGAGAATTGCAGTAATAAAGGCAAATGTTTTGCCAGGCATTTTATTTTACTTTCAAACAATCCCCATCATAATAAATGGAATACCTTTTCCACAATGGCTGAAAGAAATTTCCAGATTTGCTTAGCAGGCAAGAAACCTCAGAATAAAATTTAAAACACTATGATCCTAAAGAAAGAGGTGATCTGGGAAATCCTAATACTAAATTGTATTATGAGGGCTGTTGCTTTATGGTTGAAGGAATAGGTGCTGCTTAGAAATTAAAGACTGAAAACTTGAAGATCTTGATGTAAGATTAGGGTGAAATGGGGTGTAATAAAGATAAGGCATTTGCTGAATTTAAACATCATTGTATTAGAAAGGATCTTCTATGAGTGTGGTACAAATATAAACAGAGACTTTTTCCTAACATAATATTCCACCACACCACAGGAAGCTTTTTCCAGGAAAAAAATGAATTAAAAATCAGTGATGGTGGTTTTACGATGATCTTTTGTATTTTGAACAAGACAACTGGAAGTTTAGATCAAGTGAGATGCTCTTTAAGGAAAGCAAAGGTCTTCATTGATTTGCTTATATGCAACTTAAGGATAGATTTAATGAAGGTAAAAGAAATAGCCATAGAGGTTGAAGAAAATCTCAAGATCTCAAATCTTTTTCACAACTTAAAGTTGTGTGAAGATGATGACCATGTAATTAGAAAGGTGAACAAATCTGAAACTAGAAACAGAGGATGAACCGATCAAAGAGTTTATGATAAAGTGGGCCAAACATTTTGAACAAAATGATCAGTTGGTGATATATGGGAAAAATATGGTCTAAAGATATAAAATTCATTTTGTGTAATAATTTAAAGGAAAACATGTATAAGATGATGTATCTAGCCCCAAGTAATCAGTTGAATATGTCTAAGGATATTTCAGATCAGTGTTGGGGAATATCAAGACAAGGAGGGCTATTTTTTTTCTGTGGTGGACTTGTAAGAAGGCAACAATTTATTTATTGGTTGATTCTTTAATTTGCGGCTATGGTCACTAGTAATTCTAGTAGGATTACATAGTTGGATCTGCAATGGAAGAACAACATTTTTTTCTTTCCTTTTTTCTTTCTTTCATTACAGTTTCGTTGGGGGGGGAGGTCAAAGCCCTGTGTTTTTGTAAGTTAGTATTTCAGTTAATGTTTGATGTTTTAATTTAATGTATTAGTGTTGTGTTTTAGTTTTAAGTTTTTTTTTCTTTTTCTTTGAACATATATTTATTTTATTGTAATTCTGATTCTGCCTGTGAATTTGACTATTGGTTTGAAAAACTAATAAATAAATAATCTTTTCAAAAAAGAATATAGTGGGACCATTACTTTTCTCAACTTGGAAACTATGCTTCTATCAATGCAGAATTTAATTCACATTTTGTGTTTAGAGCATGCCTCTGGACTGATGTTTGAACTACCAGTTCAAATGCAAACTCTAAACATAAGGTTATGAATTCTATGGATGGGATCCACAGAAAAACTGACAGCAAACTAATATGTCACTACAAACAAAGCTTCAATGTCTATACACAAGTGCAGTTTAGGAAACAAACAAGATGAGCTTAAAGTGTTAGTTCAGGAAGATAAATATGAATTTATAGGCACATCAGAGGCCTAGTGGAATGTCAGAAGATGTAAAAAAATTAGTATGCTAGCCAATAATAATAATAATAATAATACCACCACCACCACTTCATCAGGCAAAGGTGGTTAAAAAAGACATGCAGTAGAAGAAAAGTGACATCATAAGATACACAGTCACACGTCTGCATATTACTTGCTTGAAATGTCATAGAGAGAGGGCCCATGCAAACTGAAAGTTCAGGCCCCTCCAAATGTCATTAAGTAAATGGGAACAAGGGAGATAATAAAATTTCCTTTCTCCATTTGCAGCCACAAAGCCTCTCTCCTTGAGATCTGGATCTATCTCTGTGCTGTAGTTTAGCCTAATAAACATGTACTTTGCATCTGCAAATTACATAGTTCAACAAAGTAACTTTTCTATGTCTATGTGGATGTTTCATGCCCATTTTTACATGAAAGACTTTTTTTGATTTTGTAGTCATTGTCATCTAATATGTCAAAGTTTCTCCGTTTGTGTCAGGGAAAGACCTCATATGACTGGCTGCCTAAGAAGATTCTATGGAATCCTGGGGTTTGCAGTTTGGGGAGGAGCCTTTAGAATTCTCAGCCAGAGAGCTCTTGGGCCTCAGTCAACTGTTTCTGTCTTGAGTAGGCCCATTGCTATGGAGGCAAGGCCTAGCAGCAAGGAGGAAGGCAGTGTATCCCTTCAGGAACCCAACCTCTGAATATTAATAACTCTGAATACAGATTGGATTGGGGAATGTGGCGAAAAGTTACAGGTACTGGACAAGACAGTTTGAGGAATTAGAGACACAGGATCTCAAATCTTTCTAACAACTATTACCTATGAGAAAATAAAATCCTAGGCAACGCTGGGTATATATACTAGTATACTATAAGAAAACTTCTCTGAAGCTTCCACATTCAAAATTCCAGTTCATTTCTCTTCAGTTCAAGGAAATGGGACCAGATTCTCACATATTAAAGATTATTACTTGGAAGTAAAGTTATTCAAATTTAATCTTTTACTGTATTAAGTGTAGGATCAAATATTTTCATCCAAGCTGGAGGAATGGGAAGAGGAAGATGCATTTTGAAAGATCAACATCATGAATATAGAATAAATATGATTGACTCAAGCCTGCTCCTACATTGCATTGTGCAACCCAAGTGGTGCTGACATACAGAAAATAAGTATTCCAGCCCTTTCACTGATGGGATCGAGTATCCCCTCACAGCCAACAGTAAAACTGGAACCCTACACAACTAATTCTACCCAGTCCATTCCCAGCCAGCAATTCAGTTCTCCATGGCTGGCTATGGGGAGACCCTGGATTGGTAAGTACTTCCAAGGATAAGTCCCACAGAAAATGAATTCCCAAAAATGATGTAGAAAGAAGCAAGCAAAGAAAATAGATGTGTGCAAGCGTGACTCATCTCTCCCTGCAGCTAGGAGAATTTCACAGGCAAGGGAGGACCAGACGAAAATTCACTCTCCAGTCTGTTAGCAACCTTCATATCTTGTCCCAACCTCAAACTGCCAAGCTAATGCAAAATAAATACTATATGTGCTGGTGTATAAGACTCACTTTTTTTTCTGAAAAGTATTTTTTGAAAATAGGCTGCATCCTATATGCTGATGCGTCTTATACATTGGCAAATAGTATTTGCTCGCTTATAAATGGGGTGCATCTTTCACACCAGTGCATCTTATACGCTGGTAAATACGGTAATTAAATCACAAAAAGTCAATAATACAAATCAACATTTTCTATCCCACTACATAGCTGTTAACATGTGGACATGATGCTAACAAGGACTCTAAAACCCATCTGTCTAATGGCAGAGGCCTGACTTACTACAGACATGCTGTGGAGTGTCATCCTAGCACAACCCAATGTAACAGTTTCCTTTTACCATAATCACACCTTCTTCCCCTTGACCTTAAAATCCAGTCAGGAGGATGGAGGAAAAAGTCCAGGATTGGCCATAAAGCTCAGATGGAATTTCTGAAGAATTCTCTACTTGGAATCAATGGTATTTCCCTTGTTTTAAGGCCTATGTGAGATGTTGTCAGTCACCAGTGTAAGAGGCCTGCTTGGACCCCCTGTTTGTATTGGCAGTGTCCCGTGAGGAACTTCACACAGAGTCCCTCACAGTATTGGCATGTGGTTATCACCACTCACCTCTCAAGACATCTTAGAATAATAAACCAGTAATTGAAAGGCAAGTTTAGTGCTGCTGTTTGCAGTGAGCCATGGCCGTTGAATGATTACCACAGCAGGCGGTGCGATGGAGGTGCTGAAAGAGTCTATTAGTTTGCTTAGTCTCAGTCAGCATGGAGTATTAATACAAGCTCTCTGCAAACAAATAGACACAGCAGAAGGCTTGCAGGGGGTGTGGGGTAGAGTTAACTTCCTCAGAGTTTCCCTAGTGGTTCTTCTCTAGAGACAGAAAAGTCAGCAACAGGGTTTGAAATAACAAGTGTGCTTCAATATAGTAATTAACTAACCCGTTTTTTAAAAAAATTGGCTAGTAAAGAAGGAAGTCTATGACATTGTTCCATCTCTTCTAAAGAGTTTAGTCTTGTTAAAACTGACAGCAAGTTATAGCAAATCTCACTGACAATCTTTTCAAAAGTTTTCCATTTTTTGTACACAATCCAGTTTATGTCTATTCAGAAGTCAGTCCTGCTGAGTTCGGCTGAACTACTTACTCTCAGATAAGGGTACCCTTAACATGTAAAAGAGTTTTTTAACCCCTTTCAAATTGTAATAATTTTCTGCAAAGTATATCTTTTAGCGGAGACAAAAAGAGAATAAGGTGAAGAAAAAAATGCTCATGATATTCAGGTGGCAATATTTAAATTACTGCTCTATTTCAGGACCATGGAGATCTAGTAGGAAGATCTCTTGTACCAGATCAATTAGGGATAGAGTGCTCCAGTGACTGAAGATGATGCGCAGCTTGTAGACATTCTCAAGCAAAGATGAGACCAATAGAGCCATGGGTCAGACTGTTACAGTAAAATTGGAAGATCCACATTTCTCAGACCACATACGAATTCACTACTATTTCTCGATACGATTTAGATTGAGTCTAGTTAATGTTTTTTTTCCCTATTATTAGGTGATTATCAGTTAAATAACTCACTTGGATTGCATTCTTATAAACTGATCATTATTACAGTATTTTTTTTCCCCCTGAGGAGAAAGTGGTCTAAAAGAAAACTTCACAAACAGTTGTTTGGAATTGGTTCACTAATCTAGAAGAAGTAAAAAATAAGAAAGTATTTACATGATGCCCTGTCCTAATTCATGCAGGTATGACTCCCACCTCCTTTAACAGGGGGCTCAAGGAGAAATCCTTTAACAGCTTCTCATACAGGAGAGACTTTGGCTTCTCCCTCTGTAAACCAGAGCTTGGGAAGATTACTATATAGACTATAGCTCCTAGAATTTCCCAACCAGACTAACCAAGTACAGTTGCAGTCAAACACATCTGCAAAGCCCCAGTTTGGGGACGGTTGATACATCCAAAAAGTACTGAGAGAGTGATTATCTATTGATAGGATAGGCCTTCAACTAGATTAAGAACTGTTCCCTCTCCTAAGGATACCCTGATATGATGAATTAGTAGGGATATCCAATGGGAGTTTCTTGGCAGCCCAACAAACTATAATTTCCTTGGTATTATATGGGAAACCCTAAGAGTAAAAACAACATAAGAAACAAACCAATTTTTGTTGGGAAAACACCTTCTTTTGATAGGTCTCAAATAGCTTTTTTTGTGAGCATGGAATGTTTTCCTCCATTGGTTCATAAAAGGAGCAAATATCTATACCTTAGTAGATTTCTATTTTAGGTATGCTAAAATTAGTTTGGAAGCTTTGCTTTCTGGTCGTACTGGGAGATTTGCAGCATTCAAGGGATCTTTCCCCAACTTTTATTTTTTTTAAAAAAAATTCCTAATGCATCCAGCTCTCCTGCAACACAAAATCTTTATAATTAGAAGCACTTATTGCTTCTCTGAACAGGATAATCCCCTTCTTGCCCAAGCTTCAGCTAATTTCTACATACTCTAGGGATCACTTGTCTGCAGAGAGGCTCCTGCCTGGGCTGCCAAGTCAAGTTAGCATCTTGAAGTTCCATAACACAGGGCTTAAAGCCCTGCCATGTGACTGCAAATGCTGAGACTGTCCGGTGGCATAAGCACATCAGAAGGGTGCATGCTCTGTACATTGGGGGTAACCATGTGGAAGAGACAATTACAAGACAGGAAATTAGAGCATAGATTTGAAGGAAACAATCTTTCAGCACAGGGCAAAACCAATCACCCCATCTTTAGTAATTGCAGCCTGACCAGCAACATGGCAAAGGAATACACTAGTTTAAAATCTCTCTCTTTCAATGTGCGTCTCTCTCTCTTTCACTTTTAATTTCTGTCATAGGATTACTGGAACATTAATAGGTAAAAATTTGAAGGTTCCTAATGAGAGGGAGGCTGAAGGTATCTTGATTTAAATTGCTGTCTTGTTCGAAACCTGCAGTTCATGGGTTGCCAAGCCACAGTATGAGTGCCACATATGGAATAATCAGTGGATGCCTCTGGCATTCCTGTATAGGAGTAGAAGAGCCTTTGGGCCTGGTAAAAGCAATTCAGCAATGGTTTGTTTTGTGGACAGAAACACTGTCTTGAATAGTCTCAAACCATCTCTTTGAGGAACCATATGTAGGTTGATACAAATTGCTACACAGAGGGAATATAGGCACCTCCATGTTTCTACTCCCACAGAACCTCTTAATATTACACACACACACACACACACACACACACAATATCAGAACACATTAGTAGCACTCCTGTTCTCATATGAAGGAACGTTGGCCAAGGGAAATGCACTCATTACACATTACCATCCAGGGATGGGGAGCAAGTGGCCTCCCAGATGATGCTGGAATGCAACTCCCATCATCCCTTACCATACAGCATGCCAGAGAAGGTTACTGTAAGATAGAACTGTGGTTAGAATGTCAAACTGAGACCTGTGAGAACCAGATTCTAATCCTCAATAAGCCAGGAAACTTGCTAAATGCCTTTGGGCCAGTTATCTTCTCTTACCTGATCAAATTCACTTTTTCCATGGATTTGAAATTTTGTTGTATTTTGGTTCATGGCCAACAAAGCTACCCCCAAATGTGTTTCCTGGATTTGAAGATACTGAATTTTGCTGCAACAGGGGAAACTTCAATAAGAGGGAGCAGTGGACTGGGATTTAATTCTTTGAGATTTTAATCTCCAACAAAGGTAAAACTCTTTCCTTTCTACTGCAAGTGGCAAATTTTACCCAAACAGCACCTAAAACTTTCTTCCATATGCAACAGGACATGGACTTCTTGAGAAATTCAATCTTCTCTGCTTAAGAAAGGGGAAGTTAGCTTCACACACACCAGGAGCAGCTGGGATTTCAGGGCAAGTTACTTTTCTGTTGCTAATGGAGTTAAAATTTTATTACCTGACTTTTATTGTCCAATGTCCATAGTTCCCACATGGCCAAGAAGAGGAGTGGCCTCAGTTTGCATTGATATCCCTCTAGACTATCTTAGCAGACAACAGAAATAACTTCTGGGACAAAATATAGGCCTGTGACTCTGACATCATCACTTTTCTTCTCCTGTATGATTTTTAACACTTTTGCCTTATGAAGAAACCAGTGAAGCATTGAAAGCTTGCATGATGTATTTTCTGTATTTTGGCTGGCCAATAAAGTTATCACTGTTTTGTGCATTTTGGATTTTGTTGTATTTTGCTGTATGACCAACATAGCTACCCCTGAATATGTTTTAGGGACAAGATATATCCAACCTGCATTCAGACTTAAATCTCACAGAATGGGGTGGTGAATAAACTTAAGGCCGTTTCCACATGGACATGGCGTCCTGGCATGGGAATGCGAGAGGAGCGTGACTGCGACAACTCTTCTGCAAGATGTCATTGAGGTCCTGTTCTTCTCCTGTCACCAGCTGGTGCAATCATGGGCTAAATCATTGACAGAGATTCTCCACCAATGTCTCATGATTGTGCAATTCTCCTGTCCTTCCCAGCCATGCAGAACAGCAGGAAGCACAATGGAGGCACTTCCTGCTCCAGTGCAGCATGGGAAAGAGCCTGGCTGTGCAGCAGAAGGCAGATGCACGTTGGTCGTGCTCCCCTCCACTAGGAGCCAGTCAAGCGCAGAGGGAAGCGTTCCTGTCATACTCTCTTCCTGCCAAGGGCGCTGCCAGGATTGCAACCAGAGGATGACAGCATAAGGTAAGGTGCAGAAAAGACCTAAGTAGTATGTCTTATCAACACTTTAATAAACATCCCTAAAAGGCAAAGACAGGGACCAAACATGAGACTAATAGCTATACTTTCTGTACAGAGCTACTCATATAAGATGCTACATGACAGTGGAATAAATTGGTACCGTTTAAATACTGCATTACTCAAGCTAGCATTTGCTTCTGCAACATGAATGTCCTTTTCTTTCCTTTTCCCTAAATTCTCTCCCAGGGAGTCCCTTAATCCTCTGGAGCAAATTTAGGGCACACAGGGGAATGTAGGACAGAGTGGTACTGTATTTCAATCTGTCAGCCGTATCCATTCTGCTGGTGGAAAGACACAGTTGGTTAGAATCTTCCAGTGGTTTCATCAACATAGTGCTATGAGACCAGAGAAGAAACAATTACAATATTGAAGCAGGGAGAAATGTGTGGGACAGTCTCTCCAAAGAACTATAAAATTTCCAGGGCTAAAACTGTTAAACATCTGGATGCTCTCTTAATATGTGAAGTGGGAAACAATAAGGTAAGAATCAGAACAGGGCATTTTTTTTAAAACACAAACAATAATGAGATATGGGGTGAGTGAAGAGAAACACACAAATGTCAATAGTATTTCTGACACCCAACAAAGTTATGGATGTGGTTAAAAGCTTTGCTGAATCATCACATATAGGTTTGTATTTTTATACCTCGAACGGAGCCAACAGACAAGCTCAGAAGAGGCAAATCCAGGCAGTGGTTTATTTGCTTTACATGGATGGTGCTGGGATGGAGCCCCTAAGTACACACACTACATTGCTCTCTTGTGTCTAATTCACTAAAACTCTGTGTGTGTGTGTGTATGTGTGTGTGTTTAAACTTTTGATGGGGCACACTGATACTGTAGAGAAAAGAACAGTTCTCAAATGAACCACCTGAAAAATTCGGTCTGCTGCAGTCAAAGCTTACAAATCCATGAACAAATGCTCTAGTTGGTACCAAAATTCAGAAAAGATAAATCTGGAGCGAGAGAGGGAGTGTTAAAGGAATTTAAGGCAGGCTTTCCCCTTTGCTTTCACTTGTTAATCATTGAAAATAATTTCTTATAAACCAAACTAAAGGGAAAAAACCATAATGTCCCTGACAAATTATTATGGTCTTTTCCCTTTTGTGAGCTTAATTTAAAAGGATTGAGCAGAATATAACAAGCCCAATATTTCCAAAATATGCTACCAACATTGGTTGGATCAACGCAAAGATACAAACACATACAGCCTCACTGTCACCATATGTTACACAACACTGTTTCTTGAGACTGTAAATTCTTGAAGCAAACAAAAGACAATTGGACATCATAAATTCCTTCATGAAGTTCACAGTTCCTTGCCTTTTTAGTTCTTGACCGGGGTAGGAACTGGCCACTACCACTGGGCAAGTTAGTCAGCCAGTTTGCTAGCACAGTTAAGGTGAAGAATGTTATTCAAAGAATGGTAGAAAGGGCCTGAATGCAGAGTGTGGGTTGGAAGAAAGAGAAAAGCAGGGCAAAAAGGAATCCTACTGGTAAGGGAAATTTCTGGAGTTCAGTTTGTCACTGATGACCTGGTGTGGTACCAGCCTAAAATGTTTTGCTACATGACTCAAAGAACAAGATGACATCCCCCTTTCCCATTCTGTGTACAGAAGCTGATCAGTTTTCTTATTTTGACACTGATCATGACACAGTGTCTTCCTGAGAGCATAAGGCCAGCTTAGAGCGCATGGCCCAAATAGCTCTGTTTCAACACTTTGCAATCATTCCTCATCCCCTATCCCCCAGTACCTGTTGACTGACGTGGCTGCCTCACTCTACCTGGCAGCAGGGCTGGCCCAGGCCTGGTAGCTAGCAATTAGCAAAGAAGTGCCAGAAAAGGCCTTAAAAGCACTGACAAAAACCATGTTGTTGGTCCACAGAACCCGTCCTCCACAGTGAGACCATATTTTGTTAGGACCAGCAAAAATGTTACAAAATACTGAACAATCTTTTGTGTGCCCCATAATTCTGCATGAGACCATATCTTAAACAAATTGGGGTGCGTAGGGGAGACTTACAGTGCCCAAGGCAGAAAATCAAAATGAAGTTCCCAATCCCATATAATAGGCAAAATAATTGACAGTTTAATGGCCTTTTGGTAGGAGTGGCAAACATTTAAACAACATTCCCCATAGTGGCAAAAACAATATACTAATGAATGGAGAGTACACTTTGTTGTTCTTTAATGGTGCTGCAAAACCACACTTCACTAGGTCAAACCTGATAAGTGAATGAAACCCTCTAGATGAGTCAGTAGATGGAAAAGTAGTCAACATCTGGTATTCATTCAGTGACATATGCTGATGTACTTTTATGGTCATTGCAGGAGATACTCAGTACCCTCTTGCCCAATAACACAACATCAGCTAATAGCATCACAATGAACTCCTGTAGACAATCCATGGTTAGTGGGGATAGGGAACCCCAGTTTTGCAGATAGAAGAAAGGAAGAGGCATTCTTATGCTGAATCTCCGCTGAGGTAGCATATGGGGACAGAAGAGGAAGGCCAATGGAAGAACACTTGTGAAGATTTATGCTAAGCCAGCAATCAAACAGCATCTTATCCCTGATGTACAGCCAGAAGGCAGCTGCTTTCAGAAATTAAGGCCCTTTCCACACGCGGAGGGAGAAACGGGGCAAAGCACGCAGAAACGGAGCTTACCTGAAGCCGGGTAAGTCCGTCGCCACGAGGAGCAGCTCACGTTCACCACTCCACACTCCTGTGGCGTCCAGCGGCATCCAGCAGCATCCAAAACGGCAGCTTACGACTGGTGGAGCCTCTCCACCAACCGGAGAAGCTCGCCAGCCAGAAGCCCGCCCCCTGGCAGATCTGCAGGCATGCACTTGCGCACACCTGCAAATCTACACGGGGGTGCTGCAACGGGGTGGTACCAGACTGCACACTCGTGTTTAATAAAAACCACTTGGAAAGTGGTTTTCAAAAAACACGCGGCGCCACCACTTCTGGCTGCTTCAGGGCGGTTTGAGGTGTAGAACCTCAAAATTAAAACCGACCCTGCGCACTCCACAGTGTGGATGACCTCCGCTTGAGGTCGCTCTACACCATTTTATTAACCCCTTGTGGAAAGGGATTAAGTCTCCTAAGTAAGCAGACTGTTTCATGCCACCAGGTTTGAGGAGCATGTTTTCTTTTGACTTTCTGCAGTGGCTGTGGAAGTCAAAAAGGAACTGCAGTTCTAGCAGCAGGGCAGGCACTGTGTTTAATTCCCTAACCACTAGGCTAAACATTTGCCTCAGGCAGGTGAGCCTGGCCTGCTTCTATGAGGCTAAGTAAATAGTAATTCAGTTGAGTAACTGGAAGCCATTTCTTCCTTTCTCAGCCTGTATGCTGAAATACCTATAGTTGAAGAACGATATGACACATTCTGAATTACCACAGATCTTTAAGAAGAAATACAGCATTAAGCTAGTTAAACTTTTTAGAAGTAAGCTCTGCTGTCAAGCTCCTTTTTTAATTAGAGCAATAAGCTTTATTTGATTGAATTGGAAGATCAAAATAACAAATGCTGTTTAGGCAATTGGGCATATTTGCATTTACCCGGGGGGGGGGACTGAGATTGAAGGATACATTTATTTATTTTAAGCTATTTTGGCTTTCAAATATTTAGTGGTAATTGGGCAAAAAAAATTGATTCTCCAAAGATTGGGCTCCTATCTGGTAATGAATGATGAACTCCAATGCAGCAATTTAGAGTGGGGAGCAGAGGGCATGGCAGATACAAATGGGGCACAGTGTTTTTCAAGGAGGGGAATGAGCTTTGTCCCATGTGTTAGATTTCGGAAACAGAAATAACAATACATTTCATATTAAAGCATAACTTCTCTAAATAAAGTTCTGTCAATTTTAGTGAAAACAATTGTCAGGAACATACACTTAGGACTGCAGCTAATTTATGTTAGGAACTTATCTTCATTCCCAATTTATGATTCAGTTACCATTTCCCTGAGCTCAGTGGGACTCACTCTCAGGTAAGCATATTTGCATAAATAAGTACCTTTGCAGTGATGTTTAAATTCAGCAGATAAACCAGCTGGTTCATTTGATCTGATGCTGTAGAGAAAAAGCATCTAAAATGTAAATTACCTAATTATAGTGCCGCAATATTTTTCTGGAGGTTAATTTTTAAAGGGTATATTTAAAAGATTAAACTGAGCTGTCATGAGAGGTTTCACTTTGCTGGGTTAAATGACCCACTTTGTGGTTTTTGTTATTGAAGTGGATTGATCAGAGAGGAAGAAAAATACAGCTGCAGAAGGAAGATACAGAACGCAGGGAAGAAGCCAAAGGGCACACAATAAAAGGTGAATGAGGAGAGAAATCATTGCTCAAAATGCATTTACAAATCATGACAATTCAAACAATGGCAATGGTGGGAAGATGCCAACCCAACAATAAGTGGAATTTAATACAATAAGAAGCATTTCATTTCATTCATTCATTCATTCATTCATTCATTTTTCTCTTTGCTTTTTAGTGAAAATAAAGTCAACTGCTTCACCTGGCTAGCACAAGCCACTTAACATGAGTGTAGCATGTAAAGCAGTTCTTTCCCCTGTCCTGAATAAATGTAACTATAACCCAGCAAATTTTAGTCATAACTGGGCAGCCTGATTTATTTTTATTGCTTTATTTAATCATTTTTTAAAATGACATTTTTTGATATATTATCTTTCCACAGCATTTTTACTTAGAAGAACTCTCCATGCTATTAAATGGCATTTATTCCCAGGGACATGTGCATAGCTACAACCTCCACAGAAAACAAGGGATGGAGCCAAATCAGCACAGATCTATGCAGGACTACATACAGCAGGATGGGCAATTGCAGTGGAACTGGTGCTTGTTTTCCTCTTTGCAGTGGTCTGTGCCCCTAGATTTGGGCCTCAAAATTAGTTCGGAAAGCAACCAGAAACTGTAAAAACCCAGGCAGCCTGGGGGTGAAAAAACACCCCAGGTTGGATCTTGGGGTATTTGGGATAATTTTCCCCCTTGAAAAAAATGCTGGAAGGGTCTGGGATTGGGGGAGCCCAGGGTGATTGGGGGTCACAAGACAGAGTTTGGGGGCTACATGTGGCCCATGACCCATATGTTCCAGCAGTGCAAAGCCTATTTGAAAATAGAACAAAGTTGAGCAAATTTATACCTTACACCTTACAAGTAATGCTCCACTCTCATGTACACTACAGGGAAGTATGCATGTCCCTCTGAACTTGGTTGTTTCTTAGTAAACATGCATGTGATTGGGCTTTTCCTCCACTGATTTCAGTGGTACTTGCATCAAATAACTGTTTTTCCAGGAATACTTGTGCAGCTTGCTTTCATACATATTTACTCAGGAGTAACCTCTACTTTAATAAGAATATTATTTTCTTGAAAGTATAGCTTGTTTCAAAATTCTTAATTTAAAGTGCTTTTATAATTATAACAATTTACCATGTGCCCCTGCCTTACCATATTTTGCACATGTATGGTAAATTGAAAGTGGGAAGTTCAATAAGCAAGACCTGTGTCCTTTGGTTAAGCAGATGGTGGCCATAGAACACTTCCCAGAATCCTCTGCAATGCACAGATATATTCTGGGGAAAGGAAGTTTTCAGATTTTAAGAACAGCTCTAAAGCAGAGGAGTTGGTTTGCATGGATTTATCCTCATGACAGGTCTCATAAATTCAAAATGATTTATTCTGATTCACAGGATACTTAAACTGTAAAGTAAAATTATGAGATTGAATTGTTCATAAATGCTGAGTAGTAGCTTAAACCCAGCTCCTAATAACAGCCAAGATTATAAAATATCCATGAATACACAAAATATTGTACTAAACATTTCCCATATTCCAATATTCCTAAATTTAAGTTGCTGGTGATGAAACAGTTTTTCCTTGCACTCTAAAAGTGTAACTATAAAAGTTTTATATCCCTTCTCTGAATATTTGAAACTTCCAAGCCAAATGTTTAACAAAAATATAAACCTTTCCTCTCAGTTACACATCAATAGGAAGAAGAAATGAGCTGACTCAAGTATTCTGAAGAATCTGGAATTCATAGTAGGACTTCTGTCATCAACAGTCATTTTGTACAGGAATTGCTATGATATTTCAGGAGCAGGCACCAGGTCTTTCATTGAACTGTATACTACAAACAAAGGTTACAAGTTAGGTACTCATTCTTCCTGATCTATTGATTTGCACAGTACATTATGCATTGGAGTGACATTCAGAATTGCAGATAGTGCATGTTTTAGGGGAAGTGAAGTCCTTAAAAGGTCAAAAAAAGTAATTGGGAGGTAATACAATTGTGTGAGATTATATTCAAGACCACAGTTATTCAGCTTGTTTCATTTGGTCATTAGCTACTGAACTATCTATCTGGGCCGAAGTTGATTCAGTTATGTTAATGCAGAAAGTGGGAATTCCAGTATTTCATTTTCTGTTACCTAGAGTTCAAGTCATTTCTAATCTTGTAGGCATAAGTAGGTCCAGTCAGGCCATTACAAAGACCAAGATTCTATAGTACACAGCTCCTAAACATATTCACTTGAAAGATAATATTGATCTGACTGGAAATTAGCTAATTAATAAATTGGTTTAGGTATTCCTAAACTTTCCCCCACTTTATATATCAATAAGGAGTGTTCAGATTGGTTCATATATATTAGCTCAAGAAGCCTTGGAATCCATCAACTCCATGTTAGAGGACGAACATACTGCGCCTTCATACAGTTCAACAGTTTTGTTCCCATAGTGTAGCTGGCATGCTGAAGCAGACAGTAATCTGTTTGTTTAAATCCAATCCAGGAATTTGTGGCCAATATAAGAACTGTACTAGTTATTTTTTTCTGTGATTAGGGCATTGGAGGGATTATTTGGTGAAATAAGACAGGAAACAAAAATGTCCCAAAAGTCACAGTTCTCATTCCTACAGCACGATCCTAGTCACATATATTCAGATGTAAGTCCCACTTAAATTCAGCAGGATTTGCTTGCAAGTAAATGTGCTCAGGGCTTGCCTATACTCAAACTTCTCTGATGACCAATTAAACTCAATTAAGCTTCCTAGGTAATGAAGCGGAAAATTATACTTGTTACACTAGCTGTTAGAGTCTGTGGCCTTGATGATTGGTATTCCTTTTCTATCTTGTTTGATTTAAATATTCAAAAATTTAAACACAATAGTTATTGATAAACACGCATTCCCAGCACACTTTCTGATTAATTACATTTTGTAAATCCTGACCAGTACATTGATAGTCATAATAATTTTTATCACTGCCTTTTAGGGTTGTTAGGTTGGGAGTCTCCCAGGCCATGAAACCTAGGAACAATATCTTGTGATATCTCAGGAGGTGGAGAGTAAGTGTGTTGCACATGAAGCAACCCCTGGTGCTACGTTAAGCACGACAGACTAAACATCAAAGTTGTACAGAGTACATAGTTCAGATAAAAAGCACCAGTACCAAGTACTGAGGGAAATATATATATACACACTTTTCAAGGTAGTGCTCTCACCCTGAGATTACTCCACTTCACACTAAGAACTGGAGAAGAACGGAACCTTGCTGCTTTTCAGCTTCAATTCTGTACCTCGGAGATGGGAATATCAACAACCTATATCACAGAGATTTGGTCCAGGTAAAGAAGTAAGGGAATATTATCTTGCCTAGAATATAAATTGGTGCTTGCTTATGTTTATAAAGTCTGGAGGAATAATTCCTTTAATCAGACTATTTTCTTCCCTCAATACTACTAAAATGTTAAGTTTTTATTAAAATGAATGCAAAATTAAAATTCATATCTAGTAATTCAGTGCTTCTGTTTAAAGGCTTAATTCCATATTCAGAATTCCAGGTGTTCTTCGATACGCATATAAAGCTCTTGCGTCAGCAAAATTCTTCCCTTGTGTTTGTCAGAAAAAGAGTTTCAGATGTGAGTAGAGGAATATGTGCGAGTAATTGGTCCACCACAACTGAACAGAAACACTTTCAAGCAAGGAAGAAATCTCTATGGGCAGTAGGATCCTGTATCCACAAGTAGAAGGGGGCAATTATTTCAGTTGCTTTTTCACTCTTTTTTTTTTTCCATTCATTATACTTACAAATTGATAAATGAGCTCTTCCATCCCATGTGTGAAAAGCTTTGCTACAGTGTAAAACCATACAGTATGAACACTCCAGTTGCTAGGTTGTTTCATTTCATTTAATTTTGGAAACATGTATAACTGAAGCCTGGTTCACTGAAAGTTTTTAGTCATTAAAATGAGCCCTATTCTTTCCTTTCCTTTTTTTTTCTTTAAATAAATCTCAGCCAGAATTTAAGAAAACCCTGAAAAATATATGCATTCCCATCAAACCATTTACAGCTGATGATCCTGTATATTTTCCAGAAAGAAGCACAACATAGATCTAGCTGAGTTTAGAGATCTTTTTGAAAGACAAATGCACAGGAACCATGAGAAGACTTACGGAAGGAGTTGAAAAGGTCTTGGGGAAATAAATTAGAATGACTAGTTTATAGCACCCACATATTATGTTGCATTCATAATACTGTTTTGGATGTGCTTGATGGATAAGGATACAGTTCAAACCAAGCCCTCTTTCTTTCCACAGGATGGATTCTGGCCTAAGGACCATGCACATTGTTCTACCTTTCTAATTTCTTTCTACCGTTTGGCAGCCTTTTACATCATATCAAAATCAACTCCAATTAGGATGGAAAAACCCACAGATACAATATTTTCTCATTGAGGCAAAGCATTTTGCACTGACAAAAGGAGCTCTACGGATCCCAGCCATAATAGAAACATAATATGTGCTATAAATATTTCTCCTGAGACAATAATTCTGCAGCTCACTCCTGTTGAACAAGGGACCTGCTTAGGATTGTGTCCCATACACTGCCTATAAGACAAACAGACAGTGAAGCAAGAAGTTAGGAGCACCAGCAGACATTACAGATTTGTGAGCAGATTAGTTGGACCATGTTGATATGTGGATCAACTGAACCAGGCAGTTCAGAACAGAACACAAGGCAGTGAGGAGCAAGGCACAACCAGAGAGGCTATTGAGAGCAATGCTTTAGGAAAGTGTTAATTTAATTTTTAAAAATACATGCAAACCTTTAGTGAAACCATTTTTGTGGTGGCTCAGAAATTGTGGTGTGCACTGTGATTGCCTTTGTGTTTGCCAGGGCCTGACCAGTAGACCTGCCATTATCCATTAATCCATCCTTCAGTCATGTTATTTATACTCCATCTTTCTCCCAAAAGTTAACATTAGAATAATGTTAAACTGTCTATAGAATTAAAACAATATAAAACATGTATTTTAAAAGCACAAACTAAAAACAATACAGCATTAAACAGAAAAGCTATTATTTAAACGAATCAGATCCCAAATGCCTGCCTCCCCTGGAGGCAGAAAGACAATAAGGATGGAGCCAGCCTAGCCTCTCAAAAAAGGGAGTTCCAGAGTATAGGAGCAGCCACAGAGAAGGCCCTGTGTTCTTACCAGACATTCTTGTGGAGGTAGTGGGACTGAGTGAATCGCCTCCCACCAAAGATCTTAAAAGAGTTCAGGCAAGCTCATATAGTCCTTCAGACAGCCTGCACACAAGCCATATAGGGCTTTCTAACTCATCACCAAATTCTTGAACTGTGCTGAGAAGCACTCTAGGAGCCAAAGGAGCTATTACAACAAAGGCATTGTGTTGTGCCATTATCTCTCCATTGTTACAATACAGGTACAGTGCAGTATGCAAAGAGTTATGAATTCTGCTGATCCAGAGGCACATTAAAAAAAAGAAAAAACAAACAGGGCAGTCCTATGCAAATTGATTCAGAAGTCCTGCTGAGTTAAGTAGATCTTATTCCTAGAGAAATGCGTATAGGACTGATGTTAACGTATTGCTTTTCTATCCAAAAAAATAAGCAAAGCCACTTCTCTCCCTCTTCTTCTTCCAAAACTCCCAGCTAAAGGCTGCAATCCTATGCATACCTATCTGCAAATAAGTACAGTGCAACTAGTTGAACTTCTGAATTTGGATACATAGCATTACACTATTAAGCAATTAAGTCTGTCAACAACACATACCATTGACAACATTTGCACTGTAGCAGCATTAAGAGCCAGCATGATATAGTGATTTGAATAATGGACTGTGACTCTGGAGACCAGGGTTCGAATCTCTGCTTAGCCACGGAAACCCACTAGGTAACTTTGAGCAAGTCACATTCTCTCAACTCAGAGAAAAGCAAAAGTAAACCCCTTCTGAACAAATCTTGCCAAGAAAACCCCATGATAGGTTCACCCCAGGTTGCTTGATTCGTTCATTCGTTCATTCATTTAGTAACCCACCTTTCCATCCAAAAGTGGTGGATCCAAAGTGGTGTACAACATTTTAAAAACACAATACAATTAAAAAATCATTAATGCAAAAATTAAAACACAAGCTAAATCTGTATTTTAAAAACAGAGGTTAAACAGTTAAAAATAGTGCTAAAAACAAGTTAAAAGCATTACACAGTAAAAGATGCTTAAAAACATAATAAAACAAACACACTGCATCCCAATTAAAAGCTTTATCTGCTGCATACACTAAAAGTCAAAAGCTTCTTTAAATAAAAAGGTCTTCACCTGTCAGCAGAAAGATAGCAGGAAGGAGGCCAATCAGACCTCTCAAGGAAGGGAGTTCCATAATGTGGAAGCAGCTGTTACCCTGTGACTTGGGGGTCCTGGGAGGGGCTCCCAAATAACCAAACAGCAACAAGCAAAGATGGAGAAATTTGCTGGAGCACTCTCTTAAGCTAACGAGAGGCAGGGTAACTTAGTGGGAATCTTTTACCCTATGTATACAGGTTCAGGTCAGTGAGCAGTCAGACAGTTAAAATAACAATAACATTTATTAACAAGCAGACAAATTATTAAGAAAACACAACCACACACCT
Organism: Iguana delicatissima; assembly: GCA_948472985.1. Lineage (NCBI taxonomy): Eukaryota > Metazoa > Chordata > Lepidosauria > Squamata > Iguanidae > Iguana > Iguana delicatissima. The sequence continues at coordinate 853,172 of CAOKZL010000410.1, read as the reverse complement.
AACTAGAAATAGGAAAGAGAGTTTTGGGGGAAACGGGTGATACGCCACCTTTCTCGTAGTCCTGAAGAAATCCAATTGAAGAGAAGAAACTCAGCACAGCAGCCGAGGGGAGCTCGCAGAATGAAGCGACAGCAAAGCTGGATGGCACTCTGGAGCGGTCCGAGCATTCCAAAGAGCTCTCGGAGCTTGGGGTATTTATTAGGGAAAGTATGACTGTGGGCTAGTCTAGTCTTGGGCGAAAACAAAGAGGTTTGGGCTTGAGACAATGTCTCCAAAAGGTCAGAATTTACATGATTGAGTTAAGGTCCAAAACGACAATAGGATAGCCAGTATGCAGATGCGGCTAGCTTGGCAGTTGAGCACTCAGCTCACCAGGGTGCCCACTCGGGGCAGAGGTCTCTTTGTGTTAGCGTGCATACCTTGATTAAGGTGTTTGTTTTGGGAGGTCTCCTAAAGCAGATCTGGCAGTTTCTGGCTTGCCTTGGTGTAAACAAGTATGAGTCAGCATATAATAGCCATGCCTAGCTCAGTGCTTGTACGGAGGCCTTACAAACACATGGCCGGTGGCAAAACAGGGCCTAATTGTGATATCAAAATGATATCTGAAGTTTACCAAAGGCCAGGCCAGTTCATGGTGGTAAAACAGCCACCAAGAAGATGCTCTCTTATGTCTTCAACCAGATGAGATGATGCTCATAGAGGGACATCCAGTAGTCTAGTTGAAAGCCTTAAGTCAGAAATAACTTGTGGGGGTTTACTACAGACCTCCAACCCAGGCTAAGGACTTTGATGAGGCCTTCCTCAACCAAATGATTACACATTAAAGGAGGAGAGACACAGTAATAATAGGAGATTTCAATTACCCGGATATATGCTGGCAGTCAAACTCTGCCAAGACATTAAGGTCCAGCAAGTTTCTTGCTTGTCTTGCAGACAACTTCATGGTCCAAAAGGTGGAGGAGGCCACAAGGGGATACAAATATTCTAGATCTGATCCTGACCAACAGGGATGATCTTGTTAATGAGGTAGAAGTGGTTGGATCTTTAGGGGGGAGTGACTATTGGAATTTGGCATTCAGTGGGAAGGAGAAGATAAGGGTAGCCAAACACTCATCTTAGATTTTAAAAAAGCGGACTTCTGTAAACTTAGGGAGCTGCTGGCTGGAATTCCGTGGTCAAGAATAGTGAAAGGGAAAGGAGTTCAGGAGGCATGGGAGTTCCTTAAAAAGGAGATATTGAAGGCACAGTCTAAAACTGTGCCAATAAGGAGGAAAAATGGAAGGCATCTGAAGAAACCAGAATGGTTGACTAAAGAACTCTCAGCTGAGCTAAGTGTTAAGAGAAACATGTACAGGAAATGAAGGAAGGGGGAAACCACCAAAGAAGAATTTAAGCAAGTAGCCCGGAGATGTAGGGAGGAGGTCAGAAAGGCTAAAGCACAGAACGAACTTAGGCTGGCCAGAGACATTAAAAACAATAAAAAGGGCTTTCTTAAATACGTCCGCAGCAAAAGGAAAAAGAAGGAGACGATAGGGTCGCTGCGCAGAGAAGATGGCGAATTACTCACAGGGGGAAGAGAAAAGGCAGAACTACTTTACACCTTCTTTGCCTCAAAAGGATACAAGCACTCAACCTGGCGGTGGGGGAGCAGGTGAGGAAGCAGGGGAAATGAGGCACGTAATAGGTCTCTACCTAATAGGTGGTACAGGAATACCTGTCCACACTGGTTGAATTCATGTCTCCAGGGCCAGATGAATTGCATCCTAGGATATTGAAAGAGCTGGCAGAGGTCATTTCGGAACCGCTTGCTATAATCTTTGAGAAATCTTGGAGGACAGGGGAAGTTCCAGCAGACTGGAAGAGAGCAAATGTTGTCCCCATCTTCAAGAAGGGAAAAAAAGAGGACCCAAATAATTATCGCCCAGTCAGCCTGACATCAGTACCCGGAAAGATCCTGGAGCAGATCATTAAGCAGTCAGTTGCTAATCACTTAGAAAGCAAGGTGGTAATCATGAGAAGTCAACATGGATTTCTCAATAATAAGTCATGCCAGACTAATCTTATCTCTTTTTATGATAGGGTTACTAGCTTGATAGATGAAGGGAATGCTGTGGATGTAGCATATCTCGATTTCAGTAAGGCCTTTGACAGAGTTCCCCATGACATTCTTGCAATGAAGCTGGTAAAATGTGGGCTGGACAGGGCCACTGTTAGTTGGATTTGTTATTGGTTGACCGACCGAACCCAAAGAGTGATCACGAATGGCTGCTTTTCATCCTGGAGAGAAGTGACTAGCGGAGTGCCACAGGGTTCTGTCCTGGGCCCAGTGCTGTTCAATATTTTTATCAATGACTTGGATGAAGGAATAGAGGGCCTTGCTCATCAAATTTGCAGATGACACCAAATTGGGAGGGGTTGCTAATATGCCAGAGGACAGGATCAAAATTCAAAATGACCTGGATAGATTGGAGAGCTGGGTCAAGGCTAACAAAATGAAATTCAACAGAGAGTGTAAGGTCCTACACTTAGGTAGAAAAAAATGGAATACAGAAATATAGGATGGGGGACACGTGGCTGGATAGCAGTGCATGTGAAAGGGATCTAGGAGTCTTCATAGATCACAAGCTGAACATGAGTCAGCAGTGTGATGCGGCAGCCAAGAAACCCAATGCAATTCTCGGCTGCATCAACAGGAGTATGGTGTCTAGATCGAAGGAGGTACTGGTACCACTCTACCCTGCTTTGGTTAGACCTCATCTTGAATACTGTGTCCAGTTCTGGGCACCCCAATTCAAGGAGGACATGGTCAAGCTGGAGCAAGTCCAGAGGAGGGTGACCAAAATGGTGAGAGGCCTGGAAGCCATGCCCTTTGAGGATAGACTTAGAGAGCTGGGTATGTTTAGTCTGCAGAAGAGAAGGTTAAGAGGGGACATGATAGTCATGTTTAAATATTTGAAGGGATGCCATGTAGAGGAAGGAGAGGGCTTGTTCTCTCCCACTCCAGAGACCAGGACAAGGAGCAATGGATTCAAGCTGCAGGAAAGGAGATTCCACCTGAACCTCAGGAAGAACTTCCTGACAGTCAGGGCTGTCCGGCAGTGGAATATGCTGCCTCGGAGTGTAGGGGAGTCTCCTTCCTTGGAGGTTCTTAAGCAGAGGCTAGATGACCATCTGTCGGGAGTGCTTTGAGCGTGTTCCTGCATAGCAGGAGGTTGGACTGGATGGCCCATGTGGTCTCTTCCAACTCTATATTTCTATGATTGTATGATTCTATGAGGGCACCCAGCAAGCAGTAGCAACAGCATTAAGCCAATATATTTTGCGTCTGGTGATGTATATGTTTTAGAGAATGTTCCAATATAATTCATTAAAAAGCCTTCCTGTTTTAAGTTCATCTCAAAGCAACATGTAATGATAATTCTAAAAGGGAATTATAACTTCATTAGTACCTTAAAAAATAAACCATATAGGCCATTTCCGCATGGGGGACTTAAAACGGCGCAGTGCGTCCTCTCATGGAGGTTGTCTGCACCTTGGGGCAGACTAGGTCCAGGCTACTTACCTCAGATCCGCACCTCAGACTGCTCTGAAACGCCCCCAACTGGTCCTCCAGCGTGCTTTTTAAAGAACAGTAGAAAACCTTTCTTTAAGTTTTGGAAGCCAGAGCAGTGCGGATCTAAGACCTTGCACTGCTCCAATTCACCCTGGACAAGACAAGGAGCCCTGTGGAAGGGCTTAAGGGACAGTCCGCGTTGGTCTGTGCCCAGAAAGATCCCGTAAGTACCGGCACAGAGCGATTCCCTCACCTCGTTCGGAAATGGCCTAAGAAAAGCTGGTCTTCTTATCTCAGTATTACCGCCAAATATTATTTGAACATCACAACCTTGATAGAACAGATTGGGTCCTAATAATTTTAAAAGAAAATTTATAAAAATGCATTAGTGTCTTTAAAAACAAATAATAATTAAAAAAAGATTTTCATATCATCATCTCAATATTTTCACAACTGACAATAAAAAATATTTGTACATCACAATCTTGATAGAAGAGTGAGTGGGTCTTAATATTCTTACAGAACTTTTAAATTAAAGAAACAAGTTTCTAGTCCTCAGATAGAATGCTCTTGAAAATGTACTAACCTTAGAGAGGTATCAGTGTCTGTAATAAAATTCTAGTAATTAAGAATGAGGTGAGGTGACAGGTTTCAGTGGTTTATATAGTACTTTACTCCTCAGTATTAGCAGAACCAGTATAAAATATTGTTCAAATTCTGCATTATGCAAAATAAGATTTATGTAAACTTGCTAAGTTATGCAGGAGACAGAATTTTAGGCAGAGTACACATAGCCTGCTATTATTACTTTTAGAGCAGGGATGTATGTTAGATTTGGAGTTCCTGGGAATCTAGAGAGGAAAACAAGAACCAAAGTAATAATTTCCAACTAGCTAGATAAAGTAGCTAGACTGCTTTAACCAAGATCTTCACCCACACCTCTGACTGAACTAAAATCTATGATGCTGCTATTTTCAAGTGTTCTGAACAGGTATAAATCCTCTCGTCTTAATTTCCGTTGCTACTAGAAGACAAACCAATGAGCTTGCATTGAGTAACATAGTGTGTTAGCTTGCACATGTGCTGAAAAATATTACAGAACACACATAATGTTCAAGGAACTATCTATTTTATATTTCCATTTTTCCCACTTACTGTGAATTCCTAAAATGTGAAATAACCTTAGAAACTAGAGAACAGGTAGGAACCCTCCTATAGGTTGATCTAATGCAGCAAAGAACAGCTGGATACCAAAGCAAGCTTATGCACACACAAACTATGAATGAAGGGATATGCATTTGCTTCTACAATAGGGAGTTCATATCACTAAGCCCGCTGAAGTAGCCGGATAAAGCTTTCAATGCACACAGAAAACACATTTCTGTGGAGTATGGGGCACCAGGCCCTCATTAAAGTTAGAATGTAATAAGTATCTTTTTTAAAAAAAAAATGGTGCAATAACTGATATGAAAGAGCAAGATATGTTGGGTATATGGAATACATCAAACATTTTGGATTATTTTCAGCATCGGTATTCTTGATTGCAAGTTCTTTCAAGGCAAGATTTTCCACTTTGGCCATCAATCATACATCTTCCTCCCTCAAACAGAGAAATCAGTCATCTCTTTGGTGTGAAAACAAATTCTCCCAGTGTGGTCACAAGCTGAGCTAACACAGAAAACATTTCCACCCATGCCCATGGAGGATGGGGCTTGTCCCTAGACGTTGTGCTTCATTTCGGCAGAGAGCTGTGAAATCAGCCTGAGGCTGGGAATCCCAGCCTCCCCTTGGTAAAAAGGAAGTGGTGTTGAAAGCCAAGCATTTGGCTTCAAGGGCAAAGATTTTTTTTCTGAGCACCAAATGTTTAGTTGTAAGACGTCTAAATTGTATAAGGCAATCCTGTCAAAGGTATGCATTATTAAGTGAAAACAACAACATACAGCATTTCAGAGTATTTGTAGATGTATGTCCAAATACATATGCCCAGTTCTTCTTTTATTAACAGAATAAGAGAAATGAATGCTGTTAATGAGGGATGGCAGACAACACAGAAAACCAGAGGCCAACGAGAAAGTTGTTGTTTTTGAAACAGTGTATGTGTTGAAATAAAAATTATTATAAAAGCATCATTAGGGAAGAAATATATCCATTGTCCAATCAGAATATTCAACTTTCTCTCCAACTTGGCAAACCTGGTTCGTACAAAGTGTTCAGATTCCCCACGGAGGGAGGGAGAGAAAGAGGGAGCAGGATCATTCCATCAGCCCTGCTCCCTGCCTATGGAATATGATAAACATGAGAAGGGGTTTTATATATGTCTTGACATATACATGTAGAGATCTTCATACAGGTGAGATGAGAGTGGAAACTCTAACAAAAAGAGCAATTTAATTAATTTTTTGTTTAATCAAAATGATTGACTTACATTGGCATTTCAGTATTAATGTAATTTCTGTTATAAACTACCATTTATAACAATGGTAATTAATTACATTAGCTCTCAAGACATAGATAGACAGACAGACATAAATCAAAGAAGGGAAGGGTTAGAAGAAAGGGAAAGCAAAAGGGTTGGTTTGTCTGTTTGTTTTTTGGGTAGGATGGATGAGAAATGGGGGTTTTGAAAAAAAAATATAATTACTTCCTTTTTTCCCAGGCTCAAAACAGGGACAAAGAAGGGGGCAAACTCTTACATGACATTTTTTAGCTTCATCCTTATTATCTTTCAGCACAGCAATTCAGCTTCAATCAGTGGTGGAGCTTGGAGTACTCAGAAGGGGGGCGGGCAAAGGGGTGAGTGGAGGAGCAGGTGGGGTCTATTGCATGCAGAGGCATAGGCGGGGCTACAGCGCTTGGGGGTGAGGCCACAGCACATGGGGGAGGACAAGCAAGGAGCCAGAGCACCCCTAAAAAATTGCCACCGGGGTGCATCGCCCCCCATCCCTATACCAATGACTTAAATGACAATTTAACAAAAACTGAATACTTAATTCCAACATAAATATAAGTGATTTAAAGTGGGTTTTTTTAAGTCATTAATGATTACTAAAACATATCAAACTTTTTCTCCTAAGCTTCCTGACTTTCTTATCTCTAGATGGTCTGAGGTACCTCCAAAGCTTGGAGGTCACAAACAACACCATCAACTGTAACATGTTACTTTTTGGTAATAAGAATGAAATTATATTTAGAAAGTAAGATGAGCATGAAGGAAGTTACCTTGTTCATTCAACAGAGTTACTTTTTAAAGGTACTTTTGACTTCTGGGCATCCTGTGGGGGACACCTTGATTCACTCGAAGTTATAAAGGTTGGAGAAATTAGTGAAGCACTGGCATTAGCAAAATGAGGGGCAGGGAAATCCAGCAGGATCTTTTACCCAACTTTATAGGGTCAGGCCAAGCAAAAAGCCAGACAAATGTACCAAATAAATGAATTTTATTAAATGGATATAGTATCAGGCACCAACGCACTCACTCACTGACCCACACAAGGCCTATTGAGAAGGAAAAAAGGTGAAAAATGGACAGGGGATATAGCAAAGGGAATATAGAGGTGGTGATACTGCACCTATCCTGAAGTCTTTGGTCTGGGAAGCGGCAAGAAGAATGGAGCTCAGTGAAGAGATGGCTGAGGAGATCACTCACTAACAGAGTGCTGGTCTGCTAGGGTGGCGGGGAGTTCTCCCAAGAGACCCTCAAAAACTAGGACTACTTATAGGGCAGAACGTACCCTGAGGGTAGGTCCTCTCCCGGGAAAAACAATGGCCACAACAAAGGAAGGAATACCAAACAATGGCAGTTTAGTCGTTTGCATGATTGGTTTATGCTGGGTTGCTGGTGTGTAGGGTTGCGGTTGTGCAGGCTTGCAGTATTGGTTTATGTAGATGGACCTCACCTTGTAGGATTTTTCCAGAATCACAGTTGATCGACCTAGAGAAAACAGGCTAATCCCCTCAAGTTGGCTATTCTTGGCTGAGGACCCTTTGTCTATGTAGATGTGTATTGCCTGAAGTCTCCTTGGGCTACGTGACTGGGAATTTTTCTGGTCCTGACCTGTTTTCAGTTGTTCGACCTCTTTGCCTATGTGCCCATCTGGGCAACCTCCTTGGCATGGCGGGCACATCTGATATCAAATTTATTGTTCCTGAGATAGGGTATGCTAGTGGGGTAACACTTTAAAAGAGTATTTTTAGGCAGTTTAAGAGGTTTTTTCTAAAATCTTCAAGTTCTATTATCAATTCTAATTTTTAAAAAGAAAATAATACAAAGCAACAAGCAATGCAATGAAAAATGTCAACGAAATTAATTGTCAAATACTACAATGGGAAATGGGAATTAATTACCTTCTAGAAATACCTTTTCAAGCACTAGGGATCCCCCTTCCCTTGTTCTTACTCTCAGCTCATCCCCACTCTCATCTAAGAAGTGAAACTATTCATGGGCAGTGCTGCAGATATTGTTGTTGTTGTGCACCTTCAAATCATTTCTGACTTATGATGACCCTTATGCAAACCTAACATGGGTTTTCCTGGGGCTGACAGTGTGTGACACACCCATGGTCACCCAGTGGGTTTCCATGGCCAACTGGGGAACTAACCCTGGTCTCCAGGGTCATAGTCCAATGTTCAAACCACTACATCTTGCTGGTTCTTACTGCATGTATACAGAGAAGGATTTGCTGTTTGCTGATTTCAGATGTATAAGGAGCTGTCTCCTCCATACAATGGTGAGGCATGACCTCATTACTCGGTCTCCCTTTCACCATTTTGAAATGGTATCATCCAGGATGAGCTTTACCTTTTCACCTGCTGTTTGAACTATCACTGTTGCTGTCATTGCATACCTTCAAGCTGTTTCCAGCTATCACAACAATGCAACAATTAACAACCAGAACGATCACTGGTCTGGTTTCTAGACAAAACACCAGCTGTCATATTCAGTTTTTTTTTCTTTTGTCAGTTTTAACCCACAGGTGAACACTGCTTTAGGTGGGAAGCAAAATCTAAAATTGTTGTTGTATGCCTTCACATCATTTCAACTTATGACACCCTAAGGCAAACCTACCATGGGGTTTTCTTGGCAAGATTTGCTTCAGAGTGGTTTTGCTTTTGCTTTTCTCTGAAACAGAATGTGACCTGTTCAAAGTCAGCCAGTAGGTTTCTTTCTTTCTTTTTTAATACTAACAAGGAAGAAAGAAAGAGAAGAATAAAAAATAAGGACAAATAGAAAGAAAAAGATTAACATTGACTTCCATCTTTCCTGACAATGGTTATACATTTTACTATATAAAATCATGCACTTCTTAAATTTAACCAAATCAATTAATTATCAAAACCTGCAGTTAACATGTTATTTTTACTTTTCTGCCAAAAGACAAAGGTTCCCAAGTGTTGATAGTTTGTTCATTTCAGCTATGTCAGTCAATTTCAGCAACCAGTCTTCATTCGTTGGAATTACATTTTTTTTCCAATTCTGTGCATACATTAATCTTGTTGCAGTGGTCATATATCATAATAATCTTTCACATCTCTTCTACATTTGGTTATCCATCAGTCCCAATAAATACAGTTCAGGTTTCAACTAAATATTAGCCTTCAAAATTTTGTGAATCAGACTATATATTTATATCCAAAATTCTTTAGCCTTCTTGCAAGTTCGCTATATATGATAAAATGTGCCTACTTGTTGTTCACATTTCCAACATACATTAGAAACACTTTTACCGATTACCAATTTTATAAGAATTCTCCTTAAGATCATCAAATAAAGTGAATTTCACTCTCTTTGACCACATTTTTCATATTGTTCCATCTTTATATTATATCCCAAGTGCTGAGCCTACTTTATCATACAATCTTTAACTTGTTCTCAACTCAAATTTTAACGAAAGTTTATATATCTTACCAATCAAATGTTCATCATCCTTAACTGTGCCTCAAATTTTGTTTTATTCTTTTCCAAATTATACAGTTTCTTATCTGTTTTAAAACTTTCAAATATCTGTCTATGAGAAAACTATAATCTTCTGTCAGTAATTCATTTGACGTAGTTCTATATTGTTCTTGATCAAATTCCAGAAGGGCCTGATAAGTTACCCACTTTTTCTTTGCTGTTGCTTCCTTTCTATAGAAAGTCTTTGCTATTGAAACCCACAAAGGCATCTTAGGGCATAACCTTGGTTTATTTCTATTCCATATTCTTAACAAGGCAGATCTCACAAAATGGTTTTTAAGGTCTGCATTCATTTTAGCTTTATTGTACCATAAATAACTGTGCTGCCCAACCTCAGTTCATGCCCTTCTAAATCCAGTAATCTCTTACTAGTCAACACAGGCCAGTCCTTCAAACAGCATGCAGTAAGATACGATTTCAAAACAAGTAATCCCAAACCCTGTCAAGCCTTAGTCCCAGGACCCAGATGCAGACACAGACTGGACCCTTCACAACACCAACAACACAGAGATTTGAACAGGAGAATACTTACTGTAGCCCATCATGAATGAGAAAGGGAGGGTCCACAAGACATTCAGAGCACTTATATAGGAAAGATTTATTAATCAGCTGAGGGAGGCTGCTGGCCAAGAAATATCAGCAATTCGGTGGGGAGAAGTCCATTGCAGGCAACTGCCATTTCCAGTAGAAGTAACATGTTCATCTTTTGATCCTTGGTTTGTGTACCTGAAGGACCTTGAACCTTGCTTTGTGTGCTGACTATACTGCTGGATACTTCTTTGAACTGACACTCTGAATTTATTGCTGATCTAGACTGCTGGAAGAAGACTGGTAATTGTTTGACTAATAAACTTCGGTAAATCTAGATCATGGCTTCTATAAATTCTGTTTAAGACTGCGAACCTTGACTGGGCAGTCCCCCTCTTTGCTTTGTATCCTGTAAAATTTTATATTTGATTCTCAGTTTCTTCTCTTGTTGTATACATTTTGATTAGTCTCTCTGCCATTGCTTAAATATCACATCATGGGTCAAAACCAGTATTGTCTGAAACAAAAACAATTTTATAGGCCAAAAGAGGAAAAAAATATCATTTTTATCACTGAAATTCTCCCCAAAAGTGACAATTTAAGTTTCTCCCATCTTTGGAAATCTCTCTCAATATCATTCCATGCCTTAATTTAATTATTCTTCAATAACATACCATTCATATTTGTCATAGTAATACATAAATATTTTACCTCTTTTTCTTAATTTTAAAACCTATCTTATCCATTAATTGTATTTGATCCTCTTTTCTTGTATTTTTGATAACATCATATTTTGCTTACTGATCTCCAAATTCTTTTAATCTCTCCAATCGGGTTTCAAAGCTCTCCAAAGGATCCTATAATCCTTACATCATTTGCAAATGTCCTTAAGTTAAATATTTCTTTACTTTTAACCTTTAACTCTCTCATCTTGTCTTACTGACCTATTCATAACTTCAAGGGCTAAAATAAACAAAAGGGAAGATAGTGGACATCCTTATCTTGTACTTTTTTGTATATCACACAGTTTTATTAACTTACCATTAATCAAAGTTTTATCTTCTGTATATCATAAATTGCCTTAATCCAAGTAGTAAAATTGTGACCAAAACTCATCTTTTTAAAAACTCTGAATTAAAAAAAATCTATTTATCAAATACTTTTTCAGCATCCAAAAATATAAATGCCACCTGTTTCTCATGATGTTTTTCATAGTATTCAAGAATATCCAAAATACATCTAGTGCTATCTTGTAACTGTCTTTTTGGTGGAAAAAAAACAACACCCACATTGGTTTCTATGAATAAAATCCTGTAGAATCATCTTCAATCTTTTTGCCACAATACAAGAAGCCACAAAAACACAGAATAAAGCAATATAGCTCACCAGCATTTTCTTCAATGATGCTGCTGTGGTGAATGAAAAGGAACTGAGGGTCTGAGTGGGAATTAGCGTGGTCACATGGATCAGGGGAGGAGACACCACCAAAATACTTACGTAATAATTTGTGAAGGTTCTAAATGATGCACTGCACAGGTGAAATAAACTGCATGTGTGCGCCACAGAGACCATGAAGAAGCATCTGTAGTTGCTTCTTTCCATGTTTTTGAAATCTTCCTATTCCAAATGATCAAATTCAGAGATTTCTGTAAATGTAATAAAAGCTCTTCCTCAAAGCATTTATAATACACAGCAGGCAGGCCATCCAGCCCAGGTGCTATACCAGTCTCGATCTTCTCAATCTCTTCAAAGATCTCTCTTGCCATTATCAGAACATGCAACATCTGTTTCTGTGACTCTGAAATCAATGGTAAGTTTTATTTTTTAGGTATTCTTCTAACTTTACTAACAAGATTGTTGCCTTTTGTGTAGTGAACAATAATAATGAAACACCTTTCAAATATTTACATTGTAAGCAATTGTCTCTTTCCCTCCATTTATTATTTTTTCTCTTTTTCTTTTCTCAGTTTAAATGCCAGCCATCTCCCTAGCTTATTTGCAAATTCAGAGTTCTTTTGCTTCACATAATGCACGTTTTTCTCAATCCAACTCATAGTTAACATTGATAACTACCCCTGTAAAATCTTAATTTAGTTGATAACAAACATTTTTGAAGGAAACTTCTTTAGTTCCTCTTTTTTCACTCAAATTCTGTTGAATGAAACATCATCTCTTAAATGTCTTACTCATGACCCATACTGTTCTAATATCAATATATTCTAGGAACAGTCAGTTTTAAAACAAACTGGCAACTGTTTGCTTCAGTTTAAATCCATCCTTGAATGGCTTCTATGAACTAGCAGAGAGAACCACAGGGAAATGAATAAACAAATAATAGCGGGGAATGGGAGCTGAGGAGAGAAACTGGACATTTTGAACAATCAGATTCCAGAATGATTCCCAAGCTAATATCGATACCTTTAAGAGTGTCTTTTAGCAAAACATTCAACACTCAAACCAGCATAAAATATCTTTGAAGGTCCACCAAGAGACTAGGCCCAGAGCCACTTTACAGGGCGGGAGAGCAACCCAAGGCTCTGCCATGTTTCTTTGCACATAAAAACAGAATCAAAAGTCTTGTTTTAAGCTACATATATCTTGAAACACTGTGGAAGGATGTGAGAATAACATTGTGGGACATGACTGGGTCCATCTGAAGATAGCCAGCTCTACAGTAGACTGAGTATACTGCCATGCCCCATTTTATTGTTCTCAGGTAAAGGAAAGAAAAATAGGAAAGGAAACCAATCAGTTTTGTCTGTGTTATAAGCAGAGCCTGAATTTCATACAAAGGCATATTTCAGATGGAGAACTCATTAACCAGCAATTAGAAGACAAACTGCAGTCATTCCAACTTTTTTCTCTTTAGCAGATTTTCTTTGGAAATGAAAATGTGGAAAGGAGGACTGGAAGCTTAGAATGTGGCTTCATTAAAATTCAGTGTATGAGGGAAGTCAACGGCATAATAAAAGCTTCACCAGAAACTGCTGTACCTGATAGTCTGCTTGAAGTGAAAGCAAAGCTTTTGGGAAGTATAAAAGAACAAACAGAGCATCATCATACAGCACACAAAGAACATATTTAAATTGCTGAGATACAAGTTCTACTCACTGAAAATTCTTCACAAGCACACTGAATAGAATAGAAACTTTATTATGGTCATAGACCAGCACAGTTAAAAAGGGGATGCAGAATAAAAGAAGGTAAATTTTTTAAAAAAGGTTAAAAATAGCATTTAGAAATATCCCCTCAGGATACGCAGCTCCAGTACAACAGACAAGGTTGGTACTCGTCTTCTGGAGAGATCAGTGCCTGATGAATTTTGACTGCAGCTGCACAGAACCTGGCAACATTATATGTCCTATTGGGGCTGATATCTGAAAGCAGCAGAGAAGTGTAGAATTGTTCAGTGTGTTCTTGGTATTTTTGCAATGGGGAGAAATGAGGCTGAAGGAGATGTCCTCGTAGTTCGAGCACTGGAGCACACTGAAAAAGGCCATGTTATGGTGCTACTAATAATTGACTGGTAATGCTCACCAGCTCCTTCACATATTATTAGGAAAGAGAAGTGTGGAGAGATGACAGTTTAAGCCAACTACAGAACGATTCATACCTTCCAACATCTAACAGATGAAAACCAGGACATGTGTGGCCAACCAACATCAGTGTGATCAAGATGGCATTAGTTACTAATGAGGAGGAACATACAAGCTAGGAGAGGCTGCAGCAGTTTGCTTTTGCCCAAGTCTGCAAGGAAGGGCAAGATTCTGCTCCTCCTCTATTGCCCCTGCTGAGTTAAACAAGTACAAACTCCTTTTGCACTTTCAACTCAGCTTGTAGTAGTTTAAGTAAGCTGAAGACAAAGGGGGATAAGAGAGAAAAACTGGGAAATTTTAAAAGCAAGTGGAAAAGTGAGCTGATAGATTAGGACTGTCCCTGCCAAATCCAGTCAGCTAGAGAGTATATGATTCCTCAGCTAACATCTCCATATTAAAAATGTCTCACATCTTCTATACTGTCTGTTTAATAGACAAGTCCAGAAGCCCTCAGAGCCAACTCTGTTCTGGTTCTCTGAAGAAGACTTTTGAAACAAGATTACACTGGAAGCTAGTAAATTAATTGCAGTCTTTTACTGAGTTACTTGTTATTTTCCGTGCTCCAGAATGCAAATACACATGTGCAGATATCTATATATACATGGATTAAGAGACTTTATTCTATTCAGCTAATTCTACCAGATGTGTGGATTTCTTTCTGTAATCTGATGAAGAATGAGCAGAGCTGGACCAAGTATTCGTAGATTTTTTTCTGAAAGGAAAAAATCACAGATTTTTCTGATCTCCTTCCCCTGGGAGGGGAGGAAATCACTTTGAAGAATATTTCTACAAATATTCTGCTATGTGTAGGAGGCTAACATCCTCCCTCAGGCCCTGGAACAATGCAGGGCCCCAGGAAACATAGAGGATGAAACTTTATTAAAGTAGAAATCATTTATAACAAAGATATCAACTCTCATAAATGAACATATCAAGATTTAAGACATTTATTAACTACCCAGGTGTTTTTCAGCAGTTAAATGTTCTCACATGTATATACAGGGGACCATATATATAATTACTGTGGATCCCTTCTCCATCCTGATGTTTAGCAGTTAATGAGATGCTTCACATGCACCATGCCTTTGTACCAGCCATGGCTGTGCAGTTGGTAGACTTTTCATTTGGGTATAAAATTTAATAATCTTGTTAACTTATAAAGTTACTGTAAAGTTCTATTCTGCTGACAGCCGCAACACAGCCTTGAATAGGACTCTGGATGTCCCCAGTTTTGTGGCCCTCCAATTGATGTTGGACTACAGTTTATAGCAATCCTAGTCAATATAGCCAATGGTGAAGAATGCTAGGAACTACAGTCCAACAACATCTGGAGGACCACACAATTGGAGACATCCAGAAGCCTAATCAAGGCTGTATTGTGGCTGTCAGCAGGACAGGACTTTACAATAAGTTATGTCGCTCTAAAAATGAAGACTTGGTTACAGCACTCATATCGCCAATAGGCTCTCCAATGTTTTAGAAAACTGGCCAAAATGGTCAAAATGCCAGCAGCTGTGAAGCTTTGTCTTTTATGCCTTAGAAAAGGTGTGGGAAATGGAGGAAAAAACAGGAATTACAGACCATCAACATTCAGAGGACCACATCTTCCCCATCTCTGTCTTAGAAATTGCACTTGATCATTTAGTCTCTCATGTATGAGCCAAATATTTCCTACATTAATAGAGCAAAAGTACAGCCAGCCACCATTAATCTAGCAATCATTTAATTTTAATTATTCTGAAACTGTTTAGCAAATCTCCGTCATGAATTCAGATTTGCTTGAATTGCTTGATCAAATTTAGATCCACAATGAAAAACAAGAATTGTAAGATTGAAGAAGGTATATATTTCTTATGTTGGAAAATACTAGACAAAGTCAATACAATGGAGAGCTTTCTCCATCCTTTTCTTTGAAACTCTTCTTTAACTTAACCCAATTTCCTAAGTCATTTAGAGGCCTTTAAACAAAATGAAACCCTAATGATCTTGCTGCCATAAATAATTAATTGTAGTTGCACAATCTCTTCAACAAAATCCATTCTCATTAGATTAGAAGTGCTTTCAAGACACAAGAGTTCATGAAGCCATTTTTTACATCTTTCTTGTCTCTTATGTTTATCTATTCGTATCTATGTCTGTGATCAAGGATTCCATCACTTCTACAATTGTCTTAAGTCTGTTTGTGTTGCCTGTTTAGGACATCGAAGAAACTGATGTTTTAATTGAAAAACTCTTTTGCCTTGCCAAAAATGGCTCTATTTTTTACAAGTAAAGATTCTACAAATGCTGAACACACACCATTTTTTAAATTTTTTACTTCTGACACTTTTTCTCAAACCTCTCAAAACCAATACGCTTATCTAGATTTGGAAATTGGCAGTAATGTGTCAATGTTCATAAACCAGGTGTCAGTGAGATGGGTGGTGATATATAAACCAAAGCCATCTATATCCCACTTAATCAAGATGCAGGCAGGTAGCAAGAAATGCTTTCCTCTTTTTAGCTTTCATCTGGCATGCTCCTCTAATTTTGTAACTGAAACTGAGAAATGGCAGCTTTGTGGGTCCCTAAAAAAATATTAAAAATCAAGGCCATTAAGGGAAAAAACAGCACTCATATCTACTTAGCACGTCCTTGCAGGCTTGAGAAAACAAACATAGTGACTTCCTGTTTAATGAGTGGACTACAAACACTTGAAACATATTAAAGCAAAAATGGTAAATAATTAAAATGTATCCTAAATGCTGTTAAGAGGCAAGTATTGCAGTTTGGAAGCAATAAAAGAGATGGCAGTATCCAAAGATTATCACCATCTAGGGAACCTGAACTTGATTTGTAAGAGCCTGTTTTCCTATATATACACCACACAATGAGTAAAACCGAGTTCAAAGGTGGGAAGCTATTATCAAGCATAGGTGGAATTAGAAGCACAGATGCTAACTGTCATCAATGCAGCAGTAAGTCAAGCTCTCCAACTGATTCTTCAAGTTTAACACATCAAATGTTATTAAATTAAAATAACTAAAAGGTAGAGGGAATTAGATCAAGTAAAAGATGAAGGATGTGTCCATTTAGCCTTCCTAATGGATACCTGACCTCGCCTAATGAAAATTAGTGGAGTATGCCAGATGAATGCTTACGGGAGAAAAGCAGTCCACACTACATGCCTTCATCTTGATTAGATTGGGTATAGATGGCTCTGGGACAGATAAACTACCACATGGAACCACTGACTTCACAGGTTTCTTTGCACCGGTATTTCTATCAGATGAATCTGGTACAGCCTTGCACACCCCCAAATATTGATATGGTTTAATTAGCAAATATTATTTAATTGGCACGACATTAATTGGCATTGATATAAAATGGAATCTGAGGTAACTGGAAGGTCAAGCTGGAAAGAGGAAAATTACTGATTGTAAATATGAGATTGCAAGGCAGATCAGCCCACACCCCCTCTAGGCAAAACCAAAGTCATTGTCAGGCAGATCATGAAGCAGCTCTGGAGACAATAGGCTTATGCTAAAAGCTGGACATCTTGGAACAGAAAAGGGAAGTTCCCACCAAATTGTGGTTGTTTTAATCCTGTTCCCTCACACCTGGATGTTTCCCTGCTTTGTCTTCCCAGCATCTCCACAATACAGAGCTATTACCACAGCCATTAACCCTTTGTCACCTAAACACTGAAACCATTAATTCTGTTCAGACTTCATTGTTTGTGCTGCAATTCCCATTGTCCACTTGGCTGGGAGACCAATTCACACCTATACCCATAAGGTAGATTTTGGTATGAAAACCCTCAATTTCAAGCAGTCTTTTGCTTTGTTGAATCCCATGCTGTCACTTTGATTCCTGAACAAGAGCTGTCCTTTGGTGCCTACCTAAGCCACATTGCCACTTTTCATTACTTCTCTCCGGATTGGTAATTATCACCCAAATCCTAAAATTCCTCATCCACAACTTTCCTCCCTTTACCTTCGGTTAGTGCTTGTGTGAGTTTGTGAGTATTTGAATCTTTTGCAGGTATAAGTGAATTTATCAATAAAACACATTTTTAGTTTACATTTTGAATTGTCTGGCTGATTCTTTCCTATGCGACCCCACTAATGTTGGTGGAAAGATCTTGTTAAGTTACCCCCCCTTGCAGATCTCCTAATTTTGAGCTAATTAATTCCCCTCCGTCATGTGAAGGTACTGGCATTGCAGGTAGACCCCTGCAAAGTCAGAGCCAGACTTCATAAATATCAAAACATACACACTGGAAAAAGGGAGAGGCATTCAAACATACCTTTCTAGACAGCAGTACTGAACTGTTGTAGTAATATATTTCATTTCTAAAGCATTTCCATTGTCATTGCATTAGAGGAGGTGCTTTATTCCTGTACTAAGAAGTAACAGCTAGCTCAGAGGTGCAGAATTTTTCTGTTGGCCAATATGAAAAGTCAATGAGGAAGGACAGACCAATGACGGGCAGAGCCATCCCTTTCTCTTACATGCCCTCTTGTTTTTCTGCTCTACCCCTTTCTTTCTGTTCTCTCCTACCTCTTTTCTCTTTCACTCCCGCCCTCTCTCTCTCTGCCATCCCTTTCCTCTTTTGCTTCTATCTGACACCCTTTGAGAGCAAGGAATCTATGAGCAAAGAATTGTCCCACAGCATGCAGAGAAGTCAGAGTGAACCCAGAGGAACCTGCAGGCTTCAGTTTCCCAAAACTTGGTAAAAAATGTCATTCTCAGCTATGAGCTAGTTCCTTTCAATTATGATAGGAAGATGGCAGAGTCTCCCTTTTCAAACACACCCTCCATGCAATCAGTATGGAGGGGTGCCCCAGTGCTCTGCTTCTCAGTGACCACCCTATTTCAAAGAAAACAGCAGCTAGCAATTCACATATGATCTAGAGTTTCATTTCATGTATCAATGATAACAGCGACATTTTGGAACAGAGAGATTTTTGGAATGGGACTAATTTTTCTTTCAACTGAGTCAGGTAGACAAAACTATCTAATTTTTCAAAAATGACATTTAAAATGACTTCATAAAAGTTTGGTGCTTAATATATTACCATCATCTCTTTCAAACGTCCACCTTCAAAACCTAGTATTAATATGCATTTCCCACTTGAGCTTCCCCAAAAGGGAGAAAGACAGTATTCCTGTAAAATGCACTTCTAAACAAGCGATTACGTACCCATTGCACCATCTAGTGGCCTATACAATGAATACAGAACACCTCATTGCTCCTACAAGCTAGATGTGACCTGCATAGCTCAAAGCAGCTGGGGGTGCTAATTTGGATGGGTAGGGTTGCCCTTTCTCTGCACCATTCCCTTACTCAGAAGCAGCCGCTATTAACATTGGGGCAGAAAAAGAGCCAATGTGATGTCCTCCTTTCCCATGACTCATTGAAGCTTGGAGAGCAATTTTTCTTAGAAAGGACTTGAATAAGAGAAATAGTAAAGGCCTTTCTCCCAAGGTTCTACTTTCTCACATTGGCTCACAACTCACTGCAGCTGCTATGGAGTAAGGACATGGTCAGAAAATGTGTGGCTGACAGGCCACATGTGACCCCCAGCCCCCTTACTTTGGTTCTTCCAGGTTCCTTAAGATCCCTCAGGAACAAAGCAAAGAAGCTACTATGGAATTGAAAGAACACAGGCAGATGGTATGTAACCAAAATTAATGCCATACAGCTATAACTTGGAGGGTTTCCTCTGAGAGAGATCTATTTCCTCCCACCTTGCCTTCCTGGTGTCTACATGCTGTGTGCTTCCCTCCATTCCATGATCTGGGTAGGGAAAAGATATGGTAAGATCTGAACAAAGATCTTCTGGGTGACATGTAGTTTGGGCCAAAATTTAGAACAAGTTCAGAAAAAAAGATCCAAGCAAACATTAAAAAATTTTTTTAAATACTTTACATAGTGACCAGAACTCTGGCACTGTGCCTACATACTGAATCAAGAGAGCTGTAGCCCTCTGATAAGTGTGTGCACATGCACACACACACACACGCTATACATATGTGTGTGTGTATACACACACATTTTTATATACATTTTTATATATATATACATACAAATGTATTTTCAAACTTATGTTTGTCACATTCTTGCTAGATGAGAGATAATATCTACTTTACACATTCTCTTCTAAAGATATACGTTTTCAAAAAGCCTCCAAAGAGTGCAAAATATGCCTTTCCTTTTTTGTAATTATGTGCATCTGTCTGTGCTTTATGTAATCTCCATGTATCTACCTCTGCTTTAGCATCGTGGCTTCTTATTGTTGTGTCCTGTGGATGCCAGAAGCAAGTAACAGGATCTAAAACAAGCCAATGCAATCAGGAGTACCATTTGGTATCTGAGCCAGGTTGCTTCCTTTTCATTCTATTCCTCCTGTTTTCCATTTCTTCCTCTCAAACAGTTTGTCAGCATGCCATGCCACTGAGCACACTCAGTCTTCATGGGGCTCTCTCATTCTGCCCCCTGCCCCTTCAGTTTTCCCTATAGATCTTTGCACTGCAAGCTTTTGATATTCCCATAGTCTAAATCACTCTCTCTGATCTATGGATGCTGCTGTTTTGGCTACATAAAGATCAACATGCATATAATGGTTTTGTTATATGTGTATAGACTGTTCATCTCAATGAAATCTAAGACAGAGAGGAACATAGTACCACCATCACATTCCACTGTTGCACTTACGGTAATCTTTCTATATTCTTCCAACTTCATGATTTGTTAACATCCTGTAATTGGTGCAATATTCCACAACAGGATATACATTTATCTGCAGACACATTTGAAAAGCTAACTTGAATCAGATAGCCAGATTACACTGCAGGACACTTGCCAGATTCCCCAATCTAGTTCTAGAAGTATGACATCCAACACACCACCATCCATGTAGTCTTGGAAAGCACACAGTGACATCTGCACTAGAAAGGATTCAGAACTGTGTATCAGAGTGACTTGAAAAATTATGGGACAGCAAGCCATCTGGAAAGTAGTGAGCAGGTTTTTCCTATGTGGTTTATCTTAGAGCACTACAACTCAGCCACCAGAACCAAATTTTTAAGGTGACAGTAATAACTGAACTCATAAAATTACAAGAACAGAATACCTAAAACAGACTCAGATGACTGTGAAATCTGGTGACCTGCACCACTACCAGTATTTCTAGATTAGCAGATGGTTTTAGAACAGAGGTAAGCTGTTGAAAGCAAAAGGGCTGTATTAGCTCCCCAGGAGTCCTTGGAGGGCTGCATCCCCATTGCACCTACTCCCACAAGAAAAAAATGCCCTCAAATAACATCTAGGGAGTAGTGGGCATTATCGCCATATTATAAAGCCTTTCTGGTCCCCTAAGGACATTTTCAGGCAAAAAAAAATAGCTTAAAACATTTTGCAAACATTTTTAACTCTGGAAAGCCCAGGGGAGCTCCAGACATGATGGAAATGTCCTTTACAGCTCCAAAAAGTTATATTGAGACATTATGGAGCAAATCTCAGGGAGGGGGCAATTTAGGCTATTCTTAGGCTATCCCTGCTATCTTAAAACTAGATTTGCAGCTGTGCTTCACTGAAACACTTAACATAAAGTTGCAAAAATATTTTCAGATCTCTTATATCACTCAGCTGAGATCTACCAAAGAAGACAGTTTTGTGATATGTGCAACTGCTTGTTCATAAACAAAAGAATAACATAACTGAGCTAAAATGTAACTGGTTAACTACATGCTAACCCAAACTGGAGGACTGAGGTCCACAACTATTGTTGTTTGAACGTTTTACAACTATCTGTAAAAGCGCGAGTGCTTCTCTGATAAGTGAAAATGCAAAAGATCCTGTGCTCAGCTGTTTCACTGATCATGGCTAGAAAGAAATAAAAATGAAGAACTACGCTGCCTCTCATTCTTTACCTGAAAACAATGCTGATAGCTCATTATCATGCAAAGACATAACCTCAGGTTGGCTGCTACCAGTAGTTAAGCAGAAGAATAAAAGTACTATAAGCAGAAATACTATTTGTGCACGTGCTTGTTGTCAAAATAATTTTCTTTCCTGCAAGGATGACCTTGTGGTTCTACAGGTGTTGTTCCAACTGCAACGTCCATCATCCTTGATCATTGTCTTTTCTAGCTAAGGCTGATGACAGTCATAGTTCAGCAATTTCTGGATGGCCAATATATTCCCTGCCTCTGGGCTAGAGTATTCATGGCTCTAAGCTCTATGTTACACCACCCCCACATGCAGTGATCTCTTGGACCAACAGCATGTTTTTCAACAGCTAAGCCATCATGCTTGTGCCCCAAAAGGAAGCTGCTTTCCCTCTTGCGCATCAAAACTACAAAGCATTTTCAAAAGAAATATTTACGCTGGTAACTGAAAAGATGAAAGGCTGTAAAATGAGAAGTTGGACTTAGTGTGAACAGTCATTCTGGGGACGCAGGGGGTGGGCAGCTGACTGGGTAATCCCCGCGTACCAACCAGAATCGGCAGGAGTCCATGTTCCAAATCAGTTGCTGCCTTTCAGAGGACCCGTGCTGCCTCTGTCAGTTTCTTCTCCCAGCCAGTGGACCCATGAAGTTTTTACCACTCTGCTTCCTTAACTTCCAAGTTTCTTACCTAAATCTACCTTAGATCTTCATCACAATCCCTTAACCTCCCCAATGCCTACATCAACCTATATATATTATCCACCATCAGGGAGGGCGAGGATTCCTCCTCCTGCCATCCCAGAATGACCGTTCATGGTAAGTCCAATTTCTCATTCTCGAGATGGCATGGAGGAGGAATCCACAACAGTTGGGACATACCCAAGCCACATCATGGGTGGGCTTTATTTACATTGAAGTACCGTCTGGAGTACCTTACTGCCAAAAGCAGCCTGCTCTACATTAAACTTGTCCACTTTGTTATCTGTCTTACAAAGGTAGATGGCTCCGACCAGCCTGCTGCATTACAAATATCTTGTAATGATGAAGTCACATTATAAACATTATAAACAGTACTAGTTGCCATAGATCTTGTAGAATATGGATATACATTGCACGGCCTAGGTTGACCTGCCACATCATAACATTGAAAGTTGCAACTCTTAATCCATCTTCCAATGACAGTCTTAGATGCCTTCTGCCCCACAGACTTATGATTATATGATACAAATAAAGCCTCTGTTCTCCTGACACATGTAGTTCTTTTAATGTAAAGATGGGCAGCTCCTCACATCCAAAGTGTGATATCTTTTCTCTTCTGCACTTTGCAGATGAGGAAAGGAAGTTGGTAGGTGAAATCACATCTGGTGCCACCTTTTTCCATGCACATTTAGGAAGAAAAGTTGATCTAACATAAAATAATATTTTGGTGCTTTTGTTAAACAGTCCAGCACTACATTGAGATCCCAACTCGGGAATCTATGCTTAGTTGGGTAAGAATAAACACTGCGCCTCTTAGAAACCTCTTAATATGAGATACGCTGAAAGAGGAACTCCATCAAATTTTAATACCAAAAACAACGCCGACACCTGACACTTCAAAGTGTTCGGCCTCAGTCCCCTTTGCAGTCCATCTTGCAAAAACTGCAAACATGCTTCACTCAAACCTCAGCAAACTGCAAGGACTCAGCAAAACACCATTTTTCAAATGCTTTCCAAGTCATACGGTATATATTCTGAGTCGATTGCCGCCGTGATGCCATAATGGTATCTGCCACAGCTGGCGAGTACTCTTGCAATTCTAAGACTTTCCTCTCAAGACCCAAGCCGTAATTCAACTGTCTTGAATCCAGATGATGAACAGGCCCTTGCCTTAAGAGATCCTTTCTGACTGGCAACCTCCAAGGCTCTCTTACTGACATGTCCTTCATCAAGGAGAACCAAGGCCTTCTTGGCCAATAAGATGCAATCAGCACCACACTTGCGTTTTCTCTTTTTATTTTCAATAGCACTTTTTGTATTATCTGCACTGGCAGAAACACATACAGTTGACCCTTCGGCCACGGAACTGATAGAGCATCTGTTTGCCTCTGCAAACTTGCTTCCATTGATTGAAAAGAATCTTTTTAATCTGGAATTCTTGGCTGAGGCAAGTAAGTCGACTTGAAAAGGCCCGAATTGTCTGCCCAAACTTTGAAAGACTTGGTAATTCAGCGTCCACTCTCCGGGATGTAACTTGTTTTAACTGAGGTAATCTGCTCGCACATTCAGTTTTCCCTTTCAAATGCACTGCTGTCAGCAATCACAGATTTCGTTCCGCCCATTGAAACAACTTGTTTGACTGGTCTATCAGCACTCTTGAGTGAAGACCCCCTTGGTTTATGGCTCAGGCCCAGGCTGTCATGTTGTCTGTCCCAGACTTGAACATGCTGCCCCTCAGCAAACTTGCAAATTTGAGAAGTGCCAAATGAATTGCTTTTAACTCCAAAAAATTTATATTCCTTCTAGAGAATTCCACACTGGACCAAACACCCTGAGCACTGTTTCCCTGGACATGTCCTATTTATTGGTTCCAGTGGTGTTATGTTAACCTACTTGGTTCAGTTGGTCTTGCTGCTGGGTATGTTTATGGGTATGTTTTAAGGGTGTCAGTATTGGGCCCTGAGTATGTTTAGTCTGCAGAAAAGAAGATTAAGAGGGGACATGATAGCCATGTTTAAATATTTGAAGAGATGTCATGTCGAGGGGGAGCAGGATTGCTCTCCGCTACTCCAGAGACCAAGACAAGGAGCAATGGATTCAAACTCCACGAAAGGAGATTCCACCTAAACCTCAGGAGGAACTTCCTGACCATGAGAGCTGTTTGTCAGTGGAATATGCTGCCTCGGAGTGTGGTGGAATCTCCTTCTTTGGAGGTTTTTAAGCAAAAGCTGAATGGCCACCTGTTGGGAGTGCTTTGATGTGTGTTCCTGCATGGCAGGGAGTTGGGACTGGATGGTCCCTGTGTTCTTTCCAACTCTATGATTCAATCGATCTATGAACAAGAAATATTATAAATGAATATTTGCTAGAATAGCAGCTTTGAATGACATAGTGGACTTATAGTGTAGTGGAGATCTGTCACCTGACTTCTTGAAATAAGTACTTTCCCCCAAGCCTCTCTGTAAGAATGGGACATTTGGGTGACTCCATAGGTCTGTGGAAGAATTCTTTCCTGCCAGGGATTTCCCAGTGCCCCTTTGTATCTAAATAAAAAGGCCCTGGTCTTCTGTTCCTGCTCAGGAGGAAAGCGTGTTTGAGTATCCCAGAGTCACAAGAAATTCACAGAAAAGATTCAGGGTATGGAGCTGAGATCTGCTCTGTCTCAGATGAACCCAGAAATCATGTAAGTTGCTTGTTAAAAATTTTAGAAAACTGTTGGTTTTTAAAATGTCAATTAAATTTAAAAAATATATAATTATGTGTGTTCAGTGTGTTGTTTGCATCAAAAGTGGTAAAATTAAAAGACATACCTATGTTAGTCTGGATCAGTATACAAAGGGATCTCAAAGCATCTTTGAGACTCACTGAAAGAAAGAAGTTGGTAGCATAAGCTTTTGTAAATTCAAGTCTACTTCACCAGATGCATGGTGTGAAGTTACTTAGGAACAGACCTTATGAGAAGGCTGTATGTGTGAATGGCAGTAGAAATGCAAAATTTGTGGACATGATGACGAAGTGGCAAATTCAAGACAGGAGGAAAGATGTTGCCTAAAGCCAAGGTAGTAGATAAACATATGTATGGTTGAGGGAGATACTGGAATGTAGTGTGATGCTAGCTGGGAACCAGAAATGAAATGTTATAAACTGGCCAAGAGCACCCTCATGAGGCTGGGGTGTTAACTAGTTGTATAATATGTGTAGTGTGCTAGGAAACCACTGTCTCTATTCAACCCACTGTCAATGGACAGGAGTTTGTGGATAGCTTCCAGTTCTGCTGCTTCTTTTCCAATCTTCCTTTGT
This sequence comes from Iguana delicatissima, assembly GCA_948472985.1. NCBI lineage: Eukaryota > Metazoa > Chordata > Lepidosauria > Squamata > Iguanidae > Iguana > Iguana delicatissima. Next base: position 827,608 of record CAOKZL010000410.1, on the reverse strand, counting down.
AGATTTTAAATCAAGGACTGTTTTTCTGAGGTCTGAGGTGGAATGCACAGGCAGATTGAAATGTTAGGTGCCTGTGGTTTTCTGTATACCCATTGCTAATGTCTGATTTATGTTCATTTATGCTGTGGTGCAGAAACTGGCCTGTTTGCCCAATGTAGAGTGCTGAAGGGCATTATTGACAGAGGATGGCATATATCTCATTAGGGGATGAACAAGTGAACATACCTCTAATATTATGGGTGATACAATTAGGTCCTGTGATGACATTTCCCAAGTAGATATGTGGGTAGAGTTGGCATCTGGATTTCTGGTACGGTGTTATACCATTCTCCCCATCCATGTTGTGTGTCCTCCTGCAGGTGAGTAAGTGTTTGAGACTGGGAAATTGTATGTAGGCAAGTAAAGGCCTGCCACAAGAGCCTTGAGAGGGCAGTATTATTGTCTAGAATAGATTGGTCAGTGGGAGATGCATGATGGAAATAGTAGGCCATCAACATCCAGAGACTGAAAAAGTTCCCCATCCTTGGCATATGAAGGAATGGACATCATGCAGCTCTCTGCAAAATCTTGTGTGACTGCAGCTCCTAGCAGCTCTAGCCACCAACTCCTAGCAGCTCTATCTGGCTTAGACAATAGTGAGGAATGATGGATGTTGCAGTCACACAAAACTGGTAGGCTGCACCATTCATACATTGATAGACTGCCAGATTGAAAACTGGAGAGGACTCCTGTATCTTTAAGGGCTGTGTAGCAGAGGAAATTTCAGCAGCAACTGTTTGACATACAAGCAGAATAAAAGGAACATCTGCTTGAAACTCCCTCTTGTACCCAGCCACAAAATATACGGAGCCCTCTGCAGCTGTCACTCTGGGACCCCTAGCGGCTTGGCCCTCTTTCAATTAACTCCTTGTTCTCCAGACATTTTGATGATCAATTATGAAATAAGTCATAAACAATTGAATAAATAATTCAAATATGCTGCCAAATTTATGCTCATTCCCCCAGGAATTTGCCCATCGCATCCCACCACCAGAGCTCAATGAGGAGCTAAGAATCAGCTGCAAGGGGGAAAGATTCAAGGGGCACTCAGTGGGTTTCTCTCCCTGCCCCCACAGCTGGTCTCCTTTTCTTCACCCTTCCCATATGTCTGGTTATTTTTAGTTCTGTGGAGCAGAGAGAGTGGCTGGGCCATCCCCTTCTGGCTTCTATTAGGACAAGAGATTTGGGGTAATAATTGTGGCTACAATGCTATGGGGAGAAATGTGGAGAGGGTGAATCTAGAGAGAAAGAAGAGAGGAAATGAGTGTGTGAGTATATGTGTGTGTTTGTCTGAAGGAGGGAGACAATATTGCTTTGTACTTCTTACTTACAGATATGTCTTCAGCTTCTGCAGCAGGGGTGTGGCTGTGCCTTGAATAAAAAGAAATATATATGAATATCTGAGGTCAGATAGATTCTTACACAGATTTTGGTGGGATGAGAGACAGCCGCTGATATTGCTGATACAAAGACAGAGAAAAGTATGCTGGCATACCTTTATTAGTGGGTGAAGCAACTTTTTCCAGCCCAATGCCCTCCCAATAGATCGGCTTACAATTTCCATCGTCCTCAGCCAATATGGACTGTTGAATGGCCTAAGCACTGGCTTAGAAAAGTCTGGCTTAGAGTGGTGGTCTAAGGGGGGCGGGGATCCAGGATTTAATTCCTACTTAGCTGTGAAGTTCACTGTGGACTAGTCATTGGCCATTTCCACACTAGACTGTTATAGTGCTGTTATTCCACTTTCAACATCCTATGAAATCCTGGGGTTTTACAGTGCCAAATTACATAGGATGTTGAAAGTGGAATGATGCACTATGAGTCTGGTGCGGAAATGCCCATCTTCTCCCAGCCTAAGCATCCTCCCAGGGTGGTTCTATGATAAAATAGTGTGGCTTCTGTGTCACTTTAAGCTCTTTGAAGGAGAGATAAGATATAAGTGTAAAAATAAATACATACCATGAGATAGGAACCTGAAGTTCTATCAGAACCCACTCACAGACTTCTCCCTAGAAGCCATTTCCCAAGATTATGCAGATAAGCTCATTCTCATGTCAATCAGATGGAAAGCTGGCGTACAGTGGCTTTCAGGTACTTTGAACACTTTTTTGGCACTGAAGGCTGTGGCAGAAAAGGGGCTGTGGGAGGCAAACATATGTTAATTGCAAGAAGGATGGTGGCGTCGTCGCCATGTGAATTTTGAAAGGATGTGACTACAGAGGGATTTAGCATGCCGGTACCGACTCTGGTCTTACACTCCCAGTGCACACATGAGTACATGAGATTACCTTACTGTGGGGGAAGTGTGTTGTTAGAGGCTAAGAAGGATGTATGAAATGTGCTTCTGAGGTAGTATGCTGTAGTAGAACAGTGTGTGGGAAATTCTGCCTCATGCCTGTGATGTCTGTAAGTATCTAGGCCAGTGGTTCTCAACCTGTGGGTCCCCAGATGTGTTTGGACTTTCAGCTCCCAGAAGCCCTGAACATTGACCATAGTGGCTGGGGCTTCTGGGACCTGAAGTCCACAAATATCTGGGGACCCACAGGTTGAACCAGCTGATCTAGGCCATTGACGGAGATATGGCCTAGATCTGTCAGGTGGGAGTGGTTGCAGCCCCTCCAGATGTTGTAGGCCCACATCTCTGGGTGAGTTCTTGCCCATGTAGTCAATGGTGAAGAATGCTGGGAGTTTCAGTCCAACAACATCTGGAAGGCTCACGTGCCACTCCAATCTGAGAAATTCCACAGGGGCTCACCAACACAGGGGCATGCAGTGTTAGGGAGCATGCAGTGTGTTTGAGTAAGGTGTGGAATATAGAGTTGTGTGTGCACAAACACTCATATATAGATAAAGAGTTTGTATTATGGGTGTGGAGTGTGGTGTTCCATATGAAATTAGGCACAGGTATTGTGTACGCATTTAAAGGTAAGGGGAAGGGGTTCTCAGTGGAAGAAAAACTATATTTACACTACAGATTAAATAAAAATAGGTTCAAATCTCCGTTACTGTTAGATCAGTGGAGAGATCTGTTCTCTGGTAGAGGGAAGGGAAATGTTCCTCTTACCATTCTTGCAGGTTTATAACACATGAGAGGACTCCTCTACTAGAGCAAGACTCTGTAAAACTTTTAGCCTATAATATAGGCATAACTTTAGAACACACATTTGTGTATATCTGTGAGAAGGTATGTTATCTATAAGATAAGATTTGTACACTGGGAATGATATACATAAGAATGTCTTAAAGCAGTGGTTCCTAAACTTCAGCTCCCAGAATTCCTGGCTGTTGGCCAAGCTGGCTGAGGTTTCTGAGAGATGAAGTTCCAAACACCTGGATGACCAAAGTTTGGGAACCACTGCCATAAAGCAAGACACATTCTGTTTAAAGCAGTGCTGCATGAGGGAATCAACGCTGGTAGTGTCAGAAGTCCATTTGCAATGTCATTTTCTTGGTTTGATTCAGAGAAGATTGCATCCTGTTTGAACACGAAACTTCTCCTTGAAGGCCTCCAGAAGGGAGCTATTTTCTGGAGTTTGACATCATCCTTGCTGTTTGTTTTGTTTCTGCTGGCGGGCATCCATGGATCTCTTAGAGGGCCACAAAAAAAGACTGTGAGGACTACCAGCTCCCATAAACTGCAATGTGCCTAGCGTGTCTTAAAGAGTGTGTTTGAACAGGAATGTATAAGGTGAAGGAGATGCAAGTGTATCCAGTCTCCCAGGACAATGCGGTGTATAGAGGGGTAAAACACTTAGAAAAGTTACTTCTCCAATGTCTCTGGAGAAGTGCATATGAAAATGGATTGATTATTTATGAAGGATATTTGTATCCTGCCTTTTAAAATTCACAAGACACAGTGCAGCAAGAATGAACATAAAATACAAAAGATATGTCTAGATATACTCAAACAAATCCAATAGCAAACAATAGCAGAAACAGCTTGAACAATAAAGGAGTATCCAGTAACATAAAAAGTTTAGAAGTGCCAAAAAAGAGACATCCTTGTGAAAAGAATACAGTGGATAAACTGGCAGAATAAACCTCTTTAGTAACCCAGATTAGGGAAGACCCTTTCCAGAGAAACTTTCCTGGCACTTCTGTATTTTTTTCCAGCACTAGTGAAAGACTTCAGTATTTCTCTAGGTTTTTAGGGGACCTTTTGGGGCTGTAAATTACCTTTGAGACCGTCAGAAGGTGAAGTTCTAATATCTTTCATTCTTCTGTCTCTGTTGTGACACCCTTTGCTGTTATTAAGCATTTAAATAAATAAATAAATTCAGATATAGTGCGGGCGTATAAATATCAGCCTGTAAGTAAATTATTAAAAATATAGATGCCTTTATTTAAAAAAAAAGATTTTTAAAAAAGTTTTATTGTGCATAGGATTATTTATTTATAACTTTAATTAAAAAAATTAAAACAGTGGTGCATGCGCTGGTAACTTCACGGCTTGACTTCTGTAATGCGCTCTACATACCCATGTGCTTAGTCCGGAAACTTCAGCTAGTTCTGAATATGGCAGCCGGCTTGGTCAGTGATAGACCTAAAACTGACCACATAACACCAATTCTGAAGTCTTTGCATTGGCTGCCTATTAGTTTCCGGGCACAGTACGAGGTGCTGGTCATTACCTTTAAAGCCCTTCATGGCTTGGGGCCAGCCTACCTGCGGAATCGCCTTCTCCCATATAATCCGCCCCGCACACTAAGGTCCTCTGGGAGGAATTTACTGCAGCCAGTCAGAACTAGGTTGGCTGCAGTTACCCAGAGGACCTTCTCTTCGGTCGCTCCCAAGTTATGGAATGGCCTGCTGGAGGAGACCCGGCATATTACCAGTCTTGACTGCTTTAAAAAAACAGTCAAGACTGCTCTCTTCCGACATGCCTTCCCAGACTAGTACTTCCACTGCCTCCCACTTTTAATAGTTGATTGTTGTTAATTGTTGTGTGTTTTTAGGGGGTTGGTTTTAGGTGGGTTGGTGAGTGGGGAGGATTGGGTATGTTTTTAATGTTTTTAATGTAATTAATGTATTATTGTTGTTCGCCGCCTCGATCCGTGGGGAGAGGCGGGATAGAAATAAATATTATTATTATTATTCTGCTAACAAAGTCTCCCAAAGTGATGCACAAGGCTGCAACCTGTTTGACCTCTCTCTCCCTCTGTGTGTGTGTGTGTGTGTATCTTTCCCTTCCTCTCTCCTTCCCTCTCTGTGCATTTGCAGACAATGCACCAGCTGGTGGAGGTTTTTATTACAACCTTCTGAGGAAAGAGCTTCACCACCTACCTTGAGGAACGGCACTTCTGCCACTTTGGTGTTCCAGCTGAATGCGCCCCCTGCTCAGCCTGGTGCATCGCCACCCTTGGGTGATAAACGTTGTCGCCTATGGGACGCTGTTTTCTGCAGCGGATGTGGCCCAGCAGATATTGTCAGGGCTCCCTCGGGACCAGCTTTGGTGCCCTGCTTTGGACTTGAAGCAGACAGCCAAAGTGGCACTGGTAGGGTTCACGTTCCATGCCAACTTCAATTACATCTGGTTCCGGGCCCTGGAACACCTTCTTCCCGGAGCAAATGTTACCAAGGTGATCATAAAGGTTGCTTGTGACCAGGCCATAGCTGCCCCAATCACTATTGGGGCATTTTACACAGGTGAGAAACAGCAGAGGTGAGGTGGGAAAGGCAGAGGGGTTTTTTGCAAATAGTGACAAAGCCTGGGAGACTAGTCCTCTGTGTTTTCCAGGCCCTCTCTCCTGGATGGTGAAAGTGACATCTTTGGGACTTTACGGGAAAAGTTTTGGCCATCTTACAAGGTAATTTATTACAGATTAATTATTTATTATGGCAAATCTTTAACATTTGATAGATGAGGCAAGGACATGTGATATTTAAATATTAAATATAAAGATTAACATTTAAAACTGATATGAATAAATATTAAATAAATGTTATATTTAGTAAGTTTAACAAATAATTTAAATTAATGTATAATGTAAGTGGCGGGACTTTCTTACATTATTTATGATTTAGTTAATTAATTAAAAGTAGTTAATCAAAATTGTAATTTAATTACTTTGAATAATAAATAATTTAATAAAGAATACATTTAATAATTCACTATTTAATAATTTAATAAATATTAAATACTAAAGTTATTATGCACATATCATTCTGCATTCTGTCTATGAAAGTTTATACTACAATAAAACTTTTCAGTCTTTTTAGGAGGCACAGGTCTCTCTTTCGTGTCAGTGAAGCTAAATCATTTTATATTATATTATCTTACTTTGTTTTATTTATATCCCACCTTTCTCCCAATATGGCAGCCTGGGCAGTTTACAGTGTTAAGTCAAAACCAAAATACAACTAAAATGATGTCTAATGTGTGCATGTAATGTAATGTGTGCCCTTCAAGTCACCTGTCCACTTCTGGCAACCCCATGAATTTCATAGGATTTCTTAGTCAAGGAATACTCAGAGGTCACTTTGCCAGTTCCTTCCTCTGAAACTCCATCTAAGTACTAACCAGGGCTGAGTTGGCTTAGCTCCCAAAATCAGACAAGATCTGGTGCCGTTAGGGTATTTTGGCCTTGTATAACATGAAAGAGCCAAAAAAACGTGAAAGAGCCAATACTATTGAAATTTAATCTAGAGATTAATTTAAAGGCTTTAAGACCATGTTTGAAACATAAAGCTCAAATCCAGCACACCTCGTTAAAAAACCCTTCTGCAGAACCAAAAGAAACTCAAAGTCTTATTGAAATAAAAAGATCTTTACCTGCCAGCAAAAGGACTACAGAGAAGTGGCCAGCCAAAACTCCTATGAAAAGAAATTCTATAATCTGGGAGCAATCATGGAGAAGGCGCTATTCTGTGTCTCCCACCAAACTCACTTTGATGGTGGTGGGACCAACAGAAAGCCCTTCTCCTATGATGTTAAATTTTGGCAAGTTCACATAGGGAAATAATGGTCTTTCAGATACTCTGGACCCAAGTCATATCATGCTTTATAGGTCACAGCCAGCACTTTGAGATCTACTCAGAAACAGACTGGTAGCCAGTGAAGCTGTTTGAACAATATCCACCATTTCTGAGCAGTTTGCAGTGCTTAATGTACTTTACAGATATTTTTTGCCAAGAGGAGGAGTGGGATTACATCAGAAGACAGAAAAACTTCCCCATCATCTCCGCAAACCTGCAAGAATCTTATGTCTGAGAAATGGGGAGCCTTCAGCCCCTGGCTCTAATCTGGCCCATGGAGATCTTTGGGAAAATTGCATCTCTAAAGCCCTCCCCCTCAAAAGGCTATCTGGAAAGGAATTGTCTCTGTCTCTGATCAATGACTGGAGATCACAGGAATCCTGTCTGTTGTTGTTTTTCCTTTCACTTCCCCATGTGGGCAAAAGGGTAGAGAAGCAAAACCAGATATATAAAGTATTCAGCTTCTCAACTCCTACATCCCAATAGACTGTCCCAGGTATTATATACGTTATCTCAGTGCAGATAACAATTTTGGATTGTAAAGCAGATTAGTGTTAACCCCTTGCTCACTGACATGGAAGGGCTGAGGCTGACAGCAAGTCGCCTTACTACTACAAGTTACTACTGAAACTCTTAAGAACATGGAATTTAAAACAGAAGGTTCTTAGTTTATTGTACAATCTGTCAGCTATTTTCTAAAATAATTCCTAAAACTTTGGACTTCAAGACCTCTCATTTCCTACTCCAGGTTTATCTCTCCAGCCAAAGTTTGTGGCATTCATTTTTTGATCTACACCTCCCAAAATCTCTCAGCCAGCATTCTCTGGGAGCTGTCAGCCAAAAATGTAACTTTCCCTAGCTATGTCTAAAATGCTCAGTGCCTAAATCTGTTAGGGACTTTTTTTTCCTATTCATTTTTTATTAAGTAAAAACAAAGAAAAAACACAAACCAAACATACAAAACAACAAAAATTACATTTGTACAAACATCAACAAACATCCCAACCTACACATGACTAGAACAAAAACTAACAAAATAGAACTAAAAATTGTTGCAAACAGTTCATATTGTTTAAGCATTTACACCTAACTGTTGAATCATTCATTTTATCTCATAGTTACAAATTGTTGCTAATCATTTATCATTTTAGTTATTTAGTTATTTAGCTATTTAATTTCTCAAGTTCATAAATAATTGTTAACTTGTTCTAGATTAGTTTATACAAATGATCAATCATCAAAAGATAATTATTTAAAATTTTTTTAAAGCAACAGAGTACATCTTCTAAAGCTACTTTTACACTTCTCGGGTAGTAATATAAATTTTAAATTTCAAAACCTGTTGTCATCAGATCACCTTCAAGCACTGTTAGGGACTTTAACACTTAGTCTGGATGCTCAGTTTCCTATTTTTTTTTTCCTTCCTCCTTCCTCAGGCTGGGATACTGTGCTGGACTTTATTCCAGGTAAGTGTTGCTGATCTTTCTTTCTTCATCTCAATGCCTGAAGCATGGCGCTGCCAAGTATTTTGAGTGGAAGGACAGAGCTCCAATGCCTTTAAACAGCTATAGTGTCACATATATTTCTGCACTTTGAACTCAGTTTACAGCAATTGAGGATGATGGGAGAAAGTGGAAGGAAGAGAGAGAAACAGGGACGTTTTAAAAGCAGCTGAGAAACTGGGACAGCTGAGGATTATCTGTAGCAGTCCCTGCCAAACCAAGGCAGTTAGAAAGTATGCAGCAGAGCCAGCAAATTATAGTAGCGTAGAGGTGAAGCATTGGAAAGGTTTAGCCTGCTTTGAGAAAAGAAAGCACTGCATCTCTACCACGAAGAAACTATAGTCAGCAGCTTCCTGAACAAGGACAATGGGTGCTTATATGCAGAGCTTGAAAAGGTTGCTTTTTGGATTAGCAGAATCCCCAAGTCAGCATGGAGTAATCACATGGGCCAGGGGATTCTGGCAGTTGTCAAAAAAGTAACCTTTTCAATCTGCATATGTGTTAAGATGTCACACTCTGAACAGCTCACAGAAGTAAACCCACAGGAGGTGAAGCAACATTCAGCAACAGGCAAGCCAGCATTGCTACAAATTTCTGGTTTGAGACAAGGCTAGGGAACTCGTTAGTCCTCTCAAAGCTACTGGACCACAACTCTCATCATGCCCAACCACAGGTTATGTTGACCAAAGCAGATTGGGAGTTGCAGTCGTTTGGAAGGTCACAACTTCCTCACCCTGTTTTAGTACATCTCCAAATTTCCTCCCCTGCAGCATAGGTATACCTGGAAAAACTATTTTCAGAAGGAAGTGGACAACTCAGTGACTTTGGGTTGACTATGCTGGATGGAGGATTCTAGAAGCTTCAGCTGAGATTGCAGCATGGAAAATGCACTTCATATTCCACCTTTCCATCTCTCTCCCTTTCACCAGGCAGTGAATTTTACTCTTGTGCCACCCACACTGCGCACAGCTTACGTGGGCGCCTGCTCCTTCATATGGACAGCTTTTCTGTGCTACCTGCGTCAAAGCGATGCCTGCAGTGCCACCTCCCAGCTTTTCCGAGGAGTGCCAGGCTTGGCTCAGCTATTTCCACCTACACCACGAGAGAATCAAATGAACAGACGCTCTGAGAAATAACCAAGAGACATGGTCAAGTTGATGTGTCTCTCCTCACACAATTGTAGGCTTGACCTCTGCAGACTTTGCCATTTGCTGTTGTATTGCAGATTAGTTTCTGGCCACCTGCACTGGATCTTGTTCAGGCTTAAAATACAAATAACTAATTTTTTTTATACTTTCCACAACACCAAACACCTATTGTCTGTGGCCACTCTTTCATGGTGCCTATTAGTAGGGATGCACCCTGTTTACAGAATGTAGAAATTTTTTGGATGGAGTTGTATCTTCTACCCATATGCAGACCTTGGAGGACTTTGTCGGACTACACCAGCCTAGTGGCTATGCTGGCTGTGGGATTCTAGGAGATATAGTCCAAAAGTAACATTTTCCCAATCATTGTCCACTTCCCTTCTGAACAGAATACTGACCTGTCCTATAGGGATGCTGCAAGTTTTGCAGCAAGAACAGGTAAAAGGAATATTTTAAACACCTGAAAAGAGTGTTTTAAGAACTCTCCTGAGACAGCACTGCCTTTGGTTCTCTGTTTACGCATGTTGGCAGCCATTCTATCCAGCTGTAGAGAAGGAAAGAAAGAGCACAGAGCTACTGCATCTGTTCTGTGGAAAGACCAGCTACCTTGGCTGTTGCTCCCTGCCCAGCTTGTCACCTTGGGACAATCATTCTATCTATTTCTTCTTTTCCAACTGTTCCTTATAAGAACTTTATAATGTTAAGTAAAGCTGCAGCTAGAGAGCCAGTGTAGTGGTCTGAGCACTGGGCTATGACTGTGGAGACCAGAGTTCCAGTTCCCCACTTGGCCTTGGAAACTCACTGAGTGGCCTTGAGCAAGTCACATTCTCTCACTTTCAGAGGAAGGCATGGGCAAATCCGCTCTGAACAAAGGTTGTCAAGAAAACCCTGTGATAGGTTCACTTTAGCGTTGCCATAAGTCTTCAGCTGGAAATGGCTTGAAGGCACAAAACAACAAAATGCTGCATGAAGATTTATCTTCTGCCCTCCTCCCCACTTCTTCCTTTCATGTCATGTCTTTTAGATTGTAAGCTTGAAGGCAGGAAATGTCTTTTCCTTTAAAAAAACTGATCTGTAAACTGGAGAGCTGAGGAACAGGCAATAAATAAATAAATATTTAATATGTTTTAAAAATGCTTTGAATATAGTGAAATCCAATAATAATAATGTTTGCGCCTCTAGAATATGCTCAGGAAATTACACACAGCCTTCCTTTTGGATGTTGTTTATGATCTCTAACCTTAAACAATTAGTGCTAACAGGGAATCTGGGTATTCCGGCTCTACAAGCGCTGAGGACAAGTGTGGGCAACTTGTGACCCTCAGCAGTTATGGGACTACAACTCCCATCAGATCCAGATCTAGCATGGCAGTAAACATGGGTGAAATAGCATTCAGCAAAATCGAGAAAGCCACAAAATTGCCACAATTACTTTAGGATTATCACTTGACTGGAAAACTTAAAGTCTACCAGAGCTTGAAAAGATTATTTTTGGGGTCCACAACCCCCAGAATTCTGAGACTTGCAGTCTGTAAAACAGCTTTCCTAATATTTATGCCTCCATTATGATGTCATTTCCTACAGAACAGTGAGGCAACTATTTCCTGTGGCTTACGTTCAGCCATGCTTATCTCAGGCCTTCCACTGGGGCTACCTCTGATCTGCTTGCCCACAGCCATCTTGGGCTGCCTGCAATGTGACTCACAGTTCAAGGAGAATGTGGCTAAACTCCGCACTGTGCTTGTGCCAAGCCAAATCCATGACACTCGCCTCAAGGAACGGGCTGAAGCCCTCCTGAAAGGTCTTGAGGAAGACTTTTTCCTGCACTACGCTACCAGCCAGTTTTCTGGCCTTGCCGGTATGGCCTTGGTGGTCAGAGTCAAAAACTTGGAGCCATACTGATGGATTTTTTTTGACTGGGTGATGAATGAACACTTTCTGTCCAAACAGCACCAGCAATCCATGTGTTTTTCAGTCAGCTAACACTGGTCACTGCTGAGAAGATGTAGGCCATTTTCCTGCTTGCATATCTATTGTACTTTGTGAATTGCAGAGTGAAATTTAGCTGTGTGAGGGTTATACAGGTAGCTATTGGCTAGTGCTTGTGACACCACCTGTAACTAATAACATTTTCATCACGCCTGAGCCGTTTAATTAACTTCTTCAAAGGATTGTTCTCAGAACATTCTAAAAAATTGTGTAGATGCTCAACAATCCTCTCTTTTTGACTAGATTGGTATAGGAGATATTAGGATGCCTTTTTTTAAAAGGAAAAAGAAGCAATTGCTACTGAAGATGAATATCCTGACTTTCCCCAAAATCATGACTCAAGGCCATTTACTGAACCAAACCTAACATAGATTTTAAACAACAGAAAGGATTATAATTAAAAGATAATTAAATTGACAATGTTGGCAGGATTGTTCTTTTCCCACAATTATGAAGCACTTCTTATTTCATGAACTTTTTTCCCTCTTGTTTCTATGCTTTTTAATTTAGCACTGGGTCAGCTTTCCCCAACTAAACCTATTGGACTCCAGCTCCTATCATCCTCAGCCAGCATGGCCACTAGCCAACTTTTCTGGAGAGCACCAGGCCCAAGGTAAAGGCTGAGCTATCTTTTGAGCTCCCATACCTTCCAACTGTCCCCGTTAGGCACAGACAGGCCTAATTAATCCTCTCAACTCAGTTAATTGCTTGGTGTATCAATTCAGCAGGGGGCAGAGGAGAGGAGGGGGCAAAATCTTGCCTGTTCCAGTTGATTTAGACAAAAGTAAACTGCTGCAGCTTCTTTCAACTTGGCTGTTCTTCCTCATTAATAACTTTTGCCGTCTTGACCATACTGGTGTTGCTTGGCCACACATGTCTCAGTTTCCCTCTGTGAAATGTTGGATGGTAGGCAGTCTCCATACCTTAGCAATGGGAATATTTATCTCCCTTGTTTGCAAAGAGAACTTTCTGAAGCAACCAGTTGCTTCCTCCCAACATGAAGCCGTATACGTACCAAGACTAACCTTCTCAGATGATGAAGGCTACATTCATCATGTTAAATCTTTAGTTGGGCAACTTCCGAGGGCCACATTTGCCCTCTTATTGATTTTGGTGGCTACCTGTCTCCTCCAGTGCCTCCATACATAGCTGCACTTTGCCCATCTCTGCTTTAATCCCATCGAAATCAATGAATGAAGTACCACTGGCTTCAGTAGAACATTACTGAGTGAGAAAAGTACAGCCCAATGTCATTCTTTAGTTCTGTAAGCACCTGGGTTCTCTCTGTCCCCACAAAATTTTCTTGGATTATTGAGGCCCATCTGGGCCAAAAATAAAAAATAACATTTGGAATGGAACATAGAGGTGCAGTACAGGGTACAAGATCCCATAAAGAAACAATGTGGCCTCCCATCCTCTTGCAATTGTCCAATTGTGGGTCAAAGAGTGACTAACTAAATCTGGATTCAACCTCTACATTATTATTATCCCTATTACCACTACCACATCAATGTACCTGGCATTTTACAAAGGAAAAGAGGATAGGTCTCTGTTCCAAAGTGCATACAATCTATAAAGTTAGCACTGGAGGATATAACAAGGGAAGAAGAGGGGCAAAACTAAGAGGGAAGAACATTCATTCATTTCAGTTTCATGTACTTGTGTTTGTTTACAATGCGATGAGGGGACTAACAGGTTGTGTCAATGGCTTTAAGGTAAAGGTGGCCTTTCCAGAGAGATTTGAAAGGAAGAAAAGAAGTAGGATGATTAGTGTGTGACCTGCAGGGTGTTTCCATGTGTAGGGAAAGCAAGGGGGAAAGGGAAAAAATTGGAGAGCAGGAGAGCTTAGCTGAGAGTAGTGAAGGCAGAGATTGTGCTTATAAGGCTGTATCAGCTCTTAAGCGAGATGTTTTATTTTTGTGCATTTATTTTATTAACTCCACTTATATCCTGCTTTTCTTCCAATGAGCTTTCCTCCTCCTGACTTTATCCTCATGGTCTGAGAGGGAGGCTAAGCTGAGAAAGTAGTGTTGCCAGATCTCAGCCTCCAGTTTTCATGGACAATCTCCAGGTGAGAGACAAGGGTGCAAATTCTTGATGGGCTCAGTTCTGGGCAAGAGGAAAGGGCCTGGATGCAAATCTCTAGCTTAGCTAGGGGTGCAGCAGCTTCCTACAGTTTCCAAGGCTTCATTGATTTCTTGCTATCCAGGGAGTCTATATATTTGCTTGGTTAGCTTTTCCCTTCCCTCTCAGCTGTTGTAGCACCAGGACTCACCTTCCACTCCACTCTGAATCCACATTTGGGCTAAAAGCAAGTGGCCTACATTAAATGTTCTTTATTTTATTTCTCCAAGTAAGTGAGAAGGAGCAATCCCCTCATTTCCCTTTGATCTGAAAACAGACCTTTTTGCTAAGATTTCTGTCTTCAATTTCCAAACAGGAGAATGTACTCTCTCTGTGCGTGTCTGAATGACAATCTGTGAGTTAGTACATAATGCATCATGCTTAATGACATCATCAGGGGCTATCTTTTGGTTCAGAATTTGGCCTGGAAACCTCAGGTGAAGTTCATGGCTTGGTGGAAACTAGAACTTAGATCTCCGTATTCTTGATTCAACACTCTAACCATGCTACCACATGATTTTTAAAAGATCTATTTTATCTGGAAAAGTGTGCAGAGTATCTCTGTTTGTTGTAGATTCTCAGCTGCTGTCCTATAAGTGATCTGCTCCTTCTGTTTAATGGAAATTTGGACGATGGCTATCACAGTCTTGTCTTTCTGTTCTTCCCAGTTAAGAGCAAGATTGATGCCTTAATCCAGGAGGTGAGGTACAGCACGACAAATCTTCTTCAAAGTTCCCTTACAGGTGAAGATCATAACTCCTCCTTCTCTTAAGTGTCCTTCTGTTGGGGCTGTTCCCAAGGTGCCTCTAACCAATATACCCCGTTTGATATTATTGATATTATTGATATTATTCTATTTGATATACCCTGTTTCCAGAAAATCTATTTTGGTCCTTGAATTAATCTTGCAGGGGAGACCGATCTCCCCACACCAGCCCATGCAGCTTCTCATTCTGTTCTCAGACCAGGCTCTGCTGGAAAAACTGGTTGACTTCCGGAGGACTTCCACCATGAAGCTGAAACAGGCATTAAAGGAACACCAGATGAAAGGTATTGGGTTCTCTTAAGACCCATATCTTGGCCTTTGAGGGCTGAAAAATGGCCCTTTCTGGGTGTGTTGTTTATATTCCTTCTCTTTTTTAATGATTTTGCTTTTGAATTATTTGTTTTTTAACTTTGTTGTTATTTTAATCATATTTTAACTTTTGTAAGCTGCCTTGAGTTCCAGGTAATAATAACAATAACAATAATAATTTCATAATGATGATTTCATAATAATTAATTTAATTATCATCATCATCATCATGTATTTATTCCCGTAGTTCTAGCTTTTGCAAATCTGATTTGGGATTCTCTCACTGGTTTTGAAGACTCTTCTCTCCCCCAGCCCTTACTTACATTACTATGAAGAGGGATGAGGAAATGACTACTAACTCTCTTGTTTCCCACCACTTCTTCCATATTGTTTTGTTTTGTTATTTATGGCAAAGAAGGAATATTGCACTGGGCCTTTTGAGTGGTAGGCTGGGAGTTGTCCTATCTTAAAGCATCCTAAAACGGTGGCAGCAGGTGGTAAAGCTTCTCCTGGACTTGAGGACCCACACGAGGACTGTTTCTCTGAAGGTCTTACAACAGTGACTGTCCCACAGAAATTAAAAGTAGTGTACCAGAATGAAAGCTGTGATGAACGACTCTCTCACATGTTGGAAAAGTTTTTCATAGGGAAGCACTCAAACACACAATTTTCTCAGCTTCCTTCCCCTGAACTCTGAAGAGATACCATCCAAGAAAATTTTTATATCTGATTGTGTAAACTGGAATGTGTGTGCGTGTGTGTGTGTGTTCTAGAAGAAAAGGGGAGGGGAGAGATGTAAACAACAGGTCTGTGGACAATTGACCTTTTTGACATGGTATACTCATTTCAGATTCTCTTTCCTCACAGCTTGTGACAAACAAATATGTGGTAAGTTAATCTCATCTCATTTCTGGGTATTTGAGGCAGATCTGGGGGTGGAATCTGGCAAAGGAAACCTAATATGGTGACAGCATAGGATGTGGTTGGGGAAGCATTCAGGGGAGCAAACTTTAGTGGGCTGAGAACTCTCATATGTACTGTGAATGACTGGGGGCCTTCTGGGAAAACTTTTCATCACTGAGCTGAGAAAAAATAGTTTTTTGGTCTACAGCTCCCTGAATCTCTCCATGGCCATGCTGAGGGGAAGGCCTCTGGAAGATTTTGGGCCATAAAACTAAAAACTTCCAGGCTTTGTGACCTTTTAACAGGAAACAATTAAGGCATAATTATTTGACTACAGCCGCCATGGCAACATCCTATGGAATCATGGACTTGTAGTATGGTGGGGCACTACAGCTCTCTTGCTGAGAATTCTAAAAGCCCCTTCCTAAACTGCAAATGCCAGGATGCCACAGGATGGAATCATGGCAGTTAAAGTGGAATCATAGTGCTATAATTGTGTAGTGTGAAAGGACCTCTGGTCTCCAGTGCTGCTGTCTTTGCCACACTTCAAAATACAGAGTGAGGCAGCTGTCCTGGGCCGCTAATAGGGTGCCATTAAGAGGCAGCAAATTGTTAGCTGTTTATTATTACTGTATTTTGTGATTCCAGAGTGAGTGTGTTAGGACTTCCTGTTCGTACAGTATCCCTCAATATAGGCCTTTTTTGCCAATGGGTGTCATCCTATGATGGTGACATAGAAGAGCAGGACCACAACACCACTTCTGCATGATGTCGTTGCAGTCTTGTCCTTCTGCCACCACCAGCTGGCACAACTGTGGATTAAATTGACAAGTTTTCCTTGTCAATGACACCCAGTCACACAATGCTCCCACAGTTACCTGCCCTGCAGAAGGCTTGGAAGCATGATGGAGGTACTTCCTGCCCCAGCACAGCGTGGGAAAGTGCTCAGCATGGAAGGAAGAGGCATGTCCATCGCGCTGCCTTCCAGAGGGAGCTAGTCTGGTGCGGAGGGGAGCATTCCTGTCAAGCTCCCTTCCCAGCAGAGCTGCTGCCGGGATTGCCACCGGAGGATGATGATATTAGGTGGGGTGAAGGAAAGGGCCACAGGATGCATTTATTATTCTACCTCAGGTAGCAGAATGTTTTGGGTCTGCCACACATAATTTCCCAGGGTGCCAGGCTGTAGCATAAGATTTGAGTCAAGGGGGTAGCGGTCTCAGTTCAGCTATCTACTCGGCAGGTAAAACAAATGTACGAAGCATTCATCTTCTTCTGTCAAATGTTTCAACATGGCTTGCAACTTTTGCATTTTAGCAAGCAGTTACTGGAATATTGACATAATTAGTGCCGGGAATTAACTAACGGAGGAGAGGGGGTCCAAATTTGCCAGGGGCAACAGCACTTGGAAAAGTTACATTTTGGACATCAGCTCTCAGAATTGCCCTACCAACACGGCCCATGGCGAGGCTGGCTGGGGGACTCCAGGAATTGCTGTCCCCAAAAGTAAATTTTCCAAGCTCTAGGGTCCATCCTCTATGTCATGGATCACCTTGGAAGTGCACAGCCTCTGGTCTCAGTCTTAGGAATTTTGTAAATCTGTGGGATAAAGAGTTTTGGAAGTAGATTCAGGAGCCTTGCTTTATCAAGTGTTGATATGATTGGGATTATTCTATGGCTGGGGTGACTTACACTTTCTTCCTCCACCCTGTTTCTGGCCTGCCACTGTTTCAGCCTCACTCAACTATCAAGTGTTTAACTGCAAAGGATGCCAGGCGGTCGGTGCTTACTGCTTGACGCTAAGCCAGTGCTTTGGTAGGTACTGTTGGAAATATGTAGTTGTGGGTGGGCAGCAAGTGTGCCATGGAAAGCATGTGATTGCATGTGGCAGGGAATCAGATTTTAGTATTAAGGAGAGGGTGCTGTGTTTCACTCACTACTTGCTAGGATTTATGTTCCCTCAAGGTGAAAGAAACAGATAAATAAAGTTGGCTCATCACAAGAATGGCAGAAAAAGGCTCTTATTGTTCACAGCAAAGTGGAAGACTGACACAGAAGATTTTTGTAAGGGTCAGGAGGAAGTATTGCCTCCTGTCCTGATGCTCTCAAGCTGTCTGGATTGTCTGTTTTGCCCCTCTGTGGTTTCCTTCTCTGGCCACTGCTGAATGTGTATGTCCATGTGTTTTTGCCATGTCCTGCAGAGGGCAGCCGATGTCAAAGAGATTTTACATACCGTCTGTTTGACTTCTATACAAAGTCATGATAGTAGGGTGGCACTCCATCAGTCCCTGGGCATGTCAGTCCCACATGCTGAAAAAAGCTGTGCCTTGGACACATTGAAAGGCTTCAGCTCCAACCTTCCTCAGTTTGGCACCCTTTGTATCTCTTGGATTCCAACCCCCATCATTCCAAGTCAAAATAGCCAGAGAGAATGATAGGAGTTCAAGTTTAACTTATCTGGCACATATCAAGGTGGGAAAGGACTGAAGATAATGTCAGGCTTAAAGACAAGGAGAGAGAGTGTGTGGTGGGGAGAGTGAGAAAGAGAGACAAGCAAAACAGGAATATTTTTATTTATTTGTTTGTTTATATTTATATTTATTTATTTATTTATTTGACTATTATGGCAAAAAGCTTGGGGAAAAAAGCTATACCAAATGTGGCACTTGCAGAATACCAGACAGACAGCTGATATTAGATCTTGTTCAAAAATGGACAGATGATGTTACATGCTACCCTTTCCCTCATGGCAATGAAGTGATAGATCTCCAAGTCTATAAATTCAGGGGTTTTCACTTTTCTCAGACGTTCTTGCATCTGATTGCATTTCCATTCTAGTCACAAACAAATCAGACAAGCTGTGGTCCTCTAAATTAAAATGTCAGGCTTCTTGTTCTTCCAGTCTGCATTCCTGACCAAAAAATTAGAATAATCAGTGGCCAGGCATTCTAATTTAGAAGACTATGGCATATCTGTAGGAAGGGGAGGGAAGGAAGGAGAGATGAGAGAGAATCATGTGTGTACATGTACATATATAGAGCAATTAAAGTAGGGGGCTTACACACCCAAGCTGTATGTAATCCCCAAGTCCTTTTTTTTTTTTTTTTTTTTTTGCATACCTCAGTGCAGCACCCTCTCAGGGAGCTAAACTTGTGGGAGACCTGGCTGCTCGGAGCTGTGTGCCTCTCTTGGCCAAGGAAAGAGTATCCTTCCTCAAACAAGAGAGGCATGGGAAGCCCAGCTGCACCTTGCCATGCACCTCTCTCAACTGAGCATGGAGGGAGACTCCTTCCTTGACCAAGAGAGGCACTGGAAGCCCAACTGTGCCTTTCCTTGGGCCTCTTTTGTCCAAGAATGAAGAGAGACTCCTTTCTGGGCTGAGAGAGGTGCAAGGGGCCTGGCTGCGCAGAATAAAGTCTCTGGCTGGTGGTGGCAGCCAGGGCCCTGGAGTGGATAGTAGGTAAGTGAGATCATAGAATAGATATTGGACTGGCAGATGCCATCAGCCTACTGTGTTTCAACTATTTAACTGATTGTCTTAATGTTATGTGTAAACTACCTTGAGATCTTTTGATATAGGGTGGGATATGAATATTTTTATAAATAAACATCCTTCAAATTGGTAGCAGAGGACAGATTTGAACTGTGAGCCTTCTTGTTCATGCCTCAGATTCTTGGTCACTACATCAACTCTTGAACTGTGGGACCAGATCTTTATTTCATCCCCTCTCCTTCAGGGGATGCATTTGAGTCTTGTGCCTTCAAGGATGTCTTCCTTCCATTTTGAGAATAAGGACACTGCAGCAGAGTTGCCAAGTCAGGACTATTCCAGACCTTCAGATTTCAAGGCCTAAACTTGAGACATAAAGACAAGTCCTTGCGATATCACAGGAGGCAGGCCTCAGGGATGTTACGAAAGGGCAGCTCCTGGTGGTCTCATTGAATATGATATACAAAGTCCAACAAATTAGGACTATTTATATTTCTGCATGCAGAGTAGGTTTCTTGCCCAGGGATTCTTTCTCCTTGCCCTGAGGACTAGAAGAGGCAGACCAAGCCCTGAGACCTGGGAATCTTGCCTGCAAAAGAGTGTTTGTGTGCGTGTGTGTTGCTTGGGGCATGAACTCAAAATGGGGGGGGAGATTAGAAATTGCTGACCAAAATCTTTTTCAAACACCAATCTGGGACTTCTCCTCTTGCAGTTGATGCCGAGGAACGCCTGTCCCTTCGTTATGGACGGCCCCTGAAGGACCCTGATATTGCCCGAACTGGAGTTGCCATTGTCTTATGTATGGGTGGATTGCTGTTTTTGGTGATTATAGGCTCGTGAGTACCACAAACAACCCCTCTCCCTCTCAGAGTTAAATTCAGCCTCTTGTTCCCTGTCCTCTGTTTGGACATATGTTTGGAAAAAGAAGCAAACACAAGTTTGCAACCACACTACAGGCAGCTCAGCACTGCCTAAATTTTAGAGAGAGTGATGGTGGGGCATTAACTTTCCCTTCTCCTCAGGATTGTTATATACTGGAGGAACTGGCTATATGAATATGTTTAGCTGGAAGACCTGCCAGAACATGTTTAGGGGAAACAATGCCATCTTCTCACCCATAAGAGACATCTTGAAAGGCCTTCAAACTGTGAAGCCCTGAGATTCTGTCCAGACAACTCTGCCATAACAACATTTGAACCCCAAATCAGTCTTCTGACCCACACAACCTGCCCTCTAACCTTCTTCAAATCTTCCAATTTTCCACAATAAATACAAAGTCTGATGTTGGTAAAATTGCTGCTTTTCTGTTGTTCTTTTGGTTTATAGAGATCTGCCTTTAATGGAGTTCTCCTAGTTCCCTCAAGTTTTTGGTGGTCAGCACCAACCTTGCCCACATGACTAATCCACTAGGTATCACTTCCATCTTAAGGAGCCAAATGGGATTTCAAATTTTCTTTTCTTTGTTCAAGACAGAAACATTCTTCCTGATACAAGTGTTCTTTTATTTGTTCTAACCAGTTGAAGCTCAAGGATATGTTGGGAGGTGGTGTACTGTTGAGGGATCCTCTGGTTTCCAACACAGCTAACGAGCCAATGCTTTTTGCAACATCTTCTTCTTGTGTTTAAAACATACCAAGTACCTGGAGGTATAGTTGGGGAGAGAGGTTCCTTCATCTTCTAGAACATGAAGTGGGCCTAGTCTAAACATGAAAGAAGAATGCGGTAGAAAAATGCTGGGGTGGTATGGCACTCTTGTTGTAGTTGTTAATTGCCATCAAGTTGGCTTCAACTTATGGTGACCCTATGAATAAGAGGCCACAAAGACACCCTATCATCAACTGCCCTGCTCAGGTCCTGCAGACTCAGGGCCATGGCTTCTTTATTAAGCCTATGCACCTGTAACATCTACCGTCCACTTTTCCTACTGCCTCTCATTTTGCCAAGCATTATTGTCTTTTCTAGATCCAGCATGATATAGTGGTTTAATTTGAATGGGACATTTCACTGCTGTGAGACCTTCAAATAAACAGCCAATACTTTTGCGCCTTCAAGTGGCACAGTTGAGGGTGAGTTATACCACCCGATCATACTGTCTTCAGAGAGCCAGTGTGGTATAGTGCTTGGAGCATTGGACTACAACTCTGGAGACCAGAGTCTGAATTCCTGGTTTTTCATTGGGTGATCTTGGGCTTAACATGCCATCTCAAACTCAGAAAAGCAGTGGCAAATCCCCTCTGAAAACTCTTGCCAAGAAAACTCTTGCCATAAGTCAGAAACAACTTGAAGGCACACAACAACAAATCTTTTTTTCTAATTAGTCGTGTCTTCTCATGATATGCCCAAAGCATGATAGCTCATTTTGGCCATTCTGGCTTCAAGGGGGAGTTCAGGCTTGATTTGCTCTAGGGCCCATTTATTTGTCTTTTTGGCTATCCATAGTATCTGTACAACTCTCTTCCAGCACTACATTTCAAATGAGTTGATTTTCTTCCTGTCAGCTTTCTTCAATGTCTAGCTTTCATAACCATAAACACAAAGAAAAAATAAAATGGCATGGACAGGAGTGAATTGTACAACTTCTGATTCCAGCACAGAAATCCCTTTTTTTTTTTTAAAAAAAAAAAGGTTAAAACTCCTGGCAATTAGAAAGCAGATCCTTCAGGGAGAAAGGTTTTAAGCTACTTTTTCCCCTGATGTCCTAGTTTTCTTTCTACCACTTCAGCATTCTCCATCCATAGTCTTATGAGTCCCAATAGATCAAAGTTTGGCATGAAGTAGCTCTCCAGATGTTGTGGAACTACAACTCCCAGCATTTCCCTTCCTCCCTCACCCTTGAGTAGCTCTCCAGGTGTTGTCCCAGCATGTCCCAGCATTGTTACTGCTGGGACATGCAGTCCAACAACATTTGGTGACTTACATAATTCTCAGTCCTGCAATAAGGTTTTTGGGAAGAAGGGCAAATAGAAACAGGAGGATCAGTAAAAACCTAAATATCTGGATTCCCGGATTCCATAGGAGACTGAGGGGACGAAGCAGAGCCAGCTACTCACACAAGCACAGCTGAGGCCAACACCACCGACTCACAAACAAGGAACACATAAAGAACAACTTCATTGTATTCTGCAAGACGTTTGTCTTCCACTAGGGGGCAACAGAAACATCTAATTAACTTCTTGTGTTGCTTTGGGAGTTGGAAACAAGGGTCATAATTAGGGATGGGACAAATCCAGAATTTTCTAAATCAGGATCCAAATCCCTGCAAGGTTCTGGGAATCCATTAATCTTACAAATCTCGAATCTTTTGAATCTTTTTTTAAAAAAGGCTTTAAAAAGCAAGGGAAAGAAAGCACTTCTATGCCATTTTTTCTCACCCACCGGAGGCCGCTGCCTTTTCTTGCTCGGCCCAGCCAGGATTGGGCCTGCAGCTGGTGGCAGCACAGCGGGGAGCATGTGATCGTGCTCTCTGCTGCCTTTTCTCACCCGCTCCGGGCAGGATCTGGCCACGGTTGGCAGGAGACCAGGGCAGGATTCGAGAGATTTGATTTGCCTGTTTTGGTGGAATATTCAGATCCCCGACACAGCCTAAACACCCTGAAGTCTCAGTGCAGCCCAAACACCCTGAAGTCACCAGATCCTGTCAAGTCTTCAAAGCTAAGCAGGTTAGTACTTGGATGGGGGACCACCAGGGAATACCAAGCATTCTAGGCTATATTTTAGAGGAAGGCAATGGCAAACTACCTCCAAACATTCTTTGCCAGACCAAACCCCATGAAAACCTGGGGACTGCTATCAGTTGATAGGTAATTTGAAGGCACATATACACATTCACACATGCTGAAGGCACCATGTTCTTATCTTAGAAAACTAATCAGGGTCAGGCCTAATTAAACTTGGATGGAGGACCACAAAGGAAAACCAGGTGTTGTAGGCCAGTGCTTCTTAGACTATCTGATATGGAGGACGAGTAGTTATCAGTATTTTCACAATGTGCCAGGGACAAACACCATATTTGTGCCCACTGGCTACAGATGTCTCTTTCCTAAAAATTTGCCAAGGACCAACAGCCAAGGACCAGCCCAGATCTAGGGACTGCCATTTTTGATCAGCAACATTTACTGCAAGCTCCTATTTCAGAGGAAGGCAGTGGTAAACTATCTTGCCTAAGAAGGTCCTGTGAAATTCATGGAGTTTCCATAAGTCAACAGGCAACTTAAAAGAACATATACACACTAGAGTATCCAGAGGGGGAGAGTTAGAAAGACCCTTCCTACTTTCATCTTGTTCCTACCAGTCATCTAAATAATGGCTTCCAAACAGGAAGAGGAAGTTGAGTCTGTGTATGTCCTATGGGAAGCAGGTCTGAGGAGCCAATTCTAAGCATAGATGTACCAATGCCACCTCTGAAAACATGTTTGGTTTCCCAGAGTAATTTTGGTTGTTGGCTTGCTGTGTGTATGTCCACACAGAGCTTAGAGAAGTCACTTTTGGGGGATATAGCTCCCAGAATCCTCCAGCCAGTATAATCAATAACTTTTCCAAGTTCTCCCTCCCTGTGTGCATGTGTGGGCCAGCACTGGGGCTAAAATAATATTTCATCTATATTTCCATGTGCAGCAGAACTAAACTCCTATAATTATGAGTAAGAATCACCATCCTAAGCAATCATGGACATACTTTCTTCAGCTAGAACAATTCCAAATATTTATATGTGACTCTTCAACCCATATTCTACATCCTGACTCCCCAAAAATACAAAATAAGGATCCCCAAAGACCCCTAAAGATTAGAAAGAAGAACTAGAACCTCCAAGCACTCCACCCCCACTCTAGATTCTACCTCCACAAAGCTCTCCATCAAAACATTGGACAGCAATCCGTAGGCAGGTCCAGCAGTCCAAAACGGGACCTTCGGTCACTGCTACCAAAAAGAAGAACATCAAGGTTGAAAACCTTTGGAAGGTCACCCATTTCAGACACAGGAGTCTTCAAGGAAAAACTTGGAAGGGTTAAGAGGTGATTTGGGAGCAGGGTGGGGGAAAGTGTATTCAATACTTACTACAGTCCTCTGAACAAGCTGAATTGTGGGAAGAAAAGAGAGAAAATTGGTTTAGAAACCTTACATTTGAGGGATTCTTAATTTTTTAATGCAATTTGTAAGTTTATGCTAACCAATTAACTATTCATGACCATAAAGCTGCAGTCAGCCCTCCTCATTTGCGGGTTTCAATTTTGGGGATATGATTATTCACAGATTTGCTGTCACTTCTGCTGCCTTCCTATGCCATTTTTAATAGGGACTGAAAGCCTCGTGAGACTGAGAAACTGCAAACAAGGCTTGTAAGTCCCCATTAACAATGGTGTGGGGCAGCAGTGGAGGTGGCAGTAAGCCCCACCAGCCACCCACTTCTGCCTTGTGAAGGAACCCTGATACCTCAAAGGAATCCATGGCTGGTTGAATATGGTGGTTGCATTTTTTTTGCGTGTTAAATATGGTTTGAGAGGGCCTAGAGTTATTCAAGTTTTTTTCACATTCACATGGGTCCTGTGCCCCTAACAATAGTGAATGTGGAGGGATGACTGTGATTCATAGCCTCTAACATTTCAAAGATGAAAAATGGGGCACATGTGGCCAAACAACATCACACCGTGGTCAAGATGACAGAAGTTATTATCAATGAGGAAGAACACACAAGCTAGGAGAAGCTGCAGCAATTTGCTTTTGCCGGAGCTGACTGGGAAGGGCAAGATTCCCCTGCCTCTTCTTCTCTACCAACCCAGTGAATTAAGAGAGTGCAAACTACTTTTGCACTTTTATGTTTTGAACTCAGTTTACAACAATTGAAGTAAGCTGAGGACAAAAGGGGGAAGTGGGAGGAGGAGCAAGAAACAAAGACATTTTAAAATCAGCTGAAAAAGCAGGAGGATAGAAGATTAATTGGGACTGTCCCTGCTGAATCAGGACAGTTGGAGAGTATGCTAATCAGTAAATTAGGAAGGCAAGACATCCATAAAACAATACAATCTACAATACAATGGCAACCTAGTTATTTTTCTATTTCTCGGATTGAAGCTATGCCCCCGGCAACCACTTTTTCTCTAAATCCAGCCAGGTGTCTTGTGGCTCTCTGGTTGTAGGAATGCAGCCCCCCTCACATTCATCCTAACTGGCATAGCCAATGGTTAGGGATGACTGAAGTTGCAGTCTAATTACTTTGAAAGGGCCACAAGATTCCACCTTTTCTAAATTCAAATGCAGCTATTTTTCATTTGCTACGGTTCATGCAATTCAGTGTCCCGTTTGTTTTGTTGTTTCCCCACCTGAATACCTCGCTTAAATGGTGATATTTAGTGCAAAACGTTCTTTTTCTTATTTGTCACTCATTGGCTGAGATCCTAGCCTGAGGAGACAGATCATAACTTACAGTTATTGAGTGACATGGTGGTTGCACAATGCCATCTTGTGAGTGAATTGTGATGTTGCACAATGAAATGTATAACTAAAAACACATGCTCATCTGCACGCACAACGCCTACCTGCATGCAGAGTGTGCATCTATATGTCAAAAAGCACAGGGCACATATGCATTGGCACTATGAGCAACTTTGCTTCCACAATCTTGGATAGAATGTGGACATCCCACACTGGACAATAATGTCCAGCTCTTTTCCACAGAGGAACTTACGTGTGCAGAAGTTTCCCACAGAGGAACTTACCTGTGCAGAAAACACCAACAGAATTTCAGCTACTATTTATGTATTTTTCATTTTCCTTAATTTAGCTATACATTTTCTCTTTGCACATTTTTCTTAGCTATAACAGTCATATTTGGAAAGAGAATCCCATGGAGCAGCGGGGTTTACAGCCCCAACTCAAGACCACCCCTCACCATCCCCTGATCTGTAGGGTTGGGAAGGAAAAGTCATCCCCGTGGGTTACAGCAAGAGATGATGGGAGATGAACCTCCTAATTTGCCTGCCCTCCTCTGTGGGATTGGTACCAAGGTCAGCGAATTTCTCCAGCGTCTGTTGCATGCGTTCTCGCAGGGAGACTCTAAGCTGGTACATAGACAGTTGCCACAGGAAAGCCCCTAGGTGGAAGGAAGGAGAAAGAGAATAAAGGAGGGGGAGAAGGAGATGTGGAGTGAAGTCACAATAGGCCATGTTACAATTTGGGTCTGACAAAACTGTAGGACTTTTGAGGTTTTGTTCGTATGTATGCATGTATGTATGTATATATATAGATATAGACCATTTCCACATGGGCATATTGCCCACGCTAGAGCGATCTCTCCAAGAGGTCTTCTTCACCAGGGTCTGCGCTAGAGCAGTTAAAAAAAGTGAGGTTCTAGACCTCAAACTGTTCTAGCGCAGCCCCGGGGGTGGCGCTGTGAGTTTTATAAAAACCACCTTCAAAAGTGGTTTTTATAAAACTTACCCGCGCTGCCCCGTAGCAGCCCCTGGTCAAGAACTGCAGAGACGCGGTAGTGCGTCCCTGCAGATCTGCCCGGGGGCGGGCTTTTGGCTGGCGTGCTGTCCTAATTGGCGGAGCGCCGCTGGAAGCTGCCGGCCACCATTTTGGGCGCCGCCAGGTGCCGCGGAGTGCTGCCGAAATTCGGCGGCGTTTGGAACGGCGGATCCGCGCTCTTTGGAGGGACGGAGCAACCCGCTCACGGGTAAGCTCCGCCTCTGCGTGCGCGGCCCCGTTTTGGCCCCCCCCGTGAGGAAAGGGCCATTGATACAGATATAGATATAGATATATAAACAAAACCTCAAAAGTCCTACAGTTTTGTCAGGCCCAAATTGTAACATGGCCTATTCTAAACCTCAAATTCATTGTTTTAAAGTGCAGGTTGACTTCTTTGTCTGTAGTGTGCAGTGGAGAGGGGGGAGACATTTCCTCCAAGATTTAGCATGGAGTGGGCAAACTGGCAGGGGTTAGGCCTAGAGGCAGATTGGCTCGCATGTGACCTTAGAGGGCCACAGGTTCCTGCATCCTCCAGAAAATATATGTGTATGTATATTATATATGTGTGTGTGTGTGTGTGTGTGTGTGTGTAAATATAAATGTATATGACAAAACTGTAGGACTTTTGAGGTTTTGTTTGTTTGTGTGTATATACATATATGTGTGTGTGTGTGTGTGTGTATAAACAAAACCTCAAAAGTCCTACAGTTTTGTCATACACACACACACACACACATATTTTGGGAGGATGCAGGAATCTGTGGCCCTCCAAGGTCACATGTGAGCCAATCTGCTTCTAGGCCTAACCCCTGCCAGTTTGCCCACTCCATGCTAAATCTTGGAGGAAAAGTCTCCCCCTCTCCACTGCAAACTACAGACAAAGAAGTCAACCTGCACTTTAAAACAATGAATTTGAAGTTTAGAATACAGTTTTAGGTTTAAAACACATATGCAATTGTTGTGCACCTTCAAGTCGTTTCCAACTTACAGCAGCCCTAAGACAAAACTATTACAGGGCTTTCTTGGCACAATTTGTTCTGAGGGAGTTTGCCTTTGCCTTCCTCTGAGGCTGAGAGACTATGACTTGCCCAGTGGGTTTCCATGGCTGCCTGTGGATTTGACCCCTGGGCCATTTCTGCACTAGTGTGTTATAGCGCCATTATTCCGCTTTCAACATCCTATGGAATCCTGGGGTTAGCAGTTTAGGGAGGGGCCGGCTGGCCCCTCCCTAAACTGCAAACCCCGGGATTCTATAGGATGTTGAAAGTGGAATAATGGCGCTATAACACACTAGTGCAGAAATGGCCCCGGTCTCCAGAGTGATAGTCCAGCACTCAAATTACTGCACCACCTTGGCTCTTTTAGAACACATTAAGGAATCTGAATAGACTTGCAGAGAACGCTTACATTAAAATGCCTGTGCCAGTTTTATTGGATTCCTTTGGGTCTGGACACCTACAAGCAAGTAATGTGAATACAATGGTCCATGAGGCATGATTCAGTATATTCATAACCTGACTTGCTGAACACAGTGTCTCTTGGCTTCTGTAGTGCCAGATAAGCAACGGAAGCAGCAAAAGCTTTTTTAATCTGAACAGGTGTTTGTTTATTTTACAGTGTGCGTTCCTCTGTTTGAAGAAGCTTTCTGTTTGAAGAGCTCTCTAATCCAAAACTGATTCAAATAAATAAGTAGAACCCTTTACGTTACAACTGGACAGGAGATACGTAGGTCACCTGGTCATAGTCTTCCCCACTAGGATAAAACCGAGAAAGAATTGGAATTGCTATTTAAATTGTAGTCAATTTTTCCAGATTTTTAAATTTGTACTTGGACATGTAAATTAACATATGCAAATTGCACACAGATACGGATTCCTTCTTGTCATGGTCTTTCTACATGGGCCAGCAACCCTATATGATGCATACCTAGGCAACTTAGATACTGCATAATTGGGCCACCCTGCATGGATGTTTATCTGCATTTGACTTGATGGGTCCATCAGTCATCTTCACCCAGTTTAGGTTCATTTTGCAATAAAAAGTGGGTATAGTGGACACAGGAACACAAGCTTAGAGTCCTGGTGGTGAAGTGGTTAAATGCTGGTACTGCAGCCACAACATTGTGAGTTTGATCCTGCAGGGCTCCAGGTTGATTCAGTCTTCCATCCTTCCATAGGTCAGTAAAATGAGTACTCAGCTTGTTGGGGGCAATTAGCTAAATACATTGTAAACCACTTAGGGAGTGCTTTGCACTGATAAGTGGTATAGAAATGTAACTGCTATTGCTATAAAGGCTCCAAGGTTTAGGATACCTCCTGCTTCTGTACAACCTGGCAGTCTCCAGATCTGTTGAACTACAACCCTTGCATTTTCAGCCAGGATTGATAGGAATGACGGGATCTGTAGTTCAAGACATCTAGAGTATGCCACACTTAGGAGAACAACCTACACCTCTCCCCCTTTGTCATTAATTTTCAGAGTTAATACTTTCATGGTATCCACCTGAAAGCTTAGTATATGAAGGCATGAGTATCCACAACCCAACCCAGCTTCCCTTATCATACCTTTCCATGTGCTGTTGTTTTTGATCTCTCGCAAACGGCTGATAATATCTGATTTAATAGACATCACTCCGCGTACATCTGGAAGGAGACATTCACAAGTTTAACTCCTAGGTTTGTGATACTAAAGCCAGAGCCTGGAGAAGTTATTGTTGGACTGCAGCTCCCAGAATCCCTCAGTGAACATAGCCACTCTGACTGTGGGATTCTGGGAGCTGTAGTCACCAGAGGTAACTTTTCCAGGCTCTGATTACTTTCTTTTTTTCCCTCAGCTTTCTCAACCCCACTGATGTTTCTCTGTTCAGGTCGCACCCAGCACTCTTTCATATTTCTTTCGGAGGAAAGTGCAGTGCAGATCAGCCAGGGCCTGGACATGCCGTTCGATAAGAGTGTAACGGTCAGGTAGGTCTTCTGGGAGCGTTTCCTTCAGGAGCGTTGCCACAGAATCCAGGAAATGGCGGTCACATTGAAGGCAACCTGCTGCTGCTTTGAGGGATAACAGAAGCAGGGGAAACACTGACAGGAATTGAAGCACCATGGAAGCAGCTACACTATCGGGGCCAAATACTGTAGCCAAAGCAGCCTTCCTTCTGAAGTGAGGAGCTATCTGAAAGACAACCACCTCCATCACACAGGGAAAGGTTGCCAAGGAGAAACAGCGTAGAGATAAATGTTGTTGGCGTGAGGCTCTGTGATGCTAGATACAGAACAGGAAATGATGTCAGTAACCCAGCTGAGAAGCTAGAACCCTGAGTTGACATCCAAACAGGAAGTGGAGCCTTTTTTCTGGTTTTCATGGCTAAAGGGTCTCTACTTGGTTTGCTGGCCTGGGCTCTACCTGTGCAGCTGGCTGGGACGTGCCTCCGTTGCTGGCCGGATGCTGCAGCGTACTTCCGCTACGATGTGTTTCTGCTGCTTGGTCAGGATTCAGAAACCACTCAAAGACTGGTGAAACTTTTTCTGGGCAGTGCTGGTGACCATGCCTCCAATGGCAGAAGATACTTGGGTATAAAAATAGGAGTAGGCAAACATCTGAGCCTACAAGGTGACACTGGTTCCTTGTGAGGCCTTGGAGTGCTGGACGCACACCTTACCACAACCCAGGACAAAATGCCACAGTTCACCTCAGTACCATTTCTGGAATGTTTTTGTTTTTTTTCTCAATTTCTTGCCCCCCCAGTGCCCTCTATGGCATTTCCCCTGATCTTTGGGCACCAGAAATGTGGTGAAAATGTCTCCCTGGACAGGGCACAGTGCCTAGGGCCTACGAAAATCCTAGAGGCTATGAAAACATTCCTAGTGGTACATTGTGGAGAACTGAATACAAGAGTGCTAAGGGCCTACCAAAACCCTTAATGCAGCCCTGCCACTTGAGGGCATTTTGGAACTAAAATGACTTGGGGGGGTGGGGGGGGTTAGATGCAGTTCCCAGGCTGCACTTTGTCTACCCCAGCATAGGAAAATTAGAAGATAAACGCCAAATAACTTCCCTTCAGAAGTTAGGGAGACTGTGCTGGTGATCCTTATTTCCACTGGCAGAAGCAAAAGAAGATAAGGGTCAAGCACCTTTTCCACAGATGTTAGGAAGGAACTCTTAATGATTGCCTCTGTTTAACGCTCTGAAGTACATACAGCCACACCCACGCCATTCCCCACATCCTTTTTTTGAAATACAGACATTTAAAACTGTGCTCAAAAGGGTAGGGAGAGTCTGGAACTTGAAAAAGCAACTCATAAAACTCGGACTTCTATTTGGGGCAAATGTATCAGGAGGTGATGGTATTTGTTCCTGTATGTCCTGCTTGTTTTGTTTTTTTTAAGAGAAAAATGACATTTTGACAATTATGCAATGTCAATATATTGCAAGATAGTCTAAAGTATATTGCTCTTACCTCAAAGGTGAGTTGTTTCCATCTATTTCCCTTTCCCTCTTCCCATTATATTAAAACCTCTCTCTAAGACTTAGTGGTAAAGCAGTAGGCTCCTGCTTTTGGAAGGATCACTCTCCTTCACACACTAATTGAGGCACACTCTCTGTAGACAGTCTCCTCTAATGTTTCAGTTCACATAGGGAATGAATGCATGTGTCTGCGGTAATCTTGCTTCACTGAAACAGACATAACGCCACTACAACTGATCACTTTATAAATCTAATTCTAGAGATTTTTCCCTCCAAAAAACTCTTAACACCTCAGCACAAAAACAGATGGCTTTTGTGCTTGGAAAGGCCACTCACTAGGTAATCCAAGAATCATACCCAGCAAAATTTCACTGATACACATGTGGCCAAGCAATATTAGAGTTTGGTTAGGATGGCAAAAGTTATCAGTGAAGAATAAAACACAAGCCTACTGGGACGGGCAAGATTCCAGCCCCTCCTCTCCTTTCTTCGTTACTCAGTTAATTGAGCGCAAACTACTTTTGCGTTTTAATTCAGTTTGCAGCAACTGAGGTGATTTGAGGATAAACAGGGGACATGGGAGGAAAAGAAAGGAGCTGGGACATTTTAAAGGCAGCTGAAAAAAAGTGGGATGATAGAGAATGAATTGGGACTATCTCTGCCAAATACGGACAGTTGGAGGGTATGCAGAATGTAAATGGAAGTAGGCTACTGAGAATGTCTTTCTCTGTTGTTTCCTACAGTTACCTCAATTCACATTGAAACTGACTAGTGCATGGAAGGGGGAACAATAACCTTACCAAGCATAGAAGTCTTCTGCCTTATTTCTAAGGCTCTAGAAAGGATTTTTAAAAAATATTAAAAGAAGGCATGGGGAAGAGGAAAATTGGGAAAAGAGTGTAAATATTCTGAAAATAAGGAAGCTTGAGGGGTTGGACATACCTACTTTGATTTTTACAATCCACATGACAACCAAATGTATCATTTTTTTAAAAAATTGCCTCTTAGTTAGGAACAAAATACTTTGGAATATTGCAGAAAAAGAAGAGGGAAAGTGTGAAAGCTGATGATCATTGGCAGAACACTGGAAATTTAGTAACACGGGAAATTTGTTACTAAGTGGAAACCAAACTGTATCTAAATACCTTCAACACTAACTTTCCAAATTATGAAAGAAACCATCCTTCCCTAAGCTGGCATCTGCTGGCTGGATTGGACTACAACTTCCATCATCTTCAGCTAGTACAGGACTTTGAGAGACAAGTCAACTGTCAAGTTATTCCCAGTGTTTTCCGCAGTGTGGGTGGTTGGCCCAAAAGAGAGGATTAGACCAGGAACTCCAGGCTTTACTTACTTTTTTTTTTGCTGTCTGTGCTTGTTTCTGCAGAACGAGAACACATGGAGCGTGAAGCTGGGAATCTTTTTCTTCACCTTGAAAAGATTATTCAGACAAGTGGGAAAGGTAGGAGCTGCTGCTGTCCCTTTCATACCAGACATGCCTGCACTGGAAACATTATTAGGTGACAGCTGAGTTTGCTATCAAAGTACCTCCTACTGCCATAATGATTTTTGATACATTTGTCGAATTATAATCTGCATCTTTTCCAGAAAACATAAATTTACAATTTTGTAACAGCCCTGTTCAAATTGTACAAAAAGAGATAATTATCAAATCCCATTGAACTGTGGTGGTTTTCTTGGGGGTGGAAGAAGGATTTCAACCACCTTAAGCAATTGTATTCAGACTTCCAGAACAACATTACAGGAGTTCCAGATCAGCATGACATCCAGGATATACTACATAATTGTAGCTGTTTGATATCACTTTACCTGCCATACCTACATCCTACAAAATCTGGGATTTATAGTCTGGTGAAATGCTTAAAAGTTTCTGCTAGAACGCTCTAGTTTCCTCCTCCTGAACTATAGTTCAGAAGGTACCTTGAGAGAAGGGACTGGGGATTAAATTAAAGTATCTTGTGAACTGTAGCTTCAGGGTGAGTACACTAGAAGTCTCTAGTAGAGAAAACAAAGCTCATTGTCAAACTACAAATCCCAGGATTCCAGATAATGGAGCTATTATGGTTAAAGTGGTTTCATCACTGCTGTTCCACAGATTGGACCAGAGATGTTCTGACTTCAGTTTAAGGTGGTTGTGTCATGGTTTGAGTGTCAGACTCTGGAGACTGGAGATCAAATCCCTGCTCAGTCATGGAAACCCACTCGGTGACCTTGTGCAAGTCACATTCTCTCAGCCTCAGAAAGTTGAAAAGGCAAAGCCCCTCTGAACAAAGCTTGCCAATAAACCCCTATGATAGGTTTGCCTTAGGGCCACTCTAAGTCAGAAATGGAAGGGATATAACAATAATTCTAATGATGCCTGGAAGTCACTATTGCAATTACAG
Source organism: Iguana delicatissima (assembly GCA_948472985.1). Lineage (NCBI taxonomy): Eukaryota > Metazoa > Chordata > Lepidosauria > Squamata > Iguanidae > Iguana > Iguana delicatissima. The sequence goes on along the minus strand of CAOKZL010000410.1, from coordinate 794,036 downwards.
ATGTGGAACCTAGAGTTAAGCCTGACTTCTATTATAGTCTCTAAATATTCACAATGATGGCACTATTGCCACAGTTGTAAAAATCTCCCAAGCCTGCTTTACCAGGCTACAGCCACAGCAAGCAACAGAAGTCTGTTCCACTGTTGTGAGGCACAGCATGCTGACATTTCTAACCCCTCCTACCAGCAATCAAGCAAGGAGGAATTGTGGCAGAGATCCTACTTCTGATTGTCACATGGGAGGCGGCTGGAGGGAGGGGGTGGAAATGTCAGTCGGCTGAGCCCTCATTTACAGAAGAGCAGACCTTGTTGTTCTCAACAGATGATTGGGAAAGCAGGATGGAAGGATTCTGCCTTATACCTTAAACCTAGCATCCTGCAAAATGCTTGAGCTTTCACAAAAACTCAAGGAAGGCACTCCCAAAAGCTTGTTGTTTTTCAAGCCAAACTTTTCAATATCAGTGCATATTCAGTTCTCTCCCTATGCCTTTTTAAAAATATAGTGACAGCCTAACAAATATATTATAGTTTGAGGTGATTTCATGTGAAGTGCTACCTGCTGGGGTTGCCAGAATGAAAACTGGAGATGGGTCCTATAACTTTAATGGCTGTCTGGAAAAGGGAATTTCAGTAGGTGCTGCTTGTTCTCTGGCTGCATGACAGGCAACGCTTGCTGAAATTCCTGCTTCTACCCAACCATTGAAGGAGTAAGAACCATCTCCAATTCGGCAACTCTAAGTGCTTCATGCATGGAATGAGTGCTATTCAATGCTGGTGCTAAGTGACAAACAAATACTTGAGAGCTCATCCTTGTTCACTTAGGGGCCTCCAAGAATCTGGATAGCCTAGTAGACCTTGGCAGCTCTATCTTCCATGATTTTTCCCCCTAATCTCTTTCTATAACTGGCCAAATGGGCAGTCACTGGTATATCCTGTGGTATCAAATTCCAGTTTGTCTTCTAGATGATAATGTTCCTTTTCTCTGTCCTGAACCTACCACTATTCTCTTTCATAAGATGACCCTGGATTCTGTTCCAATATTATGGGAGAGAGATAACGGCTTCTTCTTATACATTTTTTTCTCCATCAAGGCTGCTTTTAATCACCAATTTTCCAGCCAAAAATCCAGAAATGTTGAAATGTTTCCTAATGTAGGAGCTGCCTAGTCCCTTAATTGACTTAGGCTATTCTTTCCTGCATCTTTGAATCTCACCACAGCCTAAAATCTAGACCATAGACCAAGTGGTCTCTCAGGCAAGGAGCATCTTTGGTGTCCTTCATATATTAAGAATAGTGCAAATTCAAGAGTCACTACAGGTTGCATATTCCTTGCTGAAATGCTTGGGACCAGAAGTGTTCTATATTTTGGATTTTTCTGGATTTTGGAATATAGAACCTTAGGATCCTACAGGAATTCCTCTTAGCCTATGTTACAAAGATGATTTTATGAACAGTGATGTTACTAAATATATGTTAACTGTCAACCACAGTTGCAGTTGTACAGAGTATGCCATTTAAATAGAAAACAACATGTCTATCATATGAGGAAGCTATCTATAAACACACGTGCTTTTCAAGGTTGTGTTCTCACACTGAGATTCCTTCCTGTTGTCCTGAGGACTGGACTAAGATCTAGCAAACCTAAACCAATTTTGTGTAGATGAAACATTTTAATTTTTCATATTAGATTATCTCCACCACCACACACACATTCTCAGTGTGGTGCTTCCCAAACCCAGCGCTTGAGCTGATCTCTGGCTCCTAAATCTCTCTGACTTTATCCTTTCTTTATAACTCACACCTAGAGCTTGGAAATTAATTTTGGGGACCAGAACTCCCACCATCCCACTAGCTGAGGGATTCTGGAAGTTTTAGTCCTGTAATGTAACCAAGCATTATTCTGATTTTGTCTTTTGACACACATTTTTTTTAATCCGCAGATCATGAACGCGTTATGAGGGAGGCAGAACAGGAAAAACAGAATTTTGTCAAGAAATTAGATGAGGCATCTCATGCCTTTATGAAGGAAAGTAAGTTCCAATCCACCCTGAATTCCTCAATTTGTGTTGATGAAAGATCCAGATACACAGGAAGCTCTTTTATGCTGAGCAAGCTCATTGGTCACCTAGCTCAATATTGTCTACACGGATTGGCAGCAGCTTTTTGGAACAAGATCAGGTCTCCCATTAAGCATACTCAGACAACTTCCTCTGTATCTGATTATCATGTAAGGAGAGCAATATTTTAATTATTGATTGAATTTTTACTGCCAGAAATGGGGAAAGAGGATTGTGGAAGTTTCTGCTTCATGTCCCAAAATAATCTGACTGGCTTTTAGTGGTGTGAACCTTGACAGTTATGTTTTATCTCAGGCAGCAAAATGCCTTGAGATCTTTCAAGATTTCTGTCAAGAATCTTTCTTAGTCTGGTCTAAAAATACCAGCAATTGAATTTGGGACCATCTATATTAAGATTTCATGCTGCTGAGCTATGATCTGCAGCCACACTGGTGCTGGATTCAAAGGTAGTCAGATACCCTCTGTTTTGAGTAGTTTTACTAGCTGTTTGTCAGGAAAGGGAGTGAGGAAAAACTGGACTTGCTGAAATTCCCTCTTCTGCACCAATCATACAGGCATACGATCCCGGTCCCGAGTTAGAGTTGGCTGCTTCAGTTCTTACCACATGCCCCTTCAAGCCAAGGATGAGACATCTGGGCCACCTGAAACGATCTCTGTACTACTGACTTAAGGAAGGATGGGCTAGGAGATGAGGGAGTTGATGGTATTCCAGGCAAAGACTCCAGGATTTCGGGGCCGTAAGAGTACAGAAATGGAATGAAGCAGAACTTTCATAGTTGTGGCCACAATACTGTTGGAGTCAATGGTGTCTGGTGGCTCCAATATCTGTGATATGATGGATCTATTCTGGGTTTGAGTCTCAAGTTTAAAGGAACTATCCTGCTGAATTCTTTTTTTTAAAAGAAGGCTCACTATCTTTGGTAGCTCCTTTAAAGTTTGGACTAAGACTCAATGTATATTAACCGCCCAAGTAACATATAAATTGCCACTAATTAGAATCCCCTATCTGAAGGAGAGCCAGTGTGGTCCAGTGGTTGGAACATTGGACTATGACCCTGGAGACCAGGGTCTGATTCCCCACTCAGCCATAGAAACCCACTGGGTGACCTTGGGCACATCACACACTCTCAGCCCCAGAAGAGCCCACGAAAGTTTCACCTTAGGGTCTCCATAGGTTGGAAATGACTTGAAGGCACACAGCAACAGTCTAACGAAGCCTGAATCCATATCAACAAAAAGCAGGAAAAACAAATAGTACCACAAAAAAATTATCCATAGCTATGGTTTAAACACCATTCACCCTCTCGGGGACTTGGCCTACCTTCCAGGGATGTTGCGAGAATAGTGTGTGTACAAGAAGGCCATGTACACACCCCTTATTTCATGGGACAAAAACAGCATACAAATGTAGCTAATAAATAATAAAGTAATGGTCAGTGATACCTCTGTCCAGATATATAGAAAACAATAGGGCATGCTTGGAAATTGTGCTCTTATTGCCTAAACTAGATATTACTGGCAGATAAATGCAGCATTACCTTAGAAATCCTTTTCAAACAGGAAAAGCTGCTTTTGACAGGGACCTAAGAAGCAATACTTATGTAGGGGCAGGATATTTAACCTTTTTGCTGATGGCCTTTCAAGGCCTATTTATGCAGTTTAACCTACTTTGGCTGGCTGCAAAAATGGAATCAGTTCTTCCAGATTAAATAATAACGGTGGATTTGTGAGGGTGGGGAGGGCTTGGCACTTGGTTCCATCTACATGTCACCATTCTTCCAATGAGGACATGGATTTCCACTCTGCTCATCTCAGTCTTCACAACAAACCTGTGAGGTTGGCCAGGATGAGAGAATATGTGGCCCAACCCAATGAGTTTCACAGTCCACTGGAGACTAGATCTTGGGTATCCCAAGTCCCACCTGCTCACCGTCTCCATCAATGAGTTCTGTATGAGAAGAGGTGGCTTCAAGGCTCTTTGGAGCTGTACACTATGTAGAGAGCCATGAGAATGTAGTGGAAGTATAACAACTGACATACTAAGAGTTAGGGAGTCATTGGTTGTATGGAGTAGGACTGGGCAACAGAGGCCTAGGTAGGTTCTGCAGATAATGTTTTGGGGAAAATTCAGATTGCTGAGTTTCTTCACTCTCATATGTTCATTCCTTTGTCTTTTTTCTCTTTTTCCCACCCTCACAGTCTGCAGCCTTTCCTGTGGTGAGTCCGTCTGTCTAAACCAGATGTGTCTCTGTCTGGCCATCTGTTGCCTGGTGTGTCTACATGTGTTTGTGTGCATTTGTGTACATTGTTTGCTTGTTTAGCTGCATGCCTGTATGTCCAGAGCACTGTTAATTATAAATGCTGGGGAGGAGGTACCCACCCATTCCACCCTGCTCCAAACTGGACCCCTTTCCCTCTCTCTACATTTTGGAACTTAAGGTAATGCAGATAACTTGAAAAGTCATAGGCGCAGCTCGGAAATATTACTTTTTGTGCTACTGTTCCCAGAATGCCCCGGTTAGGATCTGGATACAGGAATATTCTGAGTACACATTATAACTGCAACAGACAAACACAGGGGCAAGCAGAGGATAGAATGGATGCCCAATGATGGTGATAGAGGCAAAGTAACTGGTTAGAAGATACTTGGAAATAACTCCCTTTTCCTATAACAAGTACTACAATCGTAATCTAACGAGGAGTAATATTATTCCCTTTCCATTATAACATTTAATTTAGTGACAGTTGTGTGGTCCCACTAAATGATGATGATGGTGGAGGAGGAACAGCAACTCATGCACTATTGTGGCGCTCATAGGAAAATGAGGTGGCCAGGAAGCAGCTGTATTTTGTACCACAGCGCAGCCAGGTTTTTGTTTTCAGTTACTTTTAGGATTACCAGGGAAAATACAAGACAGAACTCCTCCACCTTTAATAGCTGTGTAGTAAAAGGAATTTTAGCAGGTGTTGCATGTGTGTGACACACAAAATTTCTTCTTTTATACAGCCATGAAAAGAACAGGAGGCCTAGCTTGTATTTAACATGGCAACCCTAATTTCTTCTGAGAGACAGAGAAAGCAAGTAATTACTTTTTTAAAAAATGCAGCAACTAGAACAATAACTGATTGCCCTCTGTCTTGTTAATCTTTGGAACAATAGTTATAACCTATTATTTTTTAAAATTATGTTCTGGTTTGTTGCCAGCAAAATCTGATGAATATCCCCTCATTTCACTCTGGAAAAAAAGATCAGTCCATCTGGAAATTAATGTGCATTTGTAGGCTTCAGAAGGACATCTGTACCCTCCTTCCTCGTTTATGCTGGCTCCTTTGACATCAGTGTGAAGAGTACAGGATGTTGAGCTCTTAATGTGATTGTAGATACAGAACTCTGCAGGTGGGAAGTAATCCAGACAAACTTGAAATAAATGAAGACAATCTTGTCTAGACATCCAGTGGGGTATGTGTGTTGACGATTCTAAACCACATTAGTGTCCGTGAAGCCAAAGCAAGGAAGCTGCTGTTATTTCACTTAAATTTATGGGATCAGATCCAGACATAAAATCATACTTAGTGTGGACATTTTCAAAATAAAGGGAATTAGACTACATTGAGCCCCATTAATTTTAATAAGTCAGTTCAAGGTATGACTAGGCCCCCGCCAGCCCAATGTATTTGATGAAATCTGGATCCAACTTAACAGCTTTGCGTCATTGGCTTGTGTTGGTTAAGATGTAATACCAAAACATGGTTTGTGCTAACCAATCATACTTGAGTCTTTGAACTGTGATTTGTGCTTTGGATGTGCTTGGAAACCATGATTGATGTGTTTTCCCCTTTCACTCACTTTTCCTGAGAATCCCCAGATCCTATCTCAAACAATACCCTTTGAGACAAATGTTCCAAGCAATGGTTTGGTGGTTTACATGAGATGCCAAACCACAGATTGTCCAAACCATGGCTTGCAAACATAGTTCAAGACTGTTTCTTCAGATCCTAGTTTATCGACACCCCCAATCGGTTTGTTTCAGGTATCACAAGCCATGGTCTGTCATTCCATCTGAACCAACCATAATTTTAGTTAATGTCTGAATCATTTCATGATTGAACCAAACCACTCCCTGACATTTCCATAGCTCAGTCTCGGTATCGACCCTATGAAGTGGCACACTGCATCAACTGCCGACTTCTCAAAGCTCCTTGCAATGACCCTGTAGTATGTGCAGGTAAGTGTCTTTCTTCATCTTTCTCCTCTATCTATCCCTCCCAACCCCAAACACAGCATGCTTTCATCTTTTTATGCACCAGCTAGTACAAATAAAGAAAGAACATAATATGATAGCTACCACAGTAGACTTAAGCCTTCTTGAGCTAGAGAATGCCTTGGATGTCTCCACTCTCTTTTCTACTCCACAGGGCTGTTTTGCACAAATAAAACATATTTTGCCACCACCCTGCAATCCTTACAGGACTAGTGGGATACAGTTGTAAACAAACAAGCAATAAATCTTAATATCCTTTTGCAAAGACTGGACAAACCACAGGCTCTTGATTTCTGCTCCCGTCACCTGTGACTTCTCTCCTGATTGCATTTAAATGAACACATTTTTCACGTGTAATTAACAGTGTAAAATGGAGAGTAATTTCAGAAAAGGAATATTTTGGTAGGCATGGAGCCGTGGGCTAGATCAGGGTTCAAATGATGCAGCAATGCTAGTTGAGTTAATCTTGGGCTGGCCTCTCTTTCTCTGCCTAATCTAATTTACAGAGTGGCTAGAAGGATAAAAGTGGGAACTGATGGGAAGATCATTATGTATGTACCATTTGAAGAAAGACAGTAAAAAATTAAAGAAATAAATATCTCCTACTTCCCACACTGACAGTATTTTGGCTTCTAGAAAATGAAAGCCGACTTTGCTCTTTTTGCAGTTTTCTCATATTGATCTGTTCTCTTCCAAGAAAGCAGTGAACCAGCATGGGCTTGCGGGTCTAATGGCAGTGGGACAATGAATCCATTCTGGGTTTTAGTCTAAGCTTTAAAGGAGCTACTCAAGATGCTGAACCAATTTGGGGGATTTATTTCCACACCTTGGATGGCTTGTTTAATGGCTTGTTTCAGACTAAACCCCAGTGCAGATTCATCTTTCCTCTGACATCACAACTACCAGCTGCCACTGTGATGAAAAATTATACCCAAGACCCATAACCCCAGAAATATACCTTTCTTATTTGGACAAGGCCTGGAAATTTACTCTCTTGCCCTGAAAATTTCTGTATTAAGTGAAAAATAAAGAAGAAAAAAACAACTCTTAAATCCTCCATGTCACTGCATTCAAGAAGCTCTTCCTAAAATCCGGTTCTTGCTAAGTGATCCAATGTATGATGTGCATGTAGCAGTTTAAAAGGCTGAATGTATTTTAAGGTTTGACAAGTTAAAAGGAGTGTTTCCACTAACCTTTCTTAGAAACAACACGTGGCTAAAGCATTCCCTCCAACATTTCACAGATGAAAAATAGGCCACATGGGTCCAAACAACATTAGACTGTGATCAGGATGGCAAAAGTTATTAATGTGAAAGAGTGAACAAGCTAGGAGAGGCTGCTGCAGTTTGCTTTTGCCTGAGCTGACTGAGAGAGGCAAGATTTTCCTCTCTTCTCCCCACACTTCTTTGGTATTTGAATTCAGTTTGCAGCAAGTGAAGTAAGCTGAGGACAAAAGGGAAAAGTTGGGAGGAGGAGAAAGAAACTGGAACATTTTAAAAGCAGCTGAAAAAGTGGGAGGATAGAGAATTCCTTGGGATTATCCCTGCCAAATCAGTATAATTGGAGGATATGCTAAAGGTAAGGACTTATTTCATAGTGCCCATTAAGAGTGTTACCAGGCTCCTTATCTTCCTGTATCCCCTTTCTTTCTCTCTCTTTCAGGAACTAAAGTTCTGACAGCACTGCTGGTGACATTTCTAATTTTGCTGGTTATAGGAGCTGTGGTTTGGTGAGTTCATAGACACTTTAAGAGGCTGTTGCAAGGTGGGTAAGATAATGTATATGAAAGATTTTGAAGACTGAGGGCTCTTCTCATGATTTTCCCCATCAAATTTTACTCACTGCTGGGGTGGTGCAGCTAAAAATACAACCTTCTTGCTGCTACAGGAGAAGCTGTATCTAAAGTTCCTGTCACTTTGGCTACAGGTATCGCCGTCATAAGAAAAAAGCAGGAGGAGAAGCCAAGGACCAAGAAGATGATGACAAAGAGAGTTCAGAAAGTTCAGAGAGCTCAGAGAGTTCCAAGAGCTCTGAGGAGTCAGAAGAAGCAGTTTCAAATGCCCGAGCACTAAATGTCTCAAACCTCCCAGCCTCAAATTTTCCAAGGCCCCCAATGATGAACATTCCAAGCCCCCCAGAGGCAAATATCCCAAGCCCTCCACCGTTCAGCATCCCAAGCCCTCCACCATTCAACTTCCCAAACCCTCCACCTTTTGACATCCCAAGCCCACCTCCATTTGACATCCCAAGTCCTCCACCATTTAATGATGCTGGATATTAAACTATTTACCACAGTGATTTCTATGATTTTACAGTTCTGTGTCTGCAACATATGTCCTGCTATTTCTCAGGGGTGTAGAAGGCCTACCTTGTGGTCTGCTAAGCAAGAGCCACCTCATGTTGTACCAACATGGGGGTATTTCAGATAAGTTTGGCAAATTTTCCATATACTTTGACAACTTTGAGAGCACACTGGGCTGTTAGGTTACAGAGTGGAGAGAAGGGAGAGATTTCCCACTTTTTCTGCTGGCAGACCTGAACCTGAGGCCCTTTGTTCCTCATGGCAAAGCTGTGTATTTCTTGGGCTGCATTTCAGTGATACCAAGAATTTGTTCCAGCCCCTGCACGCAGAACAATCTGGCATATCTGATACTGTTTGTCCATGAGCCATGAACAAAATAATCATCCCTCACAAAACTTCCATATCTCCCCATGACAAGCCCAAAATGTCCTATTTCAAATAGCTACAACTCACACATTGTCATGGCACCCAAAGCAAAAAAAGGATATTCCATGTATAAACCAGCCCTCAAACCACCACATTTCAGAGACAGCTGACACATCATCATGAGTCAACCAAACTAACCAAGGTAACTGAAGACCATGAAGAAAAGTTCAGAGAAGGCTCCTAATGACATTGTTGCTGTGGCGGACGAAAAGGAATGGAGAGTTTTGGCGGGAAGGCACCTAATATAGCCTCAGGGGCAGGGGGCAGGGTTCCCACCAAAACGCTGGTTTCAGAGCTCTAGAAAGTTCCAAGTAGTGTACTGAACAGGTGCAAATTAAGCATTTGTGAGAGTTACAGGGCCCACAAAGAAAAACCACTCTCCCTGGCACACATTTTCCCCATAGCAAGGTTTTACCTCCAAGGCCCTTCCCACAGCAAAAGAATGATGGTCCAAGGCTAATAGCCATCTTCATTGAAAGACCTCAGTGTGAAACCCTGAAGAGTAGAGTTGGGGTAGAGAGATAGGATAGAGGCCTGAGGTTTGGAGGATAGTGTAGGAGTAAAAAGGCTTGCGAGGTAAAGACAGATGCTGGAGAGTAGTGTTGTACGTAAAGAGGAAGTCAGAAATGCTGTCTTGAGGGTGGCATTGCATGTATCTGTACCAGTGGCTGTGTATGTATTTGAATAAATGGGAAGGATATGGATAAGCTGGAGCAGGTCCAGAGGAGGGCAACCAAAATGGTGAGGGGCCTGGAAGCCATGCCCTATGAGGATAAACTTAGAGAACTGGGTATGTTTAGTCTGCAGAAGAGAAGGTTGAGAGGGGACATGATAGCCATGTTTAAATATTTGAAGGGATGTCATGTCGAGGAGGGAGTGGGCTTGTTTTCTCCTGCTCTTGAGACCAGGGCAAGGAGCAATGGATACAAGCTGCAGGAGGGGAGATTCCACCTGAACCTCAGGAAGAATTTCCTGACGGTCAGGGCTGTCCGGCAGTGGAATGTGCTGCCATGGAGTGTGGTGGAGTCTCCTTTTTTGGGGGGTTTTAAGCGGAGACTGGATGGCCACTTGTCGGGAGTGCTTTGAGGGTTTTCCTGCATGGCAGGGGGTTGGACTGGATGGCCCTTGTGGTCTCTTCCAACTCTACATTTCTATGATTCTATGATTCTATATGAGTATGTGTGGGCTTTATGTACATAGGTTAATGGTGGAAGACCATGTGTCTGTGGGTGAAATGCAGAAGGCTGAATGAGGTTAATGGGACAGCATAATTTGTGGTACCTTTACAACTCAATGCTGCAAAAATATGCATGTTATTTCACTTGAACCTTTCAGTTTCTGGAAAAGGAAGTCCAAAAATGCTCATTGGGACCTACATCCAAATAAGTACGTCTAGGCTGCTTCCCATGAAGACTTGGATGGTTTTGAGGGAAAACCAACTTGAGCTGTATGGCTACTTTAGTTTCAAACTTCACCCCCTTCAGATCTACTAAACTGATTTTGTTCATTTTCAGACTATTGCTGTCTGTGGCAGGATGGGTAAATGCTCTTAATTAAATCCACTGATGCTTACAAAAAGGCAACACATCCATGAGCGAAGTCAAATTAAGTTCATATACTCCTCACCAGCCTTAATAAAAGCACTTGGAGATGTCTCAGCTTATATCCTTGAGACTTATGTTGGTGCTAAAAATACTGTTGTGGGGGGTGGGAGGGCATGGAAAAAGATGTTATATTGTATTGTTCTCCCTTGTCACCAAGGCTTACTGAAGTGGGTCAGGCCAAATGACCTCTGGGTGTAAGGGAAAAGCAGTTGAGAAAAGCAGTTAATTTTCTCTGCAATTGAAGTGACTCTGTGTTTGAAAGAAGAACAATAGGACACTGTGAGATAGGATGTTAGGGAGGATGGAATGTGCCCCGCTATGCTTCCTTCACTTTGCAACAATTGTAAGATTACGCTGGAGAATGGTGGGAACCATTGTATGTGTCAATTTCCTTTCTTGGAAATGTGACGTCTTGTACTATAAATTTCTGTGGATGTAAAGGGGCGGGGCTCAGACTTTTGAGAATTATCTCACTGAGACATTGTGCACAATAAACTTTTACTTTTTTCCTAACCAAAAAGATCTGATCTTTGACTACCCACTTTATCACGAACAATCCTGACTAGTAAGTATTGGGTGTACCCAGGACATTACTTGAAATTGTGAGACTGGCTATAGGATAGTGATTAAAGACTGAAAAAGCTGTGGAGTTTAATGTGCTTCATTTGAATCTTGCAAGTCACCAGGTAACTTCAAACACAGCCTTTTTCTCAGCTTCCCATTTGTGATAGTGGGAAAATATGAGGCCCAAATTACTGAGTTTCTGAGGGAAAAAAGGAGTATGAAGCTGAAAGAGCTCCAGTTCACTGGCTGAACACATGGGTCGCATGTCCCAGATTCAGTCCTTGACCTCTCCAAAAACAATTTGCCTGATGTCCAGGAGGGGTACTAGTGGTTGATAGGGTTGTCATTACAGACCTACGTGGAATGGTCTGATTCTTCCCGCACATTGGCAACGAAGCCCAGTGGATGGCACAAGGCAGTTGTCCCAGCCAGATTTCAAGAATTGCAAAAAGGCAGCCAACAGTAAATCAGCTAGTATTTGTGGGACTTTCTCTGTCATGGCTGCTGAAAGGGTTAAGTTGAAGAAGCTATTGCTAAGGTAGAAAAATATAGAAAAATAAGGTGAGCAGATGCGCCCTTTATCTTATCAAGAGGCTTAGGTATGTGCTTAGCAGTGCCGGGAACCTAGGGAGTTTTGATGTTGGAGAAATACTCCCTTGGTACCAAAATACATCATTTTTGAAAGATGTAACCCAGGTCTGCCTGACCTGTAAACACTTCATATATGGTCATATGTAATCATTTCCTGTAACCTGTTTACAAGAGGGTATAAAAAGAGAGCTAATACCTGGATCGGGGCTCTCAGGCTTTGGAAATCATTCCACTGAGATCCCTGCAGTAAAATAAACTTTTATTTTTGCTTTCTAATCTGGTGGTCTCAATTCTTGGCGACCTACTTCAATTTGGGGGCTCGTACGGGATATTGAGGGGCGTTTTGCCCACTTTGGCGGACGCCAGGGCATCGGGGCCGTCGCCTCTTTCCGACGCGACCCAGGGCGCCCCTGACCTACTTTTGTCAGAAGGATTGACTCGGAGTGAGGCGGCGGCTCTGGCGGTGGTGTTCCAGCCCAGGGACCCGAAGACGGAGCAGAAAGCAGAACCCTCCCACGACTGTTGGTGAGTGCCCTCCCTGCAACTTCAGGGAGAAGAGGGGCCTGATCAACCCCTTAAGTCTTGCCTTAGTACCCCACTGTTGTGGGTGAAACCGCGAGGCTTTTTGGAGGTGGAAAAAGAGGTGGGAGGTAGTTTGTTGGCGTGAATGTGGTGTGAAAGGAGGGGCGCAAGGTGTCGCAGTTCCCATTGCATACCGTTGAGAGTCCGGGTGCGTGGGTGGCACAGAGAGAGTGGTGTCTATCCCCCTTCGTGTTGGCGCGTGAGACCCCTTACTCACGCGCCAAATCCCTTTCTCCTAGTGTGTCTTGTCCACGTTGGGAGGAAATGGGTGGGGGGCAAAGCCGGCAAACCCCTTTAGGTTGTATGTTAAAGAATTTCAAGAAAGGATTCAGTGGGGACTATGGGGACCCCCCGATGACGCCAGGGCGTTTACGGAATTTATGTGAAGTGGAGTGGCCTTCTTTCAAGGTGGGGTGGCCTCCGGAAGGGAGCTTAGAACCCGCTCGAATCAAGGCAGTGTATTCAGTAGTGGTGGGTGAGCCTGGCCATCCTGATCAGTATCCATACATAGATTCATGGGACACAGTGGTTACAGAGAACCCCTCCTGGTTGCAGAAGTGTCAGGAACAAATTTGTAAGGCTATGGTGCTGAGGCAGGACAGGGCCAGACGAAAGCTTGGAAAAGCCCAGATTTTGCCTGATTCAGCTCCAGAAGAGCCCACTGCCCCCCCTCCACCGTATGTGGTGATGCAGCCGGCCCCGCCACCACTGGCTTTGGAAGTACCAACGCCTGCTCCACTGCCGCCAGTACCTCAGACAGCCTCACAACAAGAGGGAGTGGCTGGGGGACTGGCGGATTTGGCCCCAGTTACCCATGAAGAGGAAATGACAGAGGAGTTGCCAGGTTCCAGTTTGGCTGTCCAGAATAAGATGACACTCAGACCCAAACCCGAACAGACTGGACCAAAAGAAAAATCCAAGAGTAAGCAGGTCAAAAGTAAACAGACAAAACCCCAGAAGGAAGTAGAAGAAGTAGATGATTCGGATGGGGAAAGTGGAGATGTGATTGCACCATTGCGACAAATCAGTCAATTGGTGCCAGATCCCACCCAAGAGGGTGGTTATCGGCGAGTCCCGAGTTACCAATATACTCCCTTCACCACGTCTGACCTCCTTAATTGGAAGACCCATTATGCTACTTACACAGATAAGCCACAAGAAGTAATTGAACTTTGTTCCAGTATTATGGCCTCACATGTCCCCAATTGGCAAGATTGTCAGCAGTTGCTCCTGACTTTGTTCACTACTGAAGAGCGGAGGAGAATAATTCAGCATGCAGAACGGATAGCTAGAAACAGGGCACCTCCTGGAGAGGCGAACCCTGAGCAGTGGATGAGAGGTAGGGTCCCCTTGGCGGACCCAGGATGGGACCCGAACCTCCCAGCACAGTTGACTATGCTCACTGATTATCAAGCTCTACTAGTGGAAGCTATGAGAGAAGGAATGAAGAGGCCTGTTAATATGTCCAAAGTATCAGAGATACTTCAGGGACCCACTGAACCCCCAGGAACATATTTGGAAAGATTACTTGATGCTTATAGGCAGTATACTCCTGTGAACCCAGAAGACCCAGGCAACCAACAGATGGTGAATTTGGCCTTCGTGACCCAAAGTTATCCAGATATAAGGAAGAAACTCCAGAAACAAGAGGGATTTGCAGGTATGAATTTGAGCCAATTGTTGGAAATTGCCCAGAGAGTATATGTGAATAGAGACCAAGAGGAGAAACGGGAGAAGGACAGGCGGATGCATAAGAAAGCGGAATTATTGGCTGCAGCTTTGGCGACAAAGGAAGGGGGGCGGAAAATTGGAAAAGGAAGTGGACCTCCATTGAGACGCAATGAGTGTGCCCTCTGCCGACAGGTTGGGCATTGGAAGAATGAATGTCCCAGACAGAGAGGGATGGCGAACAGGGGAAGAGGAATGGATCGAGGAAGAGGAAGGGGAGCAAATCGAGGAAGAGGAAGAGGAAGAGTAGTGGATGGAAGATATGAGCAGGGGATGGACGAAGGGTTCGAGGACTTCATTGGACTAGCTGAAATGGAACATTACGATTAGGACAGACCGGGCCCCCTTGCTCTCGGCCCCGGGGAGCCTATGGTCACAGCACAAATAGGGGACCGAGCCATCCCCATGATGGTAGATACGGGAGCCACCCGTTCAGTATTAAATTCTGCAATAGCCCCAAAAACTGAGAAAGCCATAAGAATTGTGGGGGCCACGGGGAAATTGGAAAAACACCCTCTCTTAGAAAAAAGGATTGTGGATCTAGGAAGACATCAAGTCACTCACCAGTTTTTGTATTTGCCAAGTTGCCCTGTGCCCTTATTGGGTCGAGATTTGTTGGCTAAATTGAGAGCTCAAATTTCTATTGAAGAAGATGGGACGATGGAAATAAATTTTAGAGGACCAAAGAATATCTCAGTGACTTATCCAATGGAGGAGGAGTGGCGAAGGTACCAGATAATGGTTTGTCAAGAGCAACCCACTATATTTGGACCCCCAGGCGTGTGGGCTGAAGACAACCCACCTGGGTTAGCCCGGTTCGTGGCCCCCATAGTGGTAGAATTAAAGCCAAATGCTATGCCCACTCGTGTAAGGCAATATGATCTACCCAGAGAAGCCCTGGAAGGGATCCAGAAGCATTTAGAACGGCTGAAGAAGTACAATATAATTCGGGAATGCCGCTCTCCCTGGAATACTCCATTACTCCCAGTATTGAAACCTGGGACGAAGGAATATCGTCCAGTACAAGATTTAAGGATGGTAAACAAAGCTACAGTAACCCTACACCCAGTGGTACCAAACCCATATGTCCTGATGGAACTAGTTCCATCTGCAGCTACTCACTTCACTGTTTTGGATCTCAAGGATGCCTTCTTCTGTATCCGAGTGGCCCCCCAAAGCCAGGAAATATTTGCCTTCCAGGTGGAAGACAGCATTACAGGCCAGAAGACCCAGTTCACGTGGTGCCGCTTGCCTCAGGGGTGGAAGAACTCGCCAACGATTTTTGGGACATCATTGAGTCAAGACTTGAGAAAATTCCGATCTGAACCCGAGAGACGAGTTTTGCTGCAATATGTGGATGATCTACTGTTGGCCGCCACCAGTGAGGAGGAGTGTAAGGAAGCCACAATGGAGTTGCTCCAGCTTCTGTGGGAAGCAGGCTACAAGTATCTAAGAAGAAGGCCCAGTTGTGCCAGACAGAGGTGTGATATCTGGGATTCCAAGTGACTCAAGGGAAACGAGCGCTAGGCCGAGAAAGGAAGGAGGCTGTGTGTGCTCTGCCTGAGCCCCGGAATCGGAAGATGGTGCAAGAATTCTTGGGTGCAGCTGGGTTTTGCAGAATCTGGATTCCTAACTTTGCAGTAATGAGCAAACCATTATATGAAGCTACCAAAGGTCCGGAGAAGTCTGAATTTGTGTGGGGAAAAGAACAAAAGAACGCCTGGGAACAGATAAAGAAGGCGCTGATGGAAGCTCCGGCGCTAGATCTGCCAGATGTAACAAAGAAGTTCACCTTATATGTTGATGAGAAGAATGGAATAGCCGTGGGAGTACTGACACAGATGTTGGGATCCTGGCATCGCCCAGTGGCATATCTCTCTAAGCAATTAGATCCAGTCGCTAGAGGATGGCCTGGGTGTCTCAGAGCTATAGCAGCAACAGCCTTGTTGGTAAAAGAAGCAGATAAGTTAACCTTAGGCCAGAATTTGATGGTAAAGGTTCCACATTCTGTACTGGCCCTCATGGAGTACAAAGGTAGCTATTGGTTCACGAATAGCCGAATGTCCAAGTATCAGGGAATGTTGTATGAAAACCCTAGAGTGAAGTTGGAGTTGTGCACCACCCTGAACCCTGCAACACTGCTCCCAGCAGAATCTGGAAATATACACCACGACTGCCTTCAAACCATGGATGAAGTATACTCAAGTAGACCAGACTTGCGGGATACCCCATGGCCCCATCCTGATGTCACTTACTATACAGATGGAAGTAGCTTTGTGCGAGGGGGGAAGCGAAAGGCCGGCTATGCAGTGGTCACGGCAGATAAAATAATAGAAGCCAAAGCGCTACCTGTTGGTACCTCGGCCCAGAAGGCGGAACTTATCGCTTTGATCAGGGCTTAGAGCTGGCCGAAGGACTTACTGTAAACATATACACAGATTCAAAGTATGCCTTCACTACCCTGCATGCGCATGGAGCACTGTACAAAGAAAAAGGATTGATCAATTCTTCAGGACAAGAGATCAAATATGGAAAAGAAATAGAGCACCTATTAGAAGCGGTGTGGGCCCCTAGTAAAGTTGCTGTGATGCACTGTAAAGGACATCAGAGAGGGCAAGATCCAGTGGTCCGGGGAAACCGGAAGGCAGATGCTGCTGCAAAGGAGGCTGCTGAGAGTGAACTAGTGAGTGGGAAGGAGAACCTGCCCAGAGAATTGGTAGTACCACTTTTCCAAGTCTCCTTGAGTAACCAGACCCCTAGATACACCCAGCAGGAGAATGAGAGGGCTGAAAAGGACCTGAAAGCTATAAGTGACAAAGATGGTTGGTGGGTCCTACCAGATGGAAGACGGTACATACCCCAATCTATGGGATGGCCAATCGTTCAGAAGGCACATGAAGCCACGCATCTGGGAAAGACAGCGTTGGCCCAGTTGTTAGCAAAGGATGTGTTTATAGATGGAATGAGACAGTACACCATGCTGGCGTCATCACGGTGTCAACTCTGCGCTCGGAACAACCCGCGTCAAGGACCCAGATTGGAAGAGGGAACCCAACATCAAGGATCTACTCCCTTCGAATCCCTAGTGGTGGACTTCACCGAGATGCCACGGATGGGACAATACCGATATATGTTGGTAATGGTGTGCACTCACACTGGGTGGGTTGAAGCATATCCTACTAGAACCGAGAAGGCGAAGGAAGTAGTGCGAGCTCTACTCCGAGACATCGTACCTAGATACGGGTTACCCCTTCACATCGGATCTGATAATGGCCCGGCCTTCGTGCACGGAGTAGTTAAGAGTTTGGCAGAAGTCTTAGGAATTACTTGGAAATTACATTGTGCGTATAGGCCCCAAAGTTCTGGGAAGGTGGAAAGGATGAACAGAACATTGAAGACTCAGCTTGCAAAATTGTGTCAAGAAACTAAGCTCAAATGGTTGGATGTACTCCCAATAGCTCTTTTGAGAATAAGATGCACCCCTCATCGGACGACTGGGCTGACTCCATTTGAGCTGCTGTATGGAAGACCCCCGGCCATCCTGAAGGGATTGAGAGGGGACATTCGAGAGCTGGGGAACTTAACCCTCCAAGAAGAAGTGCAGGCATTAGGGAAAGATCTAGAGAAGGTAAACGCCCATGCTTTGGAGGTTAGACGAGTTCCTTTCCTCACAAAGGCCCATTCCTTCCAGCCTGGGGATGAGGTGTGGGTTAAAGATTGGAAAGGGGAGCCTCTATCACCAGGCTGGAGGGGGCCGTATCACGTGCTGTTAGTCACCCCCACTGCAGTAAAAGTAGCAGGGCTGAAACCTTGGATACACTACACCAGGATAAAAAGGGTGTTTACTGATTGGGCTGTAATTTCATCACAAGAAAACCCTTTGAAACTGAAATTGTCCAGAAGAAAAGGGGGAGAGAAGATTCGGACTAGACTCTGCCGTGGTCATACCAGGGAATTGACCACTCTACGCACAGTCAGATCCGCAACAGGTGAATGAAGACTCTAGGCTAGACCCTACTGCTGCCACCCGCTGGACGCTGGTGGCTCTACGTACGGTCAGACCTAGCAACTGCAGAGGAGGAAGATTGGGACTGAGCCCTGCTGTAGTCACTCCGGAGGCTGACTATTCTACGCACGGCCAGATCCCCTACAGTGGATATGGGAGAGAAACAATGAATATTAGTATTAGTGATCTAATAATAATAGTAGTGTGTATATTTTTTGGTATTTTAGTATTTTTGTATATGTACAGAAGGAATTTGTGTGGAGTAAGTAGATTTGGGTCCCTGAGTGGCTCCGAAAATGAAGTGGGTAATGTTGATCGGGATGTGGAGCGTGATGGGTGGAGTAGTTGAGGCTAACTGGTTCAAACGACATGCTGCACACATGTTCCAACAACACGGACCCAATGTCACCCTGATCTATGAACATCCACAGACTGTAGCAGATTTCGGTTTTATGCCCTCCCTTATTAGTGAACCGGGAGTGGTTGTAGGAGCCCTACAGTCAGCATTGAAAGGGAATCCCAATATGTTTGCCAAAGTTGATAGTAATATAAACAAGACTCGATTTAGGCGGTTGAAGTTTTATACTTATTCCCCGGAATGTGTTTTTGCTGTCACCATAGTGGATCTTGGAATTCTAAGTGGAAAGGATATATAAAATATTCCTCATTTTATGGTAAACTGGGAAATTATTCAGCATGTAGTGATAGATTCTATTTGTATGGCACATATAATAACTTCTATCAACCCAAGGGGGACTTAAATGAAACTAATTTTGGAGATTTATACCCAGAATATCCCATGTTCACTCCTAATTATACAGGGTCAGGTAGTATATGCTCTGGATTGATGGCTAGAGACCCGCATTTATGGTTCTACTTTAATGGGTGGGCCACCAACTACCACCCAGGGACTTACCAGTGTATAGGAATAGGATATATGACTATACCTGTCCAAGTTTTCCTACCAAGACAGATCAAACGAGTTGGTAGGAAGAAACGGCATTTAGTGGGACCACTGGGAAGTCAATGTGAGGATCTGGTCATCGTGAGGCCACAGTTGTCTGAGAGTGAGGGTAGTAGAGTAGGAGGAGGACTGATCACAGAGGTCCTCACTTTGGGATCCTACCCAGGAATTATGGCTCAAGAAAATCGTAGGAGCATAATAGGATTGACTTGCAGATTGGAGAAAACTATAAATGCGACTGGGAAATTGGTACAAGCCCTCCAACAAGAAATTGAAGAGCTAAATCAGCTATTGTTACAACATCGAATGGCCTTGGATTACTTGTTAGCCAGAAAAGGGGGGTTTTGTACCATAGTCAAAGGAGGATGCAAGGTTGCGTTCCATGATTTGAACAAGACTATAGAGGATGAGATACAGCAGTTGCAAGGGTTGATATAAAATAATGACAGTGGCGTTAGTAACCCCTGGGATTGGTTAACTTCTTGGCTTCCAGATCTTAGCTGGTTAAAAACCTTGTTTCTAGGTATTGTACTTTTAATTGTAGTAGGGTTCTTAGTAATGATATGTATTTCTTGTGCTATGAAATGTGTACATGCCTCTCTCTCCCAAGCTATGGAGGGGAAGGCAGCTCATTTTGCTGTTATGGCCCAAAAGCAAGCTTAAGTATGTCAAATTGCGTAGAATTTGGCATAAAGGGGGGAATGAAAGGGTTAAGTTGAAGAAGCTATTGCTAAGGTAGAAAAATATAGAAAAATAAGGTGAGCAGATGCGCCCTTTATCTTATCAAGAGGCTTAGGTATGTGCTTAGCAGTGCCGGGAACCTAGGGAGTTTTGATGTTGGAGAAATACTCCCTTGGTACCAAAATACATCATTTTTGAAAGATGTAACCCAGGTCTGTCTGACCTGTAAACACTTCATATATGGTCATATGTAATCATTTCCTGTAACCTGTTTACAAGAGGGTATAAAAAGAGAGCTAATACCTGGATCGGGGCTCTCAGGCTTTGGAAATCATTCCACTGAGATCCCTGCAGTAAAATAAACTTTTATTTTTGCTTTCTAATCTGGTGGTCTCAATTCTTGGCGAGCTACTTCACCGCCTTTGGGTATTACTGACTTGGGTGAATGGAAGGAACCATTGGATGTGTCACTTTAGGCCACTAAATGTCTTGGGCCAGCCCTGCTAATGCACATTTACTCAAAGTCTGCCCTACCGTATTTAATGGGGACTATTTAGATGAGCACTTAGAACTGTAGCCAAAGAAAATCTTCTAGAGCTTCCTAAAAAACCAAGGCATCAAAAGAGGCTTTTAGAGGGGACCAAGCCACCAGCTGTGGGTGACTGGAGAGATCAAAATGCTGGTATGCAAGTATCATACTGAGGTACAAGCCTCCTCTGCAAGTAGTAGTCTTAGAGGGGCATTCCTATAACTTGTGATAGTGAAAGAAACCACAGCAAGTAGAAAAGTAAAGACCACAGAAATAGCCACTTCCCTCCCACAAGGCGTTGCCTACACGAGGCAGCATGGACTGCACCACTTCTGGTCACAATTACACGAAGTGGCAAAATATACTTTTTCAGGAAAAAATAATCCTCATGGAATATCAGAACAGGGTGAGCACGCTGGAACTACAAGTACTCACTACTAGTTATATCCACAGGGAATATTTATCATGAGGGGAATATGCACATAGAGCGCTTTCCACACCTCACCTACAGTACAAATTCATTCACCTTATCTTACTGGATAGGTAAGAGCTGCTCTCATAGATAGGAAAATGGGGGGAATAAGAACTCCACTTGTACTTCAGTCAGGAAATAACGTTTTTGTGGTTGTGTATGAGCCAGACAGGGTAATTCACTGCCCTACCTATGATTGAGTCTCAAGGGCTTCAGGGCATTCATTTCACACCAAGACCTTTTCTGAATGAGCAATTCAGTGTTACACCAAAAAAACAAAAAACAAAACAAAACCTCAGGGTATTTTAAACCAACTGGCACCCATCTTCATGCTAGTTTGAATCATATTCTCAGGTCACAGGCCACAGACATTAAAATCTCCTAGTTTGTCCTGTTAAACATTTAGAATAGAAAGAAAGCTAGCATGCCATGGTTTGAGTGCTAGACTAGGACTCTGACAGACCAGAGTTTTAATTTTTGTCCAGCTAAGGAAGCCCCCTGACTGGCTCTAGGCAAGTCACACTCTCTCAGCCTCAGACGAAGGCAATGGCAAATCTTTTCTGAATAAATCTTTCCAAGAAAATCCCATGATAGGTTTGCCTTGGGGTCACCATTAAGTCAGAAATGGCTTGAAAGGTACGCACGTGTGCACACATCTACACACACCATAGCAGCCATAGCAGAGCCAGAACTAAACCAGAGCTTTGAAAAATTTCTCTGGACCATAACTCCAAGAAACCTCATCAGCATGGTCACTTTTCCAAGGTTTATAAGACACTAAAGAGAGTGTTGATGCTAAAACCATGGGCATATCTTATGGTCAACACAGTGGCCCTCTCTCCACCCCAACTGCCATTGCTCTAGCGTCTGAAGGAGAGAAAAAGAGGCAGTTTCTGCTGGACTTCTCCCCCTCCCGCAGCACCAATCCCTTTTCCTTGTTTCCTGCCTTTTTTTGATTTTAAGCCTGAGGGCAGGGAATGGTCAAATTAACAATTTGTAGGCCACCCTGGGTGCCTTTTGG
The DNA here is from genome assembly GCA_948472985.1 of Iguana delicatissima. Taxonomy (NCBI): domain Eukaryota; kingdom Metazoa; phylum Chordata; class Lepidosauria; order Squamata; family Iguanidae; genus Iguana; species Iguana delicatissima. Next base: position 772,227 of record CAOKZL010000410.1, on the reverse strand, counting down.
GATGAAGGATGGGGTTTAAATGCCCTTAACTAAATCCACTAATGCTTACAAAAACACAACACATTCAAGAGAGGAGTTAAATAAGTTCATATACTCTCAGGCTGGATAAAGCACTAACAAAATTCAGGTCTTGGGGACTGTCTCAACTTGTTTATTTCCTTGGGACATGTGTTGGTGCTAAAAATACTGTTGTTAGAGGTGGGAAAGCATGGAAAACGATGCCCAGGTATGGCCTGCTTGTGTGGGAAAATGGCTGTTCTCAGACCTCTAGGGTTCCAATGTCACTTGCCTCAATAAAGAAGCAAAGAAGTAATTACAGTTCCAAGCCTCCAAGTAGTTATGTTAGGATTACAGTTTTTAAAAAGTAACTCTTCTCTTCCCAATTGCTCTAAAGCAGTGGTTCTCAACCTGTGGGTCCGCAGATGTTTGTGGACTTCAGCTCCCAGAAGCCCCAGCCACTATGGTCAATGCTCAGGGCTTCTGGGAGCTGAAGTCTAAAAACATCTGGGGACCCACAGGTTGAGAACCACTGCTCTAAAGGAACTGAAGCAATGTTGTTCTGGTTACTCAAAAAACACGTCTGAAAAGGACATGCAAGTAGTTGCAGTGACACTCACTTCAACAGCCACAACAGAGCACGAGGGAGCAGCATGGGCCATCACCTGAACAATGCAACGTCTTTCCTCTGCTATTTACTAAGGCCATATCCTCTAACTATGACAATAAATAAAAAGTTTATGCACATGAAATGAAGCTTTTTGTTAGGTTACAATAATCACTTATGCCTCAGCTACTGGGAAAATCAGAATTAATTACAAGCAGAGTGTAGACAGTTTATTATGGGGGGAGGGCTTACAACACCCAGAATCCCCAGCTAGCATGGATGGCATTGTGGGACTTAATAGTCCAAGAGGAAGAAAGGAACACTCCCTGGCTCTGATTACAAGTAACTTGTTACTTCCAAGTGCTGTGCTTTCCTTTGTCTCACTTGCCCCCTGCCCCCAATTAGCCTTATACAAATGGAAATTAGACCAAATAAGGGCTTTATTACCTCAGGTGAGGCTCATTCATTTCAAAGGAACACACTGTGTTCTATGATGTTCTCAACTGGGACAGAAAAATTATGGTCCTCCAGATGTCATTAGGACTTCAGATCCTATCAACACTCACCACTGTTTAGGGTCTAAAACCTAAAGGGCCCCAGGCTGCCCAGCCTCAGTCTAAATGAAGAAGCACCCATCATCTCCCCCGCACCTGAGACCAGCCCTGCCTCCGTCCCTCAAAAGCAAACCCAGGAGAGGGGGCAAAGCCCTTGGGTGCCATAGAAGAATTTCCATTTATTTCAATTCATTAAGAGCGTTTTCCTGATGCATACCAGAGCGGTTTGGGGATCAGGATGGCAGGGGAGGGAGAGCGACAGAGCCAACACGGAGGGCCACACATAGCCAAGATCACTCTGCCCCACCCCAACCAACAACACAATGATTCTCGAAATATACTTGGTGTGGGGAGACTAATTATCTCCTGGCATGATTGGGGTTCTTTTTGGTGGGAAGGGGCAGGGAGAAGTCAGAAACACAACTGCAACATTTTTTCCCAGGAATGGAGGGGAAAGGAACGAAGGATTTAGCAGATTGTCCCGGGTACTAATGAGCGCCCCCTGTAGCATTACATGGGAACTGACAATCACAGCAGCAACACATACACACACACTCACACATACAAACACACACAGCCTTTGACCCACCCCTGCTTCCCCACAAGTGGCCTCGGCAGGAGATGGAGACACAACCCATTCTAGACGCCCTCCCTCTGTTCAACCAGTCTACAGAATAATAAAGTTGAGGCGCCTCTGCTCTGTGCTGGTCGGGCGAAGGAAGCAGGGCTCCGTTTGATGTCCCGTACGGCACTCCTTCTGGAGCAGCGTTGCACATGGGAGGAGGCTGGAGTGTGGACAAAAAGGAAGGTCACGCGTGGAAAGCTGTGATGGTACAGGTTGTGTCGGTTCACACCCAGTATGATGAGTGCTGCTCAGTGGCTTGTGGGTGTCTGTCCTCTCCTTTCCAACCCTTTCAAACAATGCACATTGTTAGTGAGAGAGAGAGAGAGACAAAGAAGAAATAGAGAGAGTGTGTGTGTGTATACACATTCTGTGTCCTTTGCAGAGTCAGTTGTCACTTTTTCTACCCTCGTCCTTTTGAGTTCTTCTTTGGGTTGTCATTGTTCACAGATGAGGGAAGGGAGAGGCTTTAAATCCACAGTTCTTAAAATCCATGAAGGCTTTTGATCTTCCTAGATCTCCAAGGATGTAGGCCAAGAGCCCCAACCCTGACACAAGGTCAAGTCAAATCATGTCTTTTGAGAGAGTTTTGAGATTCACAGACTCCTCCAACGGTTTCCAGGTTCCCCTTTCACAGTAGGCTGCCTTGGCTGCTTTAAGGCTCCCCTGCCAGGCACGATGCCTCAAAGGGACTCGATGCTGCCTGCAAAAGGTGGTCACTCTCTCTCTCAGCATTGAGAGGGTACAAGTATAGTCTGCTCCCCCAATCTTCCAGTAGCATGGTCCAGCTTTGCTTTTTAGATCCAGCTTTGGTCTCTGACCTCAAATTAGTGGTATTCCTCCTTGCTCCCAGGGATGGAGGAGACAAATATATTCCTGGTGTCTCAATCCACTCCCAATTTAGCAAAGGGCTTCACTGATTCCAACCCCACCCCACTCCCCAGGCAGAGAAAGGGTTGGTCCCAGCTGTCAGGGTGGAAGGGGGATGGAGAAGATTGAATCAACATTGGATGCTGGGATGAAGGGTCTATAAACAGAGATAGCTTTAATTTAAAGGGCAGTGTGGCCTCCCTCCCCCACCCCACAAAAAAAAAAATTATTTGTATGGGCCTCAGGAAGGGCCTGCACCCTTTGTACCTAGGCAGGAAAGAGATTTATAAGCCAAGATGAGGGTGAGGCTAAAAATGTCCCAAACCTGACATTACATTCAGAATGAGATAGGTATTTACTATGCTAAGTATGGGAAAGGGCACAAAACAAACCCTTACAACTTTGGAGAAGATATCTCTGCCTCTCCTACCCATCCTTCTCCCATCCCCCAGTTTGGCTGCTGCTTCCCAATTCCCTCCCCTCAGGTAACCCCCCTATACCAAAATCAATAAGAATTAGCAGGGCTGGCTACTGCTGGCCACTGTGCTGCAACAGGCAAAACATACCCACCCAACTGCCTCAGAGCAACCAGGGAGCTCTTTTACGCCTCACCCCCCCAAAACCAAAAAGAGGAAATCCCTCCCACCCCCAACATGGGGGTAGAGGAACTTGTAATAAAGGATGCAAATCTCTCCCCTTCCTTCCATCCCCTACATAGCCCAAGCTTGGCTGCCCCATTTTTGTGAGTGGAATCTTAGAGGGGCCCATTGCAAACTGGGAATACAGAACAAAGGGGGTGTGGGGGTAGTGACTGGAGGGCTAGAAGGTTCCCACTGATTATAGCAAGAAAGGGTTGGTGCTCCCCATGGTGGAAGCAGAGGTGCTGCTGGGGACCACGCCCGCAGGTGTCACACTCTGAGGGGGCAGCCCCATGGCAGGGAGCCCCATAGGTGGAACAGCCCCCATGGGCTGAACTCCCACTATTGGGGAAACGGTGGCTAAGGGCATCCCAGGGGCCATGGGGGAAACTGACACCATAGGAGCTGTGGCAGGGAAGGCAGGAGGCGCTGGCTGGGATAAAGGGAGAACCGGACTGACACGGAGTTGGTTGAGTGAAAGCGGGGCAGCCGCTGTTGCCTGAAAGGGGTTTGTAGCTGAGGCAGATGGGCCAGGGGCAGAGGCTGAACCTGCAGTGAATGACAAGAGAAAAATGGAGGGGGGAGAGAAGGAGGAGGAGAAGTAGTTATAATAAACCCAGCAGATCCAGATCAAACAACTCACTCTGCAGAGTTTTGAAATGTTGATTTTGGAGACTACAGCATCCACAATCCCTCATCCAGCACAGCCACGGGGTATCTGGGGATTCTAGGTGTTGTAGTTTTCAAAGTATCTCCCTTTTTTACTTCCTACAGCCTGGTTCTTTTATACCCCAAGTTCAAATCCATCCAGGGCATTCTCCCTCACTCCCATGTTAACTTGCTACACTCAGTTTGATGAAGACTTGAGAAACAAGGATGGCTCATTTCATTTCTGACCTTGGAAACAAGGGCTGAAGGCAGAGTGGTTCTCCGAACCTGAGCCTTCTACATCCACCACCTCCTAGTGCATTCTTTCCAGTGCAGTGAGGTGAGACTCAAGGCTGGTGGGATCTACTCTTGGGCTTATTTGTTTTTTTTACTCACAGTTCAGGATCCACTAATGGAGGCCAGCTGCAAAAGCACAGCTCAGGTAGTGCTGTGCTATGTGCCTCTGAGCACCTAATCCAGGAATTTGTGAACAGTCCCAGAACTAAGCTCCCAATTCATCTGACACAAACATAAACAAAAAAATTCGTTTTCTCCTCAAGCTTTTTGCAACAATCGATTTTTTTGGGAGGTGACATGAGAGATTGTAATTGTTAGATAAATGGGGAGTCAGAAAGCCTTTCTCATCTACCTTCTGCTCATCCCTGCACTAAACCACCATGGCTCCCTACTCTGTAGCTCTTTCCTCAAAGACTACAGAAGCGCTTTACATAGCCGCTTTATGTGGCTTTCAGAACTTTTTTGATGAATTTTGCAGAATTATACAACATAAATGGCATAAGCCTGCTTCATTTGAGTAAGATGGATTCTCTCACTACAGAATGTAGATTATCCCACTGCGGTTGCAATTTTTCTAAAGCCTACCCTAAACAACAAGATCAGGGATGTGTGGTCTTCCTTATATTGTTGGATTGTAATTCCTATCAGCCCTAGCCAGCCACTGTCAATGGTTAGGGATTATGGGAGCTACTCTCCAACACATATTCCCTGTCTCTGCCACACCAAGTAAGAATACAGACAGAAGCTTCCCACCAGCAAGAGGCTCAGAGAGGCCTTCACCCTTCCTAGCTCGTGCTGTCAGACTAGAGATAACCAAGAAGATTCTGTTTTCTGCTCTGTCCTGTCTACAGATCAAGAAAGAAGTATATTTAAGTCTTGATTTAAAATTAACTACCAACAAAACTGGCAAAGTCAAAAATAAATCAATTAAACCAGTATGTATTTTGTATAATGTAAAGTCTCAGACAAGACTAGGAAAACTTCCCCTAACAAGATCATGGAGAAAGATGGGAAAACCTCAAAACACACCTGGCCTTATTTATCTACAGTCCTTGTCACTGGACCAGTACTGCCATGAGACTGATGCCTGATGACCTTCACCTACGGAGGAATACATCTCTTGGATACTGTATTTATGTACACACAATTATTCTTCTGCATTGCATATTTATAACAGATTATAATGACTTCTCTGACTGAATTTATTTAGTTCATCTTACGTCTGTTTTTACTAATCACATTATACAAAATGTATAGTAGTTTTATTTACTTGTTCTTGGCTTTGTCAGGTTTGTGGGCTGCCTACAGATCACTGCGGCCATGGAATTCATCCATCAGAAACTTACCAGCAGGTAGGAAGGGATTAGAGGCCTTTGTGCTGCTAGAAAGGGCAGTGGGTTTGCTGACCAATGAGTCAAGATCAACAAGGGCTGCATTGGGACCCAGGAAGGACTCTGGAGTCTTGCGTGTTGGCTTGGAGGTTTCTGGGAGTGACCCGCTCATGGCTGCCATGTCAAAAGCATTGGGGCTGTCAGTTCCACCCCCAGCTCGGCAAACAGGCACCTCACCAGCTAAGAGCGAGAGCTCACCTGGGGATGAAGGAAGAAAGAGAGATAGGGAAGAGTGGTAAGATAAGGGAAGAAAAATCTGTAAGAGCAGAGAATGGGAACTGGGACCACAGCATCAGTACACCCAGTGGTGGCTGGAAGAGGGGGTCTTGTTGTTCACATTCAATCATTTGCATATATTCTGAAGCAGTATTTGGAATTTTTTTGGATTACAATGCTCAGAAGCCCTCACCCAGCTTGCCAGATGATTCTGGGAATGGTAGCCTCCAAAAGCAATTTTCCTATGCTCTGCTCCCAATACAGGCCACATAAAACCGCATGCACCAACACATGAAATCCCCAAATGACCACCAAAACTGGGTCAGGGGGGAGGAGAGGGAACAAATCCCACTGTTTTCTCATTTTTCCTCTAGCATGCAAAACCTCAGGCAAGCCCCAAGATTGAAAAAACAAAACAAAACCCACCAGCAAAATGAAGACAACAACATGCTCTCCTCAAATTCCAAACAAGAATTATATTAGCTCTTAGTCTGCCAAACCCAAACAGGAACTGGCTAGTACTGAGGACAGAGAGAGAACCTAAGCAGCTGTGTTGGAGAATCCTCCCGGCCACTTGACTCTATCTGGTCAGGCATGGAACAGCAAACCATAGGCCTGGATTAAACTGGGGGTCAGAGAGTCAGGGAAGCACAGGCAGGTGGGAAGTGAGCAGCCATGCAGAGGAAAGGAAGGAGCCAGAGGCACGAAGGTGGAAGAGCCATGCAGGAAGCAAGGCTCACCTGTGCTGCTCCCGGATTTGGGCAGCGCTGGGCGAAGGCTGTCGAAATCTGAGAATTCGTCCCCATTTCCAGGACCACCAAACTGTTCAAAGCCTCCGCCAGCTGGAGGGGGAGGGACAAGGCAGAAGGAGGAGGGGGCAGCTGGATTAAAAGGGAGTGAGGAAAGGTACCCATACCATGCTTACCCCCAACCACAGTTCTGAGCTAGGGTCCCTTCTCTCCCTTGCATCTGACCCACCAAGTTAGCATACCAAGGGAACCTCATTCCCAGCCTGTCTGACCTATTATTGCCCCCTTTGAACCTCCTTCCCCACCTTGGAACCTCAAAGCCGCAGCCCACTCTCCGGCCTCACCTGCAGTGCCATTGGTGCTGGGTTTGGAAGGGGATCCACCCCAGGGATCTGAAAAGGCAGATGCAGGGGCCCAAGGATCAGGTGCCGGTTTCCCTTGGGATGCAGGAGCTGGACTGGATGACCATGGGTCTGTGGATGGGGCTGCCGTTGTCCCTGCAGAAACCCCACCTGAGAAGCAAAGGTAGAAACGCTTTTTAAACAGTCCATCCGCCAGGCAGCAGATCAAGATAAGATGGCTTAAAACTGGGAAGAGTTACTTTTGGGATTGAAACTCTCAGAATCCCTCAGCAGACAAGACCAATGGGAAGTGCCCGCTATCAGGACAGCGGCTAACAGTCCTATGCTAAATGGACAAAGAATCTCACTTGGTTGTTTGACACCAGCTACCTGAGACCATGGCCAATGGCCATGCTGGCTAGGGAATTCTGGGAATGGTTGGCAGTTTCCCTGCATTTTAACGCAGAAAGCAACACATGAATCTTGTTAACTGCTATCCAGTCGACTTCAGCTTATGGGGACCCTATGAATGAGAGATTGCCAAGTGCCACTGTTATCAACAGCCCTGTTAAGGCATTGCAAAATCAGGGCTGTGACTTCCTTGGCTGAGTTATCCACCTGTAACACAGTCTTCCACTTCTCCTACTGCCTTCCACTTTACCAAGTAAAGTGACTCATCATTCACCTTTTCTAACGAATTATGTCTTCTCACGGGATGTCCAAAGTATGATAGCTTCAGTTTACTTATTTTGGCTTCTAGGAGACTTCGGGCTTGATTTGCTCTAAGACACACTCATTTGTCCTTTTTAGCAGTCCAAGGTATCTGCACAATTCTCCTCCAGCACCATACCTCAAATTTTCTTTCTATCCAGCTTTTATAATCATATGTAGAAATCAGAAATACGATGGCATGGACCATCCTGACCTTCATATTCAATGATATATCTTGACAAATGAGGAACTTGTCCAGTTCCTTCACAGCTGCCCTTCAAAGTCCTAATCGTCTTCTGATTTCTTGACTGCTTTCTCTGTAGATGTTGCTGCACTACATCTCACAGCATTCCTCACTGATGAGGTTGATGAGAACTGCAGTTCAGCAAACTTCTGGAAGGCCACATGTTTGCCAGCTTTGCTCTGTAAAAATTCATGTCTGGAGTGAAGAGGGAAGGAAACTTACTGAAGCCTACGTGGCTACCTACTTTGTAAAAACAGTTATACTGTGAAAATGAATTAAGCATCCTGCTCTGTTAATATGCCTTTCTTACCTTCAGGCTTCCAGGGGTCAGTGCTTGCAGCTGGGGGGCCACCCCATGGGTCTGACGGGGCTGCAGGAGGTGCTGTGGTGGTTCCCCACGGATCTCCTGTGGAGGCTGCTCCAGTACTGGTTGGTCCCCATGGGTCACTGGGAGCTGCGGATACAACTGGGGCAGGACCACCCCAGGGGTCAGCTGTAGCAGGAGGGGCACCCCAGGGGTCAGCAGTAGGTGGAGTGGTGAAGACATCAGCAAGATCCATCAGAGATGACTGTAAGGAGTGGGATGGGGAAGAGAAAATCCATCACATTCCTACTGTTCCACCTGGATCACCTCCTCACTTTTCATGCTGTCTACCCACAGAATCCATGGGGTGTGGCAGTTAACGAGGCAGATTAAAACTAGGATGACCAGAGATGTAAAATCCCTGGAAATTTTGAAGCCATGGGGGAAATCTGGATTTTTTCCCTTCCCCCCAACAAAAAGTTTTTCCACAGAAAAGCTGATATAATACAATGTTGGTACCCTTTGCAGATTGAAATACAGTTTGTTAATATGAGGGCATAACATGTGTAATGTATAACTTGTTCCGGCATAAAATTATCATGCCTGCTTATTAAAACAGAGTTAATTCAGAAAATAATTACAAACTGAATTAATTTCTTAAATATTTTTCTTACATACGGAGTTTCAACGTCCTGAACTATGAACTATGTTTTCTCCTGCTCTTGAGACCAGGACAAGGAGCAATGGATACAAGCTGCAGTAGGGGAGATTCCACCTAAACCTCAGGAAGAATTTCCTGACGGTCAGGGCTGTCTGGCAGTGGAATGTGCTGCCATGGAGCGTGGTGGAGACTCCTTTGGAGGTTTTTAAGCGGAGGCTGGATGGCCACTTGTTGGGAGTGCTTTGAGGGTTTTACTGCGTGGCAGGGGGTTGGACTGGATGGCCCTTGTGGTCTCTTCCAACTCTATATTTCTATGATTCTATGAAGGAACATCTAAACTGTTAGGAATTTCTTTGATTTTGCCAGATTATGAGACTCTAGCAAGACCAAGAAGGGAAGAAACCATCAAATTCAGTAAAACAAATAAAATTATTTTATGCCTCTAAAGCTCCACAATATGAGTACTCATTCCAATAAAGTGAATGGAGAAAAGGAAACCAGCATCACAAATTATAATAGCCTGAGAAGCACTAAAGTATACTATTGGACTATCTAGTGTGGGAAAAATTTCCTTTTTCCCCCTAATGACCCAGGGACCAGTACCATATTTATACCCACTGGATAGAAACTGTTGCTTACTTTCCTTGAATCTCACTGCAGACCAGCAGTCAATGGCTTACACACCAGCTATGGGCCACAACTTTGACTATCACTGCTGTACACAATCTTGCTGTACAGTGTCTTACATAAAAGTCTAGCTGTTACATAGTTTTTAGAAATAACGTTGGAGAGGCAATAAACATACTGTTCATTCTAAATGTAAAACCATCTTGTCTTAAATATTTTATTCATCATTCTAAAAGAAAACATTCCATAAATCTTTTTTCCCCAGGCCTTCACATCTCTAAGTGTACAAGGCTCTTATCCTCTTCATTTTACCCTTACAACAAACCTATGAGGTAGGTCAGGCTGAGATAGAGGGAGACAGATGAAGAGTCATGAAATCATGAAAGTGAGCTTTATGATCTACTAGATCTCCCAAGTCCCAGACCAACACTCTGATCACTGTATCACAAGGACCCTACTATCTGGCAACCCGACACATGTCACCTCTGCACCTCTGTTTAACGGTTATGGTTGATGGCTATTTCACCCCACCTCACCTCCTCCTTAGCAGGCACCGTCTCCTTCTTGCTCTCCTCAATGGCCATCTGTAGCCGTAGGTCATCCCCACGCCGGATCCGCTCCTCCTGCAAGGGGGTCATGAGTGGGACAGAGGCATCAACAACAGGGAGAGGACATGGCAGGTAGTTACTCACCTTCAGCAGAGGGAGGCAAAGGTGCGATCAATATGACACAGTGGCAGCTAGGACATGGGCCAGAGGAGGTCTGAAGCAGCTGACACTACTTCTCCACTTACCTTGTACATGAAACTTTACCTTCCCGAGGATGCTCCAGAGAACCAAGAATGAGCCAAGTGTTGCTTTATCTTCCCATGAAACAGTTCCCTGTCTCACAATAGGAGAACCCCGAAACCCTTGTGCCTTAAAACCTGTCAATCTCCCATCAAGTCTTTCCTAAAAGGCAAAATCCCACCTGTACCCCACTCCATCTAAGCACTCTGATTCCAACCCCCTGAGCTATACTGATTTGACTAATTTCTGTCTTCTCATTCTTGGCTTCTCCCTTCATCGTTTGCCTGCCTGAGCCTACTCAAACAAAGGATGCTTGGAAGCCTTCCTTTCTTGATCTCCCCTGAATTTGAATCTGCTTACTACTATACCGTCTCAAGTTCAGATAAATCCTCTGCTCTTCTCCTGAAAGAAATCAAGAGTCTTGCTCTGAGTTATGGCTTCTTCCTTCCAGGCAACACTCTCTACTCTCCCCTCCACCTCTGCACATTCTTCCTCTGGTATACAGCCTCAGTTCCTTGGGAGATGTACGCAAGACGTCTCAGCAGGTCACAGCTTGCAGTCACAGCAGCTTCAGGACACACAGACTGACCTGTCCTACCTCCAGGCCTCCCTCGAGGGAAGGCATTTTAGGAAATCTTGATTTTACAGCAGACAATTAAAGAGATCTAAAAGTCAAAATGGAGACCCGGCACCACCGTTGTAACCATTCTGCTTGGGAAAGGATGTGGAGAGACAGAGAATGCTGAGTTAGTGGAAAAAAGGTGTGAGGCTGGGGCCTGCTTGGGGAAAGTGGTTTAGTTGATTATTTTTGGGAGGAGCTGCTGTGAGGGAGGGGGGCACATGATTAAGAGTCTAACCTTGTCATGTTCCTCTTTGCTCAAGCTAAGGGCTAGCTGGAGCTGTAGGTCTTCGTCGGCCACTGCAGGGGGCTGGGGGGAAGAAACACAACATAAGAGGCATGGAATGAAGCTTGACGCAGTGAAGGTAGAAAAGAAGGAGGGAAGGAAAAGATGGACGGACTACAGATACTTCCATTTGACACAGTCATTGCCACACTTGGTTGCAAAACCCTTTTCCAGTTAAACACCCCCTGACTGCTTGGATTCTCAGTCCATACAGTTGCCCTTAATACTGGTTCAAATATTTCTTAAGAATAGAGACTACAGCACCCAGAATGCCCTATTCATGCAGTGGCCACGCTGGCTAGAGGATTTTGTGATCCAACTGTACTTGGGAGCCACCTTTTCCCCCTGGACCACCTGTTTTTAGAAAGGAGTATCCACACAGTATGCACTCAACCCCACCCCTCAGTTGTTATCTACATAAGTTGTTTTATATGAACAAAATAAACCTGTACCTAGTACTCATATTCAGGAACAAGATACCTGAGTGATATATACCAGGAGTGAGAAACTGATGGCCTTCTGAGATTGTTTAGGAGTCCATCTCTCACCATTCCTCACCATGCTGACTACAGCTGATAGGAGCTGCAATTCAACAACATCCAGAAGGCCATACATTTCCATTTCTAATGACAGGAGCAAATTACATCAATTTGTGAGAGCACAGTTCCAGAATTTACCCATTATAAATCCTCAGGAGGGTATCCCATATTATTTTGCTATCTCAGGGTGCCAGTATGGGACATGGCAACCAAAAGGGTTGAATCTGGATGCAAGGAACCAACATTTTTGAAAACTGCTCAAGCATGATGTCTCCCCAGAAACCTGGGTGATGCTGTGCCAGAGTTTTAGTTTAACCAAACTCACACGGCTGTTGTCAATCTAGAATTGCCAGATTTGGGCCTCTTGGAGGAGGGGCAGGTGGTAGTGATTTAAGGCACTATCCTTACAGAGGGCCACAGAATTCTTGGAATGTGCTGGCTCCTGAGAGAAGCAGGATTCCCCTCTGGGGCAGAGGAAAGGGTCTTTACTGATATGACCAGCCCTGTGTTTAAAGCACTGGCCAGACTGCCACAGAGGACTAGGAATAAAAGGTAGGAAGATTTGCTCACTGGTGAAAGAGGAGGAGTAACCTGTCCTTCTGTGCCCAGGAGAGAAAGCTGCTGAACACCCCTGCAGAGAAGTGCAATTCTCTGCTCCCTCCATCACACCTTCGGAGACTGTTCTGTGAGAAGGGGAAAGCTAGTAACTTTGAGGGACTTATTTATAAACAGATAACAATTTGTAAATAACAGTTTCACCATAAATGGTTCAACTGATGGGATATGGGGTTCAGAAATTTGTTTGTGCAAAGTTTGGCCCTCTTCCCTTCATAAATGAATAAAAATTCACCAAAGCCTAGATTGACTCTTCAGACCTTAGCCAAATTTTTACAAATCTCAGACTGTGAATGTTACTATTTTGGACTACAACTTCCATTCTCCCCCAGATAGCGAGGCCAACAGCCATGTTAGGTGGAGGACAAGTAAGAGTTCTATTCCAAAAAGGAACTTGTAGTCCAAAAGGGAACCTTTCCAACATCTGGTGGATCTTACTTCTTCATTTTCCAATTTATGAATGGGGTGGAGTGGAAATGTGGCATGAAGGAAAAGAAATGTGGCATGAAGGAAAAGAAGGGAAGTCAAAATAAGGAGCCAAAAAAGGGGCCAAACACAACTTGACAAAAAGGTGGGAGGTGAAGCAAACACAACTATCCTGCTGAGGAGGAGCCACAAGGGGAGAAAAGGGAGGGAGGAGACAACAAAACAGTTAGTACTGGGAAGTGGGGCTTAAGGCCTGACAGACTGCAGCGTGTGTAGCATGAATGCCTGGGAGCAGCCAACGCTGAAGCCTCCCTGAAGCTCTGTGGCTGTGGAACTGATCAGAGCCTGGATGGGTGACAGTCTTTGTTTCCTTAAAGGAAGAACAAGCCTAAGTAGAAAACAATCGTTAATAATAATGAACAGCATGTGGGAGTGAGAAGAGCCCAAGTGCCAGGTCTGATGGCTCAAAGAGATCACTTCTGCCAAAGCCTGGCTGTTCTGTTGGCGGAGCCAGGCAAACTGGAACAAGCTGCTCACCAAAGAAACCTGGATTCCCAGGGAAGCGTTTCTATGGATACTGGGGGATGTGTAATTCAAAAAAAAAGGTAAGTAAAGTCTGGGGTTTTGAGAAGACATGGTCTATTCATGGGAACCCTATGACAATGGTTGGAAGCAATCTGATCTCTCCCCCAGCCAAGGGATAGTGCTGAGGGTCCAGGGGTGGAAGTTGCTGAGGAAATAAAGATTTGCATGAAAAATCTCAATCAAAAAGCCACTTCCTGTTGTGAAGTGTCAATGTAAAACACATCCACACTGTTTTTGTCTCTCTTTCTCTCTCCCTTGTGTTTCTCTCAAGTTCTGAAGGAAAAAACAACTTAAGATCTTAACACTCTGCTACCCAGGTTGCAATACAGTGTACAATCATAGCTCCATCAGTTATCTATCAGTCTCTCCTCCCAACATGACTGAGAATTGCTTGTGGCTAGCAAGTCAACCACACATTTCAACGCACCCTCCTGCCATACAATATACTCCAGATGCTTTGAATACCATTCTAAAGGACAACCTGCTGTGCTGGCAAACGGGAACTACAGCTCAAAGTATCTGGAAGGCAGCCTGGAGAGGGCTGTTCCCATCTGCTGCTCTATCAGGGACCAACATGATTATCAAAATGTTTATCAAAGGGCAAGTCTAAAGTATCTGTTCAACCCAGGTCTCTCTGCATGTTTGACTACAACTTCCATCAGGCCCAGCCTGCATGGCCAATGATCAGGGATGATGGGAATCACACATCAAAAATCCTCTGGAGGGGCCTCAGGTTGAGGATAATTATCCAAGGCTACGCTTTGCTATTAATTCGTGAACTATTCCGATTAACTAGTGGACCCTTTGAGGACTGTGTTTTCCCTCATTCTTCACAATATCTTCCTCTGGGGCAAGAACTCCTTCAGCTCCCCGAAGCAGTAATGCAGGTATACTATTTAAAGAATTTATCTCCTGCCCTTCAATCCAAAATATGTTTTATTTGTTAAGTGTCCTGAAACAATGCAGAACAGATAATAAAAACAATTACGCTCAATAACAGCAGTAGCATGAAAAGCATAAAAAAGCCAGTTGCCTAATGGCAACAGGGGAGGGGGAAAAGAGCAAGGAGAAAGCCCTTTCTCACCAGAGATGGCAGGGACCTCTAAAAAAGGGCCACGAAAGAGGGATCCCAGGTTCACAGGCATTCTCATGTCAAGATGGATTCTTCAGGTCCCCAGGTCCTATTTTTACCCCGGGGAGAACTCAGCTGTTCCTATTTGTAATTATCTTGGCTTGCACACTGGAGTGAACCAAGTGACATGCATGAATGCACAACTCTCGGAGCTTCTGTTTCTGAGAAAGAGGCTTTTGAGGAAGAGGCAACTGGGGACATTCTTTGCTTTGGTCTCCTCTTGGGGGGAAGAGATCAAGCTGCTAAACTGCAGGCGTGCGTACCTCAGAGGTTGGGAAAGATCTACTTGGGAGATTCTGGGAGTTATAATTTTCAAAAAAGTTACTCTTCAAGCCTTTGGCCATTGGATCTGAGCGGACCAAGGGGATCAGGTTGTAGTGGGGGCTATGCTGGCTGACAAATCTTACCCTATGCAAATAAAGTTGATGCCTTTTACGGTTACATGGGGTGACTTCTAGAAAAAGAGAAACAAAATCTAAAATACAGTACAGACTACTATTCTTCCACTCAGCGTGGGGGCTACTAATTCCAGAAGGGAGGCTGGCAGACTTGTACTGCCAGGGGCTTCTGACATTATGCCAGGAGAGGGTGTGGAGAGCCTGGGCCAAAGGGACATTTCCTTCTCAGCAGTACAGGATACAAATAAATAAATAATTAAAATTTAGGAACAATTGCTGGTTACAACTGTCCTCAATACTGCTGACTGTGCTGCCACACCACTGGCATTTGATAATGGAGTGGCAAGCAAAGGAGGATTTTTTTTAAAGTAAGATGTGCAATTATTATTGTTATTGCACAGTTTCCTAAGTGTTACCAGCTACAGTTTTGTATCATCAATGATTCAAATTTTGTCCAAGAAATCTAGGAATCTGTGAACTGTGCATATAATTTGATATTTGCCAAGCACTGTCTTTTTTGTAATTGTGCTACTGTGTTTTGTTAGTATGTTTGGAACTGCTTCCAGAGCACTGATCATCACCACCACCACCACCACCACCATCAGTGCTACAACTAATACTATTATTGCCCTATATTTTTCACAAAACCAGGTTTCAGAGCAGCTTATTTAAGAAAAAATGTACTTATACAAACGCTGTTCAGTTCTGAACAAAACAAGTCATAGCTCTGGTTGTGTCATCAGTCTTCACCTCTGCTTGCACAAGCAGCCTTGACGCACGAGAAGACCCTGAAGGGTGGCCAAACATGGGAAGTTGTTCACCGAGAACCAATCCTGTGTCTGGGGCCAAGTGTACACTGTTCCTCTGCACCTCTCGAAACTTCCACAGTTTCCCAAAATCCCTTGCCACCCTCACAGCCAAAGCACCTCCAGTGACAGATTTACCTTGGCGCTTACCTGCTCCGCTTCCTCTTTGCTCATGGCCAGCGCCAGCTGTAGCTGCAGCTCCTCCTCCCCACTGCTCTGGGGCCAAGCCTGCTCCGCTTCCACTGGGGCATTTGCCAGAGATGAGGAAGCTGAAGAAGCTGGAAAACAAGATGGTGGTGGGGAAAAAAGTGTTAACAGGATCAGGATGGGAGGGCAGAAAAGAGCAAGTCCTCCATGCTGGCAATGCCGACAGCCCTGGAAGGAACAAACACAAACCGCAGTGTCGTATGAGCAGAGTCTGGAAAACTTATACTGGACTACAACTCCCCGCATCTCCTAAATACCCAGCCTCTTCTAGACACCAGCTGCTGTAGTAAAAAAAAAATTATAAAAAAATAAAAATGCCAAGCTGATGGTAGTGGGGATCTATCACTAGATCTCAATTTTTATATTTATACCTGATATACTTATATTTGATATTTATACTTGATCAGCAAGATTTATTAGGATTAACACTGTGAAGTACCGCCAGAAAAGCTCCAAGAGCAGTTTACAGGTTCAGGGGAGTGGGGTTGGGGAAAGGCATTCCCTGCAATCATGTTTGTGATTTAAAAAGACTCAACACAAAACGAGCGGGATGGGGAAGCAAGAGAAAAAACTCAGGCACCTTCTTAGGGTTATGAGATTTCTCAGCTTGATGGAAGGGCTGTTATGGATGACAGCTGGGGAGAGGCAAAGCCTGGCAAAGCTGGCTTCTCAGGAGAACTAACTGTGATCTTACTCTTCTTCTCTCCAACAGATGGATGGAATGGCTGCTGGATCTCTTCTGATTTCCAACTGGTCAACAACAGCCAAGTTAACAAAACCAAAAACCACCCCCTAGCACAGGTTTGCTTGTGCCAGCTCTTCATTGTTTAGCCAGAGCATTTGTCGACTGGGTACCTTAAGACCAAATCTTTGTACAATCTGCTGGCCAGTTTAATAGCTTTCTGTTCAGATTGCGGATCTGTCTAGCAGGTGGTGCACCAACATTCTCTGACTGCAAGTTCTTCGAACAGCGTTGGGTTTAAATTTGGTGCACACTAGTGATGAATAAGCACATCAAGGAAAAAATATGACCCCTGGCTCAGCGGAAATACACAGAGGGAATCTGTTGGTGAAGGATACAGAACAAAGCTCTCCAAACCCTGGCAGAGTTGGTTGGGTGCACTGGTGGCTGGCGTGCAGGGGGACGTGAAGTAGAGAAAGGAGAGTGGCCCTGCCACCATGCCATGACCTGAATACCAGTCTCTTCCTCCTCCCCCTCCACAAAACCCTAGACAGACAGGCACCAACTGTCATCCCTCATTAACTCAGGGACGCATGCAACTGCGCCAGCAGTGTCATCAAGAAGGCTGCCACTGCAGAGATGGAGGTTCCCTAAACACAACCTACTACAGCATTTTGACATGGGAGAGGTTGTATCAGGGACGAGAGGTTTACCCTAAAGGTGGAACCACCAGAAAATTACTTCTGTCTGTGCATGTTTTCCCTTCGAGGCAGTTAGAGGAGAGAACTATTGCCCATCCCGCCACTCCTCCAGAGCCTGGAGAAATTACGGTTTTGGCTGCACTTCCCAGAATTCCCCAAATGGAACGGCCATTCTGAGTTCTGGGAGTTGCTGCCTCTCCATCCTGTAACTTCTCTCAGCTCAGTATCTGATTTAGATACAGCATAGATCATTAGATCAAATTCTGTGCGCAAACAGGAGAATACAAGCTTTCAAGTTCCTTGTGGGCTAACTGGGAAGTGGGTTTGTGTGAGGAGAAATCAACTTCTGGGTGTTTGTCAACCAACAGTCCTTGTTCTAATATATCTATATCTATATCTACATATACATATATATACATACATACATACATATTCAAGAACAGAGTTCAGATCTCTCTCAAATTTGCCCTTTATAAGAAAAAAAAATAAAAATGATAGGCTAAAATGGGACAAAAATGAAGAATATTCAGTAGACTAAAGGGGAGCCTTTGAAGTAATTTTGTAGGAACAAACCCAATTTGTACACTAAAGAACGGAGGAAGTTTTGCCCAGAATTCACCAAGCTATCCCTCTGACTAAGCTTCTCAGGCCAAATTTTCAGATAAGTTTCCTCATGGCCACACTGATCAGTTTGCTAAGCTTGGAGGAAGAGACAGAATTACAGTCCCCAGGCAAAGACAAAGACAGAATTCCTCCTCCAAAATATGTCCTGGTATGAACTTCAAATCAGCAGGCCCTGAAGTTACCTAGCAACCACAGAATACTTATCTTCTACCTAGGAACCATCAAAAATGGCTGACTGGGGATGAAGCAGTGATTGGTGACAGCAGCAGACAAAACACTGACATCTAAAAAGTTACTTTTGGGACTACAGCTCCCAGAATCTCCCAGCCAGCATGGCCTTTTCTTGTCCAAAACATATCTTTCTGCATGCATGGCTCCTACTTCCTTATCCAGATTGTTAAGAATAGCAGCTGAACAGACTCTGGATCACACAGGAGGCTCTCGAGATTACACTTTGAGAAAAGAAAGGTATTATGATCCTGTCCAAACTTCTATCCCTGTACATTGCCCTCAGAGGAGAGGCCAGCTGTTGGGAAAACTGAGACAGATAGGGCCAAAAACATACTGCACACTCTTAGTATCTGCTAGGGTTCAGTTCCAGGATCCCTTGTGAATACCAATATCCATGAATGCTCAAGTTCCATTATGTACAATGGTTTAGTAAAAAGCTGTCCCGTACATAAATGGCAAAATTAAAGTTTGCTTTTTGGATTTTTTTTAATATTTTCAAGCTGTGGTTAGTTGAATCTATGGATACAGAACCCATAGGTATGGATGGCCAACTGTATACACAAAGCCAGAACTAGCAGATATAAACATGGGAGTGTTAAATTTTGCCAAGGGTCAAGTTACCTCAGAGAATTTAGAGGGTGTCTTGTACAAGATGCAGAGCTTCAAAAATTTTAGTTTTATGGACTACAGCTACCAGTTCCCATGCAGGCTAGGGATTTCTGTGGGCTGTAGTCAAAAAAGCAACATCTCAAAATGTTGACCAGATTATAGTTACCAGAGTAAAAAACGGAGAGGTCTCGTGTACCCTTAATGGTACGAGAGCAGCTCCAAGATGGCATCAACGAAGTTACTCCACTGTCCAGCTCCAGTTTAGATACCAGTCTAATCTCTTTTACCTCGATTTAATGGTTGTGTAGTAGAGAGAACTTGAGCAGATGTTCCTTGTTACCTTGCTCGGTGACAAGCAACATCTGCTGAACTTTCCTCTTCTACACACTCATTAAAGGCACAGAGTCCTCTCCAGTTTTCATGCTGGCAGCCCTAGACCAGATCAGAGTATTTCTACATATGGCCTAGTATTGCTTATTCAAATTGGAAGTGACTCTGTCCAAGGTGTTGACTGGACAGAGCCTTTCCCATGTTTGTTGAGCCCTTTAACTGGAGATTTTAGGGACTGGCCCTGTGCTCTTTGGCATAGCAAGTACCGAATACCCTTTCACTCAACAGTGTTAACACTTAGGACCATCTACCTATTTGAAGTCACACAGCCTCAGCTCATCAGCTTTCTTCAGCCCCCTTCTTACATCTCTACCACTGTGGGGACCCCGCTTCTAAAGTGAAGATGTTTTAAAGATTAAGACCTTAGGGCCAATCTTTTCTGTATACATTAATTTATCGCATCACATTAATTTATCGCATCTCCCTCTGTGTATCACCACACTCTATAGCTGGAATCCTGTTAATGATATGCACATGCATAAGTGTGGCTTACACGTACATGTCTTTTTTTGGATAGAGCACAAGGTGCTATTGTGTAGTCTTTTGTTCAAAACTCCCTCCCTCCCACAGCTATCAAGAGCTGCTGGTGCTTACTCGTGAGGAGGGGAAAAAGCAAGGGGAATCATTCACCATTGTAGCTTTGAGGGAAAGAGACAGAAGGGTGCCTTTTGTCTATGAGCACACTTCCATTTCCTTCCTCCTCAAAGTGAGAATGTTACATTCTACCCATAGGATCCTGGCCTGTAAGTCTAGAAGCAGAAAATTCTAAACAGAATTAAGACAAGACTGAAGAATAAGAACCAAATGATAAACTGATGAAGAACAGGCTATAATCTTTCCTAGCAGTTTGAAGGCTGGAAACATTCCCTCATGCTTTTTCTATTATATTCCTACACTGTTAAACCAATTCTTCATATTTCTGCTGAGCAACTTAAAATAGGAAGCAAAAACAACTTCCTTATCTTAACTAACCCCGCCAGAAACTCTGCATTTGTGGAATTTGATCCAGGGGTTATCCACACTGGAAAGGAGCAGCTGCCAATCCAGCAGGCTTGTAACTCAGGCTCAGAGCTTGGCCACTTGCCAAGCTTGAGAGGGAGGAGATGAGGCTCCACAACCAGAGCTGCACTGGTTTTTATCAGACAGCTACACCCAGAGATTCAGCAGGTATACATTTCAGGAGGAAGCACAGGGACAACATTGAGATAGACACCCAACACCTTCATATAACAGCTTCACGGAACAACACAAGGCACGCAAGGTGCTTGTGACATTGCCAGCAAGGACAGATGGGTTCTCCTGGAGACAAGAAGCAGTCTGCAGTTTCTCAAAACAGCCAGATAACTTCTCCTGTTCCACTTTACACAACCAGAAGCAAATCCTTTGTGAAGCACTGTCTAACCTCCACACAAGGAGTAGGCAACTTTGGTTCCTCAAGATGCTTTTGACTACAATCCCCATAAGGCTCAGCCACAACAGTTAATTATCAGGAATTATGGAAGCTGCAGTATGAAACTACTGGGAGGCACCAGGTTGCCTGTCCCTGCTCTACAGACATGACCAATGTTCCTTCTTTGGCAGGGGCAACTACATTTTCCTGTTAGCGGCCAAGGGGCCACAGCAATCCAGTTTCCTCACATACTGTAAGGCTGCATAACAAATTATTACTTTTATATCACACTTTTCTTGCATGATGAAGCTGAATGCTGGGCCCATAAGATTCCCAGCCTGTCTCCCATCCAGCTGTTGACCAAACACAGACCTCTTTCTTCAGCAAAACAGCTGCATTATGTGTTTTCAGGTCACACACTGGACATCTCATATCATTTGGCACTAAAGCCTTCCTAGAGAGCATGTGCTCAGACAGCAGGAAGGGAGAATGGAGGCCGTGGAACAAACATGTTTTCTCAACAATCCCTTTGAACAGTAAGCTGGCAGTGGCCCTTTGTCTTCTTGGTACTGAGAAGGAGACAGCAGTGAAATCACACTGATTTGTCACTTTCCTTAAAAAATGAAATGGTGAGAAAAATTAGCCAAAACCCTGCAATTAAAACTGCTTCAGGGAATGGAACTGTCCTACAGATCACCACCTAGGTAGAGTCAGGGAACCCTTCCCAGCCTTGATTTAGTCTCTTAACTTTATGTGGCCAGGGTGAGAGCAGGATCAAAGCCCAAGGGGAGGCTCAGAAGGAGTTAATGGCCCAGAGAATTTTGTAGTTACCTGGGCATTTGAACTCCCAGGCCTAATCTAACACTATACCACACCAACATTCCAGAGAGAAAGAGTCACAGATTTAGACAACATGCAGAACTCTTGTTGGTTACATCAAGACCAACACAGAAATGGTCACTCACCAGTTGCCGTCTGGGCCAGCTTCTCCTTGGTTTTGAGAGCATGGGCCCGCTCTTCCTTGAGTCGCTCATCATCTTTGAGAAGGGCCACCAGCTGCTTGGCCTTCTCCCGTACGTTGACTCCTTGGTCCTTGCCATCACGATCAACATACTGGAAATCCTTTAGTGTTTGGATGGCATAGATGTTCTCCTTGCATTGCTGAGCCACACGCTCTGAGCCTGTCTTGATCAGGTATTCCATCAATGTCATGGCCTGGAAGAGGAAGGAGAGAGTAGATGCTCATTAACCACAGCAGAAAGAGGTTGAGGACCAGAACATGTGCTTAAGGGATGACAGCTGGATATCAGAGGAAAATCAGTGCTACTCTGAGCAGAAGTTACTAAGTATGCTCAGGTGGATCAGAATGAAGGATCTGTGGGTTCTTGATGAAGATGGTGTGACTACAGTTGCTTGTATTTAAACCAGGGTTTGGCAACACTGGAGGGTCTGAGGACCACTTTTCCACCACAAAACCCATTCTGGGTTGCACTGACCTTGAAAATATACAAAAACAGTGTATAATCAAAATCTGAAATGCTCAGAAATCTACTTCTACTTTCCCTTTGGGGGGCGGGGTTGGGTTGAACACAGGGAGTTGAACCTGTGTCCATTTTATTGTAACACAACTGCTCCTGGTTACTTGCAGGAGTGGAAAACACCTTTTTTCCTGATTCAGAAAAAAAACAGAGAGGAGATTAAAAAGCTCTGGGATTCCAAAAAAAAAAAAAAAAAAAATCCCTGGAGATGCATGTAACTCTTAATTTAAACCATTTCAACCCAAGAGTCAACACAGTATAATGGCAAAGTGCTGGACTGGGACTACAGAGAGCTATACTCAGATCTTCATTCAACTATGGAGTTCACTGAGTGACTTAAGACCTGTCAGCATTTTTCTTAGCCTTGCTGAGAAGGCAGACCATGGAAAATTACTGGCTGGGAAATTCAGGGAGCTATAGTCCAAACAAACAGTAGTAATTTTGCCAAGTTCTGCTTAATCTCTCTGGAGGAAAGATAAGAGTAAAAATGGAAGGAGGATACTGTCAGACCTCCTGCCATACATTGATCTGTCAGATGTATACTGAAATGGTGTATTGTAGTCACTGCAGGCGCAATGTCATAGATCTCCACCTCTTTGTAGCCGATTAAGCTAATCGGCTACAAAGTAGCCAACGTTACTTGATTATTGCAACAATGTATCTGTTTGGAGCTTGCCTCCGTTATTACAAAGTATCAGTTGGTTAATTGCTTTATTGACCATTGTTGCAACATGTCTGGTGAGGAGGAGAAGATCAGAACCGGAGAAAATGGAAGTGTTGAGCAGAGTGTTTTGGGCCTAAGAGCTACAACCTTTCCTTGAAATCTGTTCATCTTCCAAATGGACACTGGTCATCCAATTTAAATAATATGTTCTATGAAGAACCCATGAGCCCTGGGCTCACTTAAAAAGTATCCAGCATGGCACGTGCATGCTTATTTATATATATGTATATCCCACTTTTCCTCCTTAATCACAGCCCTATCCTACAAACCCAAGGTGGACCAAAATTAAGGGGCAACTAACAGTTTCAGATACATTGGTTCTTTAGAAAACATGACAACCAAGCAGAGGTTGAAAAGGTTACTTTCAGATTGCAACTCCCAGGTTTGTCCAGTCAGCACTGTCACCACTGACACTGGCTAGGGGAACTGAGGAATCAAAACCCAAAGAACAAGGGATGCAGCATCACAGAGTTGGGGCTTCTGCTTCTGACCATTACCTTATAGACGTGACGCCAATTCTTGCCATGGTCATTGAGGCGCTTCCAGATCATGCTCATGATTTCGGAGAAGGCCACCACATTGTAGGTGAGGTCAGCAATTTCAGACATAAGGGAGCTGGAGGGGCCCCATGGGTCATTTGATGTGGCCTCTCGCACCTTTATTTCTGCTTCAGAGTAGTTGTGGACAATGTTTTTCATCTGGCGGCGCAAGGAAGAGGTCGACATGGTGGCAACGGAGGTTGGAGCAGGCAGTGGGGAAAGCAAATGAGCTTTCCCCCACCCACCACAAGCTTCTTGATGATGCTTTTGGAGTGTGACTGGCTAATGTGGGGTGAGCAGGCTGCCCAGGTCAAGAAAAATTCCACTGATCCTTTAAAGTAATGAGTCCCCTCGATTCAAGCAGGAAAAAACCCAGCTTGCTTCCTGGGGCTCTCACAGCTGCTCCTATTCCATTCAGCTGCTCTCTCTTTCGTGTCGCGCTCCCCCTCCGTGGTCACCTAAGCACAGCAGCCATTTTGAGACACACCTGAAAAAGACAGAGGGAGAAAACTTTCACTCAAGAACAGGGAATCTTTCCCAGTCTATATGATAAGACAAGTGCAGAGAAATTCTGAAGACCATACTGCAGCGGGAGGGAACAAAAAGGTCAACATATTTTAATTAATTGATTAATTGAAATATTGATGTCCTGCCCTTTACCACAGGATCACAGAATTTTGTACAAATGAAACTGATTGATGCAATTATGCAGATTAAAACAATTTAGAACATTAAAAATTGTTTAAACAATCTAGAAAGACATTAAAAAATTCAACTGAAAAGAGCTTAGAAAGCTTAAAACAGTTTTAAAGCCAAGTGTATAAACACTTTGGCGTTAGACAGCTAGGCCCTAAAAGTTTTAGTAAGCAGCCACGTTTTTAATTAGGAGATCCAGCATGGTGTAGTCATTTAAGTGTTGGATTAAGACTTTGGAAATCCAGGATTCAAATCCCCATTCAACCACAGAAACCCACCGGGTTACCTTTGGCAAGTCAGATTCCCTCAGCCTCTCAGGAAAACAGTGGCAAACCCCCTCTGAATATATCGTGCCAAGAAGACACAGTGATAGGGTCAACTTAGGGTTGATATAAGTCAGAAACAATTTGAAGGCATACAACAACAGCAACACTTTTTTACTGATCTTCAAACAAAGCCAACATTGATGCCAACTGGCTCTCTAACTGGGGTGCCACTCTGGCACCCTCTCACAATGTATTGACCCCACTGGTGGGACACACAGGAGGGCTGCTTTAAGGGACATGTCAGCCATACATAGGGAGGGATGCTCAAGTATTTTAATTTAAAGGCTCTTATTACCAGTATCTAAGTCCGGGGGGAGATATTTAAACCTTTCAGAATGGGGAAACTACCCTTAGAAGAGCCACTAGTGGGAAAATGGAATGACCCTCTGGGGAAGCCCAGTTCCTCACTCCTGTTTTAATCTGTACTGATGGGATATATCATCCTTTTCCCCACAAGCTGTTGGAACGGATGTAGAATGGATTCAAATGCTGCATTTTTAATGGGGAATTAGGCCCCAAAACTTCCTTTTCATTCGGCCTGCCTCCAGGATGTACTTGGGAGGGGACTGCTTCCTCAAGGAAGGCCACGTTTAGGGCCAGTGGTGTTAACAGTCAAATGCTTTCCAGCAAACTTACTTTAAGTCCTTTGATCAAGTGGGACTGAATTCTATCACTTCTGTGAGCTCTTGTATGAACTGGGTGACCTGCTGATTAATGTTTTCTTGTTTTGCATCTTACCTCCTGAGAACTGGGAGGGAGGCAATGTCTTCCATAGGACACTGAAATCAGACCCGCCCTCAGACAAGCTCAGTTCTTTCTACTTGAGCCTGTATCAGGGTTGGGAAAGCTGTATCTGTGTGACACATAAAGCCCCTGGGCCCCACTGTTGTGGCATCCAAAGCTCCTGACCCTCCTCCCCCACTTAAGAAAAATGGTGCAATGTTCAAATGATTTTTTCACGCAAAAATTGGATTGGAAACACTCTCCCCCACCCTCTCCTTTTCTTGCTGTATACTGACCAAAACAGCAACCAGAAGTGATGCAATTTCTGCTCACTATTTTGGCTGAGATTGTTGTTGTTGGTAGTGGTGGTGTGTGCTTTCAATTTTTTGCTGACTTATGGTGACCCAAAGGCAAAGCTATCATGGCGGCTTCCGGGGCTGAGAGTGTGATGCGCTCAAGGTCACTCAGTGGGCTTCCATGGCCGAGTGAGGAAATGAACCCTGGTCTCCAAGGTCATAATCCAATGCTCAAAGCATTACACCAAAGCTTTCCAAACTTTTCATGTTGGTGACACACTTTTTAGACATGCATCATTTCAAGACACAGTAATTTCAGTAAATTCTAATAACAAAATATATGGGGACACAATATATTTCATGAAAACCTTTCATATATTTTTTAACAATATATGATTTATAAATAATAACATACATTTCCAAGATTTTAGATGACACACATACACATTTCAGGCAACACATTAATGTGTTGCGGCACATCATTTGGAAAGCAATGCACTATGCTGGCTCTTATTTGACTTAGATGCAGCCCCCCCCCAAAAAGGATGTATTTTCCTGGATGTGGCTTGCAGGAATGGTAGGGGAAACTAACCACACTCTTCTGCACTTGTCCACCCTTTGGCTACATGTTGCCCACATGGTTACCAAACCTCGCAGCAGAGCCCCAAGGTCTGGAGCCTTTAAAAGGAAACAGAACAGAAGCAGAGACTGTTGGGTCCGTGCTGCAACCTCTAACTATGGGCTTCCACTTTGCAATCCAAGGAAAGATCTCTCTAGACCCCTCAAAAGTGGCCAAGCAGAGGAAGCTTTCCCCTCTGGATGCATTGAACTTTAACTCCCATTAAGCCCTAGCCAGTTGTACTGCACTCTAAGACATGTGGAATGTCATTTGGGGGATGGCTGCTCTGGGGGCAACAAACACAGACACAAAAAGCCATTTGCTCCTTTTCTGGGCCATTTCCACTCTAGCCTGTTATAGTGCTATTATTCCACTTTCAACATCCTATGGAATCCTGAGGTTTGCAGTTTTGGGAGGGGCAGCCTTGCCCCTCCCAAAACGGCAAACCCCAGGATCCATAGGATGTTGAAAGTGGAATAATAGTGCTGTAATAGACTAGTGTGGAAATGGACCTAGTTATAGTGGAGACAAAATTGGACAGCAATTACAGGGAATGCAGGAGGAGCAACCAGAATGAGACCTATCCATCCCTTTCCCCTCCCCACCAGCCCTGTCTGATCTCCATCCAATGGCACACAGCATGCCCTCCAGCTAGGCTGCTGTGGCCCGGTCACCTTCATGGTCAGAACAGTCAAGGAAGTTTAAGGTGTTGGTTTTGGCAGCATTCCCTAGCAGCAGGCTCCAGGATCAACACTCAATTCACCCAAGCACATTTATTTTACATTCATAGCTTGCTCTTTTTCCAAAGAGCTCAGGGTAATATATACAGTTCCTTCTTTGCACCCTCGCCACTACAGTCAGTCCAAAACCAGGGCCGTGGAGACAGGAGTTAGAAGCAACGTTGGGTTTAGTCAGAGTCAGAGTCAGTAGAAATTCACTGACTTCAATTTCAGCTTCAAAATAAAAACTTTTATTGTTAAAATGTTTTAACAGTATATAGCAAATATATTGTTTTATACTTGCATCTTATACTTAAATAAAATTTTATATTCTATTAATCTAAGTAGCTTGATGATTCACTTGGTGGTGTTAAAATGCTTCATGCTACCATGAAAGAGTTGGACAGCAGAAAAATAGATGAGTCTGAGTTGAAGGTTTGAGGAACTAACCCCACCAACCTGGCCAAAACACAGTGAATAGATCAAGGTCACGCCAATAAGCCTTGGGGGTGAGCAGAAATCCGAAGAAAGATCTCCCAGGTCTAAATCCATAATCCTAAGTATTAAGTGCATCACTACTACCCTTTGCTCGTCCCTACTCTTCCCTTCTCTGTCACTTGCTGCATGCGCACCGGGCATTCTGCATTATGTCCTACAGCCCTCCCTGAGCTGGATTCCCTTGGAATTGTCAGACTACAATCCCCATCATCCCTAGCAGCACAGCCACGCTGATGTGCTTGATTAGTCTTCCCCGACTTGGTGCTCCCCCCACAGAGTTGTTTTGAGCTGCAACTTCCACTTAGCACAGCTGACAGTGTAGAATCACAAACAATGAAGTCTAAAACATCTGGAGGGCACCAGACAAGGGAAGGCTGTGCTTATTTCCACCTTCTCCCTCTGTTGTTGTAGACCGCCTGGAGTTCTTCTGAGCATGTAACAAACCTCATTCCCCCCTTTAACTATGTAATCTTAACCAGCCCAGTGTATTTGTGAGATTGGCAGAGGTATTTCTGGAAGATTAGAGATCTGACAGCCAGAGCTAGTGGAAGAGTAGAAGAAGGAGGAATGGAAAGTGAAAGATGTTTAAATCATGGTATCCATCTCCAAAGAGTTCTCTACTTCCTGAAGCCCCTCACCCTGCCTGACCCTAACACTCTTAAATGTCAGAAAGGAAGGAAGTCTGCATTTCTAAGGAATGAGTCACAGCAACCAGTGTTTGGAAGCTTCCTCCTTCCACCCTTTTCCGGTTTTGCTGAATATTGCTTTCAGCTGCAGATTCCTGGATTTGACAACTGATCACTAGAGCTTGGAAAACTGGATCATTCGAGCTTTTTAAAAACTGCAAATCCCAGAATGCTCCAGCCAGCCATGGGAATTGCCGTCCAAAAAAGTAACTTTTCCAAATCTCTGAAGAAGATGAAGTGAGGGAGGGGAAGTGATAAGAGATGTCTCATCTCTAAGAGTGCAAACATCAATTTCAAATTTCAATTCCATTCTTTGATTTCAGTTTCTAAGACAGTCAACACCAATTTCAGAGACTCTGAGGGAAAAATAACTTTCTTCCTGAAGTGTTTAATGAATTGGCAGTTTAGTAAAGAGAAAGAGGTAAAGCAGGAAAGGAAGGCCATTCAAAATGTTTGGGAAATATGGAGCAGTGCTACCCAAAAGCGGGGTCCATGAGCTATCAGTTGCTCATCTATGGCAAGTTTCTAGGAAACTTTGTGACTATGATAATATGGCTTCACTCCCTGGCACACTGGAAGGAAAACTGCTGGTCTACCATATCAGACAGCTTGATAATCTACGGTCCCAATTATTGCAAGCTGCCAAAATGGCTTTATGAAATGAAATACACACAAATCCAATATTCTCAAGTGTTCTGGGAAATCATGCATCCACCAGGCTTCAATTCCTGGTCAGCCATAAACAGTACAGTACAGAATCTCAGCCATAAACAGTACAGCACAGAATCCTCACAAAAGTGGGACAACTGCAAATAACTGCCCCATCTGCTTCCCCTCTCCTTCTCTGCCAGGGCTCTCCCCTTCCCATTCCTATGCAAAACGGAAAGAATGGGGTGCGGGGAAGGTTTCTAAGAGCTTTTCTTTCCTTGTTCAGAGTTCTCCCTTCCCCTTCCCATACATTTTGCCCCAGCATGAAGAAAATGAATGGGAAGGGGAAGGGGGAAACTCCCCAGAAGGGGAAGGCTCCTCTACCCCAC
The DNA here is from genome assembly GCA_948472985.1 of Iguana delicatissima. NCBI lineage: Eukaryota > Metazoa > Chordata > Lepidosauria > Squamata > Iguanidae > Iguana > Iguana delicatissima. The sequence goes on along the minus strand of CAOKZL010000410.1, from coordinate 743,321 downwards.
TTCCTTCCATTTTGCCTCAGTTTGAGATCTCCATACTGGGACAAAATGAAGGAGAGGAGGAAAACTGGGAGGAGGGGAAAGCATACATGCTCCCAAATAATCAAATTCGCAAACGTCAAACTCATGAAGGTGGAGGGAGAACTGTATAAGGGAATCCAGAGAGAAAATATGATGCAGTGGTTTAATAATGTTTATTAATAGAATAATTACATTTATGTACTGGTGATTTTCTCCAATGAGCTTCCAAGAAGGATGATGGAAGCGTCAGTCCAAAACCAGCTGGGGGCCACATGGTCACCAGCCCTGCTTCTTGTGCATTTTGACTTCTTCCTGAAGAAGTCCGCCAGCTTAGGATCTCAACTCTCAAAGACTTGCTTTTTCTAGACAGATATAACTCTAGCTCAATAGAATTTTCATAGTTTTCTGCATGGCCTTGTCTCAGCTGGCTCCTCCTTGTCATGTCTCAACTGTGTTTTATGCAATTGAAAACTCTGTTCCTAGTCTTGAGAATGATCATATTGAAAAGGCTGAGGCTAATACATTCCTGTAAACCAGCCTTCTGTAGCCTGGCCCCTTTTGGATGTGTTAGACTACAACTTCCATCTTATTAACACTCACGCTGGCTGGGAATGATGGAATTGCAATTCTACCCCAACTCACACCAAAACACATACCTTCAGAATTATTGTGAAGAACCTATCCATACTAAAGGCTTTCCACACACACACACACACACACCATGCTCCCAATGAACTAGCATTCAAGGTCAAAGATAGTTTTCTAAGAAGAAAACTCTGGTTATTGACATTCTTTCACTTCCCAACTGTTTATGTAGCTTCTTCTTTGTCTTTCCTTATTCTCTTACTACCCCTCCAGCAGTTGAAAAATCAGCAACCTATGAGTGGAGAATGGTTCTGCAGATGAAATCAAGATTTCAGCTCCTCTCATTCAGGTTCCAACATCTCATATTTGATCAAAACTACTGAACAGGGAAAAATCAGTGTCTCACGCCAAAAAAAAAGTTTAACGCTAAACCAGTGTTGGGAAACCTGTGACCCTCCAGATATTGTTGTCCATCCTCTCTCATCATTGGTACGCTGGTTATAGCAGCTGTGGTTCAGCAACATTTGGGGGACTTCATCTTCACCAGCCTTGGATTAAATGGTGGTAAACAACTTTTCTTCACTAAATGAGGAAAATTACTGGGTGGATTTGGAGAAGAAATAATCCTGAATTCATCTCCAATGGAGATAAGAAGAAATAATGCCATTATCACCAAATGAACCCTCTATTGCAGACAGTGTGGATTACAATCCAATTAGCCCCAGACCTTTTTAATTTAACATTATCAACAGACTGCAACAATGCCTCTGACTCTGACAAAGGCACCAGAAAGCACTGCATTCTTCCTCTCATATTATGCGTACCAGATCCAAGAGAGTCTATACAGTAGTATCAACCAGAACTGACAATACTGGGTTAGATAGAAGAGTAGTCTGGTTAAGGCAGCTTCATCTGGCAGTTTTTACAGAATCTGGTTTACCATATAGAGTACAATACATAAATCTCTAGGAATTTCAGTGTATTTTTTCAAAACAACTCTCATGTTTCTAAGTATCAGGGCTCAACAGATGAGCTGCTTTTGTGGGTCAGTAGTTTTTAAATCACAGCTATCCCACCTCCCCTCACTTCCTCCTTAGTCACTCTGAAACTTCATCAGATGTCTTCTACACCACTGCATCAATATATCCCTTCCGAAATGGAACCTTTTGGTGGACTTTAACTGTAGACCGCTTTGGAAGCTAAACTTGACTGAAACAGAATATACAAGAACAAACAAGTAATAGATGTGTGGCAATACATGCTTTTGACTTTGCATGGTTCCCCTCCCAGATGTATGGTTCCCCATGCATTTTGGCACTATCATTGACTCACATCATTTCTTTTACCACAAATGCTATGCCATTCTTTGTGGGAAACCATGGATGTGCACCCACAGAAAGTTTTGTAAGAGCTATGCTGGTTGAACAACTTTTATAAGAGTCTAAGATGTTTATAGGCACACAGTATAATTTGTTTCACCTACAAAATCTAGTTTCTCATCTTGCAGAGTTTATTGTCCTTGCACAAAGAGCTGTGCTGACCAGTAACAGAGATTTGCATTTTATAACAGTTAGAGGAAAACTCAGCATAAACTCCATATCTGTGTTTGTTTTCCAAAAATATTTCTAGTCCTTGAGGCTGCAGAGAGATGGCAAACTGAGCAGTACTTAATAAAGCATCAGAAGTCATATATCTAGATTTGTGATGTTCTATCTTGTTTTCATTCCATTATATGGAGCTAACATAGTAGTTGGAACATACAAAAGTTACTCTTTTGGACTTCCACCTCTGAATATAGCAGCTAGCATGGTCAGGGATTCTGAAAATTAACCTAACCTTTTCAGACTTTGGTAACCCTTTTCAAACAGGATGGACAGCCACCTACTGAGGACAAGCCAGCTATGGATCTCTTGCATCAACCAGAAGGGGTGAACTGTACTGGACGGCACCAAGACCCTCTATGCCTTTAGTCCAGCATTGCTAATACCCACTGTTTAATCCTTCTGCATGATGGAAGTATATCTCAGCAAGTTCTGAGGCATCTTTCACAAAAGGGAAGGGCAAGGAGATTCAGAGACAGTGGTTGTTGTGCTTTAAGTAGCTTCTGATTTATGGTGATCCGAGGGTGAACCAATCATGGGCTTTTCTTGGCAAGATTTATTCTGAGTAGGTTTGCCATCACCTTCTTCTAAGGCTAAGAAGATTGTGACTTGGCCAAGGTCTCCCAGTGGGTTTCAGTGGCTGAATGGGGATCTGAACTTTGGTCTCCCAGAGCCCAACACTCAAACCATTACACTGGCTTTGTACAACAGTATTTGATGAAAAGGGAATACAGTTCTTGCTGCTGTGCAAGCACTGGTCTGCAAAGTTTACATTCCCCACACACGCCCACAGCACCACCACCAAAAGAATATCTCTGATCACACATTTATTAGCGTGGCCATTTCACTAACATCAAGGGGCCTTTATACTAACTAGATAGTGTATGTTTCCACCACTTGTTAAAGCAGTTTTTTCCCTGACCTGGTGCCCTTTGGATATATTGTGCTAACTCCCACATCCTCATCCAACATGGGCAATAACAATTTAAGTTCAGCACTTCTGGAGGAAAGCAGCTTGGCAAAGGCTAAGCAGCACATAAGAGAGGGAATTTTTTTTCCAGTGTTGCTTATTCCTGTTTCACTTCTGCTTCACTTTTATTGCCCAACTCTTGCCTTGCCACAACCCTACCCTTGCCCCAGAAACAAGTATGTACTAATCTGAGTTTCACACTCAGCACAACCCATGAAACTTCTGTCTGCTTAGACAGGTAAAGTACTAGAACTTCCCAAATCTTAAGTGTATTGCATGATTTTTGGGAAGAAAATTTTTTCATAAGATGTATTTGCTCTTTCTTTATAGAAAGAACAAGACATTCATAAACTGGTAACTGAGCAAACTTCATGATTCATGTAGGTAAACAGTTTTAAAATATAACATACAGGAACCACTCAGGTTGGCACAGTGATTGAACTTCCCAGTGAAACATATGATGTTATTTTAAATGAGCCAAACAAAATGTTTTACTGTTGTGTTGTTTTATTATAGCTCATACTTTATTTACTCCCGTAATCTTGGAATTTACTTTTTTTTTAACAAAAGAAAAGTGGTCTAAAATGTCATGAATAAATAAATAAAAGGCAGTACCTAAAGCCAAGGGTTGGATCCAAAACTGGAAAAGTTACTTCTTTAGACTACAACTCCCAGAATATCCCAGCCCCAATGTGGCTGCACTAGCTAATGGGATTCTGGGAGATGCAGTTCAAAAGTAACTTTCCCAGACTCTGGCTGGATCCTAGTTCCTGTGATGACTTCTTGGCCTCAACATCCAGTCTCTGTTGCATTACAACAATACTGTATATGCCCTTTATGTCATATTTATCATATGTCATAGGAATTTCTATGGCTCTTTACATAGAAAATCAGCCTGGTTAATCTTCCAAACTGATAATCCTCCAAACCATTCTAAATTCAGGCAGTATTTTTAACAGTGGGTCAATGAATCACTTCTTGAAAAACGGCAAGCATAAGTTTAACATGCCATGCCTTCAGATTTCATTTTTACCACATTATTTCTTAAAGTCAAATATTTTCAAACCTATCTTCCTTTTAAACAGTTAATTTTGACTTAGTAGATAATATATTTTTATTTATCCTAAGCTATCAAATCACCTTATGTTGAATTGCTAGTGATCATTAGACAAAGTGTCACATACTCCAATGAAGGTTAAGCAAAGATACAGCTGAACTGCAAGTCCACAAATCCAGGGAGGTGCAAGTGAAGGGAATGCTACTAAATCTCAATGAGCAACTATACTCCGAAAATTTCACCTTAAAAAAGGCAGTCCAAGTTTCTAGCTCTTATGCTGGGGGGGAAATATTTATTTTTTCAAAGTGGTTCAGTCATGGAGTCCAGGTATGAAAATCAATCAAAATGTACTTTGAGCAGTTCCTCTGCATCTTTCACTGCCCACAAGCATACTATTTTCTGAACTGCCTGCCCCTTCTGTTCCTCCAGTCTAATCCCACAGGTCTTGCCCTACACTATTCCTTCTCCCTTTTGTTTGAAATAAGGCCTAGCTCATATACTGCAAGATGGAATGTAATAATAAATAAAAAGAATGTCTCTAAGCACATGCAGAATGTGACTGTGCTTTGCTGCAACCAATACAACAAAACTAAAATTCAAGAGAAGACTTTTCATAAGGAGACCCTCTGAAGTAATTTCTCAGTAGACTCAAACTCTAGAAGTATGTTCAGAAAGCAATCACAGCATGGTCTCCAATTTCTCCTCACCTTCTCTGTGAAAAGTCAGGACTAGAAGGGCAGGAAACATTTTAACCAGCAACACAGGCAAGAGGATCTGAAACAGCTCTGACAGGCAGAAAGTCTCTCTCCTCTTGTTTTCAGGATGCAGACAAGCAAAGAATGTTAGGGAAGCCAAAAGATGCTGGTGTTAAAACATGTGGAGAACATTCTCCAGCTGGCAAGGTAAGCTAGCAAAGATCTAAATAACAGCAACTTAAATACCATGTACTTGTGGTACCCTCCTCTAAGAGGTTATAAGATCTCCCTCACCTGGTCAAACCCAACATCCACTATCTTCAGCAATGGCTATTTGTATATTCTTGTACAGCTCATAAGTGGAACCAAGGGAAAGAACCATCCCTTATTATTTATTAACAGTGCAGAGTTATCAAAGTATATTATCCAGGTACATAGATTAGTTTGCTGAAAATTATATTGGCTATCAGCCACTGAAAGGTTTCATATAGTTTTAAGACATCCATATAAAACACACAGTTTTAAGCCATCCAAAGGCAGCTGCTGCTATCACCATATCTGCACTAATGAATTTATAACATGGACTTTGCTGTTTTCATTGCATTATTTCTCTAGTAATTAGGAGAGGCGGCAGAACATCATATTTCTCTGCTTTCTCCACATCTTTTGTTGTTTTGTAAAGCCTCTAAAACACCTTCCTAACATTTTTACTCTAAATTAAAACCAAGCAAACATTTTAGTGGAAGTTCAAAGATGTAAAGCCTGTATTTCACTCAACAGCTCTTCTTCTTAGCAATTTGGCACCAATACAAATTGCCTCACATGCTCCACATCAGCTGCACTCTATGGAAATCGGAGTGTTCCCCCTCCCGCCCACTCATGCCAGGCACACCTTGCCCCGTGAGGAGATCTTTGGGAAACCAATCCAACTCCTGGAATGAAAGAGTAACAGCAAAGCCTAACAAATACGAAAGGGAACGCGGGCTGGACTGCCCATCAATTCCAAATATCATTCCCCATGGTGCTCTCCCACATTTCCGCATCCATTTTAATCTGCTGAAACCAAGCACTCACCTGGATGACACGATCTTGGTGTTCTTTCTCTCACCGATTCCCTAAGCAATGCTCCTGAGGTTCCTCTCTTCTAGGCCCCGGATGTATTACAGCTTTAAGCAGGTAGATGGATGAACAGCGGTACCACCAGAGCCCCCTGGGTCCACAGTAGGCGTTTCAGCCTCCCCACTTCCCCCAACCAGGGGGCATAGCCAAAGCTTTTCTTTGAAAAATGGGGGAATCTTGAAAAGCTGGGTGGGGTAAGAACAGTCTACTGTTTGCAAATGGTCTCTGGAGAGGGCTTTAGCAGGGCAAGGAAGAGGATCTGAAACTGTTAGATATTCGGGGACAGAATAAGAGAAAGAGACCAGAGGAGCAGAGGGATTTATCCTCTTGGGGGGTGGGGGAGAAAAAGAAATTAAGGGCAAGAATGCTAACAAGGAGGGGGCTCCTCCGAAGCTGCACGGGGTTAGAGGCTAGGTTCAAAGGTCACCGACAGAGGAAAATCAGAGATCGCTCCAGGGTTGAGCCTGAAGGTCGAAGGTCAGGAAAAACCCTCTCTCCGGGTCAGGAACCAGAGTGGATTCCGGCTCAGGCTGCGCGAAGGATGAGCGGGGAGGAAGAAACGGGGAAGAGGAGGCAATTCACCCTTCGGTCCTTTGGAAAACCTCGGCCTGGCTCACTCTCGGCGAGAACTCCGCCGCGGGCTCCCCCGTCTCCCTGGCAATGCGGATAAATCTAGGCGAGGGGAGAGCCGCTCTACCTGCTCTCACTCTATGGCCCTCCCGGAGGCTCCGGGCCCCTCTCGACGCGGGGGGGTAAATGCGGCGGTAGCGCCGGGAGGACTCCCCACAAAACGGAAGCGGAAGCCAGGCTTCCGCAACTTCCGCCTCCAGGTTGCATCAATTTCCGCTCGCACCCTTCTTTGGCGACCGCATCTATGACCGCCACTTCCTGTATCATAGAGATAATGAGTGAGGAGTGTCGTGGAATCTAGAGATGAGGAGGAAAAATAGGCGTGGAGAGGGACAGAAAGGGTGCGACCATAGAGATACGAACGGCAGCGTTTCGCAAGGACTTCTCTCCCAGTTTCCATTGGATCGCTCCCGTAGGCGCGGCAGAAGCACGTTTCACCTCCTGCTCCTCCTCCTTCTGTTTATATCCCGCCTTTTCCCCAGGTCGCGGCTGAAGGCAGCTGACAACAGCTAAAACAAATACAGCTCAAAAACTGCAACATACAAAAGTTAAAAACGTAATTAAACTGCCAAAAAAATATTAAAAGCTGTTAAGAACAATAATTAAACAGCAAATAGAAAATCCAGAACATGATATAAGTCCATCTCTCCTTCAGCAATCAGTGTTCCAAAGCCCACTGAAAGTAAAAGGTCTCCACTTTCTCGCGGAAATATTGCAAGGAAGGCGCCAGTCCAGTCTGCCTGGGAAGGGAGTTCCAGGGCCTGGGGGCAGCCACCCAGAAGGCCCTCTCCCGTGTCCCTGCCAGAGGTATCTGCCAGTACAATGGGAGGGAGAGAGGAATCTCCTGGGAAGATCTTGAAAGACAGACAGGGTCCCGTGGGAGTCCTTCAAATAACCCGGTCCTGAGATGTAGAACAGCTACTGTGCACCAGAACTCTACACTGTGTCTTGTTTATTTACATTGCACATGTTCAAATACATTTCCCTCTGGAAGTGCTGTTGCAATTTTGCCAGAGAGCAAAGAGCTTTGTGGCACCCTAAAGTGGCTTAAACATTCATCCATTAAAGTCCTTACCTTATCCGACGCAGGACTTATTGTGACATACCTTTCTCTCCAGTGAGCCGGAGGCTGTGTATATGGCACATCGTCTCCTCACTCTGTTCTCTTACTGCAATTTAGAAGAGGGGCTAAGGTTTGGCTGGATCGCCAGCCAAAAATCATCTATGCGACACATCTTGGGGGCATGCTAAAATGTTGTTGTTGTGTGCTTTCACGTTGTTTCCGACTGATGGCAACACTGAGGCAAACCTATCATGGGGTTTTCTTGGCAAGATTTGTTCAGAAGAGGCTTGCCATTACCATCCTCTGAGTCAGAGAGAGTGTGACTTGGCCAAGGTCACCCAGTGGGGTTTCATGCCCAAGTGGGGATTTGAAGCCTGGCCTCCAAAGCCATAGTCCAAAGCTCAAACCACCACACCATGGTGGCTTTTAGTCTTGTTAAATTTCTCTCTCCTGTCCTCCAAGGGGCCAAATCTGGTAAGCAGTTTACAAGCAGAAAGTTTGTACTTCATTAACTCTGAGGCAGATGAGTGTTTTTTTAATGTAAAAAAAACAAAACATGAGGACATTTTTTTTACACGAATAAGACAGATCTCTCCTCTGACTGCTCAGAAGTGGGCCCCACTTGCATAGAAGCAGCTTTGCTTTAAAAAACAGCAGGTTCCCTTCATTGTATTGCGTAGGCAGCTCTCAGTTCTACCTCTGAGGAAAATAGTAATGAAAACATCCAGCCCTTAAAGCCATCCTTAAGAGTGTTCCAATTAAGCCTACCAATTATATTTGAAATCAGAGTACAAACATTAGTGGGTGGAAGATCCAATAAAAACCATAGTACATTGCATTGATTCTATATTTTTCTCTCTGTAACACCAATATGGTATTGTCCTCCAGTCCTCTTGAGCTAAGAACCAATTGGAGCTGCTATACAGCTTGCCAAAGGACCTCCCTACCCAGGAGGACCTTCTATACATTTAAGGAAGCAAGGCTCCCATTTCTATAGCTGAAGGTTTATTATGAGATTTCATGGAGTGGATGGATTGGGGTCCTAAGAAAACCCTATGAAATCCATGAGGTTGCCATAAGTTGACAGGCAACCTTGAGGCGCATACACACACAGTGATTTCATAAAGCCACTTCTGCCTCCTATGTATTGAAGAATTTCATAATGAAATCAAAAGAAAAAAAGGTTAAATGATAGATGTTGCCAAAGTGAAGAGTGCACCGAAGTCAGAATTCTGAAACTCTTTATTTTTTGTTTTACAAGTTTAAATTTTTAATTAGATCTGAAGAAGCCTCCATTTGTTATAACAGGCAGACACTTTTTATCATTTACAAACCTTATGAAACAAAATACCTGAAGTCTCTTCTGCCAAACATAGATCTTGTTTCTTTCATCCTGCTTTATGCATCCGCACACATTCCACTCAGAAAACCCCATGGGACTCAAGTGCAAGTTTTTCCTTTTAAGGGTCCTTACTGTCATCTTGTATGATTAGCTGAAGAAAACTGAGGCAACAGTTGGTCCTGCTATGCCTGAAATTCTCACAGAACTACAGTTCTCAGCCTAGGACTGAATGACTAGTAAAGCATCTCCTTAGAGAACTGCATTTGATCTTTTAGAGGGAAAACTTCCAAAGTGACAATATAATACTTTTAGTAGATTCAACAAAAGTGTCACGTAGTGCAAGCTTTTGAGCCTGGCGTAACTCTTATCAGGATGGTTGCTAAACAAAGCTTGGTGAGGATGGTAAGTTGATCATTTATGAAAGCCTCAAGACAGAAACACAAAAGGAGTTACAGAGGAGTTACACAGACATGTGATTTAACCTAAATCACGTGTAAAACCTGATTGCAGATGTACCTGGAGCAGGACCAGAGAGAGAGATGCTGTTTTTGTAAATATAGTTACTGGATTCTGCCCACCCTCCATTAGAACACACAGTCCCCTGAAATACAGAGAGGAGCTGTAGAGAGGCACAGTGGATCTTTGTAATATTAAGTCTGCCATTAATTTTGCAAGTGGCAGGGGAAAAACAGGTTGCTTACCTGTAACTGTGGTTCTTCGAGTGGTCATCTGTGCCCTCATACATTAGGAGCTTTCGCACCTGCGCGGTAGCGTTCGGAAGATTCTAGAGCTCGTTAGCTTTGGCGGGAACCCCTCCCCCACGCCGGTACTGCGCATGCGCCTCCCGCCAACTAACGGTCTCTCCTCAGTTCTGGTCCGCCGAAGCAGATGGGACCTAAAAAAGAGGGGAAGGCAGGGCGGGGATGTATGAGGGCACAGATGACCACTCGAAGAACCACAGTTACAGGTAAGCAACCTGTTCTTCTTCTTCGTGGTCTCTGTGCCTCATACATTAGGAGACTGTGTAGCTTACCAGTAGGATGGTGGGTCAGGTCCCAGATCCTAGAGCACAGAAGACAGCACAGCACGGCCGAACCGGGCATCTCTCCTGGAACGGCAGTCGAGCCTGTAGTGGTGCACGAAGGTCGACGGCTGGGACCAGGTCGCCACACGGCAGAGTTCCGACAGGTCGACGCCTCGCAGGAGGGCAGCAGATGTCGCCACGGCCCTGGTGGAGTGGGCCCGGAGCAGGTCTGGCGGAGGCTTCCTGGCAAGCTCATACGCCAGTTGAACAGTCTGTATCACCCACTTAGAGAAATGCTGGGTGGATACTTTGTGGCCTCTCCGGTGCCTGCCATAACAGACAAACAGGTGGGGTGTCTGTCTGTAGGCTGTAGTCCTGTCTTTATAGAAGGCCAGCGCCCGACGCACGTCTAGGGAGTGGAGGGAACGCTCCAGAGGTGTTGTCGGGCCCGGGTAGAAGGCCGGCAGAATGATGTCCTGGCTGAGGTGGAAGCTGGACACCACCTTCGGCAGGAAGGAGATGTCAGGTCGGAGGACCACCTTGTCGCGATGAAAAACTAAGTATGGTTCATCGCACCGTAGCGCCGTCAACTCTCCCGCCCGCCTGGCAGAGGTGACGGCCACTAGGAACGCGGTCTTCATCGCGGGGCAGCCTGTCGTCCGTCGTGGCCATGGGCTCGAAGGGCGGCCTCGTCAGCTGGGACAGCACCAATGACAGCGACCACGGCGGTCACGGCGGCGATACCGGCGGGTAAAGGTGCTGCAGGCCCTTCAGGAACTGCTTGACGGTACCGTCCCTGAAGAGAGCGGCCGACGGGGATCGTGGAGGCTGGTATGCCACGATCGCGGCGAGGTAGACCTTGAGCGACGGGAAGGCCAGGCCCTGTTGCCGGAGATGGAGGAGGAAGTGGAGCACGGTACGCAGGGTGACAGGTGATACAGGCTCTCGACGTTCCTCGGCGAAGACCACAAAGCGCTGCCACTTGTAGTGGTAGTTCCTTCGTGTGGACGCCTTCCTGGCCGCGGTCAAGACGTTCCCGATGGCCGGATCGTCTAGGGCGATATCCTCCAGGCATGGAGGGCCAACACCGGCAGGTCCGGGTGCAACACCAGTCCGTCGGAGTGGGACAGCAGGTCCGGTACTGTTGGAAACCTGAGAGTCCTGCCCCGGGCAGCCTTGATCAGGGGTCCGAACCAGTGCTGCCTCGGCCAGTATGGCGCTACCAGGATCGCGTCTGCCTGGTCCGCGATGATCTTCGCGATCACGCGGACCAGGAGCGGGAACGGAGGGAAGGCGTAGATCAGCCCTTCGTCCCACGGAAACTGGAAGGCGTCGCCGATGGAGCGACGATCGTGGCCGGTCCTCGAACAGAACAGGCGGCACTTCGCGTTCTGGCTGGTCGCGAAGAGGTCGATGGTCGGCTCACCCCATCAGTCCCGAAGCATCCGGAAGGCCTCGTCGGACAGGGACCACTCGTGATGGGAGGTGGTGTCCCTGCTGAGGGCGTCTGCCGTGGTGTTCTCCTGCCCCGCCAGGTGAACCGCCACAGGGTGTATCCGGAGCGGGACGCACCAGTTCCAAAGTTCGAGTGCGATGCCCAGCAGCGTGGTGGAGTGCGTCCCTCCTTGTCTGTTCACGTAGCAGACCGCCGTCGTGTTGTCGGTAAGTATCAACACCATGCGGCCCGTGACCAGGTGTTGGAACGCTCTCAAGGCCTTGTGGATCGCCAACAGTTCGAGAGAGTTGATGTGGAGGAACAACTCGTCGTCCATCCACCGGCCTTGGACCCAGAGATCCCCGGTGTGTGCTCCACAGCCGAAGAGCGAGGCATCCGTCGTTATCGTGACCGACGGCCTGGGTTCGCGGAACGGCATGCCTGACAGCAAGTTCCTGTACGACTGCCACCACAGGAGTGATCGGCGTACCTGTTGGGGCAGGCGGTATCGGCGGCGCTGGTCGTCCCTGAGTGGATCGAAGGCCCTGACGAACCAGTGCTGGAGCGGCCGGGCGCGTGACCTGGAGAGGTAGGTTACGGCGGTGGTCGAGGCCATGTAGCCGAGGAGCTGTTGGACCCTCCTCGCTGACACCGTCGAGGCCTCGAAGGTAGCGGATGCTGCCCAATGAAGCGTCCGCGCCCTCTCATCTGGGAGGAAGGCCCTTGCAGATACCGAGTCGAGGGTCGCCCCGATGAAGTTGAGAACCCGGGTGGGCTCGAGATGGGACTTCTTGGGGTTGACCCTGAGTCCGAGCCGAGTGAGAAGGGACAAAGTCCGATGAATGTCCCTGTACAGTTTCTGTCTGCAGGACGCCACCAATAGCCAATCGTCCAGGTAAGGGTAGACGGAGACGCCTTTCGTCCGCAGGAAGGACACGACCGGAGCCATGCACTCGGTGAACACCCTCGGTGCGGTGGAAAGCCCGAACGGTAGCACCCGGTACTGGTAGCTGGTGCCGTCGATCGCAAACCGAAGGTATCTCCTGTGTTGCGGGCGGATCGAGATGTGGAAATAGGCGTCTTTGAGGTCTATGGACGCAAACCAGTCCCCTCGGCGGAGGAAGGGGAGGATCGACGGCAGCGTGACCATCTTGAACCTCTTGGGGCGGATGTATTCGTTCACCCATCGGAGGTCTAGGATGGGCCGCAGGGATCCGTCCGCCTTCGGCACCGTGAAGTACCTCGAGTAGAAGCCGGTGGTCTTGGCTGAAAGCGGGAGCCTCTCGATTGCTCCCTTCTCGAGGAGGGACTGGACCTCTTCCAATAGAGCCGAGCTGGAATAGTAGAACCCCGTGGCGGAATAGCCTGGAACTGGATGGCGTCCCCAGACGGACGATGGTAAGTACCCAGGAGTCCGCAGTGATCTCCCGCCAGCAGTCGAGGTGCCTGGCCAGGCTCGGGTGGTGGAACAGTTCTACTGGAAGGGCGAAGAATGGCACAGGTGGAGTCCTGCAAAGGCCGTCAAAACCGGGACTTCGCTCCCGAGGACGACTTCTTGGACGACGAAGATGGGCGTCATCTGGGAAGCCTCCTGGAAGCCGAAGAGGTCGACGGCCTCGACGCGGTCGACCGCGGCTGGTACGCCGATGAAGAGGAGGACCTTCTCCACGTAGGCCTCGGCTGGAAAGAGCGGCGAGACGGGGCAGGCTGGTTTATGCCCATCTTCTTCGCTGTCAGCCGGGCCTTGACGAGGTGATCCATAGCCTCGTCGGTGGAGGTGTGGAAGAGCCCTTCGCCGTCGAATGGTAGGTCTTCAATACCCCCAACGGCTGTCCTCCTGGAGCCCACAGGACCAGAGCCACGCATGGCGTCGGAGGGCTACGGCACCGACCATCACCCTTGAGGTAGCCTCCACGGCGTGCCTCGAGGTGGCGATCTGCTGTGTAGCCACCGCAACGGCCTCGCCGAAGATCTGTGTGGCTGAGGTGCGTGACTCCTCCGGCAAGTCAGCAAGGAGCGGGGCGAGTCGGTCAAACAGGTTCCGATGGTACGCCGCGAGGCATGCCATCGTGTTCACCGTCCTGACCACCAGGGACGATGCCGAGTAGAACCTTCGGCCGAAGGCATCGAGCTTCTGTCCTTCACGGTCCAGAGGGGTGGTATGAGCTCGATTGCCTCCCTTCGTCTGTGCCGACTCGACCACAATAGAGTTCGGTACAGGGTGGTGGAGAGGAACTCCGCGTTCTCCTTCTGTGTCCTGTACAGATGTTCTAGCCTATGAGGAATAGGCTGTGCTGACGCCGGCTTCGTCCACAGCTGCTTCATCGCGTCCACCAGGGTAGGCAGGAACGGCAGCGGTGCGGTCGACGGTGGGCGGGCTTCCAAGTACTGGAAGACGGGGTCCTGGGCTTGGGGAGCAGGTTCGGTCACCTTCAGGCCAAGGGCTGTGGCCATCCGGAGGAGGATCGCGGAAAACTGGCGGACGTCCTCCGGTGCAGACTCCGGGCCTGGCTCTCCGAACCCCAGCGGTGGGGATTCATGAGAAGAAGGGGTGGACTCAGCAGAATCAGAGTCCGAGTCATAGGAGTCGCCAGATGGTGATGGCGACCTCTCTGCCTCCTTCTCCTCGGCCGGCCCAGGGGCCGGAGTTGCCAGGGTAACAGCCGGAGCTGCAGGTTGCGTCGTTACCGATACGGCCGATGTCGTGACCGGTATCGGAGTCACCTGCAGGGGCATGACCGCGGGCCTAGGACAGTGTGCCGCCTGCGTGGTGGAAGTCGCCGCTACCGCCGGCTGGGCCACGGTGGACTGTGGCGTCGGTCGGGTAGCTGTAGCCGTCGTCCGCGGCGGTGGAGAAACAGCCCTGTAGCGGGGTGAGGGCTCTGGGGACCGACGGCGACTCGGCGAGTGACGCAGGGGTGACCTCTCATAGTGGGGGTAGTGAGCCTCCCGCGGTGGCGAACGAGACCGGCGACGAGGCGACCAGTACCTTGGGTCTGGGTGGCACCGGTCCCTGTAGGACGGCGAATACGAGGTAAGAGCCGGCCGGCTCGCGCCACACCTGCTCCTGGGCGTACCTCCGAGGTAGGCAGGAGATTGCGCTCTCACCCGAGCGACACCTCTCCAGGCGCATCTCCCAATATCGCGGGGATGGAGGCCTGGCCCGCTGCTCCGGCGAGCGAGATTGGTCTCGTCGAGATGCTGGGCGCTGCCTGACCACAGCCTCCTCTCGGCGTTCTGCCGAGGGTGGACGGCGACTCGGTGGAGTGATCTCCGCGACCAGCTCGGGCAGTTGAGGAGGCGAGGCCTGCACGACCTGCTCCTCATCCGACACCTCGAGGACTTCGTCTTCCTCTGGAGGCTCCTCTTCCACGGGGAGCTCCATCAGCAGAGGTTCCTCGGCGGGGTGGGTGGGTGGTGGAGTCGGGGGTCGCACCACCGTCGGTGGAGAGCGCCGTTTCTCCTTCCTCTTCTTCTTCTTACTCTTCTCCCCCAAGCTCTCGGTGGCTGGGCGCTTCTTCTGAGCCGCAGTCAACGGCCTGGAGGAGGAGGTTGAGGCCTGCGAGCCCTCAGGGTCCTCACGTGCCCGAGTTGCCGAGATCTTCGGTATCCTCGGCAACTTCATTATCGGTACCGAGCCCGGTACCGATGCCGACGAGGTCGAGGGCACGGCAGCCGCCGCTGCTGCCGAAGAAGAAGAAGAGGACGGGCGTTTCTCGGCCATCGTCTCAGGGCCTCGTGCACGAAGAGACTCCTCCTAATAGTGGGATTTAAGCCTTGCCGACCTGTTGTGGAGAGTCTGATGAGTGAACTCCCTGCAAATGGGGCAGGCCTGAATGTTATGCCCCTCACCCAAACAAATCAGGCACTTAAGAGTGTCGGTCAGAGAGAGCGAACTTCCTTCCACAGGAGGCGCAGCGTTTGAAAAGAGCCGACATAAACCGAAGGCAAGGCAAGAAAAGCAAAGTCCGAGAACGCCAAGACACAGTCCGAGATCCAAAATCGTAGTCAAAGCCAGAAAGGTGGTCAAACCGATCAAGAAGTACCAAAACCAAGTCCGAAATCCGTGAGGGGTAGTCAAAAGCCAAATCCGAAGTTGAAAACACGTAAAGCAGAATCGAAAAAGCAAGCCAACAAGCAGAACCTTCTGTACGCTGAGGCGGACAAGAAAGAACTAAGGAGAGACCGTTAGTCGGCGGGAGGAGCATGCGCAGTACCGGCGTGGGGGAGGGGTTCCCGCCAAAGCTAACGAGCTCTAGAATCTTCTGAACGCTACCGCGCAGGCGCGAAAGCTCCTAATGTATGAGGCACAGAGACCACGAAGAAGAATGGCTGTTTGTGCAGTTCTCTCACAGATGGAGTAATGGTTGGCATGGCTAAATTAAACACGTTTAAAGGTTCCTCTAAGCACACATACACAGAAAACAACATACTGGAACTGTATAGATATAACGGGTTGGCTTACTTTGTTAAAAAAAGGAGGGTCAGCTGTCTGAAATGCTATAATATTTGAATGAATCAGCCATTGGTAGCATTATTTTATCCCACAGCCCAGGTTGAATTCCCTTATCAGCCATCAACCTCATTGGGATGGTCAACTTCTTGTATATTCTTTTGAGACATATTGAGAGCTTTTAGATTAGCCCCTTCTGGGCCAGGTTGCAGGCTACAATCCTGCATATATTTACCTGGTATTAAGCATCATTGACCATAACAGGCTTTTAACTGCAAGTAATCACACAGAGAATCAGGCTACAAGATAAATTTTTCAAAGTTCACCACCTTTAGACCAAGGCATCATTTCTGTTATCTCCATGCAAACTACTGTGCTAGGATTTCAGGTATTTTGCTGAAGACTTTGGAATTCTGCAGTAAAGGAATCAAGAATTTTGCAGCAAGGCTGAATTGTGCAAACTGAAGTCAGATTCCTGTTGCCACCACTAGTAGAGGCAAAGGTAGCAGCAAGATGAGAAAGGATATGGTTGGAGTGTCAGCAATAGAAAAACATCAAAGTTGGCAGGCAGTGCTGTGTCTCAGGACAGGCCAACTTTCTAAGCCAGTCCTTAAGTTCAAGAGGATGGGCAGATTTTTCACACAGTGTGCCAGGGACCACTCCCATATTCATGCCCATTGGTTACAGTTGTTCCTTTCTTTCCGGGAAATTTTCCAAGGACCAGCAGCTGATGGCTCACAGACCAGCACTTTGAGTAGCTCTAGTCTAAGCCATCTCTCCCAGTGTCTCTCTCAGGATCCCCCTGAAAGGCAGCTCAGAGCCAGCAGCCACCTCCTCCCCACTGTGTAAATGGGTAGAAAGTGCAACTATTAGCAAAACAGATTATTATGCTAGCACAATGCCCTAACAGAGTTCTGACCTAAAGAAACTAGATGAGGTAACTGAACATTCTAACACAGGTAGGTTTCTGCTGCCAATATGCTAGTCATGGATAAGGGCAAGTGCTGCCACATGAATGTTGTTGTGTATCTTATTCAACAATTCTTCTAGGCTTTAAGGTCTCAGTGTGAATTGTCCACACACTTTTGAGCATGTCTTTGAAGCTACAAGAGTTACTTTTTTTGGGGGGTATATCTATAAAATTCCACTAAATTATGTGGTATTTGTGTGCTTCTGAAGAATTATGGATAAGCACAGTTGCATACTGGTATTCTACTCAGCCCAGAATCACAAAGAACATAATTTTTTGTACCTCAAAAGTGCCATAAGATGGTTGTTACTGTTTACCCCCAACAAAGGCAGTAGAATTGTACAGGTTATTCACCAGGGGGTGTGGGCCCAAAGACGGACATATCTGAGACAAAGATGTCTTCCTTTACAGATAGGTATATTTAGCTAGCTTCTCTGTTACAGAGGCATGGATAGTGACAGTGACAAATGAATTCTTTAGACAGAATTCAGTTGCTCATACTCTTCCCAATATAGCTGTCTCACTTTGCTGGAATTATCTTAAATTTCCCTTCCTCAATCTGCTTCCCTCCAAATATGTTGGATCTACTGCTCCCATAATCCCCCAGTCTGTACAGAGAATAGTGGCTAATATCAAAATTTTTGCTCAATCTTTTCTTTTGAGAGACTCATTACAACTCTGCACAATTAAGCAGCCTGTGTTTGGTATAACCAGTATGTATGAAAGCTGCTTTCCTTTTACCCAGCACTAGTCTCACATTAACTTGCAGCTAAGAATTTATAACAAAACAAAAACAAGAAGAAAATGCCCCCAATGACACCAGGGAATTGGAAAAAATGTTTAATTCTGAGAGACAACGCTAGAGAAATAGTCGTCCATACACACAGCTCAGAGAAAAGGAAAATACAACAAAACGGGCCCATCTTTTTTGAGTGAAACTCCTCTTAGCAAAAATCAGAATCACAGATAAAGGAGGAGGAGGGATATGAGGATAAAGACAACATTTCTACTACAGAGTAACCATCACTGGGAAACCGTGGGGGTGGGGGGCTGGTAGCAGGGATAGAAAAGGAAGGGGCCATTGGAAGAAAAAAAAATACAGGAGATTTTGGCCATAAAATATAAACAGGCTATGGTGCTAAAGGAGCCTCTCTGGCCAGCAAGCTGCCCCTGCCTCCTCAGAAGACCCCTCCAGACCTGGCTCAGGGTCTGGGCTACCAGAAGTCTCGGCGATGATAGGAGTCAGGGTCACAGTACTTGGTCACCACGACCCGGTTTGCAAACTTTCGCCCGGTGAGGCCTTGCATTGCCTTCTGACAGTCAAAGACTGATGTGAACTCCACGAAGATCTAGGAATTGAGGGAGAAGGAGAGGGGAAGGATTAATAATACACCTGCTCTATCTAAATGCTAAATGTAAGAAGATAAATGGAAGGGCAGTCTGAAAAGAACAATCTGGATCCACATGCCCATTACCAGATAGCTAACATGCACAAGAGACTGCTTGCCACCAGCATCTCTCACAACTTTTCTGATCTTCATAAAACACCTCCTGGGTTTGGGTAGCTATGATATTTTTTTTCCCCCGACTGCTGCTCAAATCTCCTAGACAGCATGGACAGTGGATTCTAGGAGCTGCTGTTAAAAAAAAAGTTTTCTTATTTGCAAGGGGATGGGATCTCAAGTAGGACTGGGAAGAAAATAAAGCCATGGGAGTAGGTAAAATTTTAAAATTCATTGCCCGCTAAATCCTGAATTGTGGAAGGGTACCAGAAGTATTATCAGTGGCAGGAATCAGGGTTATAGAACCTGAAAGCCACAAAACCTCTTCCTAGATGTCCAAAAGTCTCACTTTTTATCCCTTGCCAGGCTATATTTCTGTGACTGAACCCTGCTATTCCTGTACAGCAGTGGGCGTTTGCAGCGAGTTCATTTGGCATTCTGCATGGCACCTTGCAACTTCTGTACAGCAACTAACTGCCTCATCGGCATGTTATTTGATCAAGTTACAACTTTTTCAACTTCTGTCCACTATGCTACACTAAACCTATCTGAACCCTCTTCTCAGCATCCAGCCATCTCACACAGTGAAGAACTGCCCATTACCTTGCCACAGCCAGGCACCTCAACGCCATCAACAGGCCGGGGTATCTCAATGGACTTGACGACGCCATACTTGCTACATTCGTCGCGCACATCCTCTACGATCTCCTCATATTCCTCATCATCCAATAGCTCCTCTGGCAGCACCATGTTCATGAGGCACAGCACCTCAGTGGGGTGACCACCCATCTGCACCTGTGAACTCATCAGGCCTGGGACCTGCAGTGTCACTGGGGTCTGGTTTATTGTGCTCTGTCAAGGCAGAAAAGGGAAGAGGAGTTTAAAATCACAGTCATCTCATGCCCTTCCTTCCACATATTCCCCACCAGAATAACCTTTCTAGCCAAGAAACCGCTCTTTTCTGCCTCCAAGGTTTTTGTTGCACCAGGAGCAAAAGTGGGAGAGTTTGCTAGCTATCTCTTTGTTCAATGAATCAACAACGCCAACTCAAGCTATCAATGGCAGAAAAAGATGCAGGAGTCATCATCTTCTGCAGTTCTCAGACAAAAGACCATTTTGGCATATGGTTCTTGGGAACTGTAGTCTCACAGGCTTTAAAGAACTGCAAGAATTATGGCAGAAGAATGCCAGTTTTCTTAAAAAGAACACAAGTTAATGCCTTTTATCAAAGTAGGGAGATGACACAGTCCACTCCGTTTTACAGAAGAATAAGGCTGCATTTCATCAGGGATCCACAAATCCTGCTGGAGTGCTGGTCATATTTTATTTAGACCGATGGTTCGCAAACTTTGCTCCTCCTGGTATTTTTGACTTCAACTCCCAGAACACCCCAGACAGATTAAACAATAGTCAGCAATTCTGGGAACTGAAGTCCACAACATCTGGAAGACCAAAGGCTGAGAATGACTGGCTTAGACTTTTCTTAACACCAGAAGAATAGGATGGGTTACTGAAAAGTCACAAGTGGTGATACCCAGGAAGATGTGACCACACATGGTAACATCAAAGAACATTTCACTATTTATTTTACTGACCTAAAGCAACTCCTTGCATTCAAATTTGAGACATCAAATCCCTGCATGAACAGAAGATCCTTAACATAAAAAGCAGGCTTGATTATTTTATTAAAACCCTATTTTACTGCCTGCTTGTAACAGCAGACAACAAGATAACACTAAGCAGCCCATGGGCAAACCATGAAGACAACAATCCTCCCTGCTTCCCCACCTGCAATAGCTGGCATTCTGCAGCACATCTCCTTCAAATGCAGAGATTTGACAAAGTCATCATGGCAAAGAGAAGCATGCTCCTCTCTTAAACAGACTTAACCATTTGACACTGAAGGCTGGGCTGGCTTTTCTTCACTCTTCTGCTTCCCCAAATCAGGTGCAAGCATCTGCAGGAAAGCTCCACTTCCTCTGGCATGACTCTTTCCTCTGTCTTTTCCACTCCCTCCTCCCAATCCCTTTCCTTTCTTACCAGAGTAGCATTCTTGGCTCCCACGCTGGCTCTCTGCACCAACAGCTTTTTGTCGCCCAGCTGCATGCCATTCAAGCCCGCGATGGCCTGTGAGGGCAGAAAAAAGTGAATCCAGACACTTCAAAACTTGAGCCTTAAGGCTGCCAGCCATACAGTCCCCTCCACCCACTTCCCCATTTCCCAAATAACACACACTCACACACAAAAGGTGGCTTCCTTCTTGCCTCCCACCAAAATCCTACCTGTACTGCACTGCCATGGATCTAAAACTATCTGGCTTAGTTACCTGCCGGGCCCCAAAACAGGCAAGGTAGCAAATGGATTTTCTTTTTTTAAAACACATCTTGTTGGAAGGGTTTAAAGTGAGTTAACAATGACTGTCTGCATGAAGGAGACAAACTTAAGAGATAAGTTTTCAGCTGCAGCTAAATATCATTAGCATAGACAGAAAACTCCAGAAAATACAGATAAAACCTCATTCATCCCCAAGCATGACTTCTATTGCTTTTGGGCCACTGCCATCCTTCAGGAGTTCAGCTCATACCCAACAGGTTTCACACCCTAAAATGGTTTCCATGGAAACTACAGGAAGATTACAAGCTAAATTCCTTGCTGCAATACAGAAACTGTCCTAGTCATGGGAGCCGCAGATATCTCTCTGCTTTAGTTGTGCAGTGTGAACCTGAAAAGACTAGACAGCAAGGAAACTATCAGCTCACGGTGACTCAGAATAGCTCAATGGACAAAGGGCTGGTCTTGTCCACAAATGGACTGGATTCAAATCCAATATCAACCTGGGCACTGATTCAGTGGCTCAGCTGGAAATTCATGAATTGAGACTCAACCTCGTATTCCAAAACATCTGCAGAACTGCTGTTTTGTTTCAAAGGATTATAATTTTATAGCTCTCTACCACTATAAGAAAGTAAGAATGACTGTGGAGTTACCTTGTGAAGATTCAAAAAGGAGTGCAAAGAGTAGATACAGCTTCCCAGACTGAGAAGAACAAGGTGTAAGCCATCCACCTGCCCACCTAACCCTGCTCCATTTTCTCCCTTGGAGAGTCTACCTCTAATTTCCTTTTCCCTCATTACAATCTGCTGTTCAAGACTTTGTCAAAAAGAGTGCTCGAAACATTTTTGACTCTGGAAGCGCAGTAAGTTAATGCACACTCTAAATGTCTGCAGTTTCAACTCTGTGCCCCTTGGAATTCACCCAGCTTTGTCAGCATTCCATTTGTAAAAATATCTACAGGTTGAACCTTCAAATGATACAGTTTTGGGAGAAACAATATTTTTCAGTTTGGATGCAGAAGATCTGGGTTTAAACCCCACCAAAGAAGTCTGAGTATGGATAAAAGTAATTATAAATTGAATGTTTAGAGTTTAAGAGTGCCCAGATCTCCTAACAAACACAAGACTCTAGTGCTAAAGCATCATACTGTCGATGCTGTTTTGTTTGCTTCTTTAACATTTGTTCCTGTATCTAGAAATGCAGAGAAATGACCTTGCTACTTTTTAATAATTTCTCTTCCCTCCAATATCTCCACTTTTTATAGTGTCTCCACTTTTGTATCTTAAAGTAGCTGCATGTTTGAAAATGTCACCATGCTACAGACAGGGGTGCATTCTGAAAAGATGCTCCCAAGAGCACTAAGTATGAACTTTCTATACTCAACAACAGTAAACTAACACTTACTTCTCATTAGCATTGGCAGACTCCAAAACTAATCACAATGGGACTTCTGAGTAAACCATAATTTGCATGCATGACAAATGCACTGTCATTTATAAAATCATCTTATACAAAACCTGTCAGAAATGTCTGCAGAAAAAAACTTTCTGTGAAGTCAACATGAAGCAAGTCCCCTGATCATAATATGCTCTGCTTAGCAATGCCACCTATCACCAGTTCCAACTTTTCTTTATAAACCTGTTGACTACTACTCGTCTTGTATTTCTTTAAAATTAAAAAAAAAATGGAAATTTATTATGCTGAGTTCTACAGGGGCTACTGAATTCTGTGGTTGCATAATCCAACTGTGCAGACCTAAATACAAAATTGCATGTGGAAAGAGCCACCTACTCAAACATACATCTGCAGGCTAGGCAGGAACTGGGAGTGGGAATGGCTTCAGGTCTCATACAAAGAGCAACTACCTCCAACACTGTTACTGGCAACCACAAGTGCAAAAACAAAATAAAATAAGGCACTAGGGTGGGGTGAGAGGGAAGATTAGATCTTCTACCCAAGTCTTTCCAAGTCACTCAGAAGTCCGTTACAGGAAAAAAGGCTTCTCTGAAGCAAACACTTCCAACTGCGTTGGGGAACTGCCATTATCTCCCCAAACAGCACATTCCTCTACTAACGTGCTTTTGCAGTTAGGACATTCAGCCTAGTGTTTAATCAAAACACACCTTCCCTATGGTATAAAGCTTCTGTCTATCCTATCCAGCACTTTTAAATGTCTGAAAACTGCTAAACTATCACTTTAATCTTTTTTTCTTTTCAAAGAAGCACAATCTGTTTCTGGATGTCTGAACTAAGATTTTAGCTCTTGCTAAAAACTCATACTTTTCTCCTTAGTGCAGAGAGACCAGAGGAGGGGGAAGCATGGGAAAACACACACTTCCCAAGTAGAATATGGGAAGAAAGACTATATGGGATGGGAAGCAGGTGGGCGGAGGGGGGAATATACAAAACATGTATCCACACACACTGACAGATGCACTCAGTAACAAAAAAACACATGCACATCCCTTATGGAGGTCAACCCAGAAACAAGAGCTTGTGCTCAGCATGCAAAGTTACCACCGACACTCTCCGAATCCTATAGGGATTTGTGGGGTGTTTCCTCTCCACCACAAGTCCCCCCAGTCCAACAGAGGCAAGGGGAATCTGGGGTGCTTTTCCTTTAGTATACTGTTACATGATAAATGTCAATACTGGCATCTTACAACTCCCACCAGAGTCAGCAAGCAGAGCATGTCTGCAGTTTAAGGGCCTGTTTCACCTCCTCCTACTGTAACAAAAAGCACAGCAGGAGAAAGGAAACTTGGTTTTTCAGAGTGCAAGTTGCAGAATTCACTTGGGGTGGGGTGGGGGGAACGGGTGAAATGCGCTCGGACCCGGCTCTTCCCTGACTGGTGAGGGGAGGGCTTCTTACCGGCTCTCGGTCGGGCACGGCGGCCGGGGTCTTCGCAAAAAGGCCGAAGCCTTCTCCGACTAACATTCGGGGAGAGTTGTTGTTTTTTTGGGGGAACAAAAAGCAGAAGTGATCAGAACACTAACTCGATGGTGTCTGCCGCTAAGTCAGCAGCTGTGCTGTAAAGGAGAGAAAAGCTGGCACCCCCTAGAGGGGAGGAGGAGAGAAAAAAACACCCCACCTGCTCAGAGGACAAAGAACCCCCCTCATCCCACGGGCAGATCGGTGGGCCGCTGCGGAGCAAAAATAAAAAGAGAGGCCAAGAGAGGGAGGTTGGCCCTACCTGGTCTGTCACGTTGATGTCCACGTATTCACAGAAGGCATAACCTTTTGACAGGCCAGTGGCACTGTCCTTCACCAGGTTGAAAGCCTTTAGGGGCCCAAAAGAAGTGAGCAACTCTTTGACCTGATAGGGAGGAGAAGAAAACACTGTGAGCAACTGTTGCCATGTCACAAACTGGTCAAATGTTTCTGGTAGTGTCGTTTGGTGGTGGTGGGCAGATTCCTCAGGTTCAGTGGAAAACAGAGCTAAAGCCTAAGGACTTGTTGGTAATATTAAAGACTAGAACTCATATATAAGTTTTACACACAAAAGGTTTTAAATACTGTGAATAACTAGGAGTCTTAATCTATGAAAATGCAGACAGAAAGCACACACTTTGACCAGAAGCACAGAACTGAGCTAGCAAAAAATATAAGAGGTGTCCTGTTTTTTGTTATAAAGTACAGTGGATCCTCTGTCTCTGTGGAGATTCTGTTTCAGGACTCCCTGCAAATGGGAAAAAACTGCCATATTATTAAATGGGGGCAACACACACACAGTCACTTCAGTGCGCCTGTGCACAAGTCACCACCATTTTAGGTAAAGGACATAACGCTTTGTGACCGCTTAAATTCGCAGATCCAGAGATCACTTACATGGAGGGCCCACTGTAAGTATTAAGGACAGGCAGAGAAACACAACCATTCAAAAGTACTTTGCATGTGCCCAGACTCACCTGATCATCATTTAGATAGTTTGGCAGACCCCCAATGAACAGTTTGTGAGCAGAGTCTGGAACCACTGTGGACACCACACCTATTAGAAGGGAAAGAGGGAAGTATCTGGGGTCAGCCACATTTAGAGATGGAACCAAACTCCTCCCCACTCCCCTGGTTTAGTCCCCTCCTGTATATTTTACAAACATCACATTCTTGCTGAGCAGAATTCCAGTCCACTTACCTGGCACATAAACTGAAGGATTTTCAGACATGCCAGGGAGTGGCTGGTAATCGTGGGGGCGTCTGATCTTCAACGACTGTCCTTGGAAAATGATCCCATCAAAGGCCATGGCCTGGGTAGTTTCATCCACAGAGCGAAACTGCAGTCGCAGATGGGGGAGGACAGAAATGGAAAAGTGAAGGCAAGGAAATGTGCTATGTAAAGAAAGTGGTTGTTAGACATCCTGTAAATATACAGAGAGATGAATCATGTAGCTCTGCAGATGTTGCACCGCAAGTTCCAGCACTACAAGGAAACATAGCCAATGCTGAGAAAAGCTGTAAGTTGCAGTCTGACACCTTTAGAGGGCTTCATGATTCCCACTCCGCTCTATATAAAAAGCCAATTATTAGAGGCAACAGCTTTGGAGTTCTTAAGAATTCTAGCCCACAAGAAAAGAGGTTAATGCAGTCTGCTCCTCTCTCATGCCCTTTAGACAGATTACAACCTTGATCATCCCAGGCAATGAGCAACATATCTGGAGAGCAACACATGGGCGAGAGAAGACTGGGTTAAACCATGAACACATAACAATGGAAGTGACAAGATCGTCATTTTGTTAAGTTACACGTCCTGCATTACAAATGGAATGGAATTTCCAGGAAGATTTCCCTCACCCTGTCTTGCTTACTGTAGCATCAAATACCACAACAGCAGAGATGTTAACTGG
The DNA here is from genome assembly GCA_948472985.1 of Iguana delicatissima. NCBI lineage: Eukaryota > Metazoa > Chordata > Lepidosauria > Squamata > Iguanidae > Iguana > Iguana delicatissima. Next base: position 717,681 of record CAOKZL010000410.1, on the reverse strand, counting down.
AAAAAATGCCAGTACAAAGAACATATAACTCTGTGTCCCACTGTTTTCCAGCACCCGCATAAAAAGTTACCATTATGAACTTCCCCTCTATTTAGTTTTAAAAATATTGTTCTTCCCCAGTCACACATATCTGACTTGCATCCTGCCTTGGCAAGCCAGAAATTTCTACACTTTTATTAACCTGATCTCTTTAAGGTCTGTAATTCAATCCCATCTTGACAAGTTACTGAGCGCCACAGCTTTCACCAAGACACAACTTCCTAGACTGGTGGCACAATCCTATATATGTCAAGCACCATGAATTCAGTGTGAATCATTTCTAGGAAATCATGTACAGGAATGCACCTTGGAATCTTTTTTTGCATCAGCCTTCTCAAGTAAGCTTTTTTCTTTTCTTAAATTGAAGGGGATCAAGCAATTACCTTTTGAGAAACTGACACTGGGTACAAGACCTCCAAGACTCCTTTTTAAAAAATCGCAGTTTCAAAAGCACAACACTCAAATGCTGCAACTTTTAGAATCTAATCTTACAGCAATTTAATGATATAATAAAGAGAAAGTCATATCTTGAATATGCTGATGCCAAACCAAGCTTCAGGGGTTAAGTGTATGGCAGTTTTGAAAGGAAGAGCTTGGCTTCACTAGAAGGAAATGTAAACTGATATTGTATGTTTCGTACTTCTTCTCAATACACAAAGACATATAAAATCACATACTCCGGACCCACTTTTAAGTCCAAGTTCAGTGATCATGCATCAGAACCCTTTATAAAAATGGCTCCATTGGGTTTCTCCACAGTTAAAGACCAGCAGTTAGGAAGAAGCCAGTTGGTCCTGTGGAAATCTTAACAACATTATACTCTCCATATAAAAACATTATCCTGTTTTTTAGAATTTCCTCTCACAGGAGATTAGGCTGGCCCCCCTCTGCTCTCTTTCCACAAGCAGACAAAGACCTTTTGGATTACCAGGTCTTTTAACTGCAGTGTGCTATACTTTTATCATTAATACCATTTTCACTTTTTATTATTATTGTTTTTTTAATATGACTGTTTACTTTTACATTATCTCTGGTTTAACTGTATTTTGTTTTAACTTATATCGTGGGTTGCTTTGGGTTCCTATTGGGAGAGGTTACTGCAAAAAAATAAACATATATCTTCTGAAGAACCCTCAAGACTCCACATGCCATGCTTTCTACTCACCTCTAAAAATGCAAAATTCTTGTCCTGGTTGATTTGCACAGCCAAGACAGGGTTACCAGGAGCCTGAGTAAGGCCGCCAAGGCGCATCTGAGCATTGAAGAAATCCATCATAGCCTCCTGTTGGGCCATCGAGAAAGATAGAAAGACAGACATATATGACATAGAGATACAAGGACTGTCAGGACCACAGAAAAGTTACAAAGGAAAACTGCCTAACTGCCTGCTTGTCATAATAGTGAACTTTGGGGCTATGAGGGAGATTGCAGTCCCATACATTATTCACTTTAATGAGTAACATTTTGGTTTTTTTCCTTGGTTTAGATATTTAAATAATGACCACTGGTCATTTTGGCATTAGCAGTGACATCTTACACATATTAACTCAGAAAAAATAATCACGGAGTTTAATCTAACTTACTCCTAGGCAAGGAAAGTATATGACTGCAGACTAAATTTCTCTTTCCGACAGCTTGCTCTTGTTAAACTTGACCTCACCTTTTTTCCAGATATGCTTGATTATATCTGGCTTAAAATGTGAACAGAAAAAAATCTGGATTAAGACCTCTGGGGCAAGCGATGTTTGGTGTAGACAAAAAGCAGCCTTTATGACACAGTACAACTGCTTCTACTTAAAAGGCATGCACATTTATGTACATATAATATTTTGGAAAGGAGATCCATTCATCTGCCTCACATTATAATGCCCCTTTATAGATTTAGATGAAGAGCTACAAAGAGAGGGCAAGGAGACAGCTGCTGCAAACAACCTGCTCAATTCAATTATGAGCTTAGCAAACTGATGAGAACAGCTCACACAAGTGAGCCACACCGTTCACTACTCAGGAGAGGTACTATACTATTCCAGTTACGTGCCCTGCCAGTTCTGGAAAGATTCTTTCCCAGCTTCATGCTTCTGAAACAGAGGACATGAACAAACAACTAATATTAAAGGAGGGGGAAAACAGGGCATTAAATCCAAAACCGGCCTCTGGTGCCAAAGTGCCAGCTGTAACTGCCAGATCTTTCTGAGAGAGCTATTAAGGAAGTTTTAACTTGTTAGATAGGGAAAAAAACTCATCTCTCTTGTACCCAAAATACCTAATGGTTCAGGAAGCTTCCTCAGGGGAAACTAAAATGGTGAAGGCTATCTTGTTTCATTACCACGTACAGAAGTGTTTCTATTGCACTCTTACCAAAAGGAATGCAGACTGCAGTAACACAAGATAGTTATATTTTGTATCTCAAAAGACCAAAAACAAAGTCCATTTTATTCTGGGGTTCCCAACATGCTGTCCTCTTAAAAGAAAATTAAATCAGAATTTAAAAACAGAGATGCTGGAATGTTGCCACATAATACTCTGTTCCCAGATTTTTGTTTCTGCAACTGAGAGGAAAACAAATATAAGATGGGGCCACAACCTTTTGACTCATCTTTAATCATGCCAGATGCTCAGGGAAAAAAAAGATAAAGATAAGCTTCGCAGGGAGTCCGATAGGAGGGCTAGAGATCTGCAGAAAATAACCTTGTGCTGGGTTAGAAGTGAAAAAGTTTTGCTTGTGTTTTATTCTGATACAGCATATATTAAAAAGATTTGTGATGTTTTTGCTTAGGTTTCATGAGTGTCCACATCTGGGTTTTCTCTTTGCATCTGTTTATATTGTGATAATATTTTTTGCATGGCATGAGTATGGGTGGGTGGGTGTTTCTGTACATGTAATGATGGGTGTTTTAACTGTGTTTATCTGTCTCTGGTATCACCAATCTGTCTTTTGTGAAATTTGTATTTTGTTGTACTTTCTTGAAAGGAATTTGTGATTTGGCATCTGTGGTTCAGACCATACCTTTGCCTTGCACATAGTTTCTTGGCCAATTCATCTGCCCATTAGTTGCCTTCTGTGAAATGGTATCAAAGCAGATATGAATTCCAGAGTTCAGACTTCAATTCTGCCTTCTACTCAGGTTTTTGAATGCACTTTCTAAAAATTGTATCACTTGTTTTCTGAGAAATAGATAATGCTTCACTTGCTATGGCCTGTATGGCAGCCATTCTTTGTGTATGCCCATGACACTCTCTTAAATTCCAAATGTGCCCACCAGCCTAAAGACTGGAGACTCCTGCCTAAAACAGGATTCCACATGAAGGACTGTTTAGAAGTAGCCAACGGGACAGAGTCTAGGGGGTATTTGTGCCCTTCCCAAACCTTTCAGAGTATATCAAGCCTCCTCCCCTGCCCAAAAATTTCAGATCCCTTCACTGTCACTGTATCACTGAAATCAGGCAGCCAAGTACCTCAGTAATTCCGAAGGGGATGTTTCCCACATAGAGACGTCGTGCTTGCCGTGTCATCTGGCTGCCAACCACTGGCACAGGAGTGGGTGTCACTGCCAAGCCATCAGGGGTCATGGTTGGTAGGAGGGCTGTAGCTGGAATCTGCCCCGCAGCTAAAAAAACACCACTGAAGGTTACAAACCCAAGGGTCCAGATATCAGGATCAACTGCCATATCAACTAGCTGAAATATTACAAGTTAAGGCACTGCCCATCCGGAGATACTTAATTACAAACATATCCAACACTAATTGAAAACAACAACAAATACAAACAGTTAATTGCTGAGATGTCAACAAAGTGTTTGGGAGTTGAAGGAGGAGATAAGAACCAGCAATTCAATGATTTCCTGGAAATCACAGAAAGTTAAATAAGTTTATTTTATTCTCAGTTTTGTGAAAGGAAAATATCCTAGCATACAACCCACAAAGAAAACATGCAGCCTGTAATGAGCTTCTAAGCACTTGGGAGCTCTTTTTAGATGGCCTATAACCACAATTATATTTTTCCTGCACTGGTCATTATAGATAGGAATTTTTCGAAGAGCAATAGCCAATGCAGTGTGGTGGTTTGAGCACTGGACTACAATGTTGGAGACCAGGGTCCAAATGCCTGCTTGGCCATGGAAAACCACTGGGTGGCCTTAAACAAGTCATGCTCTCACATTCTCCTCTGAAGAAAACCATGGCAAACTCCCTCTGAATAAATCTAGTCAAGAAAACCACATGACAGGTTCACTTTAGGGTTGTCATTAGTCAGAAACAACAGGAACTGCAAAACACCAAATCCAGTACTATAATCAAGGAAACAAATCAAAAACAGATCCAGATGCAAGTAAGAGTTATAACTTAAGAAAACTACTACTCAGCAGCAATACTGGCAACATTAATGGGGTTACAGAATAAAACCATGCACATTTACTCAAAAGCAAGTCCCAATAAGCTTTATGGGACAACTCCAGGTAAACAAAAGGACTGTACACATCTATTAAAAGTAACATAAACAGGAGGAAAACAGGAGAAGCAGAAGCTTGTGTCAGCTGTGCAGAAGAGCTGATAAAGAAGATTTCTTCCACTAACTGGAAAGAAGACCATTTACCCAAAGTTTCTTTTACCCAGGCAATTAGAGAAAGACAAATGAATGAAACTGAAAGAAAAGAGAACTTCACTAAAGTAAAACAAGGTCTGTGAAGTTATATTTCCATAGTAGAAAACACACTCTCAAAGAATGAAACTCTTCACAGTGAAACTAAGCCGGGTAACTGAAACTGAGGCATGTCTACCTTGCATGGCTTTATATTGCATGGGTGTGATATGTTCAAATCCTGGAGGAGGGACATCCCAATACTTGCGAACCTTCTTCTTCTTTTCATGCCGGGGAGAGCGACTGTGGAGAAGAAAAGGGGATAAAAGGTCAACGGGAACTGCCAAGACTATGTTGACTTCAGTTAACTGTGGTTTTATTTTTAACGCTAACATGCCAATTGTGTCACAACTGGACTGGTTTTCAAATGGGGCACTACCAACACAGGGTCTAAGGCCAAATTCTCTTTAATACAGTAACCCCTAAGATGAATCCCAGCACCCTTGTTACAATGTAGGAATATTACTGGGATGGATAAATCCCTTAGCTTTGGGCTTCCTTTGTTCTGCCTCACTGTGCCTCCAAATCCCGTCATCATAAGGGAGAACTGGAAATACTCACCTTAGGGGACCTGATAGGCTTAGGGGTGACCTGAAAAGCAAAAGCAAAATGGGTTTGTGTCCTTTCCTGGTGGACAGATCAGGCTTAGGCAGCCAGTCAAACAGATCCAGTAGTGGCAGCAAGGCCCAACTGCCCTGAGACTGTGGGCAAAGATGCAACCGGGGTGGGGAGGGTGGCAACAGGAGAGCTGGAAAATATATTCTCAGCAGAGTACTTCATTCACATATTGTAGTAGTAACCAAATCTGTAAATGGGCTAAAAAAAAGGCTATTTAAAGATACATGGAGTATCCAAAGATGACACTGAATACCATGAACAAATCAACAGAAAATGAGGTCTTTTATTATTACATTTCAATAAGTTTTTGAGCTTTTCAAAGAATCAAAGCAACAACTTATCATCTTCACAGTTGCAAAACTATTTTGCAGCACATGCATAGGGTAAAGGCAAACAGGACTGATAGTGGAGCAATGCTCATTCCCTTCAAGGAAACAGATTTATAATGGCCAACAGGGGAGGGTGGGATTAGAAATTCTAGGGAGAGCAGTTTTTTAAGCTTTCTAACTCCACAGTCCCAAAGAATCTGCCCCCCCCCCGCCATATTCTCTGCAGTCAGCAGAGCCTGAGTATGACTTTTAAACCTTGGCTTCACTTTCCTGTCATTCTTCTGTGTAACTCTATGTAATTAATTTGTTGGTTCACAATGCAGTTCCTCCTTCCTTCATGCCTTCTAAGGCTTTCTCAAGTTCTACAGTGTCTAACCTATGCAGGCAAGACAAATGCCAATACAGTACTGAGATGTACACTGTACAACAGAGCTAGGAGCTCAGACGCAATTCTGGCCCAGCTCACATTTATTTCAGCAATACTGCATAAGGCTTTCCTAGGGAACATTTTCAGCCCAATTGGGTTTAATCAGAATATATAAATAACCACATTACGAAATAGCCAAACTGCACCACAACCAAGAATTCAGAAATGTTGACTTTCAGTTTTCACTTTCTGGTCCACTGGTACCATTATTAAATGCACATTCTTACTTCAGGACTTAGAGAAGTCACCATTCTACCATGCATACCCCTGTCTAAATGATACTAAGCCCTGTGATTCTAAGGGTTTGTCCAGTATCCAGATTTTTTCTTAGCACATCTGGATTGCTGGACCTCATAAATGGAGAAGAAATGAAAGCTGGGCTTCACATCAAGCAGCCCCTACCTGCGTCTTCTGCGATCCCGTGAGACACTGCGCTGATCCCTGTTGCGCCGATCACGACTACGGCTGCGCCGTTTCCGGTCACGACTCCGTGAACGACTGTGGCTGCGTTTCCGGTGACGGTTTTCTTTGTCGCGTTCTAAAGACAATGAAGAAGAACAACACAGTGAGACACTGACAGCAGCTTTGTACATGAAGGACATACTTCTGATTGTTACTTTTTCTATCCCCTTACAACAGCCAACTGAAAATTTTGATGATCATCCCAAGAGATGTCATGAAAGTGATGTACTCTTTAGAACCCATGCATTCATCCGTCCAGGCCTTTCAGAGCCTTTACTACCACAACAAGCAAAATGCCCAGGAGAAGTATCTATAAGTCCCAGTCTTGTCTGGTTGCAAATTATCAAATCTAGAAATGCCATCTGACAATCAGGTGTGCCTTATGAGTAGGTCTTGTCTAGTGTAGAAATGGCAGCTGTCAATTAAAGTCAGAAAGTAAAGGAAAAAATCCCGTATTAGTCACAGTGGCAACTTTGTTAGGTTGTTACAGTTACAGGCATTTGATGCCTAACATAGATTTTGGATAGTCTTTTGTGCTTGCATAATCCTAGACCTAGATAAACTACATGAGGTACCACTTTCACTAAATGCCACGATGAAACAGTTCACACAGTGACCAACCTCCAGATGCCAATAAGTGGTATTTGAATTGCCCTCACAGAAAGGAGACAAAAATCCCTTAACAGGGGTGGGAGACAGAAGATGAAGTTGATTTGGTTTCTAATATGAAAAACAAGATTTTTAGTAAGGCATGGAAATCAAAAGATCAAAGCTGATCTCAAAATCCAGCAAGCTTGACTTCTTTCACAAGCTCAAAATAATCATCGTATCCATGGTCATAGCACACTCTGTGGAAACAAAGGCAGTCACTGTTAGCCTCTTAAGTAAACAAGAGGAAATGTGCAGCCCTCCAGATACTGAATTGCAGTCCCAGCTACACCACTGACTATGTTGGCTAGGGCTGCTGGGAATTACAGTTCAACAGCATCTGGAGAGCTGCACAATTCCTACCATATCTTAAGAGATACGCACAATCATTCTCTGTGAGATTCTGTAAGATCTCACCAAAAAGCAGGAATCCGGGGATCTAACAGGATACACAGCGCTAACAACACTAAGAATGTCTATGCCCAGAACCCAAATTCTTTGTCTTCTGTTCTTTTAAAACAAGAAGATGTAGACACAATTCATGGTTTAACTACAAACTGAAAAATTAACAATAATCTGGGCCACTGCCTGTCTTTTTTCCCTACTTCCCACCTTCACTGTGCATTACCTACTTCTCCATACTCTCTTTCCAGCATCCTGTTCATTATGCTCAGCCCCGTCAAAACAATTTAGAATTCAACAAACCTTACAAGCAAAATCAGTCAGGGCAGTCAAAGGGAGCAATTTTTTTTCTCCTTAACCCAGAATTTTATATATCCATACAGTGCAACAGAAACAAGGGAAAGAGCATCAGGTGGTCAGAAATGACATGGTCAGCTAGTCCCTGAAATCTATGTTTTCTCAGTTTTGTGCAAGGCTGGCTCCTACAAATCTTCTATTAGCAATAGCATGTGTATTTCTATACCACTTACCAGCTAAGTGCTCTCTAAGCAGTTTACAATGTGTTAGTTAATTGCCCCCAACAAGCTGGGTATATTTTATCAACCTGCAGAAGTATGGAAGGCTAAGTCAACCTGGAGCCTGGCAGAACTGAACTCACAACCTTGTGGCTGCAGTACTGGCATTTAACCACTGCACCACTATGGCAGGAATTTTTGAATTATTGTGAAACTTCTCATTTGATGTGAAATGGGTGAGAAACAAAACACAAAACACAAACCAGGAGAATACAGGGATGAACAGTCAACATAAAGAAGTGCTTTTTTGCACACTGGAGAAGACTGCTGCAGCTGTGCTGGAAGTGAACAATAAAGAACAGTGTTGTATAACAACCAACACAAAGCTGCATTTGTGCTGGCACATCTGTTGCTATATCACGCAAGGCATTTGGGTGTTAAAGCTCTCTTGTAACAGGCGAGTGGAAACTGTGATCTGGGAGAGGGGAAAAAAAAGAAACAGAAGGGGCACTTAAATGGAGGTGGAAACGGTGATAAGATATAATCTCCACCCTAGGCAGAGATACCTCAGGATGGTGTGATGCAGAACCAAACAGATTTTTGGGTTTTGAATTCCTAGTCCAGCAGGACATTCTGATGTTTTTAAGACCGGAATCTATTCCTGCCTTGGGCAACTCCAGAGCAATATCTGGCCTGCAATGCTAATTGAGCCACGCAGACCCTTTTAAAGAAGGCCTAAAGGATTTTTCCTGTCTTAGATGTCCATGTACATACAGCTCATGACTCTCCTGCTTTTTTTTAAAAAAAAATGCAACATGCAGTGTTTTAACCCAAATGGTTTTATGAACTGGGGGGGGATAAAACTTCACAAATACAGCTGTTTGAATAAATAACCCCATGGAACTTAGCTTACCATGCTACAATGTTTTTCAAATGTTTATAATTCTTATCCTCTCCCTTTATGCCACCTGGGGAGGGGGTGGCAATTCTGCACCAATAATTTGTTTTCAGGTGAACATGTAGAGATTCCTGCACAGTGTCACTTGCAAACAGGCTAATGAAGTATGAAAAGATGGTAATTCTGCATTAGCAATAAAAGAATAGTAGAACTGGATTTCTCCAGAAGAGACACAGCTATTTCTTTACACATTCTGCTTGGATTAGACATTAAGGACACAGTCAAACATAAACATCATACCCCGTATGACTGAGTCAGTCCAACACCAGCTAGCATTCAACTTACCATCTGCCCTTGGATCCTACCCTTTTCCAAAAATTAATTCCCTCTTTGGGGCTCACATTTTGACTTAGCTTTGATAACCAAACCACTTGTTTTTTTTAAAAGCCACGTCTTCCTCAAGCATCAATGTCCAGGCCATTTCCACACTACACTGTCATAGTGCTATCATGCCACTTTCAGCATCCTATGGAATCCTGGGGTTTGCAGTTTAGCTGCTCTAACCACAGGTGCTTATAGTCTAGGTGAAAGGGAGAGTGCAGAAAGTGATTTGTGGGCACTACTGACCTAGAATTTGTAAGGGAACTGGGGAAAAAGGCAGAAAAAAGATAAATAGGTTTCAGAGGTTTGAAGAAGTTGAGGAAAGGCATCTCCACTAGCTTGAGACAGAATGATTGTATTTTTGTTATTGCCAGTTATCAGAACTTTTTTAAAAAGAGACCCATCCAGTCTGCAGAGCTGGAAAGCTATAGGCACTAAGCCTTCAGAAAAGTGGAAAGATGGCAAATTCCTTCATCCCACCCACTACAACCCTCTTTTACTGAAATGTAATACAGACCCAGGGAAACATGCACAAGAAAACCTAAATGGTACAGAGGAACAGCTGTTTTTAAACTAGGATGGAGATCCACATCAAAATTCCCACTCAGCTACAGTATTATGCCTACAAAGATCCAGGTAGCCAGATAAACTTGGAATAGTTACTATCTCAGCCTAACTTTATTCTGAGGCTTGATCTGAGCAGGCAATGCGGGGTCCAGAACCAAAGAATACCGTCCTCTCTATTCACTGTGGAAAGGCAGGATACTTTTATTAGTTGACAATAATCTGATGGATGCAATGAAAAGATCCAGAATTTCTGGTTTTGAGAGGAAAGGAAAAACACCATAGCTTGATAAAGCAATTTTCTGCATCCAGAAGTTCCCAAGTTCAATCCTCATGCTTTTTTCACCCTGGGAAAAAGTCCTGCTCCAAACTCTTTGAAAATCACTGCCAAACAGCCTAAATCATTCCCAGCTACATCAAACACTGAGGAGAGCACAAGCCAGCTTCCCACTCTCTTTCGCCTCCCATTTCTCCCAGGTCCAGCCCACTTTTCTTCCATGATGGAATCCGAAGCAGCTTGCATAGAAGACTCTGTTACCCCAAGCAGTTATTTTGCAAGATTGCAACCGCGTGTTTTTTCCTCTCTTAGCAGGAAACTAACGGGTACTATAACTCAAGGAGGGTGCACCTCCCGCTCAGACGTTGCCCCGCTTCCAGCTTCAGCGAGCCGGGAGCTGGCCCACGTGTCTTCTCTGACCTGAGCCCCAGGACCTATTACGAGCCCAAGAAAGCTGGGGTGGGGACGGAGAAGACAGTAGAGGAAGCACTAAGGCGGCCCCTCCACCACCCAAAGGGAGGGAGGAAGAGGAGCAAAGTCCGACTCAAGGTCTTTCTCTTCCTGTCCCCCAATTGCCCTTCTTATTTTTTGGAGAAGCAAGGGCTGCACCAGAGTGTAAAAAGGGGCTTTAACAGAGCCTGAGAGCGCGCCAAACGCAAGCTCCATGCGCCCCCCCAAATTTCCGTTGAGGGCGCGCGCGCAAAACCACCAACGGCCCAGCCTTCCTCTCTCCCCTCAGCGACTCCCGCCAAATCGAGCAGAGGAGAACCGGCCGGGACGGGAAAAAGAGAGAGAAATAAGTTGACCAAGAACGAGAACAACCCTGTCCCCCCAACACACACGCACGCACACTTGGCGGCACCGCGGCCGCCTGAGGTAAATGCGCCCTTCCAAGCGCAGCAAAGGGGCCCGCGTCAAAAGCGGCCGCGGAATTTCTGCCTGCCTCTCACTCCCACGCCCACCCCCGCCGCCTGCTCACCCTGTTTGTTTTCGTTAAGCTGCCGCTCGAACTCGTCGAAATCGGACATGGTGAGGGAGGAGGAAGCCCAGGACGGCCCGAGTCCGGACTGGCTATCGAGTCTCTGGCTTCACCAGCTCCTCCTCACGCAGTAGGCCGCAACGGCGCCTTTCCTTGAGTTCGGCAACTTCCGGCGGGCCCTTCGGGTGCTGACGGAAACCCTCGGCTGTCTTCGGAAAGCCCTTTAGAAACGTGGTCCGGGAGCCTCCCAACGTCTGAGGGAACGCTCTTCCTCACGCTCCCCGTCCTGAGAGGCTAGCCCTGTAGAAAGTCTTCGGCTTTTTCCGGAGAGGCTCGGGTACTTCCCCCAACGTCACTTCCTCCACCTCCTGCAAGTGTCGCATGCTCTTGGCTCCTCCCTAGACACTCCGTATTGTATTATTTTGGCAACAGTGAAAAGGTGGTGCTTCCATGATTGGTTCCGGGACTTTCGGGTGTTTCCGCCGAACGCTCTTTTAGGCTCTTCTGGTGGAGGAAGGCAGTCTCTTTGTGCCTTGAGGAAAAGAAGTAAATCCTTGTTTAGAAAAAAAAAAGGTGGACCCAAAAGGTAGAGTCTGTCCCCCACGTGGAGGATATAATGTAAAAGAGCACCGGAAATTAATAACAAAAAGTCATGTCGTCTCTGATTTTTTCCAAGCGTTCGGTATTTGATTTCACTAGTTCATTTCATTCGTATTCTATTTCATTGCTTTTATTTCGTTAATTTGGAAAGGCCAGTTTCTAGATCTCGAAGCGCTTGCTTCCTGTTGTTTCAATACTTGTAATACTAAACGGAAAAAATACGCATCCCTCCCCACCTCAATTCTAGACGGAAATGTAACCAATTTATTTTTTTATAGAACTTATAACTTCTTTCCAATGAAGCTGCAAGGATGCCAGTTGTACAAAGGGATTTTGTAGCATCTCATGGAGTAGACATAGTACATGGAAGCTTATGCTACCAACTTCTCTCTCTCTCTCAGTATTAAAGGTGCTACCAGATCCCTTTGCATACTGATCCAGACTAACTTGGATATGGGCCTTTCCACACTACGCTTTTATAGTGCTGTTATTCTGTATTCAACATCCTGTGGAATCCAGGAGTTTGCAAGTTAGGGAGGGGCATTTAGAATTCTTAGCCAGGGAGCTCTTTGTCCTCAGAAAATTACAAACCCCGGAATTCCACAGGATGTTGAAAGTGGAATAACAGCACTATAACAATGTAGTGCAGAAAGGCCCTTTGTCTTTGAATTCGAAGGTGCTACGAGATCCCTTTATACGGATCCAGACTAACACGGCTATGTCTTTGAATTCTACAAGGAGGCCAGATGTATCTTTCATTGTGTGTGGAGGGGGAGAGGGAATAGTGGAGGTGTTGAATTGAAATTCTGTTGATTCCTTGTCCTTGACAATGCTGACTAAGGCTGATAGGAGATACAGTCCCAACAGTATCTGGATGTGCCTTAGCTCTCTTGTAAGATATGCTTTGCTATTCACCTCTAAACAATACAATTTCAGTGAATTGAACTTGCCATAGGGTGCCTAGCCCATTTCCCATTCATAGCAACAAGGTTTGTGTAAGAAAAATCCACACAAAAGTGTGTCTGTACAGTACATTTAAAAAAAGAAAACACTAAAAAGTAAGTTCACAAAATGGTAATGAAATCCCTTTCCCAAAACCTACACTGTTCCCTCTTACCATTCTGTTTCCAGACTCTACTGCCACTGTTTCAAACTCATATTCATAAGATTAATGCACACATTTCACACCATTTTTCCAACTCACTGAAACTTCTGCTCAGCCTAGCTAGTATGAATCACATGGTACTGTTGCCCAAATTATGTTACTGTATTTATAGGTTTATTAAAATAAACAACAATCTTCAGATGTAACAAAAAAGCAAAACGTTAGTCATCCCTCCACATTCACTGGGCCTAGGAGCACAGGACCCCCGCGAATGTGGAAAAACTGAATAACTCTAGGCCTTCCCAAACCATATTTAACACATAAAAAAGTATGATCACCATATTCAACCCACCATGGAATCCTTTGAGGCCTCAGGGTTCCTTCACAAGGCAGAAGTGGGTGGCTGGTAGGGCGGTGCCCCACATCATTTTTAATAGGGACTTAAAAGTCTTGTTCACAGTTTCTCAGTCAGGAGTTTTCAGCCCCTATTAAAAATGGCATAGGAAGACAGCAGAGGTGACAGCAAATAATCTGTGAATAATCAAATTTGCAAAAGTGAAACCTGCAAATGTGGAGGGCTGACTGTATTTTTTTAGGTAATGAGAGACATCAGCATTATTTTGGGAGATAAGTAACTTTGAGTACTATTAATATTTTGTGCATGTAACAAGTGTTAGGTACTTGTTACTTCACAACACATGAGTGATCATTTCAGGGGGATTATTAGTGTTTTAGGTATAAAAAAGTCACAATACTAATGAGTAGTATTACTTATTACTTTAGTAGTGAGGCAACTTTAAGAAAAACAACAAAAATGAATAAAGCGGATTATATTTGTTACCCCAAAACGTAGGTGCCATGAGGGCCAACCCACAATGCCAGTACCTCCTTGCAAAAGTGTTGATACTTTTTTAAAAATCATGCACAGTACTGTTTCCTCCCCAATCTGTCCCCACACATTTTATCCAAAATCTAACCTGCTGAAATGTCTAATCAACTTGAAAGATCACTTCTTTGTGACTTTTAAGTCGTAATAAAAATACTACCCTGATGTCATTTTTAAAAAACAGTGTTCCAACAGTTTTCTGTTGGTGCCTGGTAGGAGTCCAGCTTAATTCAAATGCTCACATATTTGTTTATCAATAAAAGCAATTTTTAAAATATTTTTTCTCTTTGTTACTGCCCTTTCATTTTTTGCCACTACAGTGTCCCTTTCACTAGGATATAATTTACCTCCATAATTCAACTGTGAAGGCAAGTGATTATAATTCCATTTCACAAATTGAGCACTAAGACCTAACTTAATCCAAAGACTTCCAGAGAATCTATGTCTGACAGAGGATGTGAATCGGTTTACCAGATCCAACCCCTGTGTTCATTTCCATACAAGCAGCAAACTTACCAATGGAGGGGGGAATCCTTCTGCATACATATATATAAATCACACACATCACTCAGTTTTATTCAAAACACTTGGTTTAATTAAAATCCTCTTAGTAAATTGATTTTTAAACCTTTTTTCTTTTTTTAAATATTTTTTGAACACAAGGGGAAAAGGGACTGGGTGAAAAGTTACAGGCACAGTGGAGAGTCCATTAATTACACTAAATAAAAAGGGGGCATCCCCAGTAACCAGGGGCAAACTGCTTATATTCTTGCATTAATCTTCCCCTAACACATGTCAGCACTCACATACGCAGTGGTATTGTGACACCACAAATGGGTAGGATAGTCTCCTCAGCGGATATCCTCCAGATATTTTGGATTATGATCTTCATCGTGGTCAGCCATTCACCTTGCTGGTTAAAGGGTGATGGGATCTATAGTTCAGAACATCTGTAGAGTAATCATTTGAGGAAGCCTACACTGTGTGAGTGGGCAGAAGAGATCAAAAAAATGAAAATGGTCTAAAAGTGGCAGCAAAACAAAGAGTCCTGTTTGAGTGCCTGGAATAGTTAAATAAATATGGAAGAAAAAAACAGTAGTGTTCATGAATTCATCCTGGAACAACCATGAGGTGAAAGATGTGACAGGACATGGGAATATTTTGGGAGACAGCAGGAAGGTATGGGGGGACATCTGAACAGTGCAATTAATTCCTCCAGTCTTAGGAAGATTAATGCGAAAAGGCAGCAAAGAGAGTGCTTAGACAAGGTTTTAAAACAGGGTGGGCAATAGTACCCCTTTAGATGCCAACAGACTTAAATTCATATCTGCCCCAGCCAGCATAGCCAATGGCAAGTGATTATAAGGATGGCAGTTTGATAACATCTGCAGAGCAACCGTTGCCCTCTCTTCAGTTGAGGACTCAGAACACAGAAAGTGGCTGAGACAGCAAGTGACTGAGGTGAGTTTATGGCAGCCCTTTCTGAACTTCATGTCCTCTCTGCCTCCCCAGGTTAGTCTAGCTGCTCAGCAAGCTGGAGAGAGCAGTGGAATAATGGTATGGCACATGAAGCAGCTGAAACCTCCTATGAGAATCGCCTTTTAAAGACATATTTGTTGTCTGTAGATTGAGGTTAAGCCACCCCAAGCAGAAGGGCTAGAAACATGGCCACTTGAAGCTATGACTCTTTTGAAATAAGCTTGCACACAGTCACTACCTATGATAAGGAAAAAAGATTAGGCAAGGACATTTATTTGCTAGCTTATAATTATTTACTTGTCTTTTCAGACAATTGATGTGCCACAAATGACTGGTATGTGCAAGAACATTATCTCATGAAAATTTGTGGACCAGAAACTGATTTGCAAAGATGCAGGAATCATCTCTCCAGAGCTTAGCAAAGTTTTTTTTAATACAGCTCCCAGGATCTCTCAGCCAGCACAGCCTCAGATGATGTGGCTGGGAGATTCTGGAAGCATTAGTCCAAAATAACTTTTCCAGGCTGTGCATCTCCTACTAACAACTTGGCAGTCTTAACAGTGTCAGTCTATCTCTGTAGCCACTCCCAATTATCCTACCCACATCTGCATCTTACCTTTGGATAAAGCAAGTTTTGTCCCACTGACTTACTCCACCTGTCCTCTGGCCAGCCATTTTATCAGTTCTCAGGTGGAAGTGAAGAGTGAAATACATTCTTGAGGGTCCAGTGGGAGCATTCAATCAGATTCAATGATGTACCTTAAACAGCCAGCACTAGCCACCCAGTTACCTCACGAGTAAGCTAGCCCTGCCTGTAAAGTTGAGTCTTTATTCAGTCTCTGAATCTGTGGGAAAGGGTGGGAAGTATCTGACAAGGATTGAAGAGACTGAGGGAAGAGGGCTTGGTAAAGGCTGGACAGGGACGGAGGTGGAATGGTCTGCAAAGTGGATTCCAGCAACGAAAGAAGGGAAATCATCGTTTGTAGCAATCAGCAATGGGCAGAAGTGGCTTGGGTGGGGTGGTGGGTGAGGGAAGAGGGTTGCCGGCAGCAGGGCTGGGAGAGTCTGTTTTCCGCTTGAAGCGATAGGTGATGGGCAGGAGAAGTTTGCTCTTCTTGAGAGCCTGGACTTTCTTGAGTGTCTCATCATCCAATGCCATGAAGCATCGGCGGGAATATTCCAGCAGGCGCTCCTTGGATGGGTCAAATTCACCCACCTCAGCCAACTTTTCAGGGGCCACAATGAGGAGCTCAGCAATGGGTGTAGTCAAGGCCACAGTATTCCGGTCCACTCGGTGGTGCTCAAAGGCCCGGCTCATGCTTTGCAGCTTTTGGAAAGTGTACAAGATCTTCTTGTAGCGGCATAACACCCCATCCACATCTTTGACTGCACATCAAATTCAGGTTCAGATGGAGAACGTGCCCAGTAGTGACACAGGAACCAAGAAGCATGAGAAAGAGAACAAAACAAGGATTTGAGGAGCAGGAATACAAGGGTGGCAGGCAAGGTGGAGAAAGAGGGAAGAGTGGTAGTTCATGGACATACAGGGGATGTAATGGCAAGAATGAGTTGGAGAAACCACAGGAAATGAGGAGGGTAAAGGGAGTGACCAAATGGAGTCAAAGGTCAGGAAACAGATAATGACATGAAATACAGAAGCCAGAAACATCAACAGCACAGAAGGAATGTGACAGAACACATCAGTGACCAAGCAAGGAATGGGAAGCAATGATAACAATACCATCCACATCCAGTAGTTTAGAAATTGAAGAACATGGGTAGATATGAAAAGGACACAACAAAAGAAATAGTGAAATTTAATAGTAAGAAAAAGCAGAGAGGGGAAGGTGAAAGTCACGTATAAAGAGCAAGGCCAGATGGAAAGAATAATGAAGATTTAGAAATGGGAAACAGAGCAGTGGAGAGAAATGTGGGGATGGGTCAAAAAAGAAAAGGAATAAAAAAAGATTATTATCACAACAATTTACCAAGATTCTTGGAAATGTTGCTTTTCTGGAATGCAATGCCTAAAATTCCCCAAATGTAATTTTTCCAGGCTCTGACAAGATATAAATCTTTCGTAAGAGAAGATAAACTGGAGGATGGGGAGCAGAATTGAAGTACAAATTTTTAGGCATCAACTCCTTTTTTAGATCATATATGGGAATGCCAACCTCTTCTTGTAAAAGGGAGAGAAAAATTTCATCTTTTTAACCATTAAAAGGACTGAAACCTTAGCTCTTTGGTTGAAACTCTGGGACCTGACTCTGGATCTTTCCTACTCACCTCTCTGCCTCTCACGCACTTTAGGTTTCACAAAGCGTCTTCTGTTAACCCCCACTTTCTGCTTCTTGTGTTCCATGGAGCCTCCTTCTTCAGGG
Source organism: Iguana delicatissima (assembly GCA_948472985.1). Lineage (NCBI taxonomy): Eukaryota > Metazoa > Chordata > Lepidosauria > Squamata > Iguanidae > Iguana > Iguana delicatissima. The sequence goes on along the minus strand of CAOKZL010000410.1, from coordinate 700,054 downwards.
CTGGTACTTAGCCAGGAGCCCATGCTGTCATCATCTGTCACATCCCCATTCCGACTCTCAGACATCTCGGACCGCCGCAGAATCTGCTTGCTGCGAAAGTGGTCATCTAGGAAGGGAAGGGAGAGAAGGAGCGAGGTGCATCAAACAGAGAGGGACACACAGACCTGCTTGACAGTGACTTCTACACTAGCACGCACAATATCCTCAACTCACAGATCTTAAGAGAGACCTGGCCCTTCACTCAAACAGGGGTAGGCAACCTACGACCTCCCAGATGTAGATGGACTCCTATCAAACTGTGATCAGTGATTCTGGGAGTCCAACATCATCCTCTGGAGGCCACAGCTTGTTGCTTTTACCCCTCAGGCCTACCAGTCTCTTTAATTCTGACACATCTTGCTCTCTTTCTTTGTCAGAGACATCCTCTGCTCCCCACCTTCTCACACAAGAACCAAGGTACCTTGATTGCTGTTCTTCTTTTCTAGAATGTTCTTCCTTCCAAAAGTTTTGAAAAAGCTTTTATCTATCCTTGTATAAGCCAGCTAGAACTTTTAAGATCTGCTGGGGAAGGCTTTCTGTCTGTCCCACCACCATCCCAGACTCGCCTGATGAGGACACAGGAGGAGCCTTCTCAGTGGCTGCTCCTACTCTGTGGAACTCTCTTCCACAGGAGACTAGGCATGCCCCTTCCCTGCTCTCCTTTCGCCGACAGGCAAAAACCTTTCTCTTCAAACAAGCTTCTCCTTTGACTGGGTAGCTTATTAATTAACATTGTTTTCAAGTTATATATCCTTCTAATGTTTTTTAGCTGTTTTAAATGTTTTTAGTGGCTTTAAGTGTCTTTAATTTGTTTAATTTTATTAATTGTATCTTTAACAGGTATTTATTGATGGAAGTCGCCTTGGGTCCCAATCTTGGGAGAAAGGTGGCCTATAAATATAATAAAGAAAGAAAGAAAGCAGTACAAACACTCACCCAGCTTCGGAAGTAGCTTTGGGCCTTTCTGTCCTACACTGTTAAAGTGCTATTATTCCACTTTCAACGTCCTGTGGAATTCTGGGGTTTGTAGTTTACTGAAGCCAAACAGCTCTCTGGCTGAGAATTCTAAATGCCCCAGGATGCCATAGGATGTTGAAAGTGGAATAATAGCACTATAACAGTGTAGTGCGGAAATGGTCTTTTTCTTACCAGCATCCAGGCGAGCTGAGGAGATGAATTTGTCCAGCTGACAACGCAAGAAGTCTCGTTCTTCTTCAAGGTCCTCTATTCGCTTCTGCAACCAGGAATTCCTCTCCAGGGCCATATGCAGCTGAGTCCTCATACTGGTCACAAGTGTCAATGAGGGAGCTGGCATCTCTGGAGCTTCTGGGACACAGCCAGCGGAGAGACACAGTTGTGTCATCATAAAACTTGGTTCTTCAGAGTCCCTCCAGTTCCCCTGACCCCAGAATCTTCCTAAGAAGGGCCTCCAAGAGGCAGACACACACCAAAGGTCTGTCCCTTTCTGATTTCCATTTTCTTAGTATTATAACAGTGAATTTGCATATTCACCTTGAGCAGCAACTAATCAACATGGGATGGCTCCTTTCCCTGATCCCCTGCCCAGCTATTCTCCTATGATTCTTGCTAAAGCACCTCCATGTGGTTGAAGTGTTACCTCATTCAGTAATTCAGACATTTTAATTGCACAAAGGACTGAAATCTGCAATCCAGGCAAAAAATATATGGGGAAAATAGGCAGTTATGCAAACTTATGCCTCTCCATCCCCAAATCCTTTCTTTCTCAGTTGCCAATACATAGCTCTCCATAGGGTACTGAAATTCCTAGAGCAGGAATAGGCAACACAGGGCCCTCCAGATGTTCTTGGACAGGAGCTCTTATCAGTCTTAGCCAGTATGGCCAATAGTTAGGGCCAGTGCAAATTGTAGTCTGTCAGCCACAGGTCGTCTAACTCATCCTAGAGGAAGTCTCACACAGGTAGCTTGCAAACAATCTATCTGCTTCCAGTTGTAACGAAAATAAGAATCTGCCTTCAAACAGGTCAGATCATTGGCTCATCTGGCTCAGGATGTTTACTCTGAATGGCAGTAGCTCTGCACAATTCCTTCACTTCATCTGAGTCCTGATCCTTATAACCAAAAATGTTGAGGGTTGCATCTAGGATTTGCAGAATTTGGAAAAAGTTACTTTCTAGGGGCAACAACTACCAGAATCCAGTGGCTATGCTGGCTGGAGGAATCTGGGAACTCTAGTCTAAAAAAATAAACTCTTGCAAGCTCTGTGTTAGGACTTCCTGTGTGGAAAGCTCATGTTCTCTTCCCTCTCCAGGAATTACAGAGAAAAAATGTGTGATTTGTGAAGGGCAAAGCATGATCTTCAAGACCCCATGTTGAATTCCCCGAAACCCTTTACAGCTGCAATGTGCAGTCAAAGGACATACAAATATTACCCATGGAAGATGTGGGAAAGGATATTGTTTCTCACCATCAAAATTCTGTGGAGGGCTTAGGCCATAATACAACTGTTGCTGAGTTTGTGTCTGAGACTCCATCTGGTGTGGTTCATCCAAAGGTACAGATTGTTCATAAGCTTCATTGTTTTCCTTCACTGTAAATACGAAACCCAAAGAAACGGGGTGATAAAGAGAGGAAATACAGGGGCCTAACAGCAGCATTGTTTGAGAGTTTAGCTGGAGCTAAAGAAAAGCAGCAGTTCCCCCAAACATAGTGTGGGGCAGTGGGAAGAACATGGTCCTGCTTGCAGTCACACTGTTATAGCAAGAGTTGGCAGCATCCCTCCAGATGTTTTGGAGTACAATCCTATAATCCCCAGGCACCAACTATCCTGACTGGGCCTTATAGGAGTTATAGTTCAGAGTATCTGGGTAGCACCAAGTCCCACCTCCTTGCATTACAGGACACTGCCAGGGCCATTAAATGTAATAACATAGTTGACTTAAGAAACTCTACTGTGGAAAGAAAAACATGGGCACTTTACATGTAGACCATGCTCTCCTGCACATCTGTTTTGTTTGCATGATGCAAAACAGTTTCTCTCACCCGGTGCCCTCCAGATGTGCTGGACTACAACTCCCAGTATCTCCTAGCTGGCATGCTGTCTCTCAACTGACGTACACCTACCTTGCTTTGCTCCAGCTCCACAACGTCCTCTACCCGTACTTGCCTGCTGGTGGTGGTTATTTTCACTCATCGTCCTCTTTCCCTTGGTAGTATGGATATTATCAACCTGCAGAACAGGAATGGAGAAACATGGCAGATGGATTGTAGAACCACCTGTTATTCCATTCCTAGAAACATCTTATTTAGATTTCCCTAGCATGTGAACTTCAAAACCAACTTCTCCTTTTTGGCAATTGCAAATGATGAGCTTTCATGGCTGCTACTCTCCTCTCCAAATTCATAACAGCAGATCAGCACATTTGGGGTGAGGGGCAGGATGCACCACAGCAGGGCAGTCTTCTATGAGAAAGGTAGGAAACTGCATAATGGCATACCTGAAAATTAATAGGGTTCACACTTTTCTTCTGTCTGAAGTAACTGTTGTGACTGTTGGCTACTTACTTTCCCAGCTCCTTCAACCTAGACCACAGCTGAGTTTCTACAGCAGGGATGGGGAACCTGTGGCCCTCCAGATGCAAAAAGCAAAGAGGACTGGTAATGCCCATTAGAAGGGATATAGAGAACAGGCAATGTCTCATGGTGTTGAAAAAAAGGTGATTTTCTTCTAGCCCAATGCATTTTGGCCTAGTAATATTTAATGGCCTACTTCAGCGGAGCGCAATTTTTAAAGCATCTGCATTAAATAATACTAGGCTGAAACACTTTAGGCTAACTGCAAGAATAAAATCATCTTTTTCAACACCCTGAGACACGATCTGTCCTTTACAGCCCTCCAGATGCACCAGACCCCAAGGATGGCATCCTGTTGGTGTTTTATACACATGTAAGTTCCCTTATGCATGCAACTGGAACTTTTTGGGCCATGGCATAATGTTCATATTCAGTTCACAGTTGTGCAAGTGGAGTTCCACAAATGTAAGAATTGTACATGTAACTGCACACATTCTTGGACAGTGCATCAGAGCCTACAATGTACTACTTGATTCACTGAGATTCAAGGAACAGTTTACACATTTGAAGATACACAATCATTTACACATAAATAGGGTTGTCAGACTGAAAACTGGCAAGAGCTCCTGCATCTTTAATAGGTGTGTAGAAAATTTAAGCAGATACTACTTGCTGCACAGCCAAGTAAGAAGCAACATCTGTTGAAATTTCTGCTTTTAAACACCATTAAAAGTACAGGAGCTGCCTCCAGTCTTCACTAGGGCAATCCTACCTTGCAGAATATTGGTATTCAGCAAAAGGGTGGCATATCATAGCCACCCCATGTGAGTTTAGGTTTACAATATAAACAATGTTATCATTGTTATCATTACCATCATCATCACCTTTATCTTTTCCCCAAAAATGGGACCCAAGAAAGCTTATAAGTTAAAATGAGTACAGTATATTTAAAAACACATAAAAGATCAGCATCAAAATAGAATTAAACTATTAACAATATTCAAATATTTAAATAAATAAAAACAGTAAAAAGCGTCTGAAACACAGTATAACTACAACAATGCAGCATCCTTTTAAAACTCTTTTCTTCTAAAACTTTGGGTTCTAAAAGCCTGTCAGAATGGAAAAATCTTTGCCTGACCACAAAAGGACAGCAAGGAAGGGACCATTTTGGTCTCCCTAGAAATGGAGTTTCAGAGCCTGGGGCAGCCATTGAGAAGTATGTTAAATATTGGTTCAAATCTCATCATCCCCAACTAACATGCACAGTGCTAGGAGTTTTAGTTCAACACATCTAGAGGGCACCAGGTTGAGAGAGGTCCTTCTAGATGTTATGCGATTCCGAACTCCATCAACCACAGCTAGCATGACCAATGGCTGGGACAGTGGTGACTGCCATCCATTATTAATGGCAGGATAGGTTCATCATCTCTACTCTAAAGAGAGCTATGTGGTATCAAGTTAATCCACATTATCTGCTATGGAAATTCTTCTCGAATTCTGAGAATATTGTAACATGGTATAATTATTTTGGGGAGTAATGTGTACTGTGGAAGAGGACAGCCAGCATGATGTAATGGTCTGTGTGTTGTACTATGACCCTGGAGACCAGGGTTTGATTTCCTGCTTGGCCATGGAAACCCACTGAGTGATATCAGACACTCTAAGCCTCATAAAACCCAGTGATAAGTTCACTTTAGCGTTGCTATAAGTTGGAAACAACTTGAAGGCACACAACAACAGCAGCAACGGTGGCAGAAGGGAAAAATATTCTTGTAAATGCGACTGCAGAGCAATTAGCAGTGTCACAGCACTGTCATTGGAAAGGATCTTGGGCATACCTCCTGAGATCTTGAGGGGCTGCTGTTTGGAGCAGCAAAGTACAGTCAGCCCTCTGCATTTGTGGTTTGACATTAACGGATTTGATTATTTGCGAGTTTCTCCAACCTCTGTTTCCTCACCTCAGGTACTACTTTTGTGGGGGAAATTTCCCTCTTGGTGGCTCCAATCAGGCTGTCCAGCTCTTTAAAAACCTCTCTCCAGTCCTCCTCCTCCACCAGTCACTGCCTGGCCAGCCATGGACAGCCCAAAGCTGACTTCTCAGGACCACAAGCCCACTCCCACAGCTCTCCATACACCCACAGAAGGAGATGGGCAAGAGAGAGGAAGTACAGGACCACAATGCCAACCATCTCCTTTCCCTGACCTGGTTTAGACGTTGAAACACCCATTTTCCCCACCCATGCCTCAGCCCCCTTCCGACACAAACACAAATTATGATATTTGTGAATTTTTCACTTTTGCGAGGGTCCTGTGCCCCTAACCCTAGCGAATGTGGAGGGCCAAGTGTATCTTGATTGAGGCCATGTCTCCAAGCTCTACAGATGAGTTCCTTTGTCTAGAAGAACATAAGAAGAACTGGGCTGGGTCAAACTGAAGGCCTTTGCATTCTACCGCTCTGTTTACAAAGTGGACTCTTAGCCAATTAAAAAATAGTGTCTCTAATTTGTTGTTTGTTGTTGTGTGCCTTCAAGTCATTTCTGACTTATGGTGACCGTAAGGTGAACCTATCACAGTGTTTTCTTCACAAGATTTCTTTAGAGAGAGTTTGCCTTCCTCTGTGGCTACTAGAGTGTGACTTGCCAAGTTTACCCAGAGGGTTTCCACAGCTGAGAGGGGATTCAGATCCTGGTCTCCTGGAGTCATAATCCAGTGCTCAAACCAGTACATCATGCTGGCTCCCATTGTTTTTAATACTGAAGGTGATATTTAGCCATCCTCACCCATAAATATTGATTTTGCCAAGCTCAATCAATTTATCTAATTCTCTTCAACAGGCAGCCATGGCTACATCTTGTGGCAGTGATTTCCACAGTTTAACTATACATGGTGTGAAGAAGTATGTCCTTTTATCTCTCCCGAATCTCCCACATTCAGCTTTAGTTCTAGTATTACCAGAGAAGGAAAACAACTCCCCATCCACCTCCTCCACACCCTGCCTCTTTTTACACTCTCCCCAGCATGTCTCCCCTTACTCAGTTGTTTTTTCTAAGCCTAAACAGCCTCCAAACCAGGGATGGGAATTGCTAGAGTGCAATTCCCAGCAGCCTTAGCTAGCATAGGTGATGGTGAGATAGGCTGGGATCTACAACTCAATGACATCTGGAAAACACCCAGGGCCCTTTCTTAAGGTCAACACAAAGCTTGCCTTCCTTCTGCTCAAACTCAGGATCCACTCTGGGCAACTGCTTCTTCCCTCGCCCCTCACCCCTATTTGGGAAACCTGTGGTCCTCCAGACGTCAATGAACTACCACCCCCATCGTGCCTCATTGTTGGCCAGCCCGGCCGGGGCCGACGGGAACTGAAGTTCAACACTACCTGCGAGGCCCCAGGGTCCCCTCTCACCGACTCAAAGGACACGGCTTCCTCTCCTCCCGCCTCCGCTCAGGCGCCTGAAGGGCCCCTCGGACAGCCCCCCCACCTCGCGGGTCGCCTCCAGTCGGCACCCGCCTCCCGGCTCTCTGCGTGCGGCTGGACAGGCGCCTTTCTCCCAGGCGCGCTCCTCGCCGCGGGGCCCGCGGGACGCCCCCAGTGAAGCGAGCCGCGCGCGTAAAGGTCCGGCACCCTCCCCGCCGTCCTTTCCAGCGCCCGTCGAGCCTTCGGCGAAGGAAGCCAGACTCCATCGGTCCCGCCACTCCAAAATGGCCCCGGCTGCTGCCCTGCGATGGAGGAGCCCTCCCTCTCTCCGTCCCTGCCTCCTCTCCTCCCCAGATTTCGTGGGGGCGACGTGCGCCCCGGGACTTTGGAAACGCCCACGGCTCCCCCGTGCGCCCTGGAGCTGCGGAAAGGGAGAAGCGTTAGGGGCAGGGTGTCGCGCAAGCCGCTCTCGAGGGAGCCCAGCAGCACCCCTCCCTGGGGGGTGGGCAGGCGAGAAGGAAGGGAAATGGAAGGGCGCGGGGGCGCCGGGACCAACGCCCCTGCCCGCCCGCCCCTTACCTTGCCTTTGGCGGCGCATCCACGACGGAGCGTCCGGGCAGGCAGCGGCTGGAAAGTGCGGGCGGCGGGGGCGGAGCGGCGAGGAGGAGGAGCGAGACGGCCTTGAGGTGGGAAGGGTGGGTGGCCGAGCCGGGGCCACGAGGGGCTAGGCCCGGAGAGCGGACCAAGCGCCCGAATCACTCCGGGGAGTTCATCGCGTCTCGGGAGGGAGGCGGGGAGGCACGTGCGAATGAGCCATCTTGGGTACAGCAGCGCATGATGTCAGCCCGTGGATGCTGCCGCCTGGAGCGCCTAGCTTGACACGAGAGTCACCTGGCTTATACAGCTAGCCGGGAAAGCGTGGGGCATGTGTAAAACTAAAAAAAATCACGGAACAGAGAGCAGGGTGGTCTTACGCCCTCCTGAAGCTAGGCTGGGGTGGAGTTGAGCCCCTTATGAAATGATCAGGCTCCAAGGATCAGGATCCCCAAACCTCCTGCCTAGTTGGGTCTCTAAGAAGCACCACTCAGGCATATCCTAGTTTATAGCCATCTTTTTATTTACTTAAGAGGGTTATATTTTCTTCTTTCCTTGGTATATTAACATTACACTTTAAACAATTTTATGACAATTCATTTATTATTTTGTCATTGCCTTCAAAGCAGTCACATTGTTAATACTTTGCTGGTGTTGTTATTATTCTCTGTATTCTCATGCAAGTAGTGCTTTGAGTGTTAGACTACAACCCTGGAGACCAGGGGTTTGATTCTCCACTCTGCCATGGAAACCCACTGGGTGACTTGGGTAGGTCTGCACATTCTAACCCCTAGAAAACCCTGTGATAGTTGCCATAAATTGGAAACAACTTGAAGGCACACAACAACCACATAAAATTCATGATGACCTGCTTGCTGGTCTGGACAGTTCACCCTAGACACACACTCAGCCTCTGATTTGTTTGGAATGGTTACATGGGCCAATAAAGTAAAAATGGCAAGAGTGCTTTTGAGCACATGCTCATTGTTGCTTCAACTTGCTTTTTCTCATATTCATTATCTGCAGTTGGGGGCCAGATTTTCCCAGACAGAAGATGTGACTGGTGGTCAGGAATGCCTGAGCTGAGGTCCAGGCTCCATGACAGCAGATAGAGGCCAAAAGCTGGCAAAACATGAGATGAAGCCTGGTAATGCATAACGGGTTCCAATAGTATTAGTTGCAGAGGAAGCAGGTCTAAAAGAGTACACACTCTGATGAAGGTGTTTGGATTTTTTTGTCCAAAGTTAATAAAGGGATGGAACAAACTGTGACTTATACCTAACAACTAGAAATATTCACCCCGACCTCATCTTTTTTTACTACACAAACTATAGGCAAATGTTTTATTCACTTCAGTCTTTTTCACACCAGGAAAAAAAACACGGTTACCCAAGCATTTTAATTGGTGTAAACCCTGTCTTGTCAAGGGCAAGGCACCTGTTTACCAAAGGTAAGGGATTCATTTTCAGGGATCTGGAGATCACAAAAGACACCAGCTATAGTGGGAAAAGCCTTAAAATTTATTGCATAGCAAGCAATTCAAACAGCATTAGCATACAAGCAATAGTAGCATAGAGATTAAACCCACTTACGCCTATGATGCCTAAAAACATAGGAACAGATTTCTCATCAAGCAAGAGTCTTTCAGTCAGCTGCCCAGGCACCCAGATGAAGCAGCAAAGGGGACTCCTCTGTGTAGCCTTCAGTTGCACAGCACTCCAGCTATAAGCCTGTGCTAAACTCCCACTAAGGGTACAATCCAGGGGATTTTTATACCTCTTGGTCTGGGAGGACTTGGACAGCTTCCATAGAAACTTTGGGATTGTTTACACGTCTGAGATGACCCAAACTCCTTTTAGTGTTGGCCACCAATTAAGTGGTGATCTTTTGGGTTCCTCTCAGCACCTGTTATCTAGTACTAGTTAGTTAGTCGTCCTGAGCCAAAGGCAGGTGCTTGTTAGCCAACACCACCTGCAACCTTATCTTACATATGTTTTAAGCTAATAAGCATACAGCATACATTAAAGCATAAAACAGGAATCAAAACAAGATATAGTGTGCTTAATTAACCAGAGTTTGAATCCCCATTCAGTCACAGAAACCCACCTGCTGACCTTAGGCACGGTGGTGAAGGCAGTGGTAAACCTCCTCTGAGCAGATCTTGCCAGGAAAACTCTGTGATGGGGACCAAAATAAAGCAATTTGGAATCCCTGCAACTTCATATGCCGTCTGAGCACATATCCTGTATTTTATGCACAGTTATCAACCAATTTTGACTGAATGTAATATTTACACTTAGGTTGACATTCTGAACATTCTCCGGCATGTTCAGGACTTTGGGTTTCCCCCCGCCCACCCCAGAATTCACTGTTTTAGTTCATTTTGCATGGAACTTTGTATAAATTTTAAGATCCATTTCAACTTTTGTTTTATACAAATCAGAGGTGAAATCATCATACTTAGTCCAGACAATACCAAGTAAATATCCTAGTGTTTTCGTAAATCAATATAATTGAAAACATAAACTATACCTTGATCAGCCAATTCTGGATAACCACTCCATTAACTGAGGGCTTATGCACTCCACTTTTCTCTGAACATTTTTGCTTTTCCTTCCTTTCACAATCTCCTGTTTACAAATCATTCTTCACCACAATCAGGACAACCCAGCTCCAGGCTTGGACAGTCTGCGAATGGAAGATTACCTGAAACTAGGGCCATTTCCGCTCAGACTGTTATAGTGCTATTATTCCATTTGCAACATCCTATGGAATCCCAGGGTTTGCAGTTTCAGGAGGGGCTGCTTGGCCCCGGGATTCCATAGGATGTTGCAAGTGGAATAATAGCACTATAACAGTCTAGTGTGGAAATGGCCTAAGACTGCCAAATCAAGAGCTTCTTAGGCCTTGCGTTTTCAAAAATCAAGAGACCTAGGAATGCTCCCTGTTGTTGTCACAGGTGATGGACCCTGGTGATGTCATTTAGCTCATTATGTACATCATGGATCAACCATGGCTGCTCAGAGCATATAACTGAAATAACAAATGCTAAGTCTAACAAAAGAAAAAATGAAGTTTATTGAAGCTCTGCATTGACCAACACTCCTCATTTTTCCCATGTCTTTACAAGCACTCTTTTTAAGAGCGCATGGAAGTTGCAGTTCAACCAAATAATGTTTTCTAAACTCTGCTTTGAACTGAAACATTCAAAGAAGCCATTCCAAAGCAGCTAGCAGCTGCAGAGAGGCCAAAACAGACAGTGATGATGGACAGACAATTTTTAATGTAATGCTCCCACCTTGAAATCCTTACCCTTCAAAGTGAGGACCAGAGAAGAGGGGTCAAGTCCTGAGAACTGAGAACCATACGAGAAACCTTCCTATATAAACCACCATGAGGTCCATGCCAGAAGGAATACAGGAAATACATACACAAATACAGAAGCAAGGAATACAGATAATACATGTATTATATAGATAATCTCCATCATCCCTATCTGTTCTTAATGTCTAAATATCCCCCTGCCTCCCAGGTTGGTTACATTTAATTGGTTCAGTTAGTGCTATGGAAGAACATGATTTTAATCTCTCTGAGACAGCGATGAGCTTCCACTACTATTATGTCAGTTAATATCCGTTTTTCACAAACTGCCATAGGCTTTAAAAATACTGAATTATTTTTATAAATCTTGGAAGAGAAGAAAAACAAATTCAGTTGGGGAGGGGGAGTTTTAAAGTTTTTAAAAATGTTTGGTGACGTCAGCATAACTTATTGTGTTTCCTATTAATCTGGAAACTACAAGGAATTCCTTTGTTGCAGAAAACACATAATTTCAATGCACTGGAACATGGGGCATAAAAGGAAAAAAAAACCTACAGAGCAGTAGCTCTGATAACTAAATTCATAGAACAGTTGGCATACTCACTCTCTGGGAGATCACAGGAGTGGCAGTTCAAAAGACACTTGTTCATGTTCTGTGATGAAACTGGAAGAAGGACTTCATCAACTGATTCTAAAAGCTAGGGAGCAGGAGAATGCATCTCTGGTAACATTAGCTAATGTGACAAGAGCAGAAAGCATGGCACCTCTCATTCCACGTGTATAAGCTAACCAGGCTGGCAACTGAATTTTACTTCAGTGGTGGTGACAAGGCAGCATATTCCACTGTATTGGACCACAGAAGACTAGATTAAGGGGCACATTAGGATAAGCAAATGGAATACACAGATTTGCCCTCCAACATTTTGCTACTGCTCCACCCCTCTGCAAACATGTGCTGCCTTCTCCTGTCCAAAAATAAATAAAATAAATGGCCAAGAGAATGAGTATAATGCACCTCTGCGTATTCCTTACTCAAGAAAATGCTATTAACGCCACGAGATTGCCATAAACCAACAGATGACTTGGAGGCAAGAATGTAAACATAATGCACTCATTTTACAACCCTCAAAAAGAAGCCACTGGGTTTCAGTATACCTCTTCCAATATACTGCCTTTGACAAAGTCTCAGAAGTTCCAAAACAAGAACTGGGAGAAAAACTTAGCTGGATAGGCTACAAGGTATGGATCTCTTTCCATTTAAAAAGGGGTTTCCAAAGTGACCTGGATTAAGGAGGAAGCCTGCCCCATAAGTGGTGACAAAGAGGGCTGTAGAAAATGTAAGGAACTTTGAAAGCTAGAAAAGCTAGCTAGAAAGCTAGAAAATTTAGCATGTGCACTAAAAGACATGAATCTAACACCCAAACACTCAATTAAGTTTAAAAATAGGATCCTTGTGCCTGGTCATGTTCCCACGGTGTGGGGGAAGCCACGAAGTTCTGTGCTGTGAAGGAAGACCTCACCCTAAACATATCACACATCCTCCATGTACTGTCTTCTTCATGGGGATGTGAAGGGAAGAATGGATGTATTTTTGTTTTCTGGCATTATGTTTTACATTTGTATTTGTTTGTTCATGTGTTTTGATTCTGAATAATTATGTCCTGCAGAGGGGAGGTAAAAAGAACACAGTAATTTCCAAGTCACTCATGCTAGTCTATAAGAAAAAAAAAGCCACATTCAGGCACTGTCTTTATTTTGGACCAACACGTATGTGCAAAATTGTGAGCAAGCTGGGAGCACAAGTCATGCATTCTACATACAATGGAGTGTAGGAGGCAATGTAGAGATTTAAACAGATAGCCAAGGCTGGATTAAGGAGGTTGGGGCTCTGCAGCAGTTCCAAAAGCAGGGGTTCATATATATATATTCATGTGACTGTACGTTCCCCTTTCAAGCCTAAGGAATGGGTGCTTCAAGTATCTCCTGCCTCAATTTCATGGTACACCTGCCCTTGAGGAGGCTGGGAACAGATAGATCTACAGCTCTGCTCTCCCTGAGAACATTTCTCTAGATAGCACCCAAGTATAAAAAGCTTGCATATGCAGCCTAGTGGAGCCAGCAGAAGTATGGGGGCAGCCACTACCACTACTAAGTGTTCTAGGTAGGGTTCCCACATCTCAGGGCCTGGACACATTTCTCTGATCCTCACATCGAAGAGGAATCTCAGGACAAGAGCACTGTTTTGAATAGCGTGTCTATGTTCATTCCAACCTTTTAGCTTAAGGTTTTTTTTTTAAATTTCATTGGCATGTTTCATGCAACTGTGGGTGATGTTTAATATCATGTTCAGTTATATCACCTGGGGCTGTCCTTGTAACATCTCTCTGTGAAAATCACTGTTACATCACAAGGAGTAACCCCTTTGACTCCGAAGCTTTAGGGTCTGGGACCTGGCAACCTAGTTCTTGACCTGGCAACCTAGTTCTGGCACATTTGCTCCCATTCAGCACTGATGATCCAGTCTTGCTGCTTGGTGTAATCCAGGTTTCCATTTACACTTAGGCAGGCTGGGGCAAACACAAAGACAATTTTTTTAAAAAAAAATCTAGTTATTATTGGCACTTATCTCTTAATCTTTTGCAAACCATACAGATTTTTTGGTAGGCAGAGAAGAACAGTAAAAAGAAGCAAAGCAGTTTTTGTCTGGGACCTGGAGGATTCTGAGAGATGCAGTCCATTAAGGCAGGACCCTGACTCTAACACATATTAGTTAGGCCTTTATTGTGTAGAAATCTTGACTGTACAACTCATACTTGTACATCTAAAACACTCTGAGCTGTTACAGTGATTTAAAAGGGATGTTTGCCCACAACTGTACGAGATGGAAAGGAAGAACCATAATTTTTACCTGATGAAATGAACGTGGTTGCTTGCACATGCCACAGAACAGAAGCCACAATTGTTGGGTCATCTGGAATGAGCAAAACTTATTAAGAGAAGGGTCAACTTAGGAACAGAGCTAATTTGGTTTCTGTCATCTAGGGTGTTCAATTCACTTAGGCAGGCTTTGGAGTGCCCTGCCTACTGAAGCTAGGCTGGTTCCTATTTTATGCACTTCTGTCAGCGGGTAAAGCCAGGCCATTGGGACATTTACAGAAGTAAGAATTTTATTGGAAAAGTTAAGCATTTAAATATTAGTGGAGGAGTGGGCAAAGTGTGTCCCCTGATGTTGCTGAACTGCATTTCCCATCATCCCTAGCCATGACAGCAGGGAGGAACACTGGAAGCTGCAATTCAGCAACATCTGGGCAACCATACATTGCCCACTCTGGTTATTAGGACCTCTTATATAGAGGCTGTTGAGAGAGCTAGCATCCTCCATTAAGAGATTAAGAAGTGGCAATGGTTCCATCCTAAGCAAGGTACAGTACAGTACTTGAAATTCTCTGATAGTGAGCTCTACTTTATTGTGTTGTGTATTGCATATTCCCAAGGTATCCTGATTTCATTCACAGTACCTCTTTCCAGGGTGCCTTGGGAACTGCTGTTCAAGGGAGTAGGCTTTCTAGCAGACAGTTTCAAGTACTTCTCTAAAATACAAATCCCAAGAGAGTTAAGCTGGGATCAAACTGAACCATGAGAGTTAAACTGGGATTATACTGATATAACGGCATAATGCCATAGGGCCTCTTCATGATGTCATAGGGCTGCTTCACCTAAGTTATCATTAGGAATTTGGCATAGTTAGTTTAATTAGCTGAGAAGAATCCATTTCCTGCTTCTCCTGCAACATATCTAAAAATCATGATGCTCTAATCTAACAAGAAGGCCTGCTATCACTCTTTCTTCAAGATTCCCAGTACTAAGTCTTCTGATCCTGCCTCTTTTTGCCCTCCCCACCATCAGTGGAAAAGACATAGCCAGAAAATCAACTTGATAGAAAATCATATTCCACTCATCTACATCTTGGAGTCTCTACTTTTCCCACTTACATCTGCTTCTACCCTTCCCTCCAAACTTGCCCACTCCAGCCACAACTCCAGTGCCTTTAACATAAAGTGCATTTTAATGTGCAGAAATGGCCATTGTTGGACAGTGGATGGGCTTGACATTCTACCAGCATTTTAGCAGAGTTTGGAAATGTTGCCTGTTTGATCTCCAGCTCCCAGGATGCTGGAGCCAACATGACAGATTCTGGAAATGAGTGTAAATATTTCCAAACTCTGGATGAGGAAGGAGACAGAATACAAAGTAGAAGTACACCCTCAACCACGGGATGGAGCTAGTATTTTTGGAATTTCAGGATTAGGGGGTCAATCTAGTGGGTATCAGCAAACACAGAACTCTGATCACTAGATGGAGGGTGTTCTTTATGGAGAGAGGGAGTAGAAGAATCTCGGTGAGAGAGATGACAGAGAGTTCTCTGGACAGGGCATGTAGTGAGTGGGGCAAGCAGCCAGGACAGAAGAGTTCTTCTGGAACAAGTTCAACTGCTTGCAGCTTAGTCTTCCTCACTGATGGGCAGGGGGAGGAAAAGAAGAGGAAATGCATATTTCTACATGGGCCAGCTGTATGCCACATTAGCAGCAAACTACAATGTCCACTTAATAAAAGAAAAGAAAATCTAATATATAAAAGTTAAAGTTTGTTTGTCTGTGTCAGGCGAAGACCTCATACAATTGGCTGCCTGAGAAGATTCTGTGGAATCCTGGGGTTTGCAGTTTAGGGAGTGGCCTTTAGACTTTTCAGCCAGAGAGCTCTTGAGCCTCAGTCAACTGTGCCTGTCTCCAATATGCTGGCTGCTACAGAGATGAGGCCTAGCAGCAAGGATGAGGGCAGTGTATTCCCTCAAGAACCCAATGTCTGCATGTTAATAACTCTGAATACAGATTGGATTGGGGAATATGGGGGAAAAGTTACAGGTACTGGACAAGACAGTTTAGGGAATTAGAGACACAGGATTTCAAATCTAACAAATATTACCTACGAGAAAATAAAATCCAGGGCAACGCCCTATATATATGCTAATTTATAATAAAAAGAAAAAGAGGGACGCTAAAAGGGGCTTGGGAACGCATGCAGCCCACTGGAACGTTACCCGTCCTTGCCCTGTCTAGATAATGCACAAGTGTGAAAAGTGCTTTTCCTATAAGCAAAGACAAGAGCCCAAAAACGGGGGAGAGCGGCAGGAGCGAGCTCCGTGTTTGGGGGACGTGCCCGCTCCGTTTCAGAGCTTCCCTCGACCCCGTGTGCCTCCTTCCCTCACAGGAGGAGTTCAGCCTCAGCAGGCCCCGGGCCCCCATCCCAGCTCGCGACGCCGCTCTTCTCTCCCCTTCCCGGCCCGAGAGCGGGCGGCTCAGCGCGCGGAGTCCCAGCGCTGGGGGAGAGACGAGAGGCCCCGGCGCCCCTTTGGCTCCGACCTGACTTGACTTCCTCTTATCACGTTCCGCGGACAGGGAGAAGCGATTCCGGGGCTGCGCAGAAATGGAGCCGTGGCTTGGGAAAGAAGGAACGAGACTTTAGAGGGAGCTGAGGAAAGGGCTGAAGGGGCTACGAAGCTGGGAACGAGGACCCGGCGGCTGTGCGAGAAATACCCGCCTTTAAGCTTCTGGAGCAGGAATGTTTCCCGAGGAACCTCTTTCCCCTCAGCCGGTGGGAGAAACTGCTGCGTTTCCGTCAGGACTCTTTTCACCGTGACACCCACCCCTCCTTCTCTTTCTCCTCCTCCTCCTCCTCCTCCTCCACCACCTCCAACCTCCCCCCCCCACGGGAAGAGCTAGGTAGAACCCCCAGCCTCCAACCCCACCCTCTCCAGAGCTCTTCCTTCCCCCGCTGCCCTGCCAAAATGTTCCTCTCTTTTTTCCTACCTCCTCACTTGCTGTTTTCCCATCTCTTTTTTAGGACACTGCAGTAGCTGCTAATGAGCAACTGATGGGGGGTGAGATGTGGGGCAGACATCCTGTTTGGGATCCCTATTACTGATCTTAGGGGGAAGCTAGGTGGAAGCTGACACCTTTAGAGAGTTAGTTCTCTCTCATCATAGGAACTCCACTGCTAGTCTTTAAAGGCAAGGGTGACTTCTTCTACTCTGACGTTTGGAGCCAGTTCTTCTCAAACCATAATGCAAATATTCATTTTTGATCTTTTTTACCTTTGCCAGGATGCGTTGGCATTGCACGTGGACAACCTTGCCTACTGGATAGGTACCACTTCTCTCCTACCGTGTCTTCAGGAGCACCACCACTAGTTGTGCCTTGGGCAACTTTGCTGCTTTCTTGGATTGACACTTTGAGATCAGCCTGCGCCTGCCTGCCATACATGGATGCCAAGATGGCATTACTCAATCCCTTCCTCTTCCGTCTTGGTAACTTTGGACTTTGGTCACATTCTGGCGTTCATACCCCAACATGTGCCCCGGATTGGTACCGCTAAATGCTTCACTTGCCACCAGCTGTCAGATGAACTGTCACCTTGTCAAAGGACCTTGACCAGGACATTCCTGTAAAGGGCACATTGTGGGCAATGTCTCACCTTTGGTGCTGAAATGAGAGCTGAGATATTGGAACACTGCCCAAGCAGGGTAAGTTTGGGGCAGGGTGTTAAGTGAACCGGTTCTGCATGGGAGAGATGATGTGAACTGTGAGAGGAAGTGACATGGGCATGTGCCAAGAACTTTCTGGAGTTTCGATGCCAGTCCCTCAGGCCATCTATCTAAGTATCTAAGCCTAGGAATGTAGAAAAGATGTTATATAAGTTCATGAGAGGGCTGGCCTATCTTGAATGTCAGTGCCTTCTTCTCACTCTAGTGGGAGAGCTGTGGGACTGTACATGGGACAGTGAGTACATTCCAAATGTGGGGTGTTGCCAGAGACACTTGCCCACCCTACCAAGATTCTTTATTTTTTCTTAGTTCCACCCGTCCAAAGTTTTTCCATCCCCAATTGTGCCTATACAAGCCCCTCCTTTTAACCGTTAGAGCTTAGTTGAACTTCCATGTTTAGGAGCAACATATCTCTGCATGTTAGCTGTGGAGGAAACAATAGGGGAGCACAACTGCCCTAAGGCATTGCTTTGTAAACCCTGAAAGAGCTAAAATTGAAAACAAGATAATGGAATAGCCAGGGGCAGAACTGCAAACTGAAGACAAGACAGAGGAAGCAATGCAGTCTCAGCCCCACCTTTGACCTCACGCAGCTAGAACTCAAGATAGTTTGGCACACTTTGGTGCAGGGAGGATATCAAGGAAGTCCTCTCTTTTTACCTAGAAATAGTTTTAGATGAACTTTTTGCCCTTAGCTCATGAGAAAAGCTGTAGAGATAACATATCCCTAGGTACCAGCATATCATTTTTTCAATCCTTTCCACCCTTTCTTTTGAAGTTTGCTACAAGTTAAAGTCATGTCTTTCTCTAGAGCAGGGGTAGTGAACATTTGGCTTTCCAGATGTTTTGGACTAACCTTGACCTTTTATCATTAGCAATTGTGGCTGGAGTTGATCGGAGTTATAGACCAAACACCTGGAGGTCCAAAGATCTTCCTTCCTACTCTATCGATGAAACCCCACCATGTTAACTTCCTCTGGTCTCCTAGCTAATTTTCTTCCAGATCCTCTGCCTTTCTTCTCTTGTTATTGTTGGCTTCTGTTTTGCCTACTGCTGCAAACTGCAGCTTCTGCTTAACACATTGTCATTCACACAGATGATAAAGACAAAGGTTGCATTTCCAAGATCAAAGACAACAGATACTTTGTGCATGTCTCTTTAGGGGTTTTGCCAGGACTCTTAACTTTGGTAGGGTAAATAAACCATTTTTTAAAACTCCCTGTCCAGAGTAATGCCCGCATGGATTTTATTTACTTATTAAATTTAAAATACATATGTGCTGCTCTCTGTTAAGTAAATTCCAGGGCAGTGCACAGATTTCCTTGAACAACAATTAAAAGGCAAATACAAAAATCCATAACAAAAACCAAAGATCTCCCTGAGCTAGATTTTAAAATCAACAAGTGTCTGATTAAACAAATAAAATCTAGCAAGTGCTAAAACATAATCAGGACATCATCAAGACTGGTGCATATTTAACTGGATTCCAAAGGCAGGGTGTCAAAACAGGGAAGGTTCTTGCCCTAGTGGCCACCGAATCTGCATATTGAAGCAACTTGTATATCACAGCAAACAGGCAGCTGTACAGCACAAAATGTATCCCTTCAGATAATCAGGTTCTAAGGTGCTAAGGATGTTATATATTAATAACTTCTCAAACCTGGTGTGGTGGCAACTGTAGTCTTTTGAGCAAGCAGATAACATGCATTTGTTAAATTGCCCCATTTATCAACTTAACAACTGAGTGTTGCATTTGCTGCAGTTTCCAAACCATCAGAGCTCTGCTGAATTATACCACAAAAGAAAGGGAAACAGCTGATTATACCACAATGGTTAGGATACTTTCTTCTTATCTGCAACCTACCATGTGTGAATTCTCTGTGTTTGTCAGAGTTTGGAATCAGTGCATGCTTATTCCAAAGTCTATTCCCTGTGTCCAACAGGCCTATTCTTAATTGAGTGTGCCTAGAATTGCAGCTTTAGTAGTTCTGTGCACTGAGATTGCAAGTTTAACTGCAGTTTTGCAGTCCAGTCCTGTGCTTGTTTTCTGAGAGATACACCCTATTGAGCTCAGTTGACTTTTAGCTAGAATGTTGGACTGCAATTTGGACAATCCAGGTTCTAGTCCACATCAAGTCATGGAACTCATTGACAAAGTGACCTTGGGTCAGTTACTGTCTCACAACCTAAACTAAATCACTAGGATAAAATGGAAGGAGGCGAACCATATACACAGTCTAGAGCTCACTGGAACAGAAGCAAGAAGTGTAACTAATAAAAATGTTAAAATAACAATCACTGCCAAATGAATGCTAAGAAAGTTCAATTGAATGGATCAAATATTGTTTCTAAGTAAATATGCATAAGATCATGCTGCCTGTTGATTTATCAGTGGAGCCATTCATAATTGGTAGACAAGGATTTGGCTGTTTATATTGTGAGGGTATTTCGCCACTCATGTAGCACTATAGCAAGGGGAGTAAATAAGAAAATATTCAAAATGACTTTCCTTCTCTTAAGAGGTGGTAGCCTTCCTGCATTTAATTGCAAGGTATGTTAGGTTTCCCTTCAACATCTTGAAAAGGCAGCTATGTTAGTGTTAGTAATATGCTAATTTTACTTACACTGATTAACTGAATGGTTAAAAAATAGGTGATTAATCAGCTACAGCACTTTAATTGGCTAAGAGCCCAACTTAATTATAGCTTCAGAAGTTTGTCTGGATATACCTATTTGAATTGTTCATTTCCTTTGGCCAATGAATGCAATCTGCGTTTTATTGCAGACTCGGCATTCCACCCTGAGGGAATAACAAACACGAGAAGATAATCATGGAGCTGCAGAGACATTCCAAGTCTGTTGGAGATCCATGTATCTCACCAGAAACGGTGGGACGCCCATGTCTGCAAGAACCTGCTAATGATGTGGGGCAGCCCATCAAGCTGGAGACAGGAGATGAAGAAGAGGATATCCAAACATTGCCTCCAAAACTTTCTCGCCCGCCAGTTCCTTCTCCTGGCAGTGCCCTCATTCAGGGTTTGAACGGGCTGCCAGGAGCAGGCAGGAGAGCCCACATTTCTGGAGGGACGGCAGGGGTGGAGCAAGGAGAATCCTCTCGACTGGGGCGCTACTTGTTGATTGACAGTCAGGGGCTTCCCTACACTGTGCTGGTGGAAGAGGGGGTGGGGGCAGCAGGAGGCAATGAAGGCGGGAGTGGAAGCTCCTTGCGCAAGGTCTACAGCTGCCCCGTGTGCTCAAGGACATTTGAATACCTGTCATACCTGCAGCGCCACAGCATCACCCACTCGGAAAGCAAGCCCCATGTGTGCCGAGCATGCGGCAAGGCCTTCAAGCGCACATCCCACCTGGAACGCCACAAATATACCCACTCAGGTCGGAAGCCCCACCAGTGCCCTATCTGTCAGCGCAGCTTCCGAGATTCTGGG
Source organism: Iguana delicatissima (assembly GCA_948472985.1). Classification (NCBI taxonomy): domain Eukaryota; kingdom Metazoa; phylum Chordata; class Lepidosauria; order Squamata; family Iguanidae; genus Iguana; species Iguana delicatissima. Next base: position 679,083 of record CAOKZL010000410.1, on the reverse strand, counting down.
GAGCTCTCGCATCACCAGCGGGTCCACACAGGTGAGAGGCCTTACCAGTGCGAGGCATGCCACATGCGCTTTGGTGAACGCAACACCCTCCAGAGGCACATTCGCCGGAAGCACCGCCTGCAGCTCCTCCCCACAGTGTAGAGACTGGTCTTGTGGGGACTTAATTTGTGCTACAAAGAACTGGCATGGAGACCTAGCCATGCCTTAGAAATTGGCCATCCAAGGCCCTGCTAGAATCCATGCATGCTGTAGTAATCCTAGCCTGCAAGTTTCCACCCATCTCTGAAGGACTTGACACTTCCACACCTATCAAACTAGTGACTGGCAGGATCCATGAAAAACAAAATGTGGAATGGAGAAACCCACACCCAGCTATGTCACAAAATATCTGGCATGCAAAGGCCAGCTTACTAAGTCCTAGGATGGACACCTCCTGGGTTCTCATGCCAAGTGGACCTGGCATGAAGACTCTGGTCTACCACCTTTTTTTAGAAATGCTTAGTTTGTCCTGCCTGCCTGCCTACCTGTACTCCGTGTAACCTGGCAGAAAGATCAGTTCCTTCCTGCTTTATCCCCTGTTACCACTATCCCAGAAGGCCACACACATCTAGCATGAATACATTGGCCTGTAATTCCCATCTCTATAACAGAGAACAGAGCCTATTAAGCATCTAACTTTGCCACAGTGTCCTGGGGAAAACCTCTTGTCTCATTTCATTATGGGTAGCAGGGAGAATCCAACAGTCCTCGTCTAGACCCTGCATGTATGGCACAGACATAGTTCTCCATTGCCTGTTAATAATAACCCTCCTTCTTATTGGTAGACCTGGCTTTGAAATCTATCTATAAGCTTCCATTTCTTTCACATACACACTGATCCACAAACACAGCGTGGGGTCATTGGCCTGATAAAGTGTGCCCATTTTAGGAAAATCTGCTCTATGAATAATGTCCCAGTTACTTTGCGGGTAAAGGATAACTAGATTGGGCCAACAATGATGATGACTCACCTTATTTGACATAGAATTTCAACTAATACTCCCAACTGGATTTGGCAAATGTTGATCCATTATTTTCAGTCTGCTGCAGTTGTCTTATTTGGTAGTGTTGAATGCTAGCCTGATACAAGATGGGGCCAACAGCTTTAAATCCCATCTCAGCAACAAGATTGTGCCTAAATTCTTGTCTACCCCATTCCATTCTCTGTATAATAAACAATGTGACAAATCCTTTTGCAGAAGTGGTAGCATAAAGTTAGAAAAGACTACATGAAACATTGGCTGAAATCCATAATGTTGGAGTGGGGTGGAATGCATGTACACACACACACACACATCCCTCAGATGTTTTTGGACTGTAATTCACGTCATTCCACGGAATTGGTTGTGATGGCTAGGGCTGATTCCGGACTGTGGTTTAGCACCTTTTTCTGATTCAGAACCATATATTATTAGGAGAAGAACGGAAGCGTTGGAGGATGGGATATGGATGTTCCTCCTCTCTTAGGCCTTAACTGTCTTAATTTGAAATTTACTTTTCTAGTGAAAAAAATGGTGTTACTACATTCCTTCAGAAAGCTGCAGCTGCTACCTCTGATGCTAGTCCACCCTCCAAATCAGATCTGTACCAAGGTCTGTTTGTCCTGTTATCAGAACTTGTTTCCTTCTGTCCTCAAATTAGCCAGCCTAATCTATTTAAATAACTTCCCAAACAATTGTGGGCCTGCATCTATGTGTTTGTGGGGTGGATCTAAACCACAGCTGTACTACAAAACAAAAAACATTCAAACGCCTTTGGTATCACCTCTGTCTTTTCAGTCTATGGGGATATATATGATGAGGCTGCTGTTGTTTCCTGCAATATTTAACAAGCATAGGATTTTTCCTTTTTCTTTACAGAGTGAAAATAATGGATTGGATGAAGGAAAAGAAGCAGGAGAAATTGATATATGGGCATGTGTTCCAAGGTGCCAGATAGACTGGTACTTCCAAAGCATGCCAGGGAGATCCCTGGATCTTGTTTCCTCTACTTCATATTTTGTGTAGAATCTTTGATCTGTGTGAGTCTTTTCTCTCTCTCTCTCTCTCTTTTAATTAAAAACAATTCTATGGGGATTTGGTTCATCTTTGTGTACTACACAAATAAAGTGAAGCTGTGTGACTTCCATCTTGTAGATCCATTGACAGGATGGAGATCCATTGATTCAAAATAAGTTCTTGCATTGAGAAGAGGGTCTTTCAAGTACATAAAATATGTAGCAAGGGCATACCCTTAACATTTCACAAGTTAAAACCGGGACACGTGATGAAGCAACATAAAGTGTTGGCAAGATGGCAAAAGTAATTATTGAGGAACAACACATAAGCCAGGAGAGGTAGCAGTAGTTTGCTTTTGCCTGAGCCTACTTGGGAAAGCCAAAATGTCATCTCCACCCATCCCAAGTTAACTGGGTAGAAACTATTTTTGCACTCTGAACTCAGCTTGCAGCAACTGAAGTAAGCTGAGGACAAAGGGGAATGTGGAAGGAAGAAGAAACTGGGATGTTTTAAAAGCAGCGGAAAAATGACGTGACAGAGGATTAATTGGGACTCTTCCTGCCAAATCAGGATACTTGGAGGGTATGCAAGGACTTTACACAAGTTACTGAATGTCAGTTGATTGCTTTGATCACTGAGAAGACAGTAACAAAGACAGTTGTAGAAATGGTCATCCGTGAAACACTCCTACCTGAAATTGTGGAGTTAATCAGTGCTGGCGTTATATGGTTAGAGGAACCAATGGTCTGACTTGGTATAAGGTAGTTTCCTACAAAAGGATTTCATTGAAGAAGAAGGTAGAGGACATAGACTAAGGTCATTTTATGCACCAGAATAAAAAAATCCAGAGGTGTATCAAGAATTATGGTAGATGGCTCTATCGTCAAAATATGCACATTAGCAAATTATGTATCTTGTATTTTGCATCAGCTTTGTCGGTCACATACACTTTCTTGAACCTAACAGAGGGTATGACAACCCAGAAGGTTGTAGAGGCATATCAACACAAGTGGAGCATTTAGGAAGGTCCTAAGACCATAGTTTTTTCCCCCAGATCTTCTTATACATTTACAAATTACTTTCTGCAGCCTTGGGGTCCATAAACATTTGGGGAGCAAGGGGCTGGAATGAAAGCTGATACTTTCTGAAAATGTGTGATTCTGCCTTTTGAAAAACTGCAAGCAGAATGGTGCAAGAGAAACAAGATATTGCTGTAGAATAAGCAACTGGATGGATTACAGATTATAGCTATCTAGTCAAAAGGCACCATGCTGACAAATCATTACAGGTGCAATTTAAGTATGGGTGATCTTCGGCCCTTCAGATGCTTTGGAGTGCAACTCTCTTAAATCCCGGCCAATATTGGCAATAATTAGGCTTTATGTAATCTAAAATATTTGCATCTAAATCTCTGTTAACAGATTTATGAACCTGCTCTAGTGGGTGTGTGTGGTTTTTTGGCATATACAGAGATGAAATTGTGGCATATGTGTTGGCATTTGACATGTAAATATTCAGTTTGTGCTTGCTGCATAAAGCATGGAACTATTTTTGAGTGATCACATCAATTTTATCTTGCTACTTTTTCTGCAAACTGACTAAAGAACACTTAATGTGAGCAATTTGCTTTCCTTTTGATCACTGACCGAGTCAATCTGTGCATCTGGTGATGACAGGGCACCTTTTCTAGCAAGTTAAAATGAGCACCTTAGTAGACATGTTCCTTATTTTAACAGTTAAGTTTGGGTTGTTTACTCTCTCTTGTGGAAGAGAGTCCTTTTGCTCAACTCATGTTTGTTCTTTTAAAAGTTTGTTTGGGGGAGGGTATCCCATATTTTGTATTGAAACTAGTAATTTTACTATTACTACACATTGTATGTCTCATAATTTAATTTTTAAAGAATAAAACTCAATGCTTGATAATAACTTGTGAGCCATGGAATAGGAATACTTAAACCAAGATGAGCAGATGGCATTGTATAGCTCTCTCCCACTCTTTTTAAATATAATGATTTTTTAAATTGCAGCACAATTTCTAAACACCTGTAGATGGAATTTGTCTGTTTTTATTGTTTTCTCCATATTGATGAAATGGGAGATTGTTGGCTGCAATCCTAAGCATACTGAACATGAAAGAAATCTTATTAAGCACATTGAGACATTTCTGAATAAATATACCTATGATTTTTCAGTCAGGGCATCAGATTTCCTTCTTTAGCAAAAACAATTCAATTCAAGATGGGAAATTTAAACCTACGTTCTCTGTGAGTCCTTCCGCCCTACACACTTATAGTGCTATTATTCCACTTTCGAAATCCTATGGAATACTGGGGTTTGCAGTTACAGGAGGGGCCAGCCAGCCCCTCCCATAAACGCAAACCCCAGGATTCCATAGGATGTTGAAAGTGGAATAATAGCATTATAACAGTGTATGTATATTTTATTTTCTCTGCTATTTCCAATATAAGCAAATATCTAAAGAGATATTTATTATGTCCTGTTGCAAAACCTACTTTCCAAATACCTCGTTATTTTCAACTAACCAGCGTGCAAGGAAATTGCATGTTAAAACTAACACAACAAGCCAAAGCAAAACAAGATGATTGGTGTAACTAATAACAGCTTCTATAACTGGCTTTCTGTGCCACAATGAGCAATATTTCAAGCACATTAATGAATAACATGACTTTAATTACTTTAAAAACTAACTTTCCAGACCTGTCTTTTAAAAGCATATCATCTCAGCTGCTGTCACTATTCTGACAGGTGCCAACTCTGCACCTTTATTCTCCATGGTCAGGAAATGAGAACTGTATAGTGAGTGAAAATTTCATCTCTGTCATTGTGATGATTTTAATCCCTTCCATGTTGTTTTCCATTCTTCAGCAAGAGACTCCTCTAGCTGGCATGTATAGCCTCTTCTACAGCTATGCAGGTACAATAACTATTATCTTTGGCCATTTCTGCACTAGACTGTTACAGTGCTATTATTCCACTTTCAACGTCCTATGGAATCCTGGGGTTTGCAGTTTAGGGAGGGGCCTCAAAGGTCCCAGGATTCCATAGGATGTTGAAAGTGGAATAATAGCACTATAACAGTCTAGTGCAGAAATGGCCTTTATCTTATGGCGGGGCGGGCAATGTTTTGTTCCCTGCTGTAAAGATGGTGACATCCTTAAAAGGAGCGCTCCATTAGAGGACCTGTGAGAGGCAGGTTTCCGGGGATGTTGATGAAACTGCCATTTTAAAAACGAATGAGCCTTTCCTTTTAGCCCTTTTTATATATATTTATTAAAAAAAGAAAACTGCAACATATAAATAAGAGCATATTCCATATCGTCGTACATATTATTTTATCCCCGTCTCCTCCTTCCCATTTTTTTGCGTCTTCCCCATTTATATCCTTTTCATAATTCTTCTACCAGCCCTTCTACATGCATATCTCTTTATCTTAACCTATCATTGTTCGCGCTATATTTCAGCGTCCACCATTATTACATTACATTCAAATTGATTAAATGAACATAACTATACAAGACCCAGTTCCCACTTCCAGATCTTTTAAACCGCAGGAAGTGCTCTACAATGCTGATCTCATTGACTCTGATTTATTGCCCCACCGTTATATTTGAACTCCCCTGAATGACAGCATCATCCTCTCTGTAGTGCGCGCTCCCTATTCCTATTTGACTTTCTTAACTTTAGAGGCCTGACCATGTCTAAATTTAGAGGGGAGACCTAGGAGGTGGAGAAAAGTTGTTTAGCCTGCCTTTTTGACGGCAGGCAAAAAAGAGAGAAGCCACGACCTGTCGGTTCCCCTTTAATTTCCTCTTGGATTGCATTTAAAGGGGAGGCGCATATTAGAGAAGAGAATGGACGGGCGGAGAGGGGGAGTTTGCTCCAACTGCTTCTTACCCCTTTGAAGGCAGCCGAAAGTTGGAAGGAAGGGGGGAATCTTGCTGTCCGACCGGATGGATCAGGTCCAGGTGAGGATCCATTCAGGACGATGGTGCAGAAAGGAGAAGAATTGGGTGCAATGCGATGAGCGGGAGGCTTGCATGCCGGTGGCGGCGGCGGCGGTGATGATGGGGGACAGACAACACAACAAAGAAGACCGAAGTGAATCAGGAATAGCAGGCCGGGTTTGCAGTGGGAATTGCAAAAGTGCAAAAATCCCCGCAACCCTCTTTACTCCCAGGGAGCCTCGCCCGCAGTCCTCTCTTCTCCCTGGGCTTCTTACTGCAAGGCTCGCCCGGCTTCGGGCTATTGTTCTCTCTTGGCTTTCCAGTCTTCCTCTGCAGAGCCGGACTCCAGGGAGGGCGAGCGGGTCTGTGTTGGACTGATAAACCGGGCCAGAAGGAAGGGAGAAAGAAACGCGGCTCAAATCCTTGTAACTGGCAGAGAGGACGCCCAGGAAGCCAAGTGGACGATGAAATCAGGGCACACAAAGCTGGTTGCTGTCTAGGGCCATTTCCGCACTAGATTGTTATAGCGCTATTATTCCACTTTCAACATCCTATGGAATCCTGGGGTTTGAGGCCCCTCCGTAAACTGCAAACCCCAGGATTCCCTAGGATGTTGAAAGTGGAATAATAGCGCTATAACAGTCTAGTGCGGAAATGGCCTAGGTTTTCGGGGTGGAGCAAGTAGGAGCCTGCAATGGGAACAGAAGAACCAGATTAAAAAGGGGCGCGAGGCCCAGTACAATGGAAGAGAGTTGGGGGGAGATTGCAGGTGTGTAGCTCAAGAAGAGCCTTACTGGTCCAGACTGAAAATCCATCGAGTCCAGTGGGTGCTTTGCCGCATTCGCTAACGGGGTTTGGGATGGTGGTCCTTAGCTTATCCTTTGCCCTGAGCATCTCATCTTTGAGAATATACTGCCTCTTTGACTGGAAGCTCAGTTTGGACTGACTGGGAAGGAAGTTGAGAAAGCCTGGATGGGGATGGTTATTATTTTTCGTTTCACAGTTTAGCGGATGTTCCTGGCCCCCTCAGGGATTTTGGGTTCTGTCCAAGAAGTAAGGGATCAGTGAGGTACTGTCAGAGAAAATGGCATGTTCCGAATAGTGACACTTTTTTGGGGGTAGTTTTGCTATTGTGATCCTCTCTGTAGCAATCTAAGTGGCAATAGCTGCTATTATTATCTCAGTTCCACAATCCACCAGGTGTAACTGATGAGACTTTTAGGCCATCAGTTATTCCTATTCTGTCCAGGAATATAAGGTATCAGTGATGTTTTATCAGGTGACAGGGCACATTCCAAGTAGTGTCATTTTTTGTAATTGTGTTATTCTGATCCTATCTGTGGTGGTTTTGTTTAGATGATTTGTCAGTCCATTTTGAATTGCTCCCAGCATACCCTTCATCGCTTTTCTTTTTTAATGTTGTTGTTGTGCTGCTGCCACTAGACAGAACTTTGCTGTTTTGTGTCTTCAAGTTGTTTCCAAATTAAGGTGATTCTTTTCTAACTATTCGATCCGAAAAGGCATAGTGAAAACAGTGCTGTTCCACTTGTTATTCAGTGCTTGAAACTGCTGTTTTACCTGTTTAAAAACCAGATTCTAATATTATTTTTTAGACTGCTTTTAGTTTTTAAAGAGTATTTTAATATATTTTTAAAATGTTTTAAGCTTTGTGTTGTTTGAATTAGTTGTTGTTGTTGTTGTTGTTGTTGTTCATCATCTTAGGAGCCCCAGGGCTGGGAGGCAATACAGAAAAATATATAAACAGACCTTAAAGGCAAGCCTATTCTAGCAGGCATTTTAACTGCTTTTTAAAATTATTCTTGGTTGACAATTACAATTCATCTAAAGTGATATTGTTCTCACGTTTTACTATTAGCCATCTTGGTTGTTTTGAGATAGAAAGGCTTGTTATAAATCAATAGAAATGCTTTAATAACAGCATGGATGGTTGAATTATGGAAGGGAAATGCACTGAAATTTCCATCACCTCAGTTACATCAGAGCTTAGTGGTTTCTCTCTCTGCTTGACCATCTTAAAACTAGTATGTAAGAGAGGTCTGTGCCTTCTTTGCTCCCTCTCTAATTGGAGTACCAGCTACTTGATTTTCTTTCATTAAATCCACCTACTTCTCCCTCTGTTTACATGTTTTCTTTTTTCTGTTTTCTTCAGGAGCGGACACTGTAAGGTGGCTGCCGGTGTGGGCTCCTGATGGAGATAGAGCTGGTTACAGTGAAAGAAGAGACAGGGCCAGTCATACCTTCCGTCTGCCCCTTTTGCCAGGAGGACTTACCAACCCTTTCTGGGCCCAAGGGGCAAGTTCCACAATGCCAGGTGTGCAAAAGCTTTGTTTTAGCACCTCAGAGTTGGGTGCCTGGCAACCCAGAGGTGCTGGCTCTTTCTGCCGAGAGGCCCTACTGCTGCTCCTTCTGCCCCAAGCGCTTCAAGAGGGCCTCAGACCGGCGTGACCACGAGCGGGTCCATACAGGGGAAAGGCCCTATGGATGTGGCATTTGTGGCAAGCGTTTTACTCAGAGCTCGGTGCTTTCTGGCCACATGCGCATTCATACTGGTGAGCGGCCCTTTCGCTGTGGCGTCTGCTTTAAGTCTTTCAACAATGGCTCTAACTTCCGGAAGCATCAACGCATCCACAGCCAGCTGTTTAGTTACAGTACCGATGGTGAGAGAGACTGTGACCTGCTTCTTGGGAAGAAACAGAACCAGTTGGCAGAAGGACAAAATGGCTGTTGGATCATCAAAGAAGTGAGGGATGGTGAGAGCAAGAGGAAACAAGACTCCAGGGAATGGCAAGATAGTCACTGCAATAATAGGATAAGCCAAAATGGCAGCTGTAGTAGTGGCTTAAGGCAACATAGTGACAGTGCGGGTTGTTTAAAAGGAATAGGACTAAGGCAAGATAATAGCCGTAAAATGCTGCAAAGTGGCCATGAATGTATTGGTGTTAGGAGTCAGAGTCAGACAGGAGATGGCAAAAGATATGTTGGTTGCCTGGGAGAGAATGGTGACTGCGACCATGGCTCCAGGGTGACTGAAAATGGCCACAGCTTCCAACCACTGAAGGATGTTAGTGGTGCAAATCACACCAAAGCCACAGGGCAAAATCAAGCAGGTGGAAGCCACACTCAGGGAGAAGAGAAGCAACCTGCTGAGAGCTGCAATGACAAGTTTCAGCTAGATGGCAGCAGTTGTGGAAAAGGCCTTTTGCTAGTTGATGGCAACAGGGCCTATACTCACAAACACAGACAAGAGAGCAGAGTCAAGGGCTATTTAGTAAGGAGGCCGAATGGAGGCTACCTCAAAGGGCTGAAGCATAGCAATGGAGAGGATATTAGTGCAAATATGAGGCAGAATGGTACAGGAGGAAGCCATCTCAGTGGACTGAATGCAAACAGGAACATCAGTACTTTGGAACTGAGGCAAAATGGCAGTCATGGAAATGCTGCCAGTGACCCAAGCCTAAAAAACCATTGTCAGTTGGGAAAGCTAACACAAGATGATGGCACCAACAAGGAGAAATGGATGGATTTCCAAGTCAGCAGCCCTGAGAAGATTAATCCTGTCACACCAAAAGTGTCTTCCTGGACTTGCCCCAGTGAGAGCAATGTTTTGGACTGGGAAGTACCAAATATTAGGATAATGAAAGAACAGGATGAATTTGAGGAATGTTCTGCTTTAGACATACCTATCAATGTATCTTCCTGGCAACTGGAAAGCCCTGGACCATGTTCCTTGCCTTACGATATTCCTGTATGCACCCGTAACCATTCACAGCAGTTTAGAAGCACCTCTCAGCACTGGGAAGATGGGAGTGCACCACTTACCTTTCCTTTTCAAGACCCTGAGACCTACGATCAGCACTCCTTGTCAACATTAGATTCTAAACCCTTCCTGTGCTTTGCCTGCCCCAAGCAGTTTCGTCGGGCTACAGATCTGAAGGAGCATCTGCGGGTGCACACAGGTGAACGGCCTTTTGGTTGTAGTGTCTGTGGCAAGCGGTTCACTCAGAGCTCAGCCTTGGTTACTCACCGGAGACTACACACTGGAGAGAAACCCTTTGAGTGTGCTGTCTGCTACAGACGTTTCAATAACTCTTCCAATTTTGCCAAGCATCGCCGGCTGCATGGGCAGGAGGGTACAAGACATGGTAGTAAAGCAGTAGTGAAAAATCTATGGAGTGTCAAGCCACACTGATTTTTTTTTAAAGGAACAAATCCTTCATTGGTGAATGGTATAGGATAGCTATAGCTAGAATTATGGGTATTGTTCTTACTGCTGATAAGTGCTGAGTTCAGTATCCTGACAATCTGTCTTTTTAGAAAACAGCGAATTGCTAACCACGATGGTGTGGTTTTGATGCCAAACCATAGTTAGGCATTCAATTAGCAAGCCACAGGCTTCTGTGCTCCTCCCTTCTCTCTGTAATGTCAGTTGTGAGTTACTCTAAAGCAGACTATGTGTTGACAAGGCTCAAGGACAGCTAAAGATAGATTTATTGTTTCACAGATACCAGCAAGAACATACCCAGGACAAACCAAGGAGTTAACTACTCTACAGCTTTTAATAAAAGATCCACTTTAAAGAGACATTATAAAACAGTCCCTCTGCACTTCTTGGCTCTTGAAAACCATCTCTGGAGACATCCAAACCATTATTTCTAATTATAGTTGGTGAATAAATGATTTGTGCAAACCATACTTTGCCAATAACCAGGAAATGTAGGAGAAGGTTGAAGCAGGCAGTGAAAGGACGGGGCATGTAAGTCTCACCCATTTGTGTAACACTAAACCCATGGTTTGGCATTATGTTCTGAACTGAGTTATAGTTTTTGGTAGCTAGGATGTTGCTTTTGAGTTAACTGTGAACCAAATCTCTTTGGCGTTAGATCTGGACAGAGCCAATGAAGGCTACAGCTGTGTGGCTAATGCCTGGTTAGATTTCTGAAGAGGATGGAGGAGAAGCTGGGTGGACTTTCTAGTAGTCAGTGCCTTGTATGGGTGTGTGCTAGCGACATCAACCTTTGCCTCAGTTGACAGAGAATTAGCTCTTAAAACAACAACAACAACAACAGAATACGGATGTTCTGATTTGCAGCAACCAATGTGCACAAGTTTTTAAATAAGATCCCATGCTCAGAAGGATGAATTTGATTCTTTAAGAATGTTATTTGGTGAAAAATATGAGTAAATAAAGAAGAAAAGATTTGTTCATGTTATGCTAGAAATGGAGCAAATTAAGGGGAAAAGACTGTAGAAAAGAGGCATCAGAGACTGTTGTACGTATTTGCAGCAAATACCCAAAGCCAGAAATAAAATCTCACTGCTCACAAGCAAATGATTCTTGATATTGTGCTTTGCAAATCCAAAGTAATTTTTAAAAAGGTTTCATGCCAAACGGTAGTAAATTTTTATATAATCCTAATTAGGTAGAGTTTGTAAAGACAGAAAAATTAGGTAGAAAGAGCAGAGCCCAGGCCATCTAAAACATTTCTCTAAGGCTACTTGCTATTATATTGCTTTTTGAAAAGATGTCTGCATCGCAATTTCTCACTGTACATCATGCAATACAACCCTTCAAGATCTCTCTAGTCTGTTCTAAGAGTGGCTTCTTATGGCCTTGTCTCATATGCAAAACAAATTACCTTTGTTGCCTGAGCTAGGTGCATTTCACTGGTCTCATTATTCATACCACATCCAGAACTTTATTTCACAATTCTGGTGTTAGTCTGTACGCTGAAATGTCCCCTCCCTCACAGCCAGTACTTTACTATCTGTACTTATGGTCTGTAAAGAAAGGTCACCATGCACCTACACATTTTTAAAGTTGAGAAATTTAAGGGCTAAAATGTGTAAGAAGTGTAAAAAAACCTCTAATCAGGTCATGTAAATTTTCTACATATTAATAATACTGTTACATAGCAGAGAGACCTGAACAAGTAAGACACAAATGCAAATGTTCTGCATGAGGTAATCTTGCTTCTTCAACTGCAAACCCCTACATTCAAGGAGGAAAAGTGAGATTTATCAAGCAAACATGCTTGCATTTGCAAGCTTTTTTTTTTATATCCCAATTTAAATTACTTACTTTACCAAGTGTATGGCTTTGTATACATCTTTTTTTCAATAAGGTAAAAAAAATCCCTGGAAAGGTGACTCTCATTTCATTATTTTCTTGAAGTATCAACATTTGAATTTGTATGAAATCACCATTCTGAAATTGAAATGGGATTGTAACTACTTTTTAAAGCTTTCATTTATGCAAGGATTTTCTTTCCCCAAGTCTTTTTTTTTTTAATGATGGTGACATTCTATCATGTTGTCTTCATACCTATTAGGTCACAGGACTATGTCCAACCAGGCCCACTTCCTGAGCTGGACAGTGAATTATCCAAGTGTTCAAAGAGCTTTATTTCAGTTCTCTACACAGATCCCCACTCCTTTGTTCTGGCTGGCTGAGAATGGGGGAAAATCAGGACTTTGAGAAAGCAATAAATACTCCTTTCTCACTAAAGAGAAATAAAGACTTTTACTAGACTTACTTTGATGATCTTCAGGGCTGAGTGTAGGAGCCTTTTTGACAGACCAGCAGGATACAAAAATTTGACCAGATACCCTGTGTTATTATTACAGGTATGTGTTTCCCTCAAGAGTCTGTGTGGTATGCAATAACAGTTTGCTGGACCAAGATCAGGGTTCAAATCCTCACTTAAGTCATGGAAACTCACTGGGTGGCTTTGGGCAAGTCACATTCTCTAAGCCTCAAAGGAAGATGGTGGCAAATCGCTCCTGAACAACTCTTGCCACAAAAATCCTGTGATAGGTTTGCATTAGGGTTGCCATAAATTGGAAATAATTTGAAGACACACGTTTCCCCAACTTTTTTACTTGAGAACCACAATCCTTCCTGGTCTTCTGCCTAGTTACTAGCTGTGTCAGTAAACCTACATAGTCTTAACACCTCAAGAAGCCTTGTCCAGTGGGTCCAACCATTTGGATTCTTAATAGGAAACTCCTTTTTACACCAACACTTAAGGAAGTAAACAAACCTGCCCCCTCAAAGCATGGCACACCTCCAATTCTTTTTCTTTTTAATGTTTGTTTAGTCTGTACATCATAAATCAGACACTTTTAAAACAATTGCTTGGTTTAAAACACAAACACACTCCCACTCCCCCACCCTTGATTGAGAAAAACACACGCTGTACAATTCCCGAGGGGTACAACGAAGTAGGAGGGGACAGATTATCGGTCCAGGCCCATCAGCTGCATGGACAATGACAGGGTCCTATATATAGTTTAGTACACATTATTGTAGGGACTTGAATCTTGGCACCAAAAGAACTGCGCTTCCTGCACTCTGTGGCCAATGGGAGGAAAGGGTAGTTAGAAAAGAAGTATTTATATATAAATGTATGTATATATCTATATTAATACAAAAAGTCATCTGCTAACATGATCACAATGGGTTGGGTCCTATTAGTGGCATGACTCTTCATTCAGAGGTTTTACAATGGTCACTGGTCTGACAATGTTTGAGTCCTCTCTCAAAAATGCCGATTTCCCAGTCTGGGATTAGGGGAATCAAGGCAAACATCAGTTAGAACCAGAGAATCCTTATTTTGCTAAAAAACCGCAGGGCTGAAGAAATCCTCAGAAAACGGTTGTGCACCTTGAGGCATCTTGAAAAGTTCTGATGCTAGGAAAAGACAGAGTATTGTTCCCACCCAATATGCAGTCCCAGTACAGAGCAGACAAGGCATTGGGGATTGATGAGGATCTGTGGGACATCCAGCATTTCATTCATGCACACTTCATGGCTATACAAGAAAACAGAAGGCATGGTACTGTAGTAGGAAGGATGGTTGTTGATTCTTGACTGCAATTTCCAAACCTCTGGGTCTTCCAAATAACTCCCCAACCAGAATTAAAACCCAGACCATCTCTTCAACCCACTTATCCTCTACATATCCCTCCCTCAGAGCTCAAGTCAAAGCATGCTTCCTCCCAGTATCTGCTACTCTCAGATCCACCAGACCTCCTCAGATAAATGGGAGGAGATGTCTTAAGTTGCTTCATTTCCAGTATCTTTCACACGACCATGGTATGTTTTGTTGGGTGCATGGTAATTTCACATCACCCCATATAGCAAAGCTCAGCCATAACAGGAAAGAAAAGTATACTTCGATGAACTAAACTGCTCCTGGAAAGGAGAGTAGGTATACACTTCACTTTCGCAGATGTGATCCAACAAATATCAATGGTCAGATAAGCCTTTGACAGCAAGCACTATGCTTGCTATGTTCCATAAAAATATTTTAATACAAAGGGTAGCCATTTTATACTCTCAGGTCTCTTCATCTGCAATTATTTACTGAAGCGTATTTATGGATGAGAGGTCCCTGTTTTGACACATTCCAAACATCTTGAATTTGAGTGAAGAAAGGTAAGTTAAAGGTGATAGTTGACTAATTCCTCATAAGTGTGGTCAGAGAAATTGGGGGGGGGGGACAAAACAGGAGAATTATACTACATTTCTCATCTATAGGAAATAGGCCACCATTCTAAATTGACAAGGCCTGGCTGAGCATCAGTTTTGTTGTTGAAACAGTCACTTCATAGTCATTACCAATTACAAAATTTGTCCCCATATTCTAGGAAATTGTTCTTAAAAAGCATCATTTCAAATCCCTTCTGTTTTGACAAAAGGCAGATATTCAGTTGTTTTGGAAATTAGTATTTTCTCTTAGACCACCTGAGAAGTGAGAATTTTTATTTCCTCTCTGCTCTTATGTTTCATTGTCCATTTGGGAAGCTATGATTAAGCAATTCAATAGACGCACCATATTCTGGGTTAGTTGTTGTGAGCACATTCCCCCCCCCAGTTAAAAAGGTGGATAGCATAAACAAATAATAACATTTTGTGTAGGAACAGATTACCAGTTCTGAGGCTCCTGCTTTTTAGTGGAGTTTTTGTGGAAGCAATGCTCAACTAAATGTAGAAGTAGCTGACACTACAAAGCAGGCTGTATAACCAAGGTGCGGTGTATTCATAAAGGGCAAAAGGAATCTAATATCAAACTCAGCTCTACTGGCAAATTACAAATTAGGGAGAGAATATTCTATATGGAAAAACTCGCAATTTCCATATAAGGCAGGCAGAGGTATAGCCACCACTACAGGAAGAATCCATTGAATTTCAGCTACAGGTTCAGGTTTTTAAACTTCTGTATCAAGATAAAACAAGATAAGGAACATCCAGTATCAGCCACTTTTGGAAGCAGGAAATAGTAGTATTTCAGTCAGTCAGAAACACTAGTCTAACTGGGTCTGACTCAACATGGGCAAAATGAGTTGTCCTTGTGTTGACCCAACATACGAACTGTGGTTGAATGAAGGCTGGAAGGCTTCATATGTAGCCTTTTCCCAACTCCTTTCTGTTCTTCACTCTGTTCATTATGTATCTAGCCAGTTCTGTACTGCCAAATTCTGTAAGGTTTCCTTTAAGGAATAACCTGACCTATTGTCCATTTTTATCACAATTGTCTTTCCCACAAATCACCCTGTAGCTTTGGCAAAAGCCCCCTTCCTTTCTCTCTTCTTCCAGGCACTGGAGTGGATGGACAAACACACTGGAATCAAAATGCATCTTTGGATCCTAATATCCTTAGCCAGTTCTCACCAAGGCAGGAAGCAGGCATGGGGACCTGCTAGATCAGGAATGGCAGGGAGGCACCTTTGGTACTGCTACCTGAAAGAAGTCAGCATGCACTGCCCTTGCCAAAATGGAAAAAACAACAAATCCCCAACATCACAGCTTTCTGCAGGTCAACTTCAACCAGTGTGTGTGTGTGCGTGCACGCGTGTGTGTGTTAGCAGGGGAGGGGGACAGCTACATGGTGTTCACAAAAGGGAACACCTTCAGAACTCTTTGGTTGCCATCTCCCCTTCCTGCCTCTTTAAATGTGCACAGTATCTTGTGCAACTTGATAAAATGGTAGGGATGGGAGATGCATACAGGGAAGCTGCAAGGATCTTTTGCCCACACATTATCCACCCACCCTCTTTCCATTTGGAGAGGCTCTGGTAGATTGCCTCAACGTAAGGCTGTGGATGAGAATGCAACCATGGAATATTCTAGCCTGAGACTAAGTCAAGCAGTGTTTAATCTGATGCAAGAGTAGCACGTCTTGCAAAGAAGGGGAATGAGCTTATGGCTCAAACCAGGGAATACCAGATGTGCTGGGCAGCCAATGCAACGTACAGGCCTGGCCTGCAGAATCACCATTTGGGTTTTGATTCATGCCTCTCAGCTTCACAACAAATGAAAGAGATGGAAACAAGAGAACAAATGGAAATGGCCTGGATGTGGGTGACCACTCAACCACAACTCCTTTCCCAGAACCACGCCACTTCAGGAAACGATATGCATAAACTGATGATGGGGGTTGTATTTGTGAGGTGTCATGATGTCCTGTATTATGCAGGAATAGTAGCATTCTGGACAGAGAAAAAGAAATACTGTGTACAAACTCAAGGTAGAGGGCAGGCAATGTACTTCTGTACTGTACTTACTGCCTACCTTCTAAGGGTCAATTCATATATGAATGCACATGTATGTACATATTCATACATGCACATGGTACAATGCTCGTGGGAGTGTACCACTTTAGAATGTATATGGGAGAATGGCATCCCAGAATGTTCTCCTAGATCTAATACTCCCTCTTTGTGGAAAGCTGGCATGTCAGCAAGAAGGTAAGGCTGGAACCAGACTTACAGAGTTGCTTGTTCTCTATGAGCAGAGAGGTGTTTTTTTTTCTTTTATTTGAAGAAGCATTCAAGTTTTTGATCTTCCAGCTGCACTGTGAACCTGTACTGTCTTGGGAGACAAAAAGGCAGGTAAAGATTTGATGGTGCAGAGGCATCTAGGCCATACTGCATCATATGCCAGATCTTAATTCAAGAATACTCCTCTAATTTGCTATTCAGGTCATGTGTTAAACTGTATTCTGTTAGCAGCCATATCCCACTAGCTCCCAAGGTCTTTAAAGATGACAACTAATCTACTATTTTTATAAATGTGAAGAAAGCACACAAGTTAACATATTCCCCTTAGAAAAGAAGGAAGGCTCATATGGCATAGAGTAGGTGGCTAGGTTCGCAGAGAAGTGGGACGAGCATTCTTGAAGAACTGTACCATGTCCTTTCCTGTCCTGTCTCCAATGTGTGAATCAGCTCTTAATATTCCATTCAAGTGAAAGGGGAATACAGGAAACCCCACCTCTTCCTGCAAGTGGGAACCCTGGGTTGCTTTTGCTCTATTTCAGTATCTTCCAACAGAAATACTGTGATTCCACCAAAACCATTCCATAACTTGGTTCCCTCTGACTGGAAAGAAAAAAAAGCCAAAACTTCCATTCCCAATACTGTATCCAAGCTTGGTAGCCACCTGTAAAACATCTCTCCCTCCATATTTAGGCTAAGATATCCAGCGGAGGACAGGATAATGTGTATTTGTAGTTTCCAAGCAGCTACCTCTTGCTACTGAAGTTCCACTTGCATTCACTTCCTGGTTCTACATGGCTTGTTGCACCCATGTCCTTGTAATTTTGAGTCTCCTCAAATGTAGTATCTGACTGACAAGCACTGCCATCTTGCCCATTATATCTAGAAACTCCCTCTTCTCAGGGTTCACAACAGCCAAGAACCAGCCTCATCTCCCACCCTAAAGTACCAGAGTAAGGACTGCCCATCTCTACTGCTATCACCCAACCCTAGGGTTGCTGTTGCTGTTGTTGTTCCTTGTGAGCCCCCATAGCAGCAAAGCGCTCCATCTTATGAATGTGGCGGTGTTTCTTGAGGCCATAGGTGTTGGAGAAGGCTTCTCCGCAGGTGCTGCACTTGAATGGCCGCCCGCCCTGGTGGGCCTGGAGATGTTTGCTGAAATACTTGGGGTCTTTGAAGAGCTTGAGGCAGGCCCCACATCGTAACTCGCGCTTTGCATCATGGGAGCGCTGGTGACGCAAGATGGATGATAGGTAGAAGAAACTCTTGGAGCAACGGTCACAACGGTAGACCTTCTCGCCCAAGTGCACTCGCTGGTGCTCCAGAAGGTTGCTGCGATAGCGGAAGGTCTTGCCACAAGTAGGGCAACGCTGAGGCCGAGCAACAACATGAAGGCGCTGGTGTTCAGCCAAGCTGGAAGACTGGGCAAACCGTTTGTTGCAGAGGGCACACTTGTAGGCCCGCTCGCCAGTGTGCACCACTTTGTGTTGACGCAGATACCATGAGCGTAGGAAGCCACGACCACAGACAGCACAGCGGTAAGGGCGCTCCTCTGTGTGGCAGCGCTGGTGGCGCATGAGGAGGGCAGCCTCCCAGAAACGTTTGCCACAGACTGGGCAAGAGAAATGGCGTTTTTGCAGGTGGGTACGGCGGTGCAGCAGCAGGTCATATGCTCCCGCAAAACTCTGCCCGCAGACCGAACAGGCCAATGTGCGGCGCACTAGGTGTACATACTTATGGGTCACAAGCCCTAGGAAATGCTTGAAGGTTTGGCCACAAATGGAACATGAAAAGCGCTCACCACTTGGCAAGGTGGGGTGGTGATCCTCAAAGGATGTGACATTGTCGCCACTGGCCATCCCATTTTCCAGCGGGGCTACTGCAGCTGCTGTTTCATCTGGTGGCAAGAGCCGCTCAGGGGCAGCTTGGTGGACCAGCTTGTGCCACATGAGGTTCTCAATGAAGCCAAAACACTTGCCACAGACATCGCAAGGGTATGGCTTCTCAGCCACATGGACCTCTTTGTGGCTCATGACATGAAAGAGGTCAGGAAAGCGCTCTCCACAGTCTGAGCAGCCGTATGTTAGCCCCTCAGGAGGTGGAGGTAATGAAGGTCCCATGGGTGTCAGGGACGGCCCCATGGGTGGCAAAGAGCAAGGCAGCTGCAGCCGGTGGATTTGCTTGTGACGGGTTAAGCTCTGTGGATAACCAAAAACCTTCCCACATATCTCACACTTGTAGGGTCTCTCTCGCGTGTGCACCACATGGTGCTTGCTGAGGTGGAAAGACTCACGGAAGCGCTTCCCACACACAGCGCACTGGTGAGGCTTCTCACCTGTGTGGATCCGTTCATGTCGCTTCAGTGTCTCCCGGCGCCCAAAGCCACGGCCACAGATCCCACAACAGAAATTCTTGCCTGCCGCTGTTCCCACCAGCAACGGGTGAGCACCCAAAAGACCATATGATGCTGGCTTGGTATCGCCCTCAGAGCTGGTTGCCTGTGAGTCTTGCGGAAGGAGGTAGGCCCCTGGAGGCAGGTAGGACAGGGCACCTGTGCCATCCTTGGGCAGCTGGGTTCCTTCATGCTGTAGCTGCCGATGGCGCAGCAGGTTCTGGGGTGCCACGTAGCCCTTGCCACAAATGTCACACTTGTACTCAGGGCGTGGTGGTAAGGTGCCAGGAGGCGCATGGGTTGCTTGGTGCTTAAGTAGGTAGGAAGCATCCCGGAATTCCTTGCCACAGACCCCGCACTGTACTCGCAACAGGTCTGAGTGGGTCCGCACATGCCGCTTCAAGCTCTCCCGGCGGTTGAAACTCTTCTGGCAGACAGAGCATGAGAATGGCTTTTCACCTGTGTGGATGATCTGATGTTGGTGTAGGTGGCTTGGCTTTTTGAACACCTTCCAGCAAAGAGAACAAGTGAAGGGACCTTCAGCCTGAGCTATGGCAGCGTTGAGGGCAGATACTGCTGTCCCCCCAGTGGGCGCAGGTACCACTTGAGGGTTGCTGCTTTGGGTAGGAGGCTGAGTGGTTCCCTCAGCACCTGGAGCAGTAGGTGTGTTGGCAGCAGCCACGGCTGCTGCAGCTGCTGCCGCGGCTGCTGCTGCATTAGCAGCTGCTGCGTTGGCAGCCACTGTGGCATCCTCAGTGTCCTTGTGACAGCGACGGTGCCGGATGAGGCTGGAAATGTGATTATAGGTGCGCCCACAGGTGGTGCACTCATAGGGCCGCTCACCTGTGTGCACTAACATGTGTTGCACTAGATGAGATGACTGCTTGAAGGATTTTTGGCACACTCCACAAGGGAAGCGCCGGTCAATGAAGTACTTCAAGCGCCGGAAGTAGTTCTTGTCGTCCTTGCCTGCCTGGCTGTCAGCAGCTACAACGCCAGAAGAAGTGGCTGGGGGTGGGGCCTGCCCACGTTTCAGGCTGCTGAAGAGGTGCTGATGGCCTGACAGATCCACAATGCCCCACTGAGGAGTGTTGTAAGCAGCAGCTGCGGCGGCAGCAGCAGCAGCTGTGCTATCAAAGAGAGGCTGACTGGTTGCTGGTACCACTGCTGGAGTGCTGTAAGCGGGTTGCTGTTGTTGCTGTTGCTGCTGTTGTGGCTGCGGAGGAGGTGGTGGTGGTGCAGGGCCCCCTGGTTCAGCTTTCTTGACCTGGATGTTAGCTGAGGAAACAGAGGTGGAGGAAGAAGAAGATGGGCCCTCGACTTTGGGCTTTGACGTGCCAAGGGCTGTGGGGACACGGTCAAAATGGGCAGGTGGGGCAGCCGTTGGCTGCTGGGTGTAGTCGTACTGTGGCTGTGGGCAGGGAAGGGCGGCAACTGCTTTGGCGTGCTCGTGGTTGTAAGCCTCCATAGGTTCAAAGCGCTGGTGGTTCAGGAACTCCAAGAAATCGAAGGGGTAGCTCTGGAAATGCACACCCTCGTCGCTTGCTGCATTGGCTTCCATCTCCACCCGGGAGGGGGCACTGCCTAGAGAAAGAGGAGAAACAGGATAGCAATGTATACGCCTCACAAAAGTCAAGTACATTAGCACTCAGATCAGCATCAATATCTGCTATGTCTACTAAATATAAATATAAATGAACAGGCTAAGAATTTTCTTGTTTAATTTTTGCTTTTACTGAACTCAGGATCTCTCAGGTTTGCAGCCCCAGGATCAGACACTCATGCAAAACAAATATCTTAATTTTAATGCAGGAATGAGACAAGTATCAGATTTCCAAACAGAATACTTGGTAGTTTTTTGCCACTCATTGGGGAAAATGTATACATAATCCCATTCTATCCATAAATTAGGTGACCTAAAAATAATCAAAATTATTTAAATATGAAATTAAAACATAAGCATTTCAGCATTTTGGCTTGAAAATCTGCCTTTCCTCCAAGGTCAGTAGAAATCTGCCATATCAGGTTAGCTGATCAGGTTACCTGTTCATCTAGGCCTGTATTCTCTACTTTGACTGACAGTATGTAGTTCTCCAGTTCTAGGAACAAAGGAAAAACCATGCTGGATCACATCAAAGGCCTATCTAGTCCAACGAAGGGTTCCCACAGTAGCTACCCAGATACCTTTGAAAAGCCCACTTTGTAGGACACAAGTGCCAACAGCATCTCTTTCAAAGGCTATACAGAGGAATGCTGCCTCTGATGCTGGAAGTAATATACAGTCATCCTGGCTAGTGGGCAGCAATAGTCATGTTCCATGAATTCCTTCCTAAAACTTTTCAAGTTGAGGACAGTCGCTGAATCTTGTGATACTGAACTCCACAGTTTAACCATATACTATGTAAAATAATACTGTATTTGGTCTTGTCTGGTGTCTTATTTCTGTATCTAGCAGAGTTGCTACCCAAGCCCTTTAACCAGAAATATCTGGGGTTTACCATGGGACTTTGTTCATGGAAAGTATTTTGCTCTACCACTAAATGACAGGCCCTCCTCTTTATATAATTGTATATGATTCATTCTCCTTGCATTGATGAGACTTGCTAACCCGCTGTTTTCAGACGATCAGAAAAGATCCATATTGGCTCTATACTGATTGGGCACTGTTAATTCGCAGGATTCATTCTGTGAGGATTTATGGAGTTCCAGATATGGATATAATGGAGAGATTTAAGGGACAAAAACCCTAAATTATGAATTGAATACGATTGGTGCAAGAATTTGAGTCCAAACTCATTTCAGACAGTTCAGAAGACCATACCTGACATTTTATACAGTCCCCCATAGTTTGTTCATACAACAGAACCTGCTCTACATGGCAGCACTCCTTGTGGTACATCATGAGCTAGGTAATATCACTTAAATAAGTCAATGGAATGTTAGGTATCTCCAGTTCAACTTTGTTTTCACTTATAAAATTTCCTGCATTGCTTGGAAAAAGTTGCTTTCTCCTAGTCTACCCTACCTTATAGGAGTCATTATAAAATGATATAGACCCATACATTCTATTCTGAACTTAACTGAAATGAAAGATGAAGATGGTACATGAAGGAATCTACTTTAAGGAAATGGGCTTCTCATTCATTCCAGCCCTCTGATTTTCCTATTTGTCTTACATTTAGCTAGAACTGCACGTGTTTTAATAAAATCACAATTATTCTGAATTCTATTTATCCTGGTTTGCTGTATCCAGAAACACTGGATTCTGAATCTGGTATCAATTATGTGAATTAATCCGGTTGTATCTATTTTATTTTGCAGGATGGTATTCTGTTTTGTCTAAATACAGAGAAAGACAATGACTGTTGCACAGTTTGAAACTCCCACACACACTGAAATTCCTAAATAGACCCTGCTGTGAACACTCAGTTGTGTTACACTCTTATCAAGTTTTGCAAGAACTGCACTTCAAGATTAAAGCAAGCTCTGTACAATTTCTTTGCAAACAGTTCAGCGAGGGTGGGCTACTTGGCATGCTCCAGATATTCTTGGCTAAAACGTTCCACTGGCAACGCTGGCTGAGACTTTTGGGAATTATAGTCCAAAATACCTGGAGAATACCAGGTTGCCTACCTTACAACTACAGTGTAAAGGCAGTAAAACAGTGGTTCTCAACCTGTGGGTCCCCAGATGTTTGTGGACTTCAGCTCCCGGAAGCCCCAGCCATTATGGTCAATGCTCAGGGCTTCTGGGAGCTGAAGTCCACAAACATCTGGGGACCCACAGGTTGAGAACCACTGCAGTAAAAGGAGGCACAGCCAATTTGTACATTTTCTCCGGCTGCTTTGCTGTAACACATAAAACTGCCCTGTTTGCTATATTAGTAAGGGTTTAGCAAAGCTCTATCAATCTCTACAATGCTGTCAGACATAGCAGCTTCTGGACCAATATGTTCTGAAATTTCCAGGGATGTGGTCAAGCTGGTTTGCTGCAGAAAAACCAATCAAAAATCTAGTGGCACTTTAAGGATTAACATGTTATTTGGCATAAATTTTTGGGGAATGTAGACCACTTCCTTAGAAGCAGTCGGGCAGCTATGCACAAAAGCTGATGCCAAAATATAACTTGCAGTACCACAAGACTCTTTGTTTCCATGCCCTACAGCAGTGTACCTCCAGTTCCCGGACAGTCAAAGGAAACAAGGGAGGATAGCAAGTTGCCATTATGTCTTGCTTGCATGTGTCTGGCTATCTAATGCTAGAGGGGTCTGCTACAGCAAGCCACGTGTTCATTGTCCACACTAAGATGGCAAACCTTTACATATATTTTCCAACACTATAAAATTCAGACACATCAGAAGTATTCCTTGGCCCTGAAGAAAGCTTCCTCTAGAGCTTAGTAAAGTTTTTTCCCTCAGCCAGCATGGCTACTGAGCATCATGGCTGCAATCTGAAAGCTGCAATCCAAAAAAGTAATGTTCCCAAACTCTGCTTTCTACATTAGTGAAGGCAACTCAGAATCTAAAAGAGAAGCCTTGGAGGGAGAAGGCAGGTGGTGGTAGAGCAAGATAAAAGAATCTCTGGCTTTCCAGATACTGTAGGATTACATATTCTATCAGTCCTGGGTCTAAGCACACCTGGAAGGCCACTGGATTCCTATCCCTGGTGTAAAGCTATCTATTTTTAACTTAGCAGATCAAAGCCAAGCGCGCACTGAGAACTACATTCAGTACGAGACCTTTTGCAGCTTCATAGTGCTTCTTTAGAAATATTTGAGCCTCTTATCAGTAGCATGGTCCACTTCATCAGTGCCACAAACTATCCAGAAAGCATACGGACGAGTTTTG
This sequence comes from Iguana delicatissima, assembly GCA_948472985.1. NCBI lineage: Eukaryota > Metazoa > Chordata > Lepidosauria > Squamata > Iguanidae > Iguana > Iguana delicatissima. Next base: position 655,044 of record CAOKZL010000410.1, on the reverse strand, counting down.
TCTGGCTCCTGCTCAACTAATTAAGATGGATAATGACAGCAACTGATCACGGAGTAAGCCAGGAGAAAGTTAGCCTGTAACAACATGAAGATAGGGTAGGCCTGAAGAAACTACTTCAATTTATTTGCATAAATGTTACTTCTTCGTTTTGTTTATACCCTCATTTCTTTTCAACAATACTCGAGGCACACATCAGGAAGGCAGGGGTCTCCAAGAGGTCTTCTATTCAAGCACTCACTGGGCCTAGGCGACCTAAGTTTTAGCAAGGTTGCCACACTGTGTGCCTTGAGACCATTGCCTTTTTCAGTCCTCTGTCTAGTGCCAGCCTTTTCTGCTAGGTGCCTGTATTTACTGAAAATGTAACCCGGACATTTAAATAAGTACACAAAAAGCATTGTATTTGCCTCACTGCAGCCATTACATGCCTCTCAAACAAACAAACAAAAAATCTTGCCCAGTTTTCAATGGAAATTCATCTTAGGGTCTGGGCAAGAATCAAAGGAAGGAGAGTTCCGCAAAGTATAGCCTGGTGCATTGTCGAGACTGTGAAAGCACATTAATGAGAGATACAAACCACCATTTTACCCAGTGGTGCCACACCACAATGTGAGCAGGGACGGGAGCTGGTGCTCTGCATCAACCCCCCATACTCAGAAGAGCATTTTACCATTTTCCTTGCATTTTTGATCCAGCACAGATATATCATGAGAGACTCTCCTCAGCATGTGAGTGGATGCTACAGATGGACACCACGCCCACTGCAGTTAAATTACTAAGTTATAAACCATCATCACCTATATTCACCTCCATCAATACTGGGAATGACAACAGGATACAGAGAAGCAGTTGGCCTCTGAGAACTGTTGGGACCAAGTCACACTTGTAGTGTGCATGTGTTGAACATACATGATTTGATCATACTAGATTTCATAGTCTGGATGATCACATATACCTGTGATTCATTCATATACAACTACCAGGATTGCTCTACTCGAATATCACATGGTCATCAATGCAATAATATGCATATGTGTTTCACTGTTTCTCAGACAGAAATGCTTTCCCCACAGGAAAAGCCGCATGTGCAAGGTAGGCTGGAGACCCCCATCAAAAAGGGGAGGGGGCAGAAGTCAGACAGTATAGCAGGGATGGACTGCAATTGAAATTTGCTGAAGTTACTGTCAACAACACTTCAACACCAACATCCCGTAAAAGGGACCTTTAATAAGGTATTGGAGTTACAGCTACTTCTCCCCAGCTGTTAAAAGCATTAAAGTACACAGATGTATCTCCCAAACGACAGCCCTCCTCCTCCATACAATCCCAAGCAAAACCAAGATAACAGATTTTCATCAGCGCTCACTTCCATTCCACCTATTAGCATGACCAAACTATCCAAAATTTAATAGAAAATTGACCTAATTCAGCAAATGAAAATGTGCTTGGTAAGAATACAACAGCTAATGGTTTGGGAATCAGGCATTCAGATTTCTTAGACAGAAAATGTGGAATCTATTGCAGTAAGAAGCATGGAAGCCAAATTCTCTGCAGCTGAGCAGTATTCTACTATTTAATCCTAGCAACATGCTAGGAAATGTAGTGAGCATAGAAGTAGTGCAACATCTAACTGTAGGCATATGGGAGGAAACCCAAGATATCACTAATAGCATAGGTCCAATCTAGAAAAGTTAAAGTCTACATTAGATGGTTCACAGAAAATGCAAGGTGCTAATGAGTTTTGACCAAGCTGATCTAGAACAGCAGTTCCTAAGCTCTGCCCATCCAGATGTTTTGAACTGTAGTTCCCAGAATCCCTGACCAAACAGGCTGGTGCTCCTGGGAGGTGAAGTCCAAAAAACGCCTAGAGGGCAAAATCTTGAGAACAATTGGTCTAGTAAAGGTGAATTCAAAAATACTTAACAGAAGCAATGAAACTGTGTTGCAGGAACGTAAACATCTCAGAGTTTTGGGGTGGGAATAGGAGAGGCAGGGGAAGAGTACTTGGTTGCAGTATTCCCAGATAAAACCTGGTTTAAAAACATTCACATCAGGGAGGAGACTGTCCAGCAAGTAGGCAATACCTATTCATGAATCAGGACCAGAGAGAGGATGGGGCAAAATTTTCAGTGGTAAAGAGTACAATACATTGCTCAGTTCCTTATCCTCATACTAGCAAATCACAGTGAGATGAAATAAAATACAAGTATAGTACTTTCTGTTTAATCCCTAGAGGCCCAAGATGCGGGAATTTGTGCAATAAATATATAAATGAATAAATAGTTGCCTGTCTGTGGTGACTGGAATGCAAATTACATCATCTTCTGTTACAGAAGGATCTGAGGTACCAGGACAGAGAATGACTTGTCTGGAGTCCTGCAGAGCCACTGCATGGGACCAATTGTATTATCAGGGCAGGTAAGCTTAGAAATACTCTACATATAACCTTGAGCATAAAATGGGAGAGAGGAGCAGCTACATATTTCAGCTTTAGTTTGAACTGAAATATGAATGGAGTAACCTTAAACTTGCATGAGAAATTATGATGGCAAGAGTTGGGATTCAGAGTGACAGAAGGAGGCAGAAGATAATGCAATGTGAAAATATGGATGTTCCACACAGTGATTAAGAGGGATACAAGGGAATAATGAATCTTGGCCAGTCAGTAGCAGATAAGGACAGACAGAAGGTGAAGGCTGGACAGCAAGGAAATGTCTTTTGGAACTGGTTATAAGCGATACTCCGCTGCAATCTGTAAGTGCAAAAGGAAATCTCACAGGGGAGATGGATTTCTGTGAGACTGCAGTGATACCTTCTCTTGTAAATTGCCTCAAGAGGACATAAAGGACTTAAGAGAGGGAAAGTTGCAGCTCACTACTAGAGCACACACAGGCTATGCTAAAGGTCCAGCTTCAAAGCCTGGTATCCTTAGGGAGAGTACTGAGAAAAACTGAAACAGTCTTACTCAGTACAAGGCAGCTTCCTACAGCCTGAATTCAAAGTGCTAGTCTCAATTACTGTAGACCCACTTAGTCAATAGGATTTATGTAAGTGTAGACTTACCATTCAACAATCGATTCAAGGGGTCTAACTCTAGCTGGAACTAACAACAGAACAGTTAGTTCCTAAATATTAATAAAACTAAATGAGGGAGAATCACTTAAGTGAAGAAGACCAGACACAGGGTTTTGCAATCAACAGCAAGCTTGCAAATTTTGTGGGAAAAGACTACGACTTAGCTCTAGGTCAGGGTGTGTTTAAGGTATAATACAGCTGGGCTACGGAACTGGGCTGGTTTTCTAAGAAGATGAGGGAATTATCTACAAAGGTGAAGTGATGGGAGGGGCAGTAGGCAGACTTTACGCCTGGGGAACAACAACAATCTGTGACACAACGTCAGTTTAAAGGCATCCCACGGGGCAATAACACACATTTAGGGGAGAATGTGCAGGTTAAATCGCGGATGAAACAGAAGGATCGAGTCCAGGGCTCTGACTAGGGTCAGGCGTTAAGACTCTGGGATGGTGAAGAGGGGAGGGGCAGAAGCCGCGAATCGTGCTGGGAAGAACAGAAGGAGGGGGCCCATTCAAGAAAAGGAGGGGAAATTTGCCAGAAAGAAGATGGGGGGCCGCTTACCCTCAGAAGAAGGTATTGGGAAAGGGCCGGGGGGGCTCGGGGGTGGCACTCACCGGAGTGTGGCGCTGCCCCAGCCTCCTTCGCGCCCCAGGCAGGGCCGGTCCTTGTGTAGCAGGATAGGTGTGAGGGGGAACCCCCCTGGCCCTTCTCTTGCCCCCAGGGTACGCGGGGGGTCCGGTCCCTCTCGGGTGGGGGGTGGAGGGGCCACCACCAGGCTGCAACTCACACAGGCCCGGCCGGAACCGGAAGCCTCCCTCCCTAACCGAGAGCACCGTTTCCGGCCCTCCCCTCGTACCCAGGAGCCTCTACGAACACGGTTCCCCCCGTCGCTTCCAGAGCCCTTTGCGCTGCCACTTGCCCGCCCCATCGCCCATGGGCCTTTGCGGCAGCTGGTATTTTTCCTCCCCGCCTCTGTCATCCGTTTCCCCTCTTGCGATTCAGCCCCTGCCGAGGCCGTTCTTGCCGCTGTGAGACACTGCAAGACACAACCGGCTTCGCAGAATGCTGGGCGTTGCAACCCAATGAAGGTTGCCTCGTTGCGTTTTCCGGCAGCACTTCCGAGCATTTAACGCGGGGATTTGAGTTTTTAACCTGTGGGCCTTGAAACCTCCCTAGAGAATCCATGGATAGGTTTCCGCGGTTCCGTGAGAACCGGATACACAAATGAACCCCGCTTTTGATTTACTTTGAAAATGATGTTTTAAGTGCATTTATCTGGGGAATGGTCTGTAACTTTCATCAGCTTGCCAGAAATGTGATCCAAAAATAGGAGAGACTACAGTTATCACATCAATGGAAAGCTGTGGGATTATTGTTGTGTAGGAGTGGCTCCAAAGTAAATGTTGCTATTTGTTTGATGCTTGCACGCCTGTTTCTTCCAAATAGTGCCACCTCAAATTGCAGTTAGACATTTCATAATTACACAACAAACCACTGTAATACATGACCATTCGATACAGTATAGTGAAGATGCAAGGTGTCACACAGTGAATGCAAACAAGGCAAAACTGGTTAATTTCTAAAATGTACCATCCATCCAAAACATTAACTTCACCTCTTTCACATGAGCATCAGTTCTCCAAGAACTTAGTCCTGATGCTCACAATGTACTGCCAAATGGGAACTGCAAATGCACTTAAAACAGCCTCCAGAAGGACAAAGTGTCCATCTCCCCTGACAAGCCAAAGTGTGGGCACAGATACATATAACAGTGAAGTTCATTCTGCTTTACACTTGCCTCAGTACTAGCCACTGTGAACTACAAACTAGAATGTAATGGGGAAAAACCTGAGCTGGTGGCACGTGCACTCTGCCCTGTTAAATGAATTGGCATCCTAGTCCTGGAAGGGACTATGTAGACCATGATGTTGTGAAGTGGATTTTTACTTCAAAGGTTTGGTAAGGGTCTTGGGTCCTACCTTAATGTCCTGTACATTAATGTGCTGCATACTGATTAAACCTCACAGAGGATGGAGCCATCAATGGCTACTAGTCAAAATGACTACATATCACCTCCGGTAATCAGAGGCAGTATGCCAGTAGATATCAATTGCTGGGGAAGGCAAGATGGAGAGTTGTGCCACAGTTGCACTTGTGGCCAGAATCCTTTTGGTGATATTCAGGTATAAGTACTGATTATACCTGTGTATGTATGTTTGGGGATCTTCTGGAAGGAAGTATCCTGTACCTGCTTGCTCAATGTCCTTTACTCTGGGTGCACTTCTTTGCGACTACACTGTTGGACTAAATGGCCTTTGATCTGATCCAGCATGGCCTTCCTATGTTCTAACCCATCCAACTATTAATTACTCTCAGGCTGGGTAATCACTGTCCTTTAAGTCACAAATGGTCCCTCCATTATTATTTGCAGTTAGGAACAATGGCAGTATTTGTGTTCAGAAATGAACACAAAGGCACCTGGGCATGGTGCCTTTGAAGAATATGTGGAAACTAACAAAAGCAATCTTAAAAATCAGTACATGGAAAAATGGTTTCGAGCTCCTGAAATGTGTTCCTTATTGAAAAGATATCTTTTTCAAAAGTAGAAATAACACAGAGGAACAACAGATAGGTAGACAGAGATAAATTATAGCTTCACATTGTCCTCTTCTGACAAAATTAACTATTAAGATGTAATTCTACATGACCAAGTGAAATCCTGGGTATTTGTTGGCCATAGAGATCTAAAGGCTTGACCTCTAGAAAGAGACCTTGCTTAGCACCTTTCGAAAAGGGAAACTTAGAAAGGTATTATAGGGCAGCCAATAACCCACTTTTAGTCCACTTTTCAGCCTGAAGATTGAGCCCTTGGATCATCTTACATAATTTCATAAATAAAAATTACAAGCTAAAATATTGTAATTCCTCAGTTCAGTTGATAGTTCTAGCTAAGACAGGCCCACAGAAGTACTAAGATATATAATACTTTTATCATTTAGTAACTAATTTGATGGGTCTCTCTTGCTTAGGATTAACAATTTTATTTAATTCTAGCTGTATTATAAAGGGACAAACAAGCCTCCTTAGGTTTTAAGCATCTTTAATTCTTCATTTCTCTTTGTGGTTTATTATGCTTGAGGATAAGAGGAGACTTTACCATCTTAAAGACTTTACCATCAGCCCTGTGACACCTCTGTCTGTTTTCTGAAGGGTTGGGTGGTAACTACATGTTTATCACTGGATGACTGGAGCAGTAACTTTGTACCCATCACTGTCCAAACACCATGGATTTCCATATTGCTTCACCTCATTTGAGAAAAGAGAGCAGGGTAGGGAGCTTGGTTCACAAGATCTCCTTCCTAATTACTCACTAAAGTCTGTTCTTCCAATAAGTACTCTAGCCTGCCGTTTTAAGGGCAAGCTTGCAAGAACAGTGATCCTTGTAATGTCAGTCCTGACACCATTAGAAACCTCATGGAACCATTTGTATATTTAAATGACATTGACCACCTTCCTAGGGTTGCCAGATTGAATCCTGGAGAGAGAGAGCTCCTGTACTTTAATGAAGAGAGACTTTTGGCAGGCGTTTTCATGCAACTAGGTAACAGGCAACATCCACCAAAATTCCCTCAACACTAGAAACCTTAGCTCCCTTCAAAAAACCCAAAAAGAACACAGTCCAGGACTTGAGAGGAAGTATAGATTGGCCCAGTTGCTTAATAGGTGTTCTGGACTATCTTTGATGATGGCGGGGGTGGAATCGAGCTGGCAAAATTATGACACTTAATGGGGTACTGTATTGCACTAAAGCCATCTCAGAACATAGTCCATAATTTGCTTGCCTTATTTTTATTTTTATTTTTTTAGAGGTTCCCATCCCTGTGGCTAAAAGAAAAAGAAAGATAGAGATGTGATAGTGTATTTTCATTTAATCCTCCTGCAGCCTTCACGACAGCCAAGGCCTTGAGGCCCTTCTTAACAAAGATTCTGCTTGTAACAACCCAACTGTGCGCTCAAGGTGGTCTCCATGGCAACAAAGATAACTTGGAGGCCTGGGCATACAAGAGAGCCCTGGAGGTAGTTCAAGGCTCCGTTCCTCCCACTCGTATGCTGTTTGCTGAGGGAAGGAGGGAGGAAGCTCCTTTGGTGGAGAAAGAGGCAGTATTGATGGGTAGAAACATGCCAAGATGGGCAACATGGCTTCAGTGAAACAGGCCACCATGTTTTACAATGATAGCCAGGCTTCAGTATTGGGGGAATGCACTATTTTCCTTTCTGTTGCCAAGGGGGAGGACAGCAGCTGGGGAAAGGGCAGCAAGGGGCCTCTACATACTGTCTTCTGAGAGAGAGCAATCTAAGCTATCTGCCAGTTCCAGCGATATAGCACTGTATTACTGGAGTGTGATTTTTTCATAGGAATGATTTTCACACTCAGTCCCCTGTGCTGCTGTCCACAGCGGGGATGAAAAAGGGCCTTGATAACAGCAATTGGTAGGAACAGCTGACATAAGCAGAACTCAAAACCTTGGCCTTCCTTTTCAGACACAAAAAGGAACAATTTAAGCCCTCATGATTAACAGTGCGGGAAGAAGACTTTTTGTGTGTATACAGGGGCCTTATAGCCCAATTTAAATTTGCCAGACTGCTGAACACAGGCACTTCTTCACACTCATTCATGCAAACATACACACATACGTTTCTTCAGTCACACCAACAAAAGGCACATCTGTGCCAAAGCTTTTTTTTTTTCATTTAGGCTTTTGATACAAGATGTGGATCAATTTTGAACTCGCTCCAGGAGCAATTTTAAGGGGGGAAAGAAACTGCCTACAACAAGGAAGGAGGTTTGAAGAGTGATCACATTGGTCCTTTCCCCAGGCAGACTATGTGGTACATACACCGCACATATTTTGAAGTTTGGAAAGGTGTATAGAGGGGTTCCACCTATATTTATCTGATGTTATAACCTGCTGTTGCAATCAAGGACAAAGAACAATTGAATCAGCCTTCTTTCTTTGCAATGCTATGAAGACATCCATATACTCCTCCCTTGCGATCACCTTGGGCTTATTTTAGATAAACCACTTGTATCTAATTCCACATGGCAGCTGCTACAGGTCCCAAACCATCTGTGAATAGTTGCTCACCTTATATACCAGATTGCCATGCCCATTTGCTCTACACTGCTGCAAGCCATCAGCTGGAATGTTCTGCAATGCCACAGAGAAAATCACTTGATAGTGGTACATCTATGTGCAAAGCCACAAAACATGAACTGCAACACTGAGCAGCCAGGTTAAGTTTCAAGCTACTACCACCCTGGTTGTTCTTTGTGTTAAAACAGCCTAGGTTTAGAAAAGAACTACAAGAAAATAGCCATTTAAACACACATTCATGGCTGAAATGAAGCAGCTATGATGGTGAAGACACAAAGGGAGCACTAGCCAGGAGTACAAGAATTTGACCTTGAATATAGGTCACTCAGTGTTTGCTCTGCAACTCTGCATCAGGGCAGAGTTGAACACATAGCAAATGCAAGAGCAGAAAGGGAAAGGAAGAACTGTTTCAACTAATTAGATGCAGATCATATTCATTATTTATCAAACACGTGCAAACTGCTTATACAAATCTGACTCATAGTATATTTTAATGTTTCTCCTCAGTCTTGCAGAAACTGTCTTTATTATACTTTAGCCGTTTCTTGTATCAAAAGTCTAAAACATGTTTTAACACAGGCAATGAAGAATCTAACAACACTTCTCTCTGGCCTTGCATCTCAGCAAAGCCCAGCTTCCATGTCTCCCTTCCACTGATGCACGTAGTGGACAGGCCTCTGTAAGCAGGTTGGCAAGGCTTGTTCCTTCTTCATTTCCCTCCCAATACATCATGATTGATCTAAGAATCAGAGTGATAACACTCACACATCAGCAGAGGCTGTTGAAAACAGAGATGTACTTTTCCCACAGCTTTGGGCTCTTAATCTTAGAGAATACCAGGGGGCCATGAAAATAACTTCGCCCCCACTTTTTTCCCCCAAATGATTTGCATTACAGTTAGAGAAAGAGCACATATTAAAAACCAAGCTCCCTATTGATATGAAATTAAGAGGAGAAATGTGCAATTATTTGCTCAGCTGACTGTTAAAAATTTTGAGAATTCCTTGACTAAAGCAGTACATCTTTACTACAAAAGTAACCCAGATTAATTGACATGGCACCCATCTTCTGCTGCAAAGAACCCTGAGAAACAACCTTCTGTAAAAAGATGAGGGGTTTCTGCGCAGTGCTCTCCTAAAACAATGTATGTCCAGTACTCCTCGGGAGAAGCCTAGAGAGTTAACATTTGTGGTGCAGCAACACGATTCTTGGTTGCATCAACAGGAGCATGGTGTCTAGATCAAGGGAGGTAATGGCATCTGCTATGGTTAGACCTCATCTGGAATACTATGTTCAGTTCTGGGCTCATGATTTCAAAAAGGATATTGACAAGCTGGAGTGTGTCCAGAGGAGAGTGACCAGAATGATGAAGGATCTGGAAGCCACGCCCTACGAGGAGTGTCTTAGTTTAGTCTGCAGAAGAGAAGGTTACGAGGGGACATGATAGCCATGTTTAAATATCTGAAGGGGTCTCATGTTGAGGAGGGAGCAGGCTTGTTTTCTGATGCTCCAGAGACTAGGACAAGGAGCAATGGATTCGAACTGCAGAAAAAGAGATTCCACTTAAACTTCAGGAACAACTTCTTGATGGTCAGAGCTGTTCGACAGTGAAATATGCTGCCTCAGTGTGTGATGGAGTCTCCTTCTTTGGAGGTTTTTAAGCAGAGGCTGGATGGCCATCTGTCAGGAGTGCTTTGATGTGAGTTCCTGCATGGCAGGGGGTTGGATTAGATGGCCCCTTTGGTCTCTTCCAACCCTATCATTCTATGACTCTATGATTCTATAATTCTACAATGTCAGTACATCTACCCATTTCATCCTTTGTCATAATCTTGTCTTGCAGCACATGTAGTACCTTGGGTCACATGATGGCCCTACACCTCAGCCCTTAGCTCATTTATTTAGAAGTCATTCTGGTTGATCTGAATTAAATATACCTTTAAGAAGGTGTACTGTATCCTGTGTACTTAGGACTGAGGTGCCAATCTCACTTCCCTTTCTGCTGAGGAGAGGCCTAGGCACAGTCAAGAAGGAAAATCCAGATTTATGTTCTTCACCTTACATTCCCTTCATTTTTTTTTCACAGATGTGCATTAGGAATCACAAAAATGGAATATAATCTCTACATGGAGCCAGCATGGTATAGATTTCAGTGTTGGACTAGCCCTCTAAGAGACTAGGGTTCAGAGCCACACTCAGCCAAGCAAATCCACTAGGTAACCTTGTGAAAGTCACACTCTCTCAGCCTAAAAGGAAGGCAATGGCAAAACTCCTAGAAAAACCCTATGATACAGTTATCATACGTGAGATTTCACCTGAAGGTGCATAACAACAATCCCACACTTACCCATAGTTTCCCACTCCTCCTCTCTCTAAAACCCTAGCACTGGTATTAAAAGCTGCATCTCTCAACTTCTGAACACCATTTCTGAATGTGGTTAGGTGGGGAAAGGAAAAAATAACAGAAAAAAACAACACACCAAGACTATTATACTTTTGCATATGTTATTTCATTGAAATGTATGCAAACTGAAAATGCCCCATTCCATGGAGGCTGATCTTAAAAGGCAAACTTAAAAAAACAACTTGGAAGGGGATAAATCATCTTGCAGAAGATTACCGATTATCAACATTTTGTTTGGTACAATTATAAGAGGAGCATAATTCCCCCAGCTCTTATTCTTCTGGAAAATCACAAGATACTTAACAGAACAAAATTCCCTGTTCCATTTCATCCACCCTGTAAAGAGGTTAATACAGGAGGCTCTTCCTCCAGCCCAGCAACACCTCTGGATATGATATATTTGTGCACAGGAGTGGACAGCCATGATGTTCTGTTAACCAACGGCAATCTGCAGTCTTTGGCAATGCTAATGCATTGATATTTCAAGACCTGTAATGCTCTAGAGCAGTCCTGGAAGTTAGGGTCTCATCTTTATTTCCATGTCCATCCTCGAGGAAAACGTCTCAATGCCATTGCAAAGGTTTAAGTCCATTTAGATAATTTGCAAAACAAAGTTCTAGGTCTCAGTTTGCCTTCACACCTGGTGCCCCAGACTTTGTGTATTTATGGGGGTTGTATTCCAGGTTTGTCTTTGTCTTTGATGTGTTCTATCTCTGATAGGTGTGAGATGGTTACAGGAGTGCTTCCTGTCCCACCTTCTATAGCTTCCCCCCACTGGTTCCCATCCCCAACACGGTCCTCTGATGCTTCATTGGTCCAGCCACTCCCAAGATCCTCCATCCCCCAGTCCCCACCTCCAGACACCACTTCTGATTCCCAGTCCCCTGCGGTAGTCCAGCTGCCGCCTCCTTCTTCCACTGAACGCTGGTAGTAGGTCTCACGTGCGTGCTTCCTCTTGGCATGCCGACGGAGGGTGTTGCGTTCTGTGAAGCGCAACCGGCAAATCTGGCACTGATAGGGCTTCTCCCCTGTGTGGACTCGCTGATGGCGCAAGAGTTCACCCGATTCCCGGAAGCCCTTGTGGCATACTGGGCAGCTGAAGGGCCGTTCACCAGTGTGGATGTGCTTGTGCCGCTGCAGGTGTGAAGAACGCTTGAAGGCCTTGCCGCACTCGCGGCACACGTACGGCTTGCTCTCTGAGTGGGTGATGCTGTGGCGCTCCAAGTCCGACTGGTATAGGAACGTCCGTAGGCAAATGGGGCAGAAGTACAGCTGCCGTGGGGGCGGGGCTGATGCCAGCAGCTCCGGCTCTGAGGATTGCATCTGTCCAGCCAGCTCTGCCTCCTGTCGGGAGACTGTGTGGGGTACCCCTTCAGCATCAATCAACACCAGGGATCCCTCATCATCAGCAGCTCCTTCACCCGGCTGACCCAGTTGCTTGGAGTTAGGAGTGGAACTGTGCGCATTGGATCTCCCCCTCTGTTTCTGGTCAGTGCTGAATGGAGCTTTGGCCCCCATAGGGCAATGCTGTAGATCTCTGGGTGGGAAGGTCTGTCCTCTATAGCCATATGATTCGGGGGGATGTCATTGGTCAGCGGGTTCTGAATATAGTGGGACCAAGGAACCGGGGGGCAAGTTTCTATCACCTGGTTCTCAACCCCGATGCTGCCATGGTTGTCCACTCTTGACCAATCACTCCCGCTTGGCACCAGCACCCGGGCCTTTGCCTGCAGCTCCGCTGGATGCCCATCACCCCTGTCGACATGCCACCTGTGAGATGGCTCCATTGGGCACCAGGAACAAGAGTGCATTCAGCTACAGGGACATCGCTGCGGAGACGGGAGAACAGTGACAAGCTCAGAGCAGTCCACTAGGAAGTATTCCCACCCCAGAAATTCATCCTGTCACCTTGAGCATATAACCACTATGATAGCTGGCTTTAAAGCCACAAGAATACAAGACAAATTCTCATTCCAGAAGAGTTGCTGCTTTGAGTTATGGTAGCAAAAAAGCATAGAGGCACCTTAGAGACTGAGGGTGCAACATTTACTTGGAAGCAGGTCCTGCTGAAGGCACTGGGACTGACTTTCAAGTAAACATGTGCAGGACTGGGTTGTAAATAGTGAAATCATTAAATTTAATTCCCTAGCATTTTTTGTTCATTAATTCTTGCTTCAAAGCAAGTTGAGACCTGAAACAGATGTGTACGTGTGTGCGTAGAAGAACACAGAGATGTCTGAATGTCTCCCTGTGTGTACAGTTAGAAATATACACTGAACTGTGGGTGTGCCTATGCGGGCATGCATAACTGGAACTGTGCTTAATTAGTCTTGTGCAATCTTGATTAGGCTTAACGATTCAGGCACATACCTTCCAATGTGGATGCAGGTGGACATGTGCACACCTTTTTGCAACAAATTTGGGAGCAGAATCATGTGCACACATACATGGCACACTGTGTATGCAATATGTGCACAATATTTGCACATAGGAACAGTTTAACAAACACATAATGCACACTACATCCACAAGAGGGTTTGTATCTGTCTTATGGCATAGATTAAGTATTCTACCACATTCAAAATCAGGTATGTCCAATACTTTTTCTCTGGCTTTCAGTGTGTTTTTCAGTGAAGTAAAGATTCTGAACAGCATGAGCAATTATCAGTATGGAAGCAGAGTTGATATTTATTGAAGATTAAGTGAAAAGAAGTGCTGGCCAGATCATGCATGCAGGGGGCAACAATGACTCAAATGGGGGCAGAAGGGGGAAAAAAGCAATTGTGTGTTTTATGTGTGTTACCCTAACTTGCAGCTTTATACTGAAGACAATTCTGCAATATTTATCACATCTTTAGACTTAGAGCTGCATCATTTATAAATGTTAAGGAAAAAGACTAGGACATTTCAATATGCACCCTTAACATAATTCTCCAAAACTATTTCCCAGGGTTCCTTGGAGACTGCCATCCATCCCAAGGTACCAAGGATTATCAGCTGCAAAAACTCATTTGCTTATCAGTTGGAAATAACCTCTTGCCATTGCTTTAAAAAACGGATGGATTACTTTGGGCCTTCCTGAAGTTCTGGATTTCAATTCCCAGAAGTCTCAGCCAATGGTAAGGGATTATGGGAACTGTAGCTTAAAACATCTGGAGGACCAAAAGTTCCCCACCACTGGCTTAGAAATAGATTTACATCTCCATAGAAACAAACATAGCAGATGCTTCTAGATAACTACAGACAAAGGTTGGAATGTAAGGCTTAAAATGGGAATTGGTTCTCCTCTGGAACCCATTTCCAAACAGCCCTAGAAAATGCCAAACTCAATATTAATATGTTTTTACTGATATCTGTTGATAAAGAACAGTCTTCTATCTTTTGCAAGCATATTTTTCAAACTCTGTTATTCCAATTCTACCAAAGAATGTTGAAATACAGAATAGACCAACCACAGCTACAGTTAAATTATGCATACATTTGAAATTTGATAATGTTCTAATGGATTTATATTTGAATCCTGAGCATTTTCAAAAGTCACTTTTGAAATTTCACTTTGAGAAATATTTTAACAACAACAAAATTATCCTTAACCCACAATCGATTGGTTTAAAGCCATCATATTATGCATCAAGCTGCCAAATCCAGCTCTTTTGCACTTTTCTAAACAAACAAAAACTAATAAGTACAACAGCATCCACTACTGGAAATGTTTGGTGATGGTGGGTGGAAATTAATGGAAAGAGTACACATTAAAATATTCCAAGCAACTGGAACTAGGAATAGAGACCTAAATCCCAGCTTCAGCACCATCAGATTCATTTTTATTTCCACAATATAACAGTTCTGCATGTTTCTAAGAATGGAAAAGAGAGGAATGGAGGAATCCAAGCAGGGCTTGCAGCTCAGCTAAAATTCATGTGACCATCTCTGTCACAACTCTGGCAGCACCACGAGCTTCACTGCTTGATCTGACCAGAGACCTGAGCAGTGCTGGGCCGATGCGTTTCCCAGAATTAAGTGACAGATTCTAGAACGATCTCGAGCGTTCTCGGGGGCTTGGTTTGGGACCAGTCGTGTTCTGTGACAGAGAAGAGGGCACCTCTGGGCATGTAGTGAGTGTCCTGCCCTCATCTCAAGCCAGCCCCGAGGCACTGGCGTTGAAAAGACGGGACAAACAGGTTTGGTTTTGAAAAAAGGAGATACCACTAGACAGTCTGGATTCCTATCATCTTTGAAAAGAGGAAAAAGGCACTCGTGAAATTTGCGTGCGTTCAAACGTATGCAGCTATGCTTTAGGTATTCTCCTTCGGAGACGGAGAGCTTCGCTGGAGGCTGGGCATCCAGACTGTGCCAATTCGTCCTCTCTCATCCATCTCAGAAGCCAAGCTAGCCTTCCTCCTTGCTCCCCAGCCTGTCTATAACGTCTCCCCCTCTGCCCACCCCATTTCTGCTCCAGGCGATACTGGAAGCGGCAGCGGCGGCGGCGGCGGCGAGGAGAGAGGCGGCCACCCACCCAATCCAGGAGAGAGAGGCAGCGGCGATTACCTGTTTTGCATTGTGATCTGCGGCAGCCGAGGGTTTCAATGGGGCCGGCGGTGGGTGGGGAGAGGAAAGGAGCCGTCCGCTGGGAAACCTCTCTCGCCGCCCGCCCGCTGCAGAACAAAAAGAGCTCGGCTGGGCTTCGCTGGGCATCCGGGAGGCGCGCGGACCCAGCAGATGGACCCGGCGGAGAGGGCGATTCCGCCAGGCAGACGCGGCTCCCGCCGGGTCCTAGCGCCGCGGCGCTCCCACGACAGAGCCGCCCGGAAGGCGCAAGGCGAACGCCGCGGGTGAGGGATCGCCGCCGGCTCTGCGCGCGGAGTGCCGTCGGCCGCCTGTCTCTTTAAAAAAGAATGGCACCGTGTTTTTTACTCCCCGTCCAGACTTTTCCCAGCGCCGTGCTGCTGCTGAGACGGGAGAAGCAGCCTGTAGGCGGAATTCTCTCCTCCGGCTCTGAAAAGTTGTGGAGTCTGCGGGCAAATGATGGGCACGCAAATTCCTCAAAGGGACCCGCTCCCCTTTTTATTTACTAGCCTATGGCCATTTCCGCACTAGTCCTTTATAGCGCTATTATTCCACTTTCAACATCCTATGGAATCCTGGGTCCTCTGAGGTCCCTCCCTAAACTGGATTCCATAGGATGTTGAAAGTGGAATAATAGCGCTATAACAGGCTACTGCGGAAATGGCCCTAGTCTGTATCAGTAGGAGCTAGCCTGGTGTAGTGCTTTGAGCGCTGGACTATGACCCCAGGGGCCTGAGTTCGAGTCCCCATGGAAAGCCAGTGGATGGTCACACGCTCTCAGTCCCAGAAAACCCCGTGATAGGGTCGCCTTAGGGTCGGAAGCGACTGGAACGTCAACAATCGAAGTAGCTCCTTTCATTTTCTGAATAACCTAATCATTCATATATCTGATAAGCTGTGAACCTTAGTCCATGAACGGGTAAGCCCCAAGAAATTTGATGGATTTTAAGATACCTCAAGACTTCCTTTCCATTTCTGTGCTACACAGCTATTATTCCACTTTCAATATCCTGTGGAATTCTGGGTTTGTAGTTTACTGAGGCCCAAGACTCTCTGGCTGAGAATTCTAAATGGCCCTCCCTAAACTGCAAACCTCCGGATTCCACAAGATGTTGAAAGTGGAATAATAGCACTATAACAGTGTAGTGCAGCAATGGCCTCTGTGGTCATTCAGAGGGTTTTTTCCGCATGAGTAGTCGGCAAGATGAGTCCTAGAGCAAATCAAGCCTAAAGTGTTCTTAAAAGTCCAAATAACTAAATTGACGCTATACACAGGGATCCTTTGAAACTAATTTAAATCAGTGACAGCATAAACTCTTGTAAACTCAATCTGCTTCATCAGATTATGCTACGCATTTCTTTCACTCGGGTTCCAAAGTCCTACATGAGCCCTGTGCATACTAATACAGACTAACATAGCTATGTCTTCAACACAAACTGAGGCTGGCTTACTTTGGACTAGTCATGTATTTAAGTCTTTTATTCCAAATCTAGTCTCAAGTCTCTACCTTCAAGTCTCAAATTGAGTCACAAGTCCTTGCAAGATACTTTCAACTCAAGTCTCAAGTCTGTCACTCAACTTTATATCCCAATTTATATTTCAGTTGAATAAAATCAGTTTTAACAAATCAAGTGAAGTTGGCCCTCCACATTTGTGATTTTACCATCTACAGCATCAGAGGTGGGAAACAGGATCCTTCTTACTCCCCTTTCCCAAAGCTGGAGCCTTTTGTGTCAATAGGCACACAAGGGTCTGCAGCTTCAGAATTAGGTAACAGGATCCTTGTTACTCCCCATTACTGAAGCTTCAAAAGCTTTTAAAAAAAAGGATCTGTCCTCTTCAATCCCTTCGCCGAACACATTTGCTGTTCCCCTCTGAAAAATGCACCCTGTGTTCTGGGGGCAAATCTTGTCTTCTGTTCTTAGGAAGAGTTTTAGAAGACTCCTCCAATATGCAGCCGGGACAGTTTACTGAGCAGTCCTCAACCCTGCCTCAAGCTCATTGCCTAACTCTTTTGCTTTTCCACTCTGAGAAATGTGCCCACACTTTGGGCTTGAGACAGATCATCATGTGATAGGTAGGCAAAAAGAGACGGAAGCATTGTTCAAAATTGTAAGGTTTCTGGATGAATGTTTTATGTTACTGAACCAAGGGCAGCAAGTCGGTCATTAAAAAATATACAAGCCACAAGTCAAGTCAGCACATCATTTATTGCCAAGTCAAGTCCAAGTCGAGTCATTGGGAGTGATCTGACTTGAGTCTGAGTCAATTCACTCCAGTCTACATCACTGCTTTGGGTATATCCTGAGAGAACATCAATCAGAAAAGTTGATAATAGTTGGTAAAGTGGAGGGCAATAGGAAAAAAAGGAAGAGTGCATTACAGGTAGATTGACTATTGATTGTGGTTGGATAGACAGTCAATGACTGTCTCTTGTTCATACCAATGCCATAAGTCAAAGCATAAAAAGGAAGAAGGAAGGGGGAGGACAAAAAAGAAAAAGAAATGGGGCAGCACCTTTAAGACTGTTTTTTTTAATTATTATTTTTGCATTAGTTTTCATGGATATAAACCCACTTCTTCAGATACAGTACAGAGTGAGAGTAAATGATCAGGTATAAAGCATATAGTTGTGTGGGTAGGATGAAAGGTAAGAGGATACAGAAAGATGCAAATAATGAGCCTTGCCCTAAATTTTCAAAGGGCTGCCTAAGGTGATAACAGGTCTTTCAGATCTTTATAGTGGCCATTTAGTGTTGATGTGTGAAAGCAATAAATCTGCTTACCAAAAGTCAGTGTCTCTGGTTTCAAAATTCTAAGATTCCTTTTGTTACACGTGCAGTGGCAAGGATTCTTGTATTAATATATGTAGTGTGCCATGAAGTTATTATCTTTGTTTGTACCTCAGCCAATGGACTGGAATTTGTGAATATAATTCAGTTCAGCAGTTTCTCTTTCTAGTCTTCCTTTGTAATTTCCTTGTTCAAAGACGGCAACCTAAAATCACTTACAATGTGTCCAGAAAGGTTGAAATGTTCAGCCATTGGTTTTTGGGTGCTGCCATTTCTAATGTCAGATTTGTGACCATTAATCTTCTTGTGTAAAGACTGTCTAGTTTGTCTAATGTAGAGTGTAGAGGGGCATTACTGGCATAGGATGGTGCTGTATATATCACATTGGAGGAAGAGCAAGTAAATGTACCTCTGATGTTGTGAGGGATGTTATTGTCCTCTGTAATATTGCTCATTAGATGTGGAAATTTCTGCACTAGACTGTTATAGTGCTATTATTCCTCTTTCAACATCCTATGGAATCCTGGGGTTTGCAGTTTAGAGAGGAGCCTCAAAGGAAATGACTAGAGTTTGCATCTTGGTTTGTGGTAGGGTCTTGTCTCCGTATTATCATCCACAATATGTATCCTGTAGTGAGTAGCTGTCTGAGGCCATCTGTAGGCCAATAAAGGCTTGCCTCCTTGAGCTTGTGAGATGGCTGTGTTATTTTCCAGAACTGGCTGTGGCTCATTGATGATGTGTTTGAGCTGTCTCACCTGGGGACTTAGGTAACCTCTAGGGGCGTTCTATCATTCTTTGAGTTTGTGTTTTCTTTTTTAACTCCCTCATCCTTCCTCCTTTTCATGCTTCAAGAGACTAAAACTGCTCCTTCTTTGAAAACTAACGTAAGTTGAAAGTGACTTGATGACAATTGACAACAATATCTGTGCTACAGAGGTGGCCTTCTTCTCTAGATGTTTGTGGCCCAGAACTCCCATCATCCCTAACCATCATGGCCAATGTAGAGGAATTAAGGGAGTTGCAATAAAAAACACATCTGGAGAGGTGCAGCTGTCCACAATTGTATTAAGGGCAGCTTTTCCCAACTTCATTGTTGGGCAATCTCCAGCTGTTTTATACAAATACCATGTCCCTTGAACATTAACTATCCTGATGAGAATTGTAAGCCAAAACATCTGCAGAGCCAAATTTCTCACACTATCTTGGGTAAATCTTCATCTATTGAATTCTGCCTCTGATGCATCTATTAAAACAGGGTGGCCCACCAGATATTATTAGACTGCAGTTCTCAGCATTCCTTACCATTGACTATGATGACAAGGACTTTCGGGACTTGCAGCCTAATATTTTGAGGGCCATATCATCCCCACCGTTTGTTAGATGTATACCTGTAAATTAAAAGTGATTGTCTGAACCTTGCTGTTCACCCACCAGGACAAAAAAAGTTTAGAAAAACAATGAGAGATCTATGCCTGAGAAAATAAAAATCTTCTTCACCTTATTAAGTCACAGATCAGTGAACATATAAAAACTAGAGCTTGAAACAATTACTTTTTGGATTATTGCTTCCAGAATCCCCCATGTGTTCTTAGCTCACTTTTCTTAGCTCTAAACTCACTTTTCTTAGCTCTAAAAATAACATAGAAGCTAACATTTCACCATACATGTAAAATTTCAGAGTTGGAAGGGATACGAAAGGGCTTCCAGTCCAGCCTACTAACACTAGAGGAAATCCAGAGATGACCATCCAATCTTAGTTTAAGCACTTCTGGCAAAGAAGACTTCACACTTTATTTCACTGTCAAACAGGCCTCACCATCAGGAAATTATTCCTAATGTCCCATCAACATCTCCTTTCTTGTAATTTGAATCCATATATTGATGACAGAATAAATTTCCTGTGTTTCCTACATGATGGATTTTCAAATATTTGAAGATGGACATCATATCACCATGTCTCAGTTGAATATCACCCACCAGGCAAGGCCTTCTCATGCTACACAACCATAGCACGAGGTATGGGAGTAGGGTGTGTAGTTCAAGTTAACCTTTGAGTTACGGCAACCCTATAAATTTCACACAGTTTTCTTAGGTAAGGGATACTTAGAAGTGATCCTGCCAGTTTCTTCCTCTGAAATATAGCCTACAGCACCTGGTATTCATTGACTGTCTCCCATCCATTACTAACCAGAGCTGACTCTGCTTACCTTCCAAGATCAGATGGGATTTGGTACCTTTAGAGTATTTAAGCCATAGAGCACTAGGATTCCACTTTAACAGTCATGAATGCATCCTATAGAATTTGATGGAAAATTCTAAATACTCTCTCTAACTTCTAACCTGGAGAGTGTTCAGGCAACATCTATTGGTTGCAGCTAGATGACTGGTCAATGGCAGTTATACAGAGCAGGTAAACCCCTCATACCCCACTTCCATGTTGCAACATTTTCACTAGCTAGTGGTCCATTTCCTGGTATATTAGCTGATGACTAAGAGCCACAAAGCCCAAGTGGGACCAGGTTATCTTAGGCCATTTCCACATGAGACTGTTATAGCGCTATTATTCCACTTTCAACATCCTATGGAATCCTGGGGTTTGCAGTTTAGGGAGGGGCCAGCCATCTCCTCTCTAAACTGCAAACGCCAGGATTCTATAGGATGTTGAAAGTGGAATAATAGTGCTATAACAGTCTCGTGCAGAAATGGCCTTAGACTTATCAGAGTGAAAACTGGAGAGGGCTCCTGTACCTTTAATAATTGTGTGGATGTGGGAATTCCAGCAAGTATTTCTTGTTACCTAGTTGCATGACCAGCAACACCTGTGTTTAATTTCTTCTTCTATGCAACCATTAATGGTACAGGCACTCTCTCCCATTTTCACTCTGAAAACTTTAGAAAGGCTGCATTTTCCTGAGCCTGTGTTGGTTTTAAGGTGCTTTCCTGCCAAAATTTGAAGCACCATTGGTAGGAAATCAAAAGAGGTTCTGGAGTTCTTTGCCAAATGAGGCCTGGTGCGCTCTGTTTCTGATGAAAGGTATCTTTATTTAGTTAGGCCTCAGTTAAGACATGCAACACTTCATCTGAGTTTCCTGAAATTAGGAAAGCTAATTAGGAATCTCCAGTGTACTGATAACGTTTTACCACATACCCTTGCTTGATCTGTTTCACTCCGTGATGTCATTAAGGCTTTGAACACATTTTGTTTTACGTGCCTTTGAAGTGACTGAATTATAGTGACCTATCAGAGGGTTTTCTTGGCAAAGGAGATTTGCCATTGCCTTCCTCCTAGGTTGAGACAGTATGGCTTGTCCAAGATCACTCAGTGGGTTTCCATGGCTGAGTGGCAATTTGAACCTCGGTCTCCTAGTGTCACATCCAAGCACGCAAACCACAGTGTACCAGACTGGTTATCTTGAACAACAAAGGGACTGGGAATGGGATGAAGAACATAGGGATCGGGAACAGGATGAAGCCCTGCAACACAAGCACTGTGGGACTGAAGAGAAGTTCTCCAGCACTGCCTTCTGGAAATAAATAATCAAGTAGGAACAGAATTACTGTTGCATGGTGGCTGCAGCTCCCATCCTGGACAGCCAGTCGGTCCAGCGAAGGTGAACACAGCCAGCTATATCATCAGCTTTTCTGAGAGATCTAGGGAAATTGACAGGATCGTACTCTCACTGTTCTGTCTTTCTAGCAGTGCTGGTCATCCAGAAGAGTAACTAAGGTGATTCTAGTAGTGACCCTGGACTGAATCTGAAATAATTCAACTCTGGCTCTCAGGCATGCTTAGCTCCTTGAAAATGCTATCAGAAGCTGTTGCTGCACCCTGGTGCCAATGCCCACAGTGCCACTAGTTTGGTCATATGGCAACAACCACAAACACGCCTTCTCTCAGGCTATCCCTTCCTTGAACCTCACCCTCATACTTCTACCCCACTTATGCCACTGGAAGCTACAGTTTCCCTCTGGCATCCAAATCTGATGGATGGGCATCTAATTTCTGTTTAAAAGCTTATTCCTTCCTCAGAAGTTTTTCAACAGAGATCAGACACTCATACTTCAGCAGTACTTTGGTACTTTGGATTTCTGTACTAATAAGATGGTCTTAGGGGGCATCTCTCTAAGGATTTAATTCTAAGGATCTATGATCCCGCCTTACAAGGAGCAGGCCCTCGTGATGTCATTAAGCATGAAAAGTTAAGCATCAACTACAGTAGCACAGAGTATGCTATTTTTTTTAAAAAAAGGCTATCAAATGAGAAAATGTATACATAAACATATTTAAAGGCAATGCTCTTGCCCTGAGATTCCTCATCAGCATCCTGAGAATGAGGGGAAGTGGTTTTAACTTTAAGGCTCCAAATCAAAACGATGTAAATCCTTGGGGCGCAGGCTTTCCTTTTATACTGTCTTACATAGGTAGCACAATAAAATATAATTGTTACAAGTTAACTTGAGCTTGAAAAAGTATTTTTTTATTGCAATTCCCAGAATGGTAATTATGTTGGCTAGAGGATTCTGGGAGTTGTATTTATTTATATTTCTTCGTTTTATTTATTTATATGCTGAGCCTTTCTGCAGAGCTAGGATTCACGACACCTTACCACAATTAAAACAAGATACAGATTAAAAATGCATATGGATAAGGAATATACAAAATATTATTGTTAAAATGTGAATAAGTGTTGGTAGAATTAAAACAGTTTAAAACATATCCATTGAGAAGGCAGTAAAACATATCCATTAAGAAAACAAATATCCTTGAAGCACACCTTATTAAAATGCCCTAAATTTTCAAACGGCTGTGTAAGGGGATAACAGGTTTTTCAGATTTTTGCAGCAGTTAGTGCTGGTATGAAAGCACAAAAATCTGCCTATCAAAAGTCAGTTTCTAGAGGTCCAAAACTCCTTCAGAGAAGATTTGTTATCTGTGCAGCAGCACAAGCTCTTGTTTATGTGTGTAGTGTGCCATAAAGCCTTTGTCTTTGTTTATATCTCTTTTACTGGACTCAAGTCAAGTAAGTTTATTACGGCAAATAGCCAGCAATTTTTTACTGGACTGGAATTTGTCAATCTAATTCAGTCCAGCAGATTCTCTTTCTAGTCTTCTTTTGTAATTTCCTTATGCAATTTACAGGAAGCCATTGCCTTTCGAAACCCGTTACTGACAAAGCACTCTTTTGATACTTTCAAATTAAGGACAGCTCCATTAATTTGACAGAGGTTTTGCTCTTTCCAATCTCAGTTAGTGATACAGCCCTTTCTGCAGTGGGGGTGCATCTCAGGCATGCCTTCGGGCAGGCTGTGTATATAGCTTCCTATTTATATTTTCTTTTTACATATTTCTTCCATTCTGCCTTTGGTTAAGTTTAGTACACAGTGCCAGCTTCGGCTGATACGTCAGCTGCGCCCCTTCCTGGACTTGGAGCACCTAAAAACAGTGGTACATGCACTGGTAACTTCACGGTTTGACTTCTGCAATGCCCTCTACATAGGGCTACCCATGTGCTTAGTCCGGAAACTTCAATTAATTCAGAATATGGCAGCCAGGTTGATCACCGGAAGACCTAAAACTGACCACATAACACCTATTCTGAAGTCCTTACATTGGCTGCCCATTAGTTTCCGGGCACAGTACAAGGTGTTGGTTTTTATCTTTAAAGCCCTTCATGGCTTGGGGCCAGCCTACCTGCGGGATCGCCTTCTCCCATATAATCCGCCCTGCACGCTAAGGTCCTCTGGGAGGAATTTACTGCAGCCAGTCAGAACTAGGTTGGCTGCGCTTACCCAGAGGACCTTCTCTTCGGTCGCTCCCAGGTTATGGAATGGCCTGCCGGAGGAGACCCGGCACATTACCAGTCTTGACTGCTTTAAAAAAGCAGTCAAGACTGTTCTCTTCCGACAGGCCTTCCCAGACTAGTGTTCCGCCGCCTCTCATCAATTGTCCCTTTGTTTTTAATTTTGTTTTTAATTTGTTTTTAATAATATGTTTTAGGGCAGCGGTTCTCAACCTGGGGGTCGCGACCCCCGGGGGGGTTGCATGACCCTTTCACGGGGGTCACCACTCACCCTCGCCGCCGCCGCCGCCGCCAGCGGGCTTTCTCACTTTGGCCACCTCCTCTTTGGCGCCATCCTTTCCTCCTCCACCCACCCGGTGGAGCTGGCGGGCGGGGCAGGCGGGGAAGAAGGGGAGGAGTTAACGGCCCACATGGGCTCTTGCGCTCACTCCTCCCTCTTTCTCCCTCCTGGAGCGAAGCACAGACGAGTGGCTGGCTGTGAGGTAGGTAGCGGCCGTGCTTTCCAGTGACTCCGGGGCGGGCAGCGTGGCGACGTGGGGCGGGCCGAGTGGAACCAGGTAGAAGGCAGAGGGGGACTGGGTGGCGGCGGGGGGCAGGAGGCAGTGCTGCGGGGTTCAGTTTGTGCTCTCAGGCGGCCCTGGGATGGGAGCGGCTCGGCAGCCGAGAGACCTGGGCGGGGGGAGGCGAGCGTGGGGCTGCTTCGCCTGCCGGAGCCGCTCCCTGGCTTGAGGGGCCGCCGGAGCAGGAGCCGGCGCCGGCACCGGCCAGCCGCTGCCTTCCCCGCCGCCGCCACGAGCATCCCTGGGCGACGGCAGAGGGAACTGGGCGGGGGCGGGGGGCAGGAGGCAGTGCTGCGGGACTCAGTTTGTGCTCTCAGGCGGCCCTGGGATGGAGCGGCTCGGCAGCCGAGAGACCTGGGCAGGGGGAGGGAGGTGAGCGTGGGGCTGCTTCGCCTGCCGGAGCCGCTCCCTGGCTTGAGGGGCCGCTGGAGCGGGAGCCGGCGCCGGCACCGGCCAGCCGCTGCCTTCCCCACCGCCGCCACGAGCGTCCCTGGGCGACGGCAGAGGGAACTGGGCGGGGGCGGGGGGCAGGAGGCAGTGCTGCAGGGCTCAGTTTGTGCTCTCAGGCGGCCCTGGGATGGGAGCGGCTCGGCAGCCGAGAGACCTGGGCGGGGGGAGGCGAGCGTGGGGCTGCTTCGCCTGCCGGAGCCGCTCCCTGGCTTGAGGGGCCGCCGGAGCGGGAGCCGCCAACCGCTGCCTTCCCCGCCGCCGCCACGAGCGTCCCTGGGCGACGGCAGAGGGAACTGGGCAGGGGCGGGGGGCAGGAGGCAGTGCTGCGGGACTCAGTTTGTGCTCTCAGGTGGCCCTGGGATGGGAGCGGCTCGGCAGCCGAGAGACCTGGGCGGGGGGAGGCGAGCGTGGGGCTGCTTCGCCTGCCGGAGCTGCTCCCTGGCTTGAGGGGCCGCCGGAGCGGGAGCCGGCCAGCCGCTGCCTCCTTTGCCATGATGTGTGATGGCACAGAAGCAAAGGAAGGAAGGAGGAGGATGTAAGGCTGGGATTCTCCTCCTGTTGCCATCACCACCCGGGTTGGAAATGGGGAAGGGGGAACCTAGCTCTCCCCCCCCCACTATTGGTAATGTTGGCGCCAAGCCTGGCAAAGAAATCCAGTCAAACACAGCTGCAGACAGCAGACTTAAGAACTCAGTTGCGGGGGGGGGGGTGAGTGGAAGCAGGAACAAGCCTGAACACATTGAAGCAAAACCTATCTTTCTTCCTTCACATATGGTCGTCTTCTCTCCCCAGCCTTGGCTCTTCCTTCACCTGTATCGTGTTCCTGGATTTTGGGTCCCTATATTTCCCAGCGAGTACCTATTGTTTGCATTTTGCAGAATTCCAGGTTAGTGCTTTACACTTATCTCTGTGCCATCCTCCTTCAGTGGGCAGTCTTTTACATTTATTTGTAGCATGGCCTCTATGATTAAAACAGTTATATTTTCTGTACACTTCCTTATCTGAGGCAAGAAGTTGGCCTCTGAATCTTTAGGAAC
Source organism: Iguana delicatissima (assembly GCA_948472985.1). Classification (NCBI taxonomy): domain Eukaryota; kingdom Metazoa; phylum Chordata; class Lepidosauria; order Squamata; family Iguanidae; genus Iguana; species Iguana delicatissima. The sequence goes on along the minus strand of CAOKZL010000410.1, from coordinate 629,205 downwards.
TACCATATGTTTTTTCAATTCCCAGAAAGGTAGCATGGCCTGTGATAATTGTTCTTCTCTTGTTTTTTATTTTTCCTAAACTGTAGGAATGAATTAAATTCTGTACAATGGTTCTTACTCCTTTTAAAGGTGCCAGTTTCCTTTAAATTTGGCCTAGCTGGGTGACTATAAAAACCTGACATGTGTGAGGCTTCTGTGAGAAGCCATTTCATGATTTGTATTTTGTATTGTCAGTTTTTGCTCCATGTTTATCCTCTGTAGCTGTGCTTTTTTCTTAGCATTTAAATAGCAGTGTTCCTTCGCTATTTCCCCTTTTATAAATGTCTGCCTTTTGAGGATGGGATGCAGCTTGTTCAGTGTCATCTAGCAAGACAAGTTGGTTCTGTTGATTGCCTTCCTGTATTTCAGTGGTTCTCAGCCTGTGGGTCCCCAGATGTTTGTGGACTTCAGCTCCCAGAAGCCCCAGCCACTATGGTCAATGCTCAGGGCTTCTGGGAGCCGAAGTCCACAAACATCTGGGGACCCACAAGTTGAGAACCACTGCTGTATTTCTTGTTTCAGTTTGAACATATGCTTTAATGAACTGTATTGACTGAACTATGGCATGTATCTTCTTTTGTATTAATGCAGCTATTGCAATAAATTTCTTCCATTAGCAAACCATCCCATGACAATGGCGCATGGAGGGAAGCACGTTAAGAAAAGAAAATATATTGAGGATTTTTTACAGTTTGGTTTTACCTCAATAATAACAGGAGGAATTGAGAAACCGCAATGTGTTATTTGTTATGAAGTTCTATCAGCCGAATCTATGAAGCCGAACAAACTAAAACGCCATCTTGATAGCAAGCATCCCAGCTTTGCGGGAAAGGATACCAACTATTTTAGAGGCAAAGCTGATGCACTCCACCAAGGCAGACTTGACACCGGTGGGAGGTACCAGAAACAGAACGTAGCAGCTGTTGAAGCTTCATATTTGGTGGCACTCAGAATCACCAGAGCTATGAAACCTCACACCATTGCTGAGGATTTACTGTTGCCAGCGGCCAAAGACATTGTTCGAGTAATGATCGGAGACGAATTTGTAACAAAATTGAGTGCCCTTTCCTTATCTAACGACACTGTCCGCAGAAGAATAGCTGACATGTCTGCTGATATTCTTGATCAGGTAATCAAGGAAACTAAATCTGCTCCACTTCCAATATTTAGTATCCAGCTTGATGAATCTACAGACGTTGCAAACTGTTCACAGTTACTGGTTTACGTGAGGTATATTAATGATGGCGAGTTTAAAGATGAGTTTCTTTTTTGCAAACCTCTTGAAACGACAACTACTGCACGTGATGTATTTGACACAGTTGGTTCATTTCTGGAAGAGCAGGTGATCTCTTGGGAAAAGGTTTGTGGTGTTTGCACAGATGGTGCTCCAGCCATGCTAGGATGTCGATCTGGATTTCAACGTTTGGTACTGAATGAGTCACCAAAAGTCATTGGAATTCACTGTATGATTCATCGGCAAATATTGGCAACGAAGACGCTACCACAAGAGTTACAAGAAGTAATGAAAAGCGTCATAAGTTCTGTAAATTTCATAAAGGCGAGCACTTTAAACAGTCGACTGTTTTCGCAACTGTGCATCGAGTTGGATGCGCCAAACAATACTCTGCTATTTCACACTGAAGTGAGATGGTTGTCAAGAGGAAAAGTTTTAAAACGTGTTTTTGAGCTTCGTGATGAACTCAAAACATTTTTTAATCAGAAAGCAAGACCGCAGTTCGAAGCACTTTTCAGTGATAAAAGTGAACTGCAGAAAATAGCTTACTTGGTTGACATCTTTACCATCTTGAATGAGTTACATTTATCACTGCAAGGACCAAATGCAACATGCCTCGATTTGTCTGAAAAGATCCGATCATTCCAAATGAAACTTCAGCTTTGGCAAAAAAAATTGGATGAAAGAAAAACTTACATGTTGCCTACCTTATCTGCTTTCTTTGAGGAACATGACATTGAACCAGACAAAAGGATTCCGATGATGATTTCTGTGAAAGAACACTTGCACATGCTTGCAGAGGAAATTTCATCATACTTTCCAAATCTACCTGACACTCCATTTGCACTTGCCAGAAGCCCATTCACAGTCAAAGTTGAAGATGTTCCTGAGACAGCACAAGAGGAGTTCATTGAACTTATTAACAGCGATGCAGCGAGAACTGATTTCTCTACAATGCCAGTTTCAAAATTCTGGATCAAGTGTTTTCAGTCATATCCTGTTCTATCTGAGACTGTGTTGCGCCTTCTTCTTCCATTTCCAACAACATATCTTTGTGAAACAGGGTTTTCAAGCTTGTTGGTTATCAAGTCTAAATACAGGAGTAGACTTGTTGTGGAAGATGATCTTCGTTGTGCTCTTGCAAAGACTGCCCCGAGAATTTCTGATCTGGTGAGAAGCAAGCAAGCTCAACCTTCGCACTGATGTTGGCTTTTTACGCATACTGTTGCAAAATGTGGAAATGTAGTTTTCTGTTGATATATTAAGCCTGTTACCCATGCTTCAAGACAAAATTTCATTTATTTGTAATTAGAAATAAATATTTCACAATATATAATTACATATCTTTTTTTATTAATCACTATGCTTTAATTATCTTCAATTTGTAACAACGAAAATACATCCTGCATATCAGATATTTACATTACGATTCATAACAGTAGCAAAATTACAGTTTTAAAGTTATAGTTACAGTTACAGTAACTATAACTATAACAGTAGCAAAATTACAGTTATAAAGTTATAGTTACAGTTACAGTAACTATAACTAACAGTAGCAAAATTACAGTTATAAAGTTATAGTTACAGTTACAGTAACTATAACAGCAAAATTACAGTTATAAAGTTACAGTTACAGTTAGTTATAAAGTTACAGTTACAGTTATAAAGTAGCAACGAAAATAATTTTATGGTTGGGGGTCACCACAACATGAGGAACTGTATCAAGAGGTCACGGCATTAGGAAGGTTGAGAACCACTGTTTTAGGGGGATAGAAGGGTTGGTGGGTGGGGAGGATGGGCTACATTTTAATGTTTTAATGTATTTATATGTTCTTGTAATGCCACCTCGATCCACTGGGAGAGGCGGGATAAAAATAAATTTTATTATTATTATTATATTATTCTAAATAATTAGTGCTTCTCTTTTATTTGCTTTGTCTTATATGTCATCATTTTGTTGTTGTTGTTGTTTTTTATGGTGTCCCTATTGAGTATTGTTCTCATACTCTCCAAATGTCCCACTTTGGCAGGGATTTTTCTGATTAAGCCTCTCTTGTCCCACTTTTTCAGCTGCTTTTAACATATCCCAGTTTCTCTCCTCTTCCCACATTCCGCTTTTGTCCCTGGCTTACTTCAGTTGCTGCAAACTGAGTTCAAAATGCAAAAGGGTGCACTTGCAACATCCTATGGAATCCTGGGGTTTGCAGTTTAGGGAGGCCCCTCCCTAAACTGCAAACCCCAGGATTCCATAGGATGTTCCAAGTGGAATAATAGCGCTATAACAGTCTAGTGCAGAAATGGCTAGTGTCTTCACTCAGTCAACCCCACATCAGGGAGAAGAAAGGGTGGAAAGCTGCCCTTTCCAGTCAGCTCAGGCAAAAGCAAACCGCTGCAGCCTCTCGTAGACTGTGTGTTCTTCCACATTAGTAACTTTTGTCATCTTGAATATGCTCTGAAGTTACTTGGCCATACATCCCGTTTTCTTCTGTGAAATATTGGAGAGTGTGTATTCTTATGGTTTGATTATGTATAGTAATCCCATCAGGAGGCTTGTCCTCTGAAAAGTGGATTACAAACCTGTTAAATACTATCAGCACCCCAACTCAAAAGGGAGCATATATAAGGGAAAGCAAAATGCCTGATTCCAAGCATTTCATAACTCATCTTAGACTGTTTCCCTGCTTACTTTTTTCAAATGTACTTTACCTCTGACCTCACAGTGTCTCTGCCAGACAGTGAAACTAACAGTGTTGTCTCTTGGTTTCTGTTTCTTGAGAGTCAGACTCAGATATGAAACTGCTAAAAGCTTCAAAGACAGTTTCCTTCCTTGAAAAAACAGAACAAAACAAAAAATATCACATGAAGAATTACATGAACTCACTGGTACTTCGGGACCATTTCCTTTCTTCAGTACACAAAGATAATAAACATATTTTCTGTGAGGGCTTTGGTGTGTTGCTACTGGGGGAGGCAATTTTTGATATTTCCAGGGAAAACTATAAGTGAGTCCTAGAATTTGATCAAACCATCTATTTTAAGAGGAACTGAGATAGGGCTTGCAATACTGAGGAGGGGAAAGTTGGAAAGTGTGTAGTGGGGCCTGGTGGGAGATGATGAACCCATCTGGGGATGGTGGGAGTTGTAGTTTAACATCTCTGGAGAGCACTGGAGGCTGGGAACATCCACCTAGAGAAAGAGCAGGGACAGTTGGCTTGCAATAGTGTAGTAGTCCATTTTGTGATGGAGGTTCTCATCGTGCCAGTCACTATAGTGGCACTCCCAGAGAGAATCCCAAATGGTGATGTTGATCTGTCTGTCTATCTATTGATCTATCACTCACCATTTTCATCTTCCACTAGATACAGTTATTTTGTAAAGTTAATGACTCTTTCCTAGTCAAGACCAAACCACCCAAAAACTCTTGAGATTATAAAAGGGAGAGCTCACAACAATACATTGCTGCTGAGGAAATACATTTCTCTTACAGCTAAAGCAGCAATGACAGCTGCATTCAGAGACAGAATAGGAGCACAAAGGGGTGGGGAATGGCAGCTAATGTCATAGTCGCAGCTAATCAACAAGTCCTGGAGGGTTGACCCCGCAAGTCCCGGATCCAATACATCCTGCATGGTTGTGCTGGTTTTGGCACACAAGGAGGCTACTCCAATGTCACATTCCGCACTAGACTGTTATAGTGCTATTATTCCATTTTCAACATGGGATGGAATCCTGAGGTTTGCAGTTTAGGGAGGGGCCTCAAAGGCCCCTCCCTAAACTGCAAACCCCAGGACACCATCGCATGTTGAAAGTGGAATAATAGCACTATAACAGTCTAGTGCAGAAATCCAAAAGGAGCATTATCACGCCCCACTGCTCACTAATTCTGTGTTATATGTTGGATTCATTCATCTCATACTTTGAACTACTCTGGAATCCCAAGACCTGTAGTTTTGCGAGGTGTTTAGTATTCTCTGCCAGAGAGTTCTAGTGTCTCGTCAATTACAGATCCCAAGATTCTATAAGGCCATTTCCTCCCTACACTGTTCTAGCGCTGTTATTCCACTTTCAGCACCCTGTGGAATGGTGGGGTTTGTAGTTTACGGAGGCCAAAGGGCACTCTGGCTGAGAATAGTACTAAAGGCCCCTCCCTAAACTGCAAACCCCAAGATTCCATAGGATGTCGAAAGTGGAATAAGAGCACTGTAACACTCTAGTGAGGAAATGGCCCTTGTCTTTATGGCCAGCCTGATCTTTCCAGCCTTTTGCATGCTTAATACGGAAAGGTTTGGGTGGTGAGGACCTCCAGATCCGACCTGAAAAAAGTTACTTTTCAGAACCACACTCGCAGGATCTCTTAGCCAAGTAGGCCCTAATGCCCTGCTGGGTTTGGAGATTTGGAGAGTTGTAGTAGGAGAAAAAAATGTACTATTTCAGTGCTTTTAAAACTGTTCGAATAAGTATTGATTTGAATGGGATAGTTTATTTCGTGTTTTTTTTAAATGTATAGCATTGCTGCTTTTTAAAAGCTCTGTTTGCTTTTAATCTTAAGCAGTGAACCTGTATGCTTTTAATTTAAGCAATGAACCTCCCTGCGCCCCCATGTTAGAAGAATAAATACCTTAAAAATAAAAATACAAAGGTTCCCAAACTCAGAGCTGCCCTGGATTCCGATTTTCGGGCTTTACCACCTTCCCCGTGACAAACTTGGCTCAGACAGTTCAGATTTCACTCCACCCGGTCCCCGGGGAATGCGAGCCCACTTTCTTTCTTCTTCATCTCTTTTATCTCCTCCTCTTCATAGCTTTCCTTTCTCCCCTTCTGCCTCGAAGCCGCCCCAGCCGAATAAAATAGCTTTCGGTTTCCATTTCTCTTCGAATGACGAGCAGAATTGGTTCGGCCGGAGCTTTAAAAGCCGCGACGAAAAACTAGCATCGCAGAAGGCGGTCTAGCTGGTCGCCCTGAGAGGTTAAGCGGAGGAGCATCCCCGTCTCGCCATCGCTCCGTTTTACCGGGATTAAGACCCGGCAGAGCCGGTGAGTAATGAACCGGTGAAGGGAATCCGGACTGGTCAGGGTTCTTTGGGCGGCATCTGAGAGACAGACCGTTTCCGGACTAGCTTGTTAGAGCGCGATCATTCCACTTTCAGCATCCTATGGAATCCCGGGGTTTGCAGTTTAGGGAGGGGCCGCCCCCCTGTCTAAACTGCAAACCCCAGGATCCCATAGGATGCTGAAAGTGGAATAATCGCGCTCTAACAAGCTAGTGCGGAAATGGCCACAGAAAAGAGCTTATTATTCCTCAGTCCTGCGGAAGGAGAAACTGAGGCTTTCCAGACGTTTGGACAAGAGCCCAAAGGTCTGAAATTATTTTTCTGAAGGAGGCTTAGCTATGCAACGGGTTATAAACCAGAATCGTTACAATTAGTGGCCCGAACTGTCCTGACGGCAAAGAGGGGGGAGGACCCTTAGAATTGACAGGAGAATGGCGTGAAGCTTGAAAATTTTCGTGCGCAACCATGCACGAAATAGTTCATAACTTTTAACACGTTTTAAAAGCAGCGTTGAAAAGTAGTTTCTGAAAGTGAACCGTTACGGGAAACCATTACAACGCCTTGTGTTGTTTTGGCATCCGCCCTTTGCTGCGCCTTCGTTGCAAATATGTAAGAGGTTGCAGCCCTGGACATTACTTGTGACCAACCATTGCCAGACTGTGTTGAGATCAACTCCACCCAGCGAGGCTGATGATTGGGGATGATGGGTGTTATAGTCTAGCAGAATTTGGAGAGGAGCGGTTGCTCCTTAAAAGGTGGTGTTGAAATTGCTTACACGTTGCTTTCTAGTTGCTTACTGATTCCCGGTTTCGTGTGTTTCAAAAGTCCCCCATTTGGTATGCTGAAGAAGGATCTGAAGTTTGTGTACTCTGAACCCCAATCTAAGCTAGAGACTACTCTGCTTCATCTGCCTCTGGTGTCTGGAGACTCTCCCCTTCAAGACAAATTAAAATTTTCTCTATTCAAACTTGGAATTTGGGCATAAAGCGCATTAATACATATTGAGTCTAGGTCACGGGTGCTTAACCTGTGGTCCACAGACCCTTGTGGTGGGGACATGATGTCCTCACAGGGCGTCTGTGAAGGTTTTAAGAAATGTTGTGAGCTTTTGCAATTAAAAGAAAGAAAGATGAACAGACAGCCGGTCATACGTTGATCTCAAAGAGAGCAGGAGTCTTTTGCTGGTGATGGACATCGTTTGGAAAAAGTTTCCTTACAATATCCATTAGTTTCATTACTTATTTCTCATTTCTCTCTAAATTTGAAACTCTTGAAGAGCAACTTTAAATAAATAGGGTTTTAAATCTTGAGTTAAGTCTTGGTGGTCCACAGCAACAAGACATATTTAAAGGGAGTGGGTGGTAAAGAAAAGATTAATAACTGCTAGTCTAGGTGACACCTGCAAAAACGGAATTGGGGATATGAACACCATAACCTTTGGGCCACCCCAGATTATGCAATGATCTGACCAGGAAAGTAACCTCTTTGTTAGGGAGAGGGCATTGTGTTGCATTCCAAACATTGTGTTGGACTTTAACTTCTATATGCCCTACCTAACATAGCCAATTATGACAAATGCTGGTGTTACCCTGAGAACTGGGGGTCCCAGGAGGACCGCCCAAATAACCAAAATAAACACAAACAAGATGGGGAAATTAACTCAAGCACTCTCTTAAGCTAATGAGAGGCAGGGTAACGCAGTGGTTCTCAACCTGTGGGTCCCCGGATGTTTTTGGACATCAGCTCCCAGAAGCCCTGAGCATTGACCATAGTGGCTGGGGCTTCTGGGAGCTGAAGCCCACAAACATCTGGAGACCCACAGGTTGAGAACCACTGAGCAGGAATCTTTTACCCAATGTATACAGCGTCAGGTCAGTGAGCAGTCAGGCAGTTGAAATAGCAACAATGATATTTATTAACAAGCAGGCAAATTAATAAGAAAACACAACCTCACAGCTAGCTAAGAAATGGAAAAGAGATTTTGGGGGAAAATGGGTGATACGCCACCTTTCTCGTAGTCCTGAAGAGGTCCAATTGAAGAGAAGGAAACTCGGTGTGGCGGCCGAGGGGAGCTCGCAGAATGAAGCAGCGGCAAAGTGGTCCAAATGGGTGGTCCAGAGAGAGATCCGAGGAACTCTCAGAACTGCGGGTTTTTATCAGGGAAAGAATGGCTGTGGGCTAGTCTGGTCTGGGGTGAAAACAATGAGTTTTGGGCTGGAGACAATGTCTCCGAAAGGTCAGAATTTACATGATTGAGTTAGGGTCCAAATTGACATTAGTATGGCCAGTATGTAGGTGCAGCTAGCTTGGCAGTTAAGCACTCAGCTCGCCAGGATGCCCGCTCGGGGGCAGAGGTCTCTTTGTTTTAACATGCATTTGTAATGAAGGTGTTTGTTTCGGGAGGTCTCCTAAAGCAAATCTGGCAGTTTCTGGCTTGCCTTGATGTAAACAGAAATGATTCAGCAGTTAATAGCCATGCCTAGCATCTTGCTTGTTCAGCGGCCTCACAAACACTTGGCTGGTGGCAAAACAGGGCCGAATTGCGATATCAAAATGATATCTAAAGGTTACCAAAGGCCACGCCAGTTCACAGTGGTAACACTGGGTACTGCAGTCCAGATGTTGTTGGACTTCAGCTCCCCTGAGCTCTATCCTCCATAAGCAATGATGAAAGATGCTAGGCAATGCAGTTCAGCAAAATCTGGAGTGCCACCCAGTTCCCTACTCTATCTTATGGCTTTGCATCTTTTGCAGTCCAAAGATTTCTGCAGGGCATTCTCAGGTGCATCAGTTCTTGCAAAAGTAGTTGCTGAGGCCACACCCAAATTATAAACACCCATACATCCAGGCGAGTGGTTCCCATATGATGGCACTGAATCTTCATTGTCCAAAAACTTTCCACATCCGAGGCATTGTGAAGTATGGCAACTCTTGCTGACTCATTGTAGCAGAAAGACAAGTAAGTAACCAGCTGGGAATTGGGAATCAATTTCAGCACTGTCTCAGGATAAGCAGCCCAGAGTTCCCTGAAATTCAAATAATCAACCCATCTGCCAGGTCTCATAGAACCTGAAGTGGGGCTTCGTCTGGAATAAGCGTAATTAGATTTGGAGTCAGTTACATGGATTAGCTCCTTCTCTATCCCCTTAAGAAGAACTCTGTTACCCTGACTTCCGGGGGTCCCTTGGAGGACACCGTAATTTGCTCCCAAAATGCAAAGATTGTGAGAATTAGTGGAGCACTGGCTATAGCCAAACAAAGGGCAGAGTAACCCAGCAGAATCTTTTACCCAGTTTTTACGGGATCCAACCAAGTGAAAAGCCAGACAATAACTGGATTTTATTAACAAATGTATTGTCATGCACCAACACACTTACTCATACACACAAGACCTACCAAAAAGGGAAAGCAGTGAAAATTGATAGGGGATTCAGCAGAGAGGGTGTAAAGGCGGTGATACTGCACCTATCCTGAAGTCTTCAGTCCCGGAAGCAGCAAGAAGAATGGAGCTCAGCAAAGAGAAGTGGCTGAGGGGATCACTTGTCTAACGGAGTGCCAGTCTGCTAGCGTGGCGGTAGTTCTTCGAAGAGACCCTCAAAAATGAGGACTACTTATAGGGCAGAACATACCTTGAGGGCAGGCCTTCTCCTGGGAAGAACAATGGCCAAAAACAAGGGAGAAATGCCGCACAATAGCAACTTGTTAGTTTGCATGATTGGCTTATGCAGATGCAGTGCAGGGTTTACCTGGGGGAAACCCAATAATCCACTCAGGTTGGCTGAAAACCTTTTATTCGTGCGGACGTGTTTAGCCTGAGGTCCCCTAGGGGAACATAACGGGGAATTTTCCTAGCCCGACCTATGTTCATTCATTTGACCTCCTTGTCTACATACCCATTTGGGCAACCTCTCTGGCATGGCAGACATATTTAATATCAAATTTATAGATCCTGGGATAGTGTATGCCAGTGGGGTAACAACTCAACTCTTCTGAGAACCAAATTCACCTATCAGCATTCTGGTTGTTCCCCCACCACCCATTTTGTAAATGTAGGGAGCTTTTATTTTTTCCAAAAGAAAACGGAGCATTAAAAATCTCTCTCAATTTGTAGTCCAAAGTGGTGCAATGGAAAATTCTACAACCTCCTTCTGTGGCAAATGTTGACCAAGTTTATGATGAGAACTTTGCAGAGGGATCTCAGATGTGTTTATCAGGGACATGGGTGCACCAAACCTTCAACTTCAACTCCTCTGTTTTTCTACTCTCTGTCTCCAACTCCTTCATAAAGGGCAAATGTATATTAATTGGGAATAACAAATACAGTCAGCCCTCCACATTTGTGGGTTTTACTTTTGTGGATTTGATTATTAATGGATTATTTGCTATCATGCCTGCTGCCTCCCTATGCCATTTTTAATAGGGACTGCAAGCCTCATGAGACTGAGAAACTGCGGACAAGGCTTGTCAGTCCCTATTAAAAATGGTGTGGGGCAGCAGTGGAGGTGGCAATAAGCTCCACCAGCCACTCACTTCTGCCTTGTGAAGGAACCCTGATGCCTCAAAGGAATCCATGGCTGGTTGAATATAGTGATCATATGTTTTGTGTGTGTTAAATATGGTTTGGGAGGGCCTACAGTTATTCATGGTTTTTCCACTTTAATGGGGGTCCTGTGCCCCTAACCCTAGCGAATGTGGAGGGATGACTGTATACTGTAGTAAAATGGTAGCAAAAGGCATCGTCATCACATGAATCATGAGGCTGCTTAGATTGATAGAACAAAAAATATATATTTATTTGATGTAGTATGAAATCGTATATTTATCATGTATTGTTATAATATTGTAAGAGTATTTTGAACCGGGTGGTGGAGTTAATCCAACTCTACCCAGAATTGTTTCTGACTCTTAACTCCATTGTCATGATATTATTCAGGCTATATCAGTGGTTCTTAACCCAGGCTCCCTGGTCACCTGGGGGTCTGTGATGTCCTCACTGGGGGCCTGTGAAGGCTTTAAGAAATGTTATGAGTCTTTACAGTTAAAATAGCATGGAAGGAAGGAGGACAGAGACAGACAGACAGACAGAAAGACAGTCCTACATTGACCTTAAAGAGCGGGAATCTTTTGCTGGTGACAGACATCATTTATATAATTTTTTTTTACACTATGGCCATTTCCACACTAAATTGCTACAGTGCTATTATTCCACTTTCAACATTCTATAGAATCCTGGGGTTTGCAGTTAGGCTGCAAATCCCAGGATTCCATAGGATGTTGAAAGTGGAATAATAGCACTGTAACAGTCTAGTGTGGAAATGACCTATCTCAAACCATTCAAAACTTATGAGCTATTGGATAGCAAAAATGTACTCAGCACTTGCTCCTTCTGCATGCAATGAGAACATATAAGTGAATGACACGAGTGGCTGAGAGAAAGCATGTGACCTTTCTTACATATAGCCAGAAGCTTGAGTTAAGTCTTGGTGGTCTACAAGAACAAAAGATATTTGGAGTGTCTGTGATAAAGAAAAGGTTAAGAACCACACTGGGCTAAATCTGTGCTGAATGCAATATAATTTCTGGTGCCCCATATCTCTGACTCTAATCTAGAGTCTTTGGTACCTGGAAAAGATATTCAAAGATGATGTTTTTTCTATCCTGGAGATGGGAAAGCTTTTGTCAGATGAATGTTTTGTCTTTGCTGTTGCTGTTATTTTGCTTATCATATCCCAGTTCCCAACCCTGGCATCCCAGATTTGATTAACTAAAATTCCCATCATCTCCAGCATTGGGAAAATCTCAAAGATACTGCAGCAAGTGTATAGAGGAATCACACTCAGATGATTTCTCTGAAAGCACAGTTTGTTTGGGAAGGTTTGGCTGGCAATGTGTAATTTAATTCCCTTTGAAATAACACATAATAAAATTATATCCTCTCACTGTATGCGCTTTATATCATTATGAGTTTGGCTCTCTTGGCCACTGCAAATAATAAAAGAACCAGAGTGATCCAGAATGACAGAGGGATCTCTCTCTCCTCACTCTTCTTCCTTTGAATTCAAAAACTGATACCCTTCCGTCCAAAAGTTAGAGCAAAGAGTGGAAAAAAGTTTGCACCTCAATTTTCTGTTTGAAATGGCTGCAGATAGAGAACTGTAAGTCAACTGGGTGTGAAACATGGGGTTCAATCCTTGTGTCCCTGATGCTTGATTTGAACTTTTGTAGGATATCTTTAGGCCATATCCACAGTAGACTGTTATAGTGCTATTATTCCACTTTCAACATCCTATGGAATCCTGAGGTTTGCAGTTTAGGGAGGAGCCTCAAAGGATTTCATAGGATGTTGAAAGTGGAATAGCAGCACTATAACAGTCTACTGCAGATATGGCCGAAGTTTACTAAACTCTCTTGCAATTAAAACGGGTGGGAAATACGGGGAGCTCCCAGATGTTGTTAGACTGCCACTCAGGGTCAGGGTACCAGTGATGGAAAAGTTTCTTCTTGTGCTACTCTACTCCCAGAATCCCACAGCAAGCATAGTCACACATACTATGCTGGCTGGTTGATTTACTACAAGTATTGTTTTTAGGGTTTCCAGGGTAAAAACTGGAGAAGGTGTCTATATTTTTAATAGTTGTACAGAAGAGGGAATTTCAGCAGGTGTTGTTTGTTATTCAGTTACATGACAAGCAGCATCTAATGGAATTCCCTCCTCTGTGCAAGAGTCAGTATGGGTGTAATGGTTCAAAGGGTGGACCAGGATTCTGGAGAGACACTGGAAGCCCAGGGGTCAAATCCCCACTTGGCCATGGAAACCCACTGGGTGACCTTGGGCAGGTCACATTCTCTCAGACTCAGAAGAAGGCAATGCCAAACTCTCTCTGAAAAGATCTTGCTAAGAAAATTCCATGATAGGCTCACCTTATGGTCGCCCTAAGTCAAAAATTATCTAAAGGCACAACAACACCACAAATCAAAAGTTGCAGGAAGTCTGTCCAGTTTTCAGTCAGGCAACCTGAACTTTTTCCCAATTCTGGCTACAGGTCAAAACATCTGGAGGTCTCTAAGCAAAAGGTGGGTCCATTATTCCTACTTAACTAGGAGTCCCACTTAATTATCTGAGATTTACTTTAGAGTAGAATTGTCCAGGAATGTACTATAGGACTCCAATTCTCTGCAGGCTTCCCTGGAAGTAAACCTAATTGGATACTGAGACAGTTACTTCTGAGTAAGCATACTAAGGTGTTGCACTGTAAATCTGTGGTGTTCCTCTTTGATTGCCCCATCATTAAGGAAAAAGGTTGGATCTATCAATACGGGATCATATTATATCTATGTTGATACATATTAAATAATTCGTGGCTCAGTCCTGTGTGTATGTACTAGGAAGAAAGTCTTGCTGAGTTTCATGGTGATTACTAGGATGAAAGGATCCATAACATTTTGACTTTGGAGTAAATCCCGCAAAACAGAGAGTTGTTTCTAAGTAAACTGCACGTGTAGAATTTATGTATCTATTTATGTGTTTCTGTGTAATTTTCCCGGAAAAGAGTGTTTCCCTTTCCTTGCTTATGTTCATTTTCTTTTTGTTAGTAATTGCTAAAACTTATCATAAGATTCTTTAACTCATTTTTTAAAATGAAAAAGCCATCTAAAAAAGTAATAATCTATTTGGATTATCCAACTGAGGGGACAAGGTGAAGCAGAATCTATGATAGGCATTTTAAGTTTTTTGTTATTGCAGAGGTTGGAATTCTCTACCCACCTTGTGGAACGGTTCAAAATTCCCTCCAAATTCCACAGTTTAGCTGCAGGAAACACCTTTCTATGTTGAATTAATGACTGATGGAGAGCAAGGGGGTATCAGGGAAACATCCAGCTAGGAGCAAGCGCAGAACAATGCTGAGCTGGAGGTAAAGAACAATGTTCTCTGAGTACTGATTTGAAAGGTGACTCATTCCTTGTGGTGTATGTGTTTCACTGCTGGTAAGCAACTGTGGAAGGGTTTTGTGGTTTTGTCTCCCCCAAACCTCTTTGATCAGAGGCACCAGTAAAAGAAAAAAAAACCAACCATATGCCTACCCACCCTGGGAAGTGATGTCTTCTTTTAAACCACTTCCACTTTTCTTAAAAATCAATGTTTGTCTCCTGGCTAAGCTGTCAGCAATTTTTAAGTTGTCTAGTGTACAACAGCTAATCATATCATGTGGAAATTATATTGGTATAGTTATATATTGAGTTTCTTCTTATCCCATCTACTTTTGCAGGTTTGAGAATGTCCCAGGAGAAGAAGAAGAAGAGGTAAGAAATGGGTGTGGGTGTGTAGAAGAAGCCAAGGTGAGATTGTGAAGGATGATAGAGTATTAGTGAAATGACACTAGATGTGCTCACCAAAGCCATCTGAGGTTTAAGCACACTTCACTTGCTATATTTTATCAGATCTTTCCTCCCAAGAAGACAGAATAAGGTTCTGCCTTTCATTTTGTCATCACAGGAACCCAGCCTATATATAGAATTCATCTGAGAGAGAGCTTGACCAGGCCCGAGTCAACCAGAGAACTGTATGGCTGTCAGAGCTGGGCCATGGGGTGAGCTGGGAACGACTGAAAAGCCAATGGTCAGAACAGAAGAGCAAGTCAGGAAACAAGTCAAAAATCATGGCCAAAGAGCAATTCAGGAAGGACACAAGGTTGTGGTGCAAACCAGATGTTAGAACTAAAGGATGCAAGAACACAGCAGAGCTCAGGAAAATGTGTTTAATTTGCTTGTTTAATTTACACAGGAAATTATAGTCTTTCCTCTCTTATTGTTAATTGCCATCAAGTTGACTTTGGCTTAATGGCAAACCCGTGTATCAGAGACTTCTAAGTCACTATGTCCTCAGGTCTGGTAGACACAGGGCCTTGGCTTCCTTGATTGAGTCTATCCATCTGTAATGCGATCTTACTCTTTGCCTACTGCCTTCTACCTTATCAAAGCCTTTACTGCCTTTTCTAGCGAGTCATGTCTCCTTGTGATATGTCCAGAGTATGACAGTCTTAATTTAGTCTTCTTGGCTTCTAGTGAGAGCTCAGGTTTGATTTTCTCTAGGACCCATTTATTTGTCTTTTTAGCAGTCAAGGGTAGCTGTAGAACTCTGCTCCAGTACCGCATTTCAAATAAGTTGATTTTCTTCCTATCAGCTTTCTTCCCTGACCATCTTTCTAGTGGCATAGGGATGTGGAGGCGGAGGGGTGATTCGCCCTGGGTGGCATTGTTTTGGGGGCATCCCAGCCCATAGCCACGCCCCTGCACACCCTGGCCACACCCTTGTGCCCAGTGGCCCTGCCCCTCATGCCATAGCCCCCCTTCCCGCCCCCCCATACAGTCCAAGCTGCGCCACTGCATCTTTCACAACCATACATAGAAACTGGAAATACAATGGCATGGACAATCATAACTTTAGTATTAAATGATACATCTTTACACTTCAGGATCACCTGGAAGTTTCTTGCAAAATACATCCTCAGTTTTTTTCCCCTTTCACCAACCTCTACTTTCCTTACAATTTCTATGTTGGTGGCCAGATCAGGGCTTTTTAACATGTTGAGGGTAGCTGGTGAGGCAGTTTGATTAGTCTTCCTTTTCTCTCAGTTTTGCTGTACATGCATACTTGGTAAGAGATTCTGGAGGAATGTCTGTTTACCTTGCGCATTGTACACAGAGCTACTGTAAGATTAGCTTAGAGTAGAACCACAGTCCTTCCCAGCAGTAGCTTTATTGCTTTGCTTGCTTGAGACACTCTGTTACAACCTGATACCAAAGGTTTGATTACATAAGAGCTTTTTGCACTATTGCACTTGCCAGTGATGTAGACTCAAGTCGATAGACTCGGAGTCAGGTCAGACTTAAGTCGCTTCAGTGACTCAGCTTGGACTCGACTCGGCCATAAATGATACACTAACTTGACTCAACTCGAGACTTGCATATTTTTAATGACTGACTTGATGCCCTTGGTTCAGTAACATAACACATTCGCCCAGAAACCTTACGACTTTCTCCATCTCTTTTTGCCTACTGGTCACATGACAGTTTCTTTCAAGCCCAAAGTGTGGTGCATTTCTCAAAGGGGAACAGCAAACAGGTTAGGCAAGGGGCTTGAGGCAGTCTTGAGGTCTGCTCAGCAGCCTGTCCCTGCTGCATATTGGAAGAGCCTTCTAAAATATTTCCTAAGAGCAAAAGACAAGACTTGCCCCCAGAGTGCAGGTGCATTTCTCAGAGGGGAACAGCAAATGTGTTAGGCAACAGGCTTGAGGAGGAAGGATCCCTCCTTCTAAAGCTTTTGAAGCTCCAGTAATGGAGAGTAAGTTAGGATCCTATTTCTCATGTCCAAAGTTGCAGATGGCAAAATTGCAAATGTGGAGGACCAACTGCTTAAATGATTGAAACTGACTTGATTTGACTCTATCAAATAATTCCGGAATTTTGCTTGGGGTATAAAGTTGGCTACCAGGCTTGAGACTTGACTTGAAAGTATCTTCAAGGACTTGAGACTTGACTTGAGACTTGGAGTGAAAGACTTAAATACATAACTGGCACTTGCATAGTTCCATGTTTGATTCTTCTTTCCCATACAATGTCGTGACTCTCCTGTAGTTGTATTGTATTTCCATCATTATTGGATTGGATGTTTTCATTGATGGGAAAATCCTATTAATCACACCAGTATCACTGCTATTCAACTATTGCTTCTGATGCAAACATGTCAGTTCGCTGCAGTTTCAGTAATCTGGCAGTCTCAGAAGAAGGATCAAAACTATACAACTGTGGAATTGCAAAATAAAAAATAAACAGTGCACGTGTGCTACTATCCTCCGAACACTGATGCTGCTGAAAACCTCCAGGTATGCCAGTGAATACCAGGTGCTGAAAGCTATATTTCAGAGGAAAAAACTGACAAACCATGTCTGAGTATTCCTTGCCTAAGAATATGAAATGGGTCTCCTTAAGTCAACAGATGATTTGAAGGTATGTGTGTGTGTGCCCGTGCGTGCACACACATACAAAACAAAGAAGAGAAAGGCTGGCATAAAAGATCTTGTAAAAAAGCTTTGTTAGTAGAGATATGTGTACAGTAGACTGCCTAGGGCAGGAAGAGGCTACAATGTGCAGTTCAGTGGCTCACTACATGGTATAGCAGACGCAAGCCAAAAATCTGACAGCATCCAAGTAAGGATTTTTAAGTCTCCCCATTTTTTGGGTATAACTCTGTAACTATTAGGCTTTCTGCCTATCTCTTTTTTACAGGAAGAGCTTTCGACAGAGATCACCTCCCGTCCTTGAATATTTGCAGGGGATCCTTCGCAAATACCCAGATGGGGGTCAGATCTTAAAGGTGAGTTTTTCTAAAAGATTTGGGTTTCTGTGTTTTGGGTTTCTGAGAGAGGAGCAGATTATATTTGGCTGGATGAAGACAGAGTTGGGAAAAACTATTTTTGGACAAACATTGTCAATCCTCCAGCATTTAGGCTAACTAGGGGGTTCTGGGAGTGGTCATCCAGGAAAGCAACTTTCCCACCTCTCTTTCAATGGTGAATCAAATGAGGAAATGATGTCTAACTGTGTACAGCAGATGAGACATGCTGCTGTGCACAGTGGGGGAGACATTCTGTGACATGGATTATTGATTGATTGCTGAGATTCTTTCTTACTCACCTCACTTCTTCCTAAAGGAGCTGATCCAAAATGCAGATGATGCAGGGGCCGAGGAAGTGATCTTACTCTATGATGAGCGAAGTTTTCGAACGCAGAACCTTTTCTCCGAGGGTCTGGAGAGCACCCAAGGTACAGAGTATACATTTTCTAGGAGTGGAGACTGTTAGATTTGCCACATAAATTATGCCTGTGGGGGTGATTGTAAGAAGCCTGTATTTTATCACTTAATATGCAAAATCCTACTACTAATACCCATAGGCCACCTTTTAATTGGTATAGCAGAGGCTGACTATAGGCTCACACTGCAAACCAAGATGATAAACTAGGGATTCAGGGGCACCCTGGCTTATTTGCTGCAAGCATTAAGAAGAATGCCTGCACACTCTCTTCTCTGGTTTGTTTCTCTCTCAACAAATCAGAAAAAGAACATGGGCTTGCTTTCAGTTTGTTTTTCTTTTTTGTTGGGAGAACAAACAAACCAGCAATGAGAAAGAACACAGGTCCAGAAGGCATGGTAAATAAAACCACAAAGCAAACCTTTGTAGTTTGTTTAGTGGCTCCCACTGCAAACAGCCTGTGCATGAGTCAAACCAAGGTTCCCTAATTTCCCTAACTTATTGCATCATGTGAAATGGGCTAGTGTTATTATGGGATGTTAATGAACATCAGAGCTCAGGAAAATTACTTACTTAGACTAGAATTCCCAGAATCTCCCAGCCAGTCTTTGCCGTCTTCCTTGCTTAGCTATGCCAGTTTATTTTGATTCTGACTGAGTCTTAAATAAACACAAGTAAAACATGCTGATGAATTTTAGTTGAACAGTTTGTGCTAGAATCTCCCTTTAAGAAAGATCCTTGCCTAGCATCAGCAAGCAGAAAATGTCCATGATAGGAACCAATCATTTAGGACCAGCCATTGTGCTGGCTATTTTTGGTTGACTGCTCCTTCTCTTGCCACAAGCCATGCTGGTTGGGGTTCTGGGAGTTGCAGCCTAAAATATAATGTTTCCATTTTTCTAGCCATCTTTTAACCAAGGACATTTCTCTTCTCTGGTTTCTTTTGGTGTCCTAGACTAGGAGACATTGACCAAGTAGGTGGTTTTGCATGAATTTGGTGTAGGCAATACAGCAGCCATGCCACCTTCAGCCCTATTTCTAACCAGAGGTTCATAAAAGGGGCAGGGATCACATCCCATTGCCAGGACAATTCACAACCACCTCTGCAGCTCCAAGGCTGGGAAAAAGGCCCAACTTTTACAGTAGCAGTTCATTCAGTCAAACAAGTCCAGTCCCCAAAGTATGAACTGTTCTTTCCACGGCTTTCTCACTATTTTTGCTTTTGATGTCTAGCGTGTGTCCCATGTTCATGGAAAGACCGGCTTGTTTGTCCCTTACAGGCCACAAAAGGACATTCTTGGTAGGTGTAGGCATAAGTATGAAATTGGCTCCTGATCATACAGCTGAATCTTGTTGGTCTTGTAAAGGTAGTGCATGACTGGATGTCAGATATAGGTTTCTGGTTCCAGTCTCACTGAGATCATCCACACTACACCATTGCAGAAATTTGATATGACTTTAAATGTCATGGCTTGGCTCCATCATAAGCATTTCTCAGTTTGCACTTTGGTGAGGTCCTCCAAATTGTCTCCTAGAAAACTCTGGTGCAGTTGAGGAAAGTGCTCTGGAGCTGAGGTTCTCAAATTTTGATCTCCAAGTGTTTTGGATTTTAACTCTCAGAGGCAAACTTGGCTTACTTGTCCAGTGGACATCATAGAATCATAGAGCTGGAAGAAGCCACAATGGCCATCATGTCCAACACCCTGCCATACAGGTAAGAAAGCAAGAAGAAAGCAATGGAGGTGGACAAGCAGGCAAGTGGAGACCTGGGCTTCTTTGACAGCCAGCCCCCAGCAGCCCTAATCTCTGAGGGTGTCACTAACTCCCTCTCTCACCCTTGGCTCCTCTTAGCACAAAGGCAAAGCCTGAGGGCATCAGTTCTGGGACTTGAAACCTAAAACATCTGGTGGACCAAAATTTGAGAACTTCTGGATTAGTGCTTTCCAGGAGACAATTCTGAATACCTCACCAACTACAAATCCCAGGATTCCATGGAATGGAGCCATAATAGATAAAATAGTAACTACTATAACCTGTAGTATAGACACACTTTTAGTTTTTTCTTTGTTGAAGAAAAGATGGATTCTGGGAGTTGTATTCAAAAACTCAAGTTTCCCAAATTTTAGATTGAGGGAAGTCTGTAGACAAGAACCACAGCCAAGTTTCCTGTATTCTTTAGGAAAGGAGTGAGATCTAGGGCAGTTGCAGGGAGGTGGGAAGATAATGAAAGACTGTTCTTGAGGTTCACAGCTGAGTGGGGATTGACTGTCTCCCAGAAGAATAAGTTTCCAGGGCATGGGGGAGGGAATGTGCCTTAGCTAGTTGGTGCAGCCTTGGTGTCAAGGAGCTGGAACCACTTGGGTTTCCTGGGAATGCCTGAATTAAAGACGAATTGTGCAGGCCAGTGCAAAGTGAAGCCAACCAAACATCATTTCTCTCTGTCTGTTTCTTAATTCCTCTGTGTACCAGCTGGTACATGAAGAAGGATATGGGCCTTTGCAGTCTGCACAACTGGCTTCCGCATTCCAGTTCTGGCTTTTGCAGGAATATCATTCTGAGTTACATTTATAGCCTGCCTTTTCCTCCAATGAATTCAAGGTGTCAGATTGTCCTCTCTATTTACATACTCTCCCAGTGTTCTGATTTGGCAGGGGCAATCCCAAATAATTCCTTGCTGTCCCACTTTTCCAGCTGCTTTTAAAATGCCCTAGTTTTTCCTCATCTCCTCCTACTTTCCAGCCCTTTGTCCTCACTTTACTTCAGTTGCTCCAAGCTAGTGCAAAGTGCAGTAGTAGTTTGCATTCAGTTAATTCACCAAGGGGAGGGGAGAGAAGAGGGTGGAATCCTTCCTTTCCCAGTACACTCAGACAAAAGCAAACTCTTCTAGCTTATGTGTTGTTCCCCATTAATAACTGGCCATCTTGACCATATTCCAGTGTTGTCTGGGCACACATGACCCAGTTTTCATCTGTGAAATGTTGGAGTGTATGCCTTTATCATCATAGCAACCATGTGTGATGTAGGTCAGGATGATAGGGAGCACGTGGCCCAACATCACCCAATGAGGTTCATGGCTTCAATGTGGACTTAAAGCTGGATCTCTTCAGTTGCAGTTGAACATCATTCTAGCCATGCACCATATTGCTTGTCAAGTTTGGAAGCAAGCAGAGCTATCATCCATATATGCCTTTGCTGAGCTGTGCATCTTTTAAAAAAATTGTAGAGCTTAGAATACTCATTGTTCTGGACTGCAGCACCTTTTGGATTCTCTGAACTGCATGGTTGTTGCTCGTGCTGGCTAGGTGATGCTGAGAGTTGTAGTCCAAAAAGGTAACTTTAGCAAGTTTGGGCAGTTACCTTTTTAGACTGGCAGATAAGAGAAATCAGCTGTATTCCAATTATAAAATACTGTCAGCTTCCAGCTGTTTTCCATCTACACACTTGGATTCTGACAATGTATGTATACTTGCTTGTGAGTAAGCTCCACTAAACTAACTTTTGGTTTGCTTCTGAGCAAACACATGTACATTCAACTTCGTCAAATATGTTGAGCCTTTTCCTTTAGTTCTAGGAGAGCACGGCAAATGTTCAAAAGTGAAAGGTTGCGTTTCATATGGCTGGGAGAAAAGTTTTTGTTTTTACTTTTTTAATTTTATTTATTTTTTTATTTTAAATCACAGCTTGGTTGGACTAGAATTCACAAAGCTCGGCACAAAACCACGAGGAGCTTTGGAAGTTTGAGTGAAAAAAATTACTTTCCTAAGCTGCCGTGGGTTTTTCGGGCTATGAGGCCGTATTCTAGTAGTATTTGCCCCTGACGTTTCGCCTGCATCTGTGGCTAGCATCTTCAGAGAAGCTGGTGGCATGGAAGTGAGACAGAGTATATATACTTGTTTAGTCCCCATGTGGGAGAGATTTGCATTAGTGATGCAGCTGGCCTGTGAGATAGCCCATAGTTGAGTAGACAAATGCAAATCCCTCCCACACGAGGATCACACAAGTATATATACTCCATGTCTCCAGATCCTCTGAAGATGCCAGCTACAGATGCAGGCAAAACATCAGGAGCAAATACAACAAGAACGTAGCCTCATAGCCTGAAAAACCCACAAGAACCCAAGGATTCTGGCTGTGAAAGCCTTTGACTTTACTTTCCTAAGCTTTTTTTCAGTCACGTGAAATCCAACTGTTCACTTTTAGTAAGAAGTGCAAACAAATGTGAAAAAGAATTTTGCTCTTTAAACGAGAGTCTTCTTTACATGCCCATGTTTTTCTCTCTTAGGCCCTGCGCTTCTGGCTTACAACAATGGTGTCTTTTCCGACACGGATTGGAAGGGGATTGAAAATCCTGGCATCAGTCACAAGAAGAAAGATCCTACTACAGTTGGACGCTTTGGTTTGGGCTTCAATTCGGTCTACCATATGACAGGTAAGAAGCTCTATGTGCCTTGATTTAGGAGACAGCACCTCTACAAAGTCAGAGGGCACACTGAGAGAAAAGGGAGAGGAGCTGAGGGGACTGACCCTCCAAAACTCTAAGCCAACACAAACCCTGCAGGGTTCCACTTAGTGTGATTTGCAGGCTAGCTTCAACTTGCTTACTGGATTATAAAAGCTTTACTCAGGAACACAGAAGAAACAGCTGCACACCTTGGCAATTGCCAAGACTAACTATAGGATTGGCAGCACCTTACGAGCTGTAACTTTATAAATTAGCATGCACAAGCATCCCATTTGACAGCTAACTAAAACAACTGTTTTCCCAGATTCTCATCCTACCTGCCAACTGCATGACCTTGCAGCCATGTCTATTCATTGTTATCAAAGATGCTTTACAGTAATATTCTCTCATTTACACCACTTGTTTTTCATCTAACTCCATCATCCTCTTACAATACAATAAAGCCCGTTTCCAAGCACCAAAGCATTGCATGCCTTTAAGTGGGAGGGAGAGGAAAGGCGACCTGAGCTCAGATTGGCTCAGTGGAAAGCCAAACCTTCTGGGCATGCTTAAGAGTCTTTGAGAACCGAGGGGCTGCCTCAGCAGCCCCTTCAGGTCTGGAGCCTGAGGTGAACCCATTTAAACAGTAACAATAGCCAAGAGACCAGGAGTTAGGCCATTTCCACCCTACACTGTTCTAGTGCTCTTATTCCACTTTCAATATCCTATGGAATCCTGGGGTTTGTGGAGGCCCCTCTCCCTTGAGGCCCCTCCCTAAACTGCAAACCCCAGGATTCCATAGGATGTTGAAAGTGGAATAAGAGCACTAGAACAGTGTAGGAAATGGCCTAAGATTCATTACCAAAGGCAATCTAAAGAGTACGCCAGAACACAACTAATTTAAGGAAATAAGTTTGTTTCCAAGAGGTGGGGGGGTGGGCTGGGGGAGGAGTTAACAGTACAAGTAAGGATAACTGTGTGGGGTGTACGGGAGAGCAGAACAAAATGAAGTAGAACTAATCTAACTATATGTATCAGAATATTCTTACTGGCTAGGACAAAGGACTACACTACAGGAACAAAAGCATAAATGGAATACAAAATTCCAAACAGTAAGGTGTGCTCGATGCTATTGCGATACACAAGCTGTGAAGCATGAAGCAAAATATGGGGCAAATATGTAAGAGGCTAAAGCTCCCTTTTTTGTCCATAACCTATAGCAGCCATGATAGATCCAGCTGACCAGTCACAGGGCCTAATGCCCGGAAGGTTCTAGCATTCTTTGAGTGTTCGGTTTCCTATGAGAAAGGTGATGAAAAAAAAAAAAAAAAAAAAAGCCAATGGCTAGGCCAGACTGTGACCAATATAAGACATACAAGCATTAATGAGGCCTTGAACACTCAGGAATTAGAAAATGACAGAAGCTCACATAAAAACATGATGGAGACATGTTGGGAAGGTGATAGGTGTAATGAGAGAACAGTTTTGTTGTAGAATTTCTTTTAAAAAATAAAAATACTTAACCTGTCTCACATACTCTATTGAAAAAAAAGAAAACTCCTGTGTCCAGACTTTTAAAGTGAATTTCTTTTCTTCTTTCCTCCTATCTCCCCACTACCCAGATTTTCCATCTATACTGTCTGGCCAGTATTTGCTTGTGCTGGACACACAAAATATGGCATTGGAAGATGGTGGTGAACGCTGGGATATGGATGAATGGGAAGAGGCATCTGACCAGTTCCAACCATTTTGGGCAGCACTGGCATCGCTTGGCAAGCCTTGCCCAACTACTGAGGGCTACTTCCCTGGCACTCTTTTCCGCTTTCCACTACGACAGAGTCCCTCAAAGATCTCGGAAAATCTGTACAGCGCAGAACGAGTACAGAAGCTGCTTCTTGCTTTCTTGAACGATGCTCCCATTAGCTTGCTTTTCCTCAAGAATGTCCGTAAAGTGAAGCTGGGCCTAGTTGGGGCAGATGGGGCCATCAGTGAGCTGCTGAGAGCAGAGGCCATGACATGGCCACTCAATGGGCCAGGCCGTGTTGAAGGTGCCACCAATGCCAAATTGGACATTTCCGCCCACATCAGAAAGCTCACTCTAGGTGGCACTGCAGTTGAAGGACAAGCCACCAACTGTGAGTGGCTGGTGTTGACAGCTGAAGCTAAAAGGGATGCCTTCCCAGAGTTGTGGGTTCTTGCCGACAACGTGAGCGCCAGGCCAACATTGTCTTTAGCTTACTGTTTGCAAGGTGGGTGCACTGGGCGCCTCAGTTGCGTCTTACCACTTCCTGCCACAGAGGAAAACATGACAGGCTTGCCAATGCACATCAGTGGGCCTTTCCAGTTGACAGACGACCGCAGGCATGTGCAGTGGTCTGAAGAGGGGTCCCAGGCACGGGGAGCCGACGGCCGTTGGAACCACTTGCTAATGGAGGAGATGCTGCCTCTCTCTTGTTGCCAAATGGTGTTGCTGGCCTCTGGCCATTCCAGTGACCCCTATGGGGCGTGGCCAGACCCAGACCAAAGCCAGCAACTCCGCTACAAGCCTTTGATAGCTCGGATCTGCCAAAGGTTGATGAACATGAAACTGTTGGTGAGGGTTGGAGGTGGAATTCCTCACTTTCTCCATCCCTGTGAGGCCATCATTTTGCCAGAGAAGGTGAGAGAAAAGCCAGTGGGCCTGGCACTGGAAAAGGCACTCACTTTGGCGGGAGTGTTGCTGGCAGATGCCCCTCTCCATGTTCACCGAGCCTTGGCCTTGGGTGCCAGAAATGGGCCAGCGGTACAGGAGGCTACCACCCAGTTTGTGAGACAAACCCTAAAAAAGGCAACCAACATCTGGAGTAGTCTTGCAGTGTCAGAGAAACAGCTGCTGTTGGAGTATATGGCTGGAGATGGGTGCTATGAGAAGCTGAAGGGTCTGCCGCTGCTGCCCATGGCCAATGGGCAATTCACCTGCTTTGGAGATTCAGGAGAGACTGTGTTTGTTGAGAACCAGAATTTCCCCAGGTGAGCAACTTTGATGTCCTTGAACCTCAAGGTGAATCAGTATTTTCCCATTTGAGGTTTGGGGAAAAAAATACTGTTTTGGACTACAGGTCCTAGAATTCTACTGTTAGCATACTTTTACAAGGCTTGTTTTCCCCTCTAGAGTCTGGAGTGATACAACCGTTTGGTTAACCTTGGGACTTATGTGCTTCATCCCATTCTCCTTCCCCCATTCCCTTTTGCCTGGGCGTTTATGCTTTCCTTTGTAACACTGGGCAAAAGGCGAGAGAATGGGAGAAGGAAGCACCATGCACAAGAAGGAAGACACACACATGCCTTCTCCCCTACCCCATGCCCTTGTCTTTTGCCCTGGCATGGAGAAGGAAAGCACACTTGCTGGGGCAAAAGGCAAGAGAATGGGAGTGGGGAGCCCTGGAAGAGAATGGGAGGAGAACTACAAAACTATTTGTAGTTTTCCACTTTTGCAAGGGTTCTGTATTGTACTACTGTATTTATTCATTCAATGTTTATTCTTTGCTTTATCCACTTATATTCTGCCATGCCGCCAATACTGGGACTTTAAAGCAGCTCAGAAATCATCATATCAATACAGATTAAAAACGTACAAAAACATGAATAAAATAACATATAAAAACTACAGTCAGCCTGCCACATTTGGTAGGGTTAGAGGTGCAGGACCTTCACAAAAGTGAAACAATAACGCAAATATCAAAATGTGTTTATGTGGCAAGGGGGCAGAGGTGTGGTGGGGAGAACAGATACCCAGATTTCAATCCAGGTCAGGGAAATGAGAAGGGAAAGGTTGCCCTGTGCTACTTGTCTCTCGCCCATCTCCTTCCTTAGGTGTGTGGAGGGGCATCAGAAGAAGGTTTGTAGTGCTGAGAAATCAGGTGGTGATCCGTTCTTAGCTGGCCAGGCAGTGACTGGAGGAGGAGGACCAGAGGAAGGTTTTTAAAGGTCCGCATAGCCTGATTGGAGAAAGAAGGTTCCCCTGAAAAAGAAGCACCTGAAGTAGGGAGGAGGGACTTGTCAAATTTGCAAATGTGGAAGGCTGACTGTATTTAAAAAGTAATTGAAGACACTTGCAAATAATCAAATCTATGAAAGTCAAACTTGCAAGAGAAACTTGCAAATAATAAATTCTATGAAAGCCAAGCTTGCAAATATGGAGGGCTGACTGTATTTAAAAAAAAATTGAACCATCTGTCAAATCAAAACCATTTCAAAATGCATTAAAAGACAGAATATAAAAACCAATATAGCAACCCAGCATTAAAAATAATAAAGCAACCCTGGCAGTCAGTTCCTAAAAGGCTCTTAGCATAGACAAATTTTCACTTGTTGGTGGAAGAAGAGCAAGGAGGAAGCCACTCTAAACTCTATCGGGAGGGAGCTCCAAAGCCCAGGAGCAACCACCAAGAAGACCCTCTCCTTTGTTCCCATCAAAATTGATTACTCATTTTGCTTAGTAGTTCACAGTGGGACTTTACTACTGAGCTTCAGCCTGAATCACAAATGCTAAGATGTGTTTCAAGAGTTTACTGAAATCCTTACTGCAGACTCTGTGTGGTGTTTTGAGTGCAAAGGATTCAGGCACCAGTTCCTCTCTAGCAGGACAAATTATAAGTTATGAGAGAAATGTGTGTGTGCGCGTGTGCACGTATGTATGGATATATATGTGTGTGTGTGTTTTTATTTATTTATATATATATATTTATATATATATATATATATATCACTCACACACACACACACACACACACACAGAGAAAGAGAGAGAGAGAGAGAGAGTCTTGTCATTCCAAATTTCTTCCAAGTAGCAGCTGGGGTGGGAAACTCCTTGCAGGGAAACTGCATGGAAGAATGAGAATTAATCCCCTTGCCCTGCACTGTGGTCCTGATCCATTTTTGCTCCCAATCCTTCTAGAGAAGAAACAGATGCATTCATGAAGCTTTTGGAAGAAACATGAAGTCTGACCTGGCTTCACTTCATAGCAGCTTGGGCTTCTTTAAGAAGTCAAGCCATGCACTTAGAGAAATACTGGCAGAAAATTGGCTTCCCTAAGCTTCCTGTTATGTTGGAATATGATTCTGATTCTCCCCAGCTAGCAAACCAGGGTGGCAAAGGCAAAGCCTGGTTTAATGTGCTTGTGTGGTATTTCTTTGTCTCCTTAATATGTTTAGTCTCATAAAGGAAGCTGTTAAAAGTGAGCCTGTCCTTTCGTATGCCTTGTTCTTTTGTTGTCCCACTTTCTCTTTCTTTGCTTATTTGCGATTTCTTTCTCTTGATTTTGTAGTATCCTCTTGCCTGGTCTGGCTCATCAGTTTCTCCCCAGGAATCTAAACCCAGAATTGCTGAAACACCTACAGGCAATTGCAAAAAAAGGTGAGTCATCATTGTTTTCTCATGCATGTGTTGAATTGTGGGTCAAGACCACCCTAAAACTGGTAGAACACAGGGTTCAGATTGGGGGCAACAGGAAGGGAAGAAGATAAAGCAGGAAAAACCTAGAGAAGAAAGAAACACAGTAGCCCTGTCTGCTTATATCCTGTCTGTAGTTCCTCCCATGTACATACACCATCTTATCTTCCCAATAATCCTGTGTATTTAGTGAGGCTGATTATGAAATTTACCTGTTAACTCTGGGAAATCCTTGCCCAGAGTTAACAGGTGAATTTCATAACCAAGTGGTAATTTGAACCTTGGTTTCCTTGAGACTGTAGGCCAGAGTTCTCCAACCTGATGTCTTCCTTGTGGAGAATTACAATTCCCATCATCTCCAGCCAGCATGGCCATTGGAGAGTACCAGGTTGGGAAAGGCTGCTCTAACCACTACAGTGACTCTTTAGTCCACTGACTGGCTTGAGTGAGGCTCACTTTTCTTACAGCACTGTGTGTTCACAGACTAGACACTAATTATGTGAGAAATCTCCCAGATTCTGGGAGGAGTTGTCCAAAAAAGTAACTTTTCCAAGCTTTGCTATACACACAGAAGTTGTTATATGCATTCATGTATGCGAAGTAGACTTGATTACCAGGCAAAGAATTTTTTGTATAAGCAAACAGTTTATGCCCAGCAGGAAATACAACTGAACTCAAGTTTTAGTTACTGATTTCAGGCAGTGTTTTCTCCAGGGTGCAGCTTTCTAAATACAGAACAATATTATGAATATTATTTCCAACATTTAACCTTGGTTGCCCTTAGAAAACCCTTCACTGCCCTCTACTTTAAAACAATGCCACCTGCTCACTTGGAGGGAAGGTACCCTACAGAGCCGGTATGTATTTGTGGTTCTGCGGAGGTGGAAGACTTAAGCCATTTCCACACTAGACTGTTATAGTGCCATTATTCCACTTTCAATATCCTGTGGAATCCTGGAGTTTGCAGTTTAGGGAGGGGCCTTTGAGGAGAGGAGGAAGTGAAGGCCTTTGAGGCCCCTCCCTAAACTGCAAATCCCAGGATTCCAAAGAATGTTGAAAGTGGAATAATAGCACTATAACAGTGTAGTGTGGGAAAGGGCCATAGTTCATCATTTGTTACACTGCCCAGGATAAGTTTCTTGGGAGATCTCTTGAGACCAAAGGCAGATTGGATGTGGCCTGATATGATTTGTGACCTGTTGGCAGACTATTCTAAATCTATTACACTCAAGGTGTTCACCTTCTTCAAAATTCCCAAAGACATCAGCAAGTGATTGCAAAGGGAATCAGTTGTGGTATTTGGCATTATTATTGTTGAAGTTACTTTTTATTCAATAGTTTCTGAGTTTGTTCTTTCATTTCTGACCTTTTTGTGATTCCTTTGCCACTTTTGAGTAAGTGTGTCAGTAGCATTTGATTTGTTGTACCAGATACATTGTATAATCAGAATGTTTTGCAGCAAATATTGTGCCAAAGAGAAAACTTTCTCCAACTACTCCCTGATCTCCTTTTATCTCTTCTTCTCTCCTCCCTTTCTCTTTCTTTCTGTCTCATTTTCAGGGTTATTCAGGAACCTTCTCTTCTTGGATCCAAATGTCATTGAGCAGTACTTCCAGGGATCTCTTCCCAAGCCCTGGTTCAACAGCACATCGGCTCCAGTAACTTGGTACCCAGAGAAGGACCCACGACAACCCCCTCTCAAGTGGCTTAGTGCTTTCTGGAGTTTCCTGAATCACCATGCATCCTCCCTGAAACCATTTAGGGAATGCCCACTGATACCACTGACTCCTCTGCACAATTCCTTCAATGGCATCAAGCTGGCACGGCTTTTGCCTCAGTCTACCCTTCTGTTTCAGAGCTGCAATGGGCACTGCTTGCCAGATGAAGTGTCTGGGATTCTGGAGATGCTGGGATGCACCATGATCAAGAGCTGGGAGCCAGACTGGTGCCACCACCAGCTGAGAGAATACGTCCTAGAACCCACACCTGGCAATGTCCTGCAGGCATTTGCCCATCTGGGGGTGGCATCTGTGGCTGGCCAGGTGGCATCCTTGCCTGCATGGCAGATTCAGAGCCTGAGCACTTTTCTTTCAACAGCTGCATCACTCTCCCAAAAAGAAATGGAAGTCCTAATGGAATTGCCCCTCTTCTTCAAGATGCCCTCCCTTCTCCCACCTTCCTCACCTGGCTTGGTGCCCGCCCGGCGCCACTTGGCTTTAGAAAAACACCTGGTCCCATCAGTGCCCAGAGATCTTTTGACACCAGAGCCTGTGCTACTATGTCGTAATGAAGCTGAACGCCGGCTAATCATTCAAATCCGAGGGAGCCTCCTGGGGACACCAGAGTTATGTCTGTTATGTATCAGAGCTATGGGGAAGGGGGCATATGCCAGTCGGGCACAGGACGCCAAGAGGCTCATGCTGTGGGTGCTACACAATGGAGACGCTCTCTTCAGCCAAAGTCAAGAACTACAAACTTTGTGCTGTGACCTTCCCTTTCTGGATTGCGAATCAGGAGGGTTGCATCGGCCCACCGATCTCTATGATCCTCAGAACCACACCTTGCGGGCCTTGTTAAGACCTTGCCATTTCCCGGCTGCACCTTTTCAGGAACCAGCAATATTACGAACCCTTCGCACCCTGGGACTGATATCTGATCTCAGTGCCATCTCTCCGGCTGATGCATTAGCGGCTGCAAAGGAAGTGAGTGAACTGCAGGAGGAAGCAGTTGCCAATGCCAAATCACAGGCGCTCATCCAGGTCTGCAACAAGACCCCTCTTCTGTCACGCTTCTCTTCCCAGGAGCTGAAGCAGCTGCGGTCTGTGCTTTGGGTCCCTGCCACAAACTCCTCAAGGTTTGCACCAGCTGGACACTTCTGGGCACCTGAATCACTCTGCTCAGAGAGATACGCTGCTCTTGTGGGGCTGGTCATGGGACTGACAAATGCTTTTTGTCCACAAGCTGCATCAAAATTGGGTCTGGAATGCCTGCCTCCTCCAGAGAAGGTGATGGACAATCTACTTTGCCTTGCACAAACCTATTGCCACGAAGAGACTCCAGCATTAACAGCAACATTGCACAGCATCTATTGTCACATGCAACAGCACCTGGGTGATTTCAGGAAGCCACCCACTGACCCTGTGGTGTGGAATGGCAGGGGCTTCTCATTGCCCAATGAAGTGGTGCTTGCCTACCCTGATGGCTTGGACCTCACGGCCTTGATACCACAAGTGCCCCCCGATTTCCAGCAGTACAGCAGGCTCCTTGCAGCATGGGGCGTCCGTCAGTCGCCCACACCGGAAGATGTCTGCGAGGCTCTTTATGACTTGGCAAATCAGATCAGTGTCCGACCGCAAGGGGGCACACAAGCTGAACTGCTCCTCGTGACGGCTGCCTTGGACTGGCTTTGTGCTCGTGGTCACCGTGCAGAGAGAGAAATGCCTGTGCCCGTGCGGATTCCAGGATTAGCTGGTTTTGCCCTTTGCCCTCATAGTTCAGTGCTGTACTGCGACATGGACAGGGCCCGGCTTGTTGAACTGGATGGGGACCCACCTCTTTTGGTGCATGAGCTGGTCTCCTCTGCCGCAGCTGCTTTCCTTGGCATTGAGATGCTGAGTACACGGTTGTCAGGCTTGGAGCTTTTTGAAGCTTGGGGCCCTTCGGAGCCAGTCACGCGCCGGATCCGCAACATCCTTCGTGAGTACAGCCAGGACGTTGATGTTTTCCTGGAACTCCTGCAGAACGCAGAGGATGCTGGTGCCCAGACCTGCCACTTCTTAGTAGATCTCCGTCAACATAATGGCACCACAGAAGGACTCTTGGACCCTGGCATGGTTGTCTGCCAGGGCCCAGCACTTTGGGCCCAGAATGATGCACTGTTCAGCAAAGAAGATTTTACTAACATCATCCGACTAGGTGCTGCCACAAAGGAACACCAGGATGACAAGATCGGCCGCTTTGGGCTGGGGTTCTGTACAGTCTACCACATGACGGATGTACCTTCTCTCCTCAGTGGCCATACCATGCTTGTCTTTGACCCCAATGTCACCCACCTTCAGAAGCATATCCGCAGCCCTGCTAATCCAGGCATCCGTTTGACTTTGACCCCACACGTCGCCGCAATGTTCCCTGAACAATTTCAGCTCTTTGAGGGCATTTTTGGCTGCCAGGCTGGGAAGGACTACCCAGGCACACTCATCCGCCTGCCCTTCCGCACTGAGGAGGAGGCGGAAGACTCTCAGATCTGCTCCGAGCCTTTTGGACCTAGTCGAATCAGAGCACTGCAAGCTGGCTTTCAGGAGATGTACCAGTACCTGCTGGTCTTCCTGCACAAGGTGCAGGAGGTGTCCCTGATCCATCTTCCTAGTGGTTCCAGTTCTCCAGAAGGTGCCCAGCCACTGGCTAGAGTAAAGAGGGAAGTGCTTAGTGAGATGGGAGCTCCCAACATTGTGCGATTGACAGCAACATGGGAGTCAGATGTAGTTGCCAGCCATTACCTGCTACACTCCTGCTCAGCCAAAGGAGAAGCCCGGGAGCTCTTTGAGCAGCGGGGAGAAGAGGGACTCCATTTCTCACATCCGGTGGCTGCTGTGGCTTTGCCCCTCTGCCCTGCCACTGTTGCCGGACGATGGATTCCAGGTTTACATGATTTTAAGGGCCGCGTTTTCTGCTTTCTCCCTCTTCCTATTGAAAGTGGGCTTCCGCTGCATCTCACAGCAGCCTTTGCTGTACTCAGTAATCGCAAAGGACTCTGGGATACCACAGAGAGAGGCAAGTGGAACAGGGCACTCTTACGGGATTCAGTGGTGGGTGCCTGGCTTGAGGCATTGTCTCAACTCCGGGATATGTACAGAGAAGGATTGCTGGAGGACTACAAGTACTATACTTTCTGGCCTGATGTCCTCAGTGCCAAGCATCCTTTCAGTGAAACAGCCAAGGCCTTCTACCAAGCATTAATTAATGGTGTTGATGGGGAGCAGCCAGCTCTGTTTTCTGATGGACAGAAGTGGTGCTCAGCCCAGCATGCCTGTATTCTGGCTGCTGACATTGTCTGCGAGAAGCAACTGAGTCCTATCGCTGCCAGAATCTTCTCTTTACTCTTGCCAGAACCTCAGATGGCAGTGTCTCTTCCACACTGGGTGCAGATGAGTTTCAAAGCATGTAACCTAGCAGATGCCCTCTTGCTAAACACCTACAACTGGGTGCAATTCCTCCAAGAGCTTGTTTTGCCCAACCTTGCTCAACTAGAGGTGCCTGATCGTGATGCCCTGATTCTTCATGCCCTGGATATGGATGATGTCACTGTGGATAAGAGCCTGGCCTCCCTGCCTTGCATTCCCACCACTCCCAAAGGACTGCTGAAAAATATTGAGGGACTTGTACACCCAGAAGGCCATGTGGCACCTCTTTACTCCCCTGAAGATGGCCGCTTCCCCATGGGTGAAAAGTTTCTGAAGCCACAGAGGCTGCTGCGCTTGGAACATCTTGGTATGATCAAAGATAGGGTGGCTATTGAGGAACTGATAGACCGAGCCAAGACTGTGGCAGCCTTGTGGCATCATGACCAACACGAGGCCAGCAAGCGAGTCCACTGTATCTTAAACCTCCTTAATGACTACCTAAAGGAAAGTTGCAGCAATACGACCCAGGTCATTTTTAGAGAAATTCCCTTCTTGCCAGCAGTACTTCCTGATAACTGCTCCAAAATCTGCTGTCCCAAAGAGATTTACCATTACAAGCTGCATCCTGTGGTGGGCTTGATCGAACCTGTCCTGGACAAGGAGGCTCTTGATAAAAGTTTTAAGCTCTCGAGTGAGCTAAAAGAATTCTTAGGATTGAATCGCCAGCCACCAGTGGCTACAGTGCTAAGGCAACTGGAGACTGCATCACTTTGCTCTAACGCCTTGCCCAGGAACACACTAAGCAGCATAGCAAAACACTGCTATGCATTTCTGAATAAAATGGTCCAGGAGAATCCCTCATGCAAGATGGAGGTGTCCCAGAAGGCAGAAACATTCCCCTTTGTGCTAGTTGGTCCTGGTTTTGTGTCTGTACGCAGGGTGGCCTCCAGCCTGACCTTTGATGGTGCTCCGTACCTCTTCTGTCTGCCTGAGGAGTACCAGCAGCAACAGCAACTGTGGAAGTGTGTGGGGCTGCAGGATGCTTTTCAAGTAGAAGATTATGCCACTGTTCTGCAAACCTTGGCCAAGAATGCTGGTGGACAGTCTCTTCCCAAAGATCAACTGGATCTTGTGGTTAGGCTGATCACTATAGGGTTAGCGGAAGCCTTGCCAGAGGGTCAAGAGCTGGATTCTTATTGGGCCCAGAGCATCTTTTTCCCAGACCAAAACAAAGTCTTACATCCACTGCCCAAGCTGCTCTTTGATGACACACCATGGCTTCCATGTGAGAATGGGATGCTTCTTTGCCATGCCAAGATTCCACGAGAAATCGCCATACAGTGTGGCATCCTCACCACAAAGCGCCGTATCTTGTCACGCCGGCAGATCGAGGGTCTCTCTCCCTGGGCCACAGATTTTGGGGCCAAGGAAGACCTCTGCACCCGGTTGGCCAACATCCTCCGTGACTACTCTTCGTCCTTGGATGTGCTGAAGGAGTTGCTGCAGAATGCAGATGATGCTGGTGCAAGTGCTGTCCACTTCCTTTGGGACCAGCGTCAGCACCCAACTAAGCGCACCTTCGGTGAGGAATGGCATGTTCTCCAAGGCCCAGCACTTTGCGTCTATAATGACCGCACCTTCCAGATGAGTGATATTGAAGGGATCCAGCGCTTAGGCTCTGGAGGCAAAGGCAGAAGACGAGATGCTACAGGCAAGTATGGGCTGGGCTTCAACACAGTTTTCCATTTGACTGAATGCCCTGCTTTTATAACGGGGGACAGTGCTCTGTGTGTCTTTGACCCTACATTGCGCTACCTCCCTGATTCTGATGACATCTCAGCTGGTGGAAAGTACAGCCTCACTAAAGATTTCAGAGATGCCTTTCGGGATGTTTATGATGCCTTTTTGCCTGATGTGTTTGACTTGGAAGGTGGCACGGTTTTCCGGTTACCCCTGCGTACTCCTGCTGATGCAGCCACTTCCCCCATCTGGAAGTCCTCTGTGTCTGAAGAAGACATGGAAAATATGATCGTGGCTTTCAGAGAAGAAGCAGAGTGCCTTGTGATGTTCCTGAATCATGTTCGCTCAGTGGTTTTCTCTGTGATAAGCAAGACAGAAAGGACACCAAAGGAAGTGCTGCGGGTGAAGACAGAAGGCGGTGAGCCTGAAAGGCTGGAGTACCAGAAACATCTTCAGCAAGCAGCTATAGCAGGAGGCATAGATGAAGGCAGACCCAAAAGAGTCTTCTACAAAATGAAGGTGAATAATAGTTTCCCCAGTGCTTCTAGCAACTGGCTGGTTGGTAGGCAGGTTGGCATGGAGAACACAGACATTGTAGAGGGCATGTTGCTGCCACATGGTGGTGTGGCCGCTTGTCTTAATGGACAATCACCTGGCAGGGCCTTCTGCACACTTCCTCTACCAGGGAACACAGGCCTCCCAATCCACATTAATGGGAACTTTGCTGTGGACTCGTCTCGGCGTGGCTTAAGGAAGGATGATGACAAAGGCAACGTCAATGTGGAATGGAATCACTTGCTGCTGCGGTGTCTTGTGGCTCCTTTGTATTGCCAGCTGCTTGAGGAGCTGCGCCAAGCACTGGGGGGGTGCCCTTGAAGTTCCAGTCCCTACAGGCATGTTGGCAACAGCTTGATTCCAACTATTTGCAGTATTTTCCACGTGTGACAAAGGATGTCCCCCCACTTTGGCAGGATCTGGTGACCCATGTTTATGAACTGGCCTATAGGGAGCAGCTTCCATTGATACCAGTGTACCAGAAGCAGAAGAATTCCATGCTTGCACCTGGAACAGCAGCAGTGAGAAGAGAAATAGTGAGTGTGTCCTGGAGTGCACCCAAACTGGGCCACCCAACCAGAGACCCCTATTTCTTGCAGTCTGAGATAAAAAATTATTCCCTTGAGAAAACTCTCCAGAATCTGGGCATGCACTTTGTCCCTGCATTCCCGCCTCTGTGGGAGATCCATGATGAATTTCTCAAGGCAAGAATTGATGTCCTAACCCTTGATCCTCCTTCCCTCTGCCATTTCCTTAAGAAGCTGCTTGACTTCTCCCTGCCATGTCCCCTTAAACAAACACCCATGAAGACAAGCCACAATTGTTCTTCTCTCTTGAATTTCTGCCTCAATGGGCTTCCTCCTGAAGAGATCACCTGTGTTGAAGGTCTCCCTTTACTGGTGACAAAGGATGCTATGCTGAGCCGCTTCAGTCAGGATAAGCCTGTGTACCAGAGTAGAGCTTCCAGTCTTTTCCCACACCGCCAGGATCAGTTCTGTGCCTACTCCAATGTAGAGACCATGAAATTAGTAGAGATGGGGTTCCTGAAGGATTTTACTCTCTCTGAATCAGTGGACTACATCCAAGAAATGCTGACGCTGGACAAATGGGACAATGACGCTCAGCACAAGAATTGGCTATGTGAGATGTGGAAGTTCTTTGAGGCAGAGATCTGCAAGTTTCAGGACAAGAGGGACCAGGCATTTGCAGAGCTAATTTCCCTCTTCAAAGGCTGTGCTGTGCTCCCAGTGCATGGTGGCAGTAAGTCCTTTGTTCCCCTTGATGACCTCAGTACTGTTATGTATGATGACCTGAATGAGGTTTCTGAAATCCTTTGCAAGCTGGGTTTTGCCATGCTAAATTCCTCCTTGCTGCCCCCAAATCTCATCAGATGCTGCATCAAGCCACATCTGTTGGACAGAGAAAACCCTGCTGTTGTGCTGACACAACTGTCTGCTCATAAGGGCCTCTGTTGGAATAAGCTCAGAACATGGGAGTATAACACACTCTTGCGCTTCCTGAGTAGCAACCTGAAGGAGTTTGAAAGAGACCATAAATTGCATAGCAAGTTGAAAGCCTTGCCCATATTTAAGACCCATCAAGGAGAGCATGTTTCACTGGCTTTATATGAAAACATGTATATCCTGAAGTCACAGCTTTCAAAGGAGTCAAACTTCGAAAAGCTTTACAACATAGATAGGAAGACTGTTTTGCTGAGGGACAACAGCCTGAACTGCCGTCTCAGTAAGTGCTTGGGTATTGATGTCATCAATGATTTGCAGCAGTTTGTACAGCAGCTGCTCCCTCTGTTGCCCCATCTCCCTGAGGCCCGTATATTAGAGGCTGTGAATTTACTCCTCCTCATCACCACGTCTTATCATCAAGAGTATAAGGATAAGAAAGGGATAATAATATCAACGTTTCAGTCTTTTGCCTTCATCCGGGACAAGGAGAATGAACTGCGTCCTGTATCCTACTTCTACGATGAAGATGAACTTTTCCAGGAGCTGGAATTGAGCTCTCGGTTTGTACCAGACCAGTTCTATGAATCTGTACGGCCAGCCAATAAATGGATGGTGAAAAATTTCCTACATGAGGTGGGCTTGCAGAAGGTGATCTCTGATGATGACTTCCTGAACTGTGCTGCCCAAGTTGAAAGAGAAGCACTGGGGGGTGATGCCACAGCTGAGAAGCTGGCCAAAAAAAGAAAAGCACTTTGGAAGCACCTGCTTTCCAGGCAAAAAGAAACCCTGTCAGATGCCTTCATGCAAAAAATATCCAAGATTCGTTTCCTACTGCCACGGTCCATCTCCAATAACCTGTGTGGCCTTCACCCACCGTATATCCCTTGCAATGCCCCAGTGGCACCCAAAGATTCTCTGTGCCCTTCAAGGAGTGTAGAATTGTTTTGGACTTCAGCAGTTGCTCTGCCTTATGATCCTTATATTAGAGAAGATGAAAAAAAAATTCTGACACAACTTGGGGTGTTGTGCACCTTGCCCATCCAATTGGTCTTGAAAAATCTCAGCAATGTATGTCAGGCATCTTGTGATACCTCTGCAGCCAGAAAAACTCGGGCAGAGGTCCTAAAGAGAATATATGAGTTCTTATCAGAACAGGAAGAAGTAGACACCAACTGCCTAAAGGGACTCCCCGTGGTACTGGTAGATAATGGAGAAATAGTTGAGGCCCAAAATGTGGTGGTCTCATTAAATTATCGAGATGTCTTCCGGCCTTACCTCTACAAATTGCCCCCAAAGCTAAGTGCCTATCTGGATCTGATGGAAAAATTTGGGGTTCAAAGTGATCCAAGCATCAAGCATTATGCCAGCGTTCTGGCCCGAATTCATGAAGAGACAATAGAACGAACCCAGCTGCATCCTAATCTCACTAAAACCGTGCTGAGGGCTACTCAATCCTTCTTCCAGCTCTTAGGTGAAGCAGATAAGCCAGTGGACTTCTCAGAGCTGAAAGAATTGTACCTGCCTTGCATTGATGGGAAATTGTACCCATCAAACACCCTCATCTTCAGTTGGGATGCATCTGGCCAAGAGAACTTGAAGACCACTTTTCGCTTTCTGGTGGATCTTTCCGAATGCTTCTTGCCCTATGACAAGTATGAGCAGTGGAGGCTTTTATGTCTGCTCCCTGAGGCACTGCGCCCCAAGAAGTTTTCTGACATCACTGAGGAGCAGCTGGAGGAGTCCACCTTGAAGCTGTGCTCCTATGGGGAACACTGTGAGTCCCGGAATTGCTTGAAAGATCTTCTTGTTTCTGTTGAGTTCCAGTGGGCCTTCATTGCACTGCTGAAATGGCAAGACGCAGCAAAGCCAGTAGAAACAGAGGAGATGGAGCGCACATGGGGAAAACTCTTCTCACCAGAGCAACTAGAAGTGGTGTGTTGTGAGAAGGTGTACACCATAACAGTGCACAAATCACAGCCTCTTGAGGGAACCCAGCGTGCCAAGCTGGTGCATATTGTGATGCCACCAGATGACAGGTGTCAGATTTACCTTGCACATCGGGAGAGCATGGATCGAGATGATGTTGTGCATGTCTCTAGCATCCTAGCCAAAGAAGTGAATAGGCTTCTGGGAGAAAGACTCCGCAATGATCCTATGATGGTCCTTATGCAAATCTTGGTTTGCCAGCAGCCACAGAAGATTGCTGAGGTGCTGAAGAACAACAAAGTGCCCCTGCATCAGCCCACCCACCGAAATGCTTATAAACTGCCACCTGCTGGAGAAGAAATCCCTGAGGAATGGTATGACTGCTTGGACATGAACATCCTCCATACCTTTGTTCCTGGAGATTATGTGGGTTACCTGGACTCTTCCCAGGACAAAGAGTGTTACCTTTACGCAGTGGTCCTTGAAGCTCTTGGGCCACAGCAGAGTGGTGGTGGCCAAATCCCCATGTACCGTGTTGACTTGGGAGGAGGAGAGAAAGAAGATGTCAGTGTCCATGACATCTATCATTTCCAAAGGCACAACAGAGTTGCTGACTTGAATAAATTCATGGTTGTGGCAGAAAATTCCCCTGGTTCTGGCAGCATCGCAAGTCCAGCTGCATGTAGTAACTGGTACCAACGTCCACTGAGTGAGGTGGAGAAAGAAGTGGATGCCCATCTAGCTGAAATTTGGTGTCTGTCAGAAGAAGAGAGGAAGAAGGCTGTCAGAAGACTCTATCTCTGCTACCACCCAGACAAAAACATAGGCTATGAGGATTCAGCCAATGAAATCTTCAGGTACCTTAAGGAGAGAATCCAGGAGATGGAGAACAAGGGTAAGCCCAGTAGTAGTAATTCCTATAGGAGAAACTGCTCGAACTGCTCAGAGTTTTGGACAGAATGGGATGAGCAAGCTCATAGGCATCAGTGCAGACATCAGGAGTTCATCAGGCAGAGATGGGGAAGAGGAAGAAGTGGCAGTAGTGGAGGAGGAGGAGGAGGAAGACACCACAACTATGACTTCTGGTCGTTTCATCAGAGTGGACCAAATTATTCAAGTTTTCAGTCAAGACGCCTCTGTGGAGAAGAAGCCAAGCGCTGGCTTCGGCAAGCGGAGTGTGATCTGCGGGCGGCAGCTGATGTTGCCGGGAAAGGCAGCACTGAATGGTTGCTGTACAAGACTTACCGGGCAATGGAGAAAGCCCTGACAGCTGTTGTGTACGGTGAGGGAGGGCGCTTTGACAAGAGCCAGTCTCTTGCCATGCTGGCTAATAAGGCAGCATCCTATGGTGATGAGCTGACACAGCTCCCTGACCAGATAACTGGGCTCCGGGACCATGGCGTGGATGACAAGATAACCCAGTATCCCAGCTATCATGATATGCCCACCATTCCCAATGAGGCTTTCCATGGGTGCAAAGAGCAGGATGTGTTACTCCTAGCTGGTGAAATCCTAAACACTGTGAAGAGGTGGCTTGGCCAGTAATGAACACTGAGGATCTTTGTTTTAAAAGACATAGGCAGACAATTGCACACAACACAGCAGTGTCTATGACAAAACCTAGGGATCAAATTTTTCATAACAGGAGTAAGGCAGTAAACACTGGAAATAACAAAAAAGATCTTTCTAACTTTTAAATTATATTTAACTGCCTCATGTTCCTGGGCTACTGACGATTTGGAATTTTCTTCCTTGGTCTGGGGATACACAAATATTCAGTGTCTCATAGGAGTGTCCCTTTGCTGAGATGAAAAAGCACATACAGAGAATTATGAAGTATGCAGTCACTGAAACTCTTGGAAATCCTTTATCTATGTTAATAATTTACAGTGTTTTTGGAAAATGCATGTTACCACTTAGAACAACATGGACCTCTGGCAGTGATGAGAATGATTACATTTGTAAAAGTGGAACTAGATTATCATTCCTGAGTACATACATGGAATCATCTGTTCTTTTACATCAATAATCTTTGTTCTGTTACAAAGTGAAAGGGCTAGTTATATGTTTATGAAGGGGAAGCCACAGGAAACAAAAGGAAATGGGTGTTCTATTAAATGGAGACAGTGGCTCCCTGCATAAAGTTATACCTCTGTCTTGCTTTCCATGTATTGTTGTTCCAGCATCTCCATAAGTTTAAGCCATAAATGTATTAAAAGCTTGGTCTTTAAATTTTTTAATTTGAAAAGAGTCCATCAGTAGAAATTAAGGGAGTTTGCCTCTAATATTACCAGTGCATTTTAGGCTTCTCACAGTTTTAACTCAGTTCTCCCACAGGGTTCTCATTATTAATTAGAAAGTTTAAGTCAGATGTTTTCACTCAAAGATTGCAGAGGTATAAGTGATGAAGTAGACTGTTCCATCTGCTGGAGGGCTTCCTTAAATGTAGAAATTTATCTTGGAGATTAAGAAAATTGGTTTTATGTTGCTGATACTGAAAAATGTTGTTGGTGCCTGGTGGGGCTCGTGTTGCTTCCTGGTCTCCTCCAATCCACCCACCACCCTTCTAGGAACACCTTCTGTGTCTCCTGCATGCCAGGATTGGGAATCCAGGCTATGTGGGTAATTCTCTGAGTCTCCTATGCCAGGGAGGCAATTTTAGCTGGTTTGCAGTGTGACAAACTGGCTCCTACCATGTCCAGTGTCTCTTCCCTTAGCACAGCTATCTAAAGGACCAAGTTGTACAACACCATTCCAGCCCAGAAGTCTGTCATCTTTAAGTTGAATAAAAAATATATTTAACCAGGTGTGCCAACAGTGGACACTGTTTCAAAGGATGCATACCCAGGCCAGATGATCAGTGGTGTAGTTGTGCCAAACCATCACAGCTGATAGTTGCAGGGGGAGGTGTTGCTTGTTTCTCCTTCCTCCCCGGTCACTTCTTGAATCTAAATCAGGGAGCTTTTGATCAGAAGTAGAACATGCCCCAACAGTGTGAGGCTGCAGCAAAGTAGGCATATAATTTTTTGGTTTGCACTGATAGAACCATACTTTCCAAAACAAGGGAAGTAATAGTCACAATATGTTCTGCATTAGCCAGGTCAGGCCTCATCTGGAGTACTGCATTCAGTTCTGGGTGCTTCATTTCAAGAAGGATCTAGGTAAATTGGAGTGGGTTCAGCAACCACGGCTAATAAATGTGGAGAACAAAACATAGGAGGAAAGGTTGTGGGGCTGGCTGTGTTCAGCTTGGTGAAGAGAAGATGGGGTGACATGATTGCACTCTTTAAATATCTTTTACAGCGAGGAGGGTACAAGTTTGTTCTTCCACATTTAAAAGGGTAGGACCAAGTCTAATTGTTTTAAGTTACAGAAGAGAAGGTTTGATTAAACATTAGAAGGAACTTCTTGACAGTAAGAAGAGTTTGGCAACGGAACCAGTTGCTTAGAGGTAGTCTTTCTCAATCCTTTTACCCTAGAAAAAAATATTGAAAGAATGTTCAGGTCTCAATGAAACCCTACATAAAAATTATATCTACAGCTCAAAAAAAAGTATCCTCCCCCCGCAAATCAGGATCTTTCGCAGAACCCCTGGCAACCTCTTGTGGTTGAAAAAAAAACCCTGACCTAGAGAGGTGGTAGGTTCTTGTATTCTGGATATCTTCAAAAAAAAGGATGAACAGCTAATAGCAGGGGATGTGCTAGCTGGAGTTCCTGCGCTGAGCAGTTGGTTGGATTCAATAGCCCGTAGCACCCCAGATCTTATGATTCTATGAGTCTGAAAGATGCTGTTTGATTCTTTCTCTCCTGCCTTTCTCCTTTTATGCTTAAACAGATAAACAGTGCTATCTCTTTGCAAATCTCATATTTAACTTTATTAATGTTTTAAGTGAATAATTGAAAAAAATGCATGGGATCAGGCTGTGAGGTTCTAAAGGTGGGTTCACATATGAAAATTTATGCCACATGCTACTGTATCCCATATTCCATTTAGTATTCATCAGTCACTACTTTAGCACTCCCAAGAATAGTGCAAACTTGTGCACAAAGGAGGCCCTATTTTGGAACTGCTCCAGGACCCCAACTTTCTTAATCCAGCCTTGCACATGCCTCTTAATAAACACAGCAAGATGGGATAAGCAAATTTTAGGCTTGTGGTATCCCTTCCAAGGCATTTTTAAAATTAGCTCTTGTGTGTTGAATTGGACAACTAAGTCCCAGGTTTTGGACACCAGGTAGAAATAAATGGACCTATACAATTCAATCAACAAACCAAGAACAAAGATGCAGTTTGTTAAGCTATATGTACTAGTACTAGGATAATAATGTGCATAAATAAAGAGCCAGCATGGTGTAGTGGTTTGAGCATGGGATTATGACCCTGGAGACCGCAGTTCAATTACCCACTCAGCCATGCAAACCCACTGGGTGACCTTGGGTGCATCACACAGTCTCAGCCCCCAAAACCCCCATGATAGTTTCACCTAGGCTCTTCATAAGCTGGAAACTACTTGAAGGCACACAAAATAACAACAAAATGCATTTGCAATTCTGCATTGACTTCCTAATTTGAGGGTTTTTAAAATCACTTTCATCTTAGTCATGCTCAGTCCGGGAACAGCAGAGAAGCTTCCATTCATGAACCATTTGAATGAAAATAGGGATTGTATGTGTGTGTATGTGCATGCACATGTGCCTTCAAATTGCCTGTTGACTTATGGTGACCCCATGAATTTCATAGGGTTTTCTTGGGCAATTAATACTCAGAGGTAGTTTTGCTACTTCTTTCCCCTGAAATATAATAGCCCACAGCACCTGGTATTTGTTGGCAGTCTCCCATCCAAGTATTAACCAGAGCTGACCCTGCTTAGCTTCCAAGATCAGATGGGATCTGGCACTTTTAGGATATTTTAGGTGAGAAAAGAGGCACCCAGTAGCAGTTTGTTTTAAAATGCCTTGATCTCTTATTTGCTATTGCCGCTAGAACTCTTAAGATCCATGAACCAGATTCAGATGAAAACTCAGAGATGAAAACAATCATATTTTTGGACTATGGGAAGCCCCCACCTTTTGACGCCTCATTGACAACTTGCTCTTTTGACGCTTCCAAATTAAGGACAAGTTCCATTAATTTGATGGGGGGTTGTGCTGTTCTTCGTGCCTACAGAGGCTTCCAAGCAAGTCTCTCATGTGCACACTACATGAAAAGCAAGTTGAGGAGGGTGGCAGCGCTAAGCTGGTTGAGAAACTTTGTAAGTAGTATGTGCATTGTTGGTCCCACGTAAGCCTCCATAAACCCTTCATGTTTCCTACAATACAGTACACGAGTTCCGCTTTTGAACGAATTCCATTTTCTGACATTGCTTCAGTCCCAAATCTGTCAGATAATTGAG
Organism: Iguana delicatissima; assembly: GCA_948472985.1. Lineage (NCBI taxonomy): Eukaryota > Metazoa > Chordata > Lepidosauria > Squamata > Iguanidae > Iguana > Iguana delicatissima. The sequence goes on along the minus strand of CAOKZL010000410.1, from coordinate 585,003 downwards.
AAAGCCTCTAAAATTCCTTTAGCCAGCTTCGCTACCTTTTTGGAGTTACAGTCCAAAACATTAACTTTTCCAAGCTATGTGAAAAACGATGGGTTGGGAACTGGGGAGGGAGGACAATGGGTATCTTCCCATTTGGTGCCCCACAGATATGTTTAAACTTCTCATTCACCCCAGCCCAACATACTGACTATGCTTCGTTGGAGTGCCACAGGTTCCCCCACCCAGATATAGAAAATTGGTTCTGAATTGGAAGTCAATTTTGGATCAAATTGTGCTTTTTCGTCCTATACTGAGAACATTAGTTTAAGATGAGGGCGGATGGAAGAAGGATACAGATTTTTCTGATAAATCTCTGGGTCATTTGCCAGAATGATCAGAAAAGATTTCTGACTACCAGTGGCTTTAACAAAGCAACAAAGCGACTTCTTGGCTGCCCTAAATTATTTTGCTGAAATGAAGAAAGCACGTGGCGAAGTAGGAGTGGATGTTCATATGGAAGGACTACAAGCTCCTCTCAGTTCTGGTACTCAAAACAATTCCCTGGACTCTTGAATTCTTTTGCACCAGGCTCCAATTCATGGGTCTTGGGTTTATAGTAAAAAATGAAGAACATTCCAGCAAGTTGTGAAACCTGCTCATTTCTTGCTTAATTTTTAAAAAGTAAATAGGATATCTTCTTCATGTTGTATAAAATACAAAGCTCCCCCTTTAAAGCTGATTATCAAAAAAAGTCACAGCCAACTTTTTAAAAAATAATATATGATCTGTTGTTGCTGTGTGCCTTCAAGTCCAAAGACAACCCTATCACAGGGTTTTCTGGAGCTGAGAGTGTGCGATGAGCCCAAAGTCATCCAGTGGGCTTCCATGGCTGAGCAAGGAATCAAACTCTGGTTTTTAGGGTTGTCGTCCAGCACTCAAACCACCACACCAATAAGGATACATACATGAAATGCTGAAAGAGAGTCACATCTTCTCTCTCTTCTACATGTTCTTATGTTGAATATGAATTTTAATTTCTGCTTCTGGTCAGGAGCACATAATCAAAGACGGCTAGGCCCTCTTGACTTCCAAGAGCCCCATTCATGAAAGGCTCTGCTCCTGGACCAAAAAGGGTTTGTGTGTACTGTAGTGCAATAGGAATTGGTTCCGCTTGAAGGAATATGGTTTTGAGAATGGTGGAAGACTAGCAATACAGGCCTCAGCCCTCCATGTTATTTCAGTCTTGGTAGACTGAATCAACCACTGCAAGTATGTTTCTCCATCTGTTGAGATGATTAGATAAAAACCTGATAGCTTGGCTATACTGACATTTTACAAGTCTGTCCCTTGAAGATTGTTTAAAAGCTCAACTAGTGCAGATAGGGTTGTGATATAGCATCTGGGATAGGACTCCTGTAACTTTGATCCTTAACAGATCAGATCAGATCAGATCAGATCAGATATCAGAGTAGGAGGAGTTACGGTAAAGCTCCAGCAAGCAGGACAAAGGTACATATCCTTCCAAACCTCAACTTTTAGCTGTAACCATCCTATCCCAACATGATCATTGCCTGCTAAGGGACAGTAAGGTTGCCAAGTTTATTTAAAAGCTGGAAAGCTTGTTCCATATAAGATTACTAGATGTCCCTTATGATAAGAGATTTCCTTTGTTTATGAGCTGGAAAGCTTAGCCTGTCTGAGTACTAAACAGGACACCAAAAGTTCTGTATTTTGAGGTAATAGGGCCAACACACAGCACACACAACACACATTTTATTCTCATTCTTCCCACTGCAGGCCGCGCACTCTGCCTAAGTAAAATTCCTCTCATACTGGCTGGCACCAAGGTTGCAAGATTTCCAAATTAGTTCTTCTCTTGGGCTAGTCCCTGATTTGGTAATTGTTAGGAAAAATTAATAAAGGAGGTAGAAAATGTACACAGTAATATAGGCAGCCCTCCATATTTGGAGGTTTCTCTTTCATGGATTTAATTATTTGTGAGTTTCTCCAACCCCTGCCCCACTCCCCAAAATGCTTCTTTTCCAGGGGAACCTTCCCTCTCGGTGGCTCTGATCAGGTCATGCAGGCCTCTAAAAACTCATCTCTGTTCCTCCTCCACCAGTTGCTTCCTGGCCAGCTAAAGATGGCTCACAGCCCAATTTCTCAGTACCACAAACCCTCTCTCAATGTTCCCACACACACGCAAAGAAGGAGATGAGCAACAGAGAAAAAGTATAGGGCCACCACGCCAACCCACTCCCCTTTCTCTCTCCTTTTCCTGACCTGAGCCATTTCTGCACTAGCCTGTTATAGCGCAATGATTCCACTTTCAACATCCTCTGGAGGCGCCGGCTGGCCCCTCCCGAAACTGCAAACCCCAGGATTCCAGAGGATGTTGAAAGTGGAATCATCACGCTAAAACAGGCTAGTGCGGAAATGGCTCTTGTTTGGATCCTGAGTGCCTGCTCTCCCCACCATGCCTTGGCCCCCTTCCCACAGACACACATTATGCTATTTGTGATTTTTCCACTTTTGTGGAGATTCTATGCTCCTAACTCTAGCAAATGTGGTGAATCAACTGTACTTGACGTCTACTTAATCACTCGAAGGGCAACTACGGTTCTAAGTGCTAGCACCCAGGCCAGAGAAAGAAGAACTCCGTCTATGGGCTAGCAGTTCTAAACAATAGTCCTGTGGAATGTGCAATTAGCCACTTGCTAATTGTCAACCCTGCACATCATACATTTCGACTGTTCATCATTGCTATTTTGAAAACTTGGCAGCCCTAGTGGAAAATATGGGGAGGGGATGCAAACTGTGTACCCTGAAACAAAACCAGAACTGGGCACTCCTACACATCTTACCTCCACTCTCCACTGGGGAGGCAATAACCATGCCATGAAGCAGTGGTTGCAGCTGAAAGTTCGAGTTTGGAAGATGAGAGAAAATAGATACTTTTGTATCATGTCATGGAATTCTACAGGATTTGGTGCTAGTTCAAGATCTGTTGAGGATTAAAAATACAGGAACCCTTGTCCCAGCTCCAATATGGCAGACCCAAATATAAATGACCAGAAATACCATGGACCAGCGGCAACAGCTCTGACTACAAATATTTTACTGCCAGAAGCTTCCCCTGCATGTACAAAAGTTCTTACATCTTAATGAGCGGAAACAGCAGAGCATCCTCCGCTACATACTAAAGAGAACAAGCTAGCATACTAAAAGGAACAAGGATGCCACACATAGCTGTTTTACTCTCCCAAAACAGCTGAAGATGGGTGTGGCCTCACTCTGCCTAACAGTAGGGCTGGCCTTGACTGATATTGCACGATCAGCCTAGCGCACCACCTAAACGCAATGCAAGATTCTTCTTTTCAGTTGTAATCAAACTGTACCAGATGGTGCTAATTTACATTGGGAGTTTTGTCCAAGTTGAAACATTTATTTATTAGCATCGTGAAAAGAATATCATGGCAGTTAGGGAAAGAAAAGGAGGCAGAATTTAGCCAACAGAAGTTTGGAGGAAGTATATGTCAGTGTGGCTGAACTCTGTTTTCTTAAAATAGGATTTTATAGCTGTCACTGATTCTGAGTTGTCAAGATGAACTGGGTTCTCAGTGAAAGGAAGAACAAACAGATTATAATGTAGAGCTTTCATCCCAGCTGAAGCATGCTAAAAAAGGTGATTTATTATTGGTAGAGCACTTGAGCACAGATTACCAACAAAGTGAAAATTGTGTATAAAGCCATCTGATTAGAAAAAGATCCCCCTAAGTAAAGTATTTTTCTAACCGTACTGTCACTAACAGTTGTCACTTTCTTTGCCTGGTGGGGTTCCTGTGCCTTTTTAACACCAGTGCAACAGGCTGAAATCCCTCATAGGCACAGTTGCAATGGTGAGAGGAGCTTCATCTGTTGACTTTCTGGCCATTTCCGCACTAGACTGTTATAGTGCTATTATTCCACTTTCAGCATCCTATGGAATCCTGGGGTTTGCAGTTTAGGGAGGGGCCTTCTCAGGCCCCTCCCTAAACTGCAAACCCCAGGATTCCATAGGATGCTGAATGTGCAATAATGCAATAATAGTGCTATAACAGTCTAGTGTGGAAATGGCCCCAGTCTCTTCAGGAAGCAAAAGAAATGACAGCCCTTCCCAGAAATGGGAGCTCAAAACCTGTCAGGAATGGGCAAATCTTTCCACTTATTCACTTATCTCCTAATTTTATTAAAAAGAGGATAGGGGGAAGAAAGGTCCATGACCCCTTTGTTCTTATTACTTTTTGACCTTACTAATAAAGGCGCCTTTTCTAGAAGTATCCCCCTTTTGCCCGCAATAAATAGGGTACTCTTCCGTTCCCACATAGCAAACCACCTTTCCTTATGTATTTGATCTCTGGTTTGTTTGTTTAAAAATTACGTGGGTCAAAACGAAAACATACTACTGTGCCTCCTTGAGTATAAACCCCTCCCGAGACTCTTCTTTGCCCTCAAGAAATATGGCGGTTCTTTTAATTTCTGCTGCTAAACTACCAGTGAAGACGGTGGCTCGAACAGATATGGCAGCCCCTCTGAGTTTCCTTTCCTAGCAGGGATACGGTGCCCATACATTGTTTGCCAACTCTCTCTAATGCGCTAGTCGTTTCCTCGAGTTAAACTGCCGAGACCCTTTCCCCCTTCCTTATTATTTTGCCTGAAGTAAAGCTACACTATCACCTTATACTGAGTAACTTCTCCCTTTCCCCGCCTGCTCCCGTCTGCCCGCAACAAAAATGGCGCCCGCGGGAGGCGCCAAGCCCTTCCCTTACGTGCCCACAGTCGGGATGGCGAGGATGTGACCGTTGTTGCTCCGCCCCGCTCCTTGCCCACAGAAAAGATGGGGGCGGAGTGGGGGGTGGGGTGACCTGTTAACTTCCACAGGGGCTGGCGCTGAGGGTCGAGGGGACAGGCTTGTCGCAGGAGGTCGACACCCGCCCTGCCCCCCCCGACCGCAGCCCGGTGCTGGGGAGGCGGGAGAGGGGGCTCTCGCCCCCTTCCTCGGAAGAACGGACTCCCTTCCACTAGAATGTCGACACCTATAAGAAGTTGTGAGTACCAGAGCCGGGGAGCGGGAAGAGTAGGGGGTCTGAGGGGGATTGGTCCTAGGCTAGGAGGAGGACAGAGGCTGAATGGGCAGAGAGCAAGGCAGCCCCTTCTCCCGTCCCGGGGGTTACACATTTACTTAGGCCGTTTCTGCACTGCACTGTTATAGCGCTATTACTCCACTTTCAGCCGACCGGCCCCTCCCTAAACTGCAAACCCCCCGATTCCATAGGATGCTGAAAGTGGAGTAATAGCGCTATAACAGTCCAGTGCAGAAACGGCCTTAGTGTACAGTGTAGGCGTGAACGCCAAAGGAAGTGTGTAGGTGGGAGAGATAAAGAGGCCTAGAAGGTGGCAGGTGAGTGGGTAGGACATCAGGGATCTTCAGGAGGCCTTCACAGCTTGTGGGATCATAGTCCAGAACCAGGACTTGCGGACGATTGCATAGAGATGGTCTTAGCACCATTGATTCACACCCATACACACACTCAGGCCATTTCCACACTAGACTGTTACAAGGCTATTATTCCACCTTCAACATCCTATGGAATCCTGGGGTTTGCAGTTTAGGGAGGAGTAAACTGCAAACCCCAGGATTCCATAGGATGTTGAAAGTGGAATAATAGCACTATGACAGTCCAGCGCGGAAATGGCCTCAGACTCACCTTTGCTTACAATCAGAAAGGGTAAATGGGTATGTTTGCTCCATGATTGTAGTTGAAATGTGGCAATATGCATATTACTATAATCTCAAAACCGGTGTCATCATTATTCAGGATTAATTAATAGAAGACAGTATAAAACATTTGGTCTTATTAGGCAGTGAAGGTGGAGAGTGGAATCATTTGGCACGTGCTGTGTATTTGGGGTTCTCTCAGAGTCTTGTTTCCCAGAGAACTTGGAAAGGAGAAAATTATCTAACCTGTTTCCAAATATTTTTTTGCTACTTCAGCCTGCTAATGACCTAAAATACTTTTGTTGCTGTTCTTGTATGCCTTCAAGTCATTCACATGTGTTTTTCTTGGTGAGATTTGTTCAGAGAGGATTTGTCATTGCTCTCCTCTGAGACTGAGAGAGTGTGATCTTTCCCAAGGTTCATCCTGTGGGTTGCCACATATGAGCACGGATTTCGACCCTGGTCCCTGAAATCTTAGTCCTGCACTCAAACTACTACACTACTAGGTTTATATCTCCTCCAAACTGGCAACATCATAATGGTAAAAAATTAACTGTGGCCTAGTCATGTATTTAGATGCAGTTTTAAATTCATGTATTGTTTGAGTTCTTCTATTCTTGCTTTGTTTTACATGTATAGGAATCCAGCAAAAATCCAGGCTCTACGAGTAACAATCTTCTCTGTCCATAAGCATTTTTAATAGTGTTGCCTCTGCTAGTGGGTTTTCGGGTTGTGTATGGGAACATTATGGGTGCTGAATGCGTGGTTGAAAGATAGGACTTCATGTTTTGAAGGAGAACATTTGGACAGAATGGCTTAGCATAGGGTGGAGTAGGTGGAGTTAGGAAGTACTTTGAGAGGAAATCACTTCACTTCCTAGCTGTAATCTTTTAACTGCAAACTTAGATCTCCTGATTCTGCCTCTGTGCCCCTGTCAATGGCTAAGAATCTCTTCATACTACACAATTATAGCACGTTAATACTCTTTAATTCTCATGGCTGCAATCTGTGAAATCTTGGGATTTGTAGTTTGATGAAACACTAGAGGTTACTTGCAAAGAATTCTAAATACCAGAGGTTCTGACTTCCATCTGTATAGTCTGCTCCTGACACTAAGTGTCTCGAGGGTGTTTTCTCACTGATACAGGCCTTTTTGTTTTCCTTGGAAGTTTCTTCCTGTTGATCTCATAGGATCAATTCTCCTTCTATTCTGTCAGTGAAGTCTTCATGTTCTCTGATGCACTGAAAGACTCAACAAGTAGCTGTAGTGCACTGACCTTCTTTTCCAGGAGAGCTACCAGTTTGCACTTGCTGGAGGTATAGTTGGTGATATTTTCTGACAAGAAGACAAACACTGCACATACACTGCAGCAGACAACTGTGCATCCTTCTTGTTCCATCTCTGCAGTTATTTCTCTTCCTTTCCTCACTATAATATCTATATGGGATGTAACTGCTGCTCTGTTGAAGTTATAGGAGAGTAGATTTTAACTGAACATTAAAAGGAAATTCTTGACAGTCAGAGCAGTTTGGCAATGGTGCCAGTCGCCTAGAGTAGAGCTTTCCAAACTTTTCATGTTGGTGACACACTTTTTTAGACATGCATCATTTCGTGACAAAGTAATTCAGTTTTACTAGCAAACCAGAGGTTAAACTAACCCCTTATAAGAGATACAGACACGTACATAAATTGCAATAACAAAATGTATGGGGACGCAATATATCTCATGAAAACCTTTCATATATTTTTAAAAATATATGATTTCTAAATAATAACATACATTTCCAAGATTGTAGGCAACACACCTACACACTTCAGGTGACACACTAATGTGTCATGGCACATCATTTGGAAAGCCGTGGCCTAGAGAGTTGATAGGGTCTCCTTCTCTCTGTGTCTCCAACAAGAAGCTGGACAGCTACCTGCTGGGCATTCCTTAGCTGGAGATCCTGCACTGAGCAGGGGGTTGAACTCAGTGGCTCATGAGGCCCCTTTCAACTCTTATGATTCATGAAACTACAGATCCCAGGATTCCATGGAATAGAATCATAGTTAAAGTGGTTTTCAAGTGCTATAATTATAAAGTGAGAAGGAAGACCTAAATCATCACTCACTTGCACTCTAGAAAGTCAGGAACCAAAAGGCTCATAAAGTTTCTTACCCTGTTACATTGCTCTACAGCAGGTCCCAAACTGGGGACCCCAGATGTTGTTGAACTACAGTTCCCAAAATCTCTAGCCATTGGCTGCAGATTGTGGGAGTTGTACCCAACCACTTCTGGGGAACCTAAGTTTGGGAATCGCTGCTCTGTAATTTTGCTGCTGCAGAAAGGGCTTATTTTTCATCCTTGCCCAGTCACTTTAGAATTAAGTACACAGTACAGAAACTAAGATAGACTCTTAAGTGTTGCTTTGAAAAAAATAAAAAGCTTTAAAATGATTATAATAAATTTGTATCTTATCTGTGGGTCGTATCAGCCCAGTAAGTCCAATTAGGATGGGAACTCAAATGGGGATTCTCTCGAGGTCAAGACGACCCATTGTGGCTGGGTCCAGATGTTGAAGTCCAGTCCTAATACTTTTGCTATCTTATGTCATTCTGTGAAACTAAGAAGGTATGAGAGTTCCTCCGGTCCTTTGACTTGGTTGTTGTTTCTGGAAGTCAGAGCCATAGCCCGAACCGTATCTTAACCAAACCACTCTGAAGTTGGATCTGAGATGTATCTTCCAGAGGTGCAAGAGCTCCACTCACAGAAGGTGCTTTCCCCAATTGTCAGGGATCTCCACTCCCATTCTCAAAGAATACAGCTCACCTCATTTGGCAGGATGATTGGGTCTGAAGTGTTGCTTTGAAAAATACAGAAGTAGGCAAATCAAGTTCCGTAAGTCCAGTTTTACTTGCCTAAATCTGCATCATGTATGTGCAGCTTACTATGATTCCAGTTCTTCAGCTGTCCGCAGTGCAGCTGCCTAAGATAGACTCTAATAGTCCAGATTACTTGATTTTATCAGGAAAACACTGTGTGTGTTTGTGTGTGTGTGTATATATGCACACATGCATGTGCGCATGTGTGTATGTATGTGTGTGTATGTGTGGAGGCCACATATTGGGGATTTAGGTGCATATTCCTTGGAGTTCTGCCCTGACTTAATGCATCTCTTCTTTCTGCTCCCTAGAGGCATTGTTGTGTAGATGGAGAACTGCGATGAAGTCTGGCCACAGGGCCAGCACTCCCTTGAAATGCCGGGTGGTGTTCGTACTGCCACTGGAAGTGTGGAAGAGTGTGCAGCTCTCTACTCAGATGCTGAAGATGATTCGTCCCTCCTGACAGACAATGGGGTGGGCGCCCGGGCCCCTTTCCACTGCTCTGAGTGTGACAAGAGTTTCCGCTATCGCTCAGACTTGCGTAGACATTTTGCCCGACACACAGAGCTGAAGCCTTTCCAGTGCCCACACTGCGTCAAGAGCTTCAAGCATTCCTTTAACCTGGTGAATCACATCCGGAGCCACACTGGGGAGCGCCCTTACCGCTGCACCATGTGCCCAAAAGGCTTCCGGGACTCTACGGGGCTCCTCCACCACCAAGTGGTGCACACTGGGGAGAAGCCCTACTGCTGCCACGTCTGTGAACTCCGCTTCTCCTCCCGCAGCAGCTTAGGCCGCCATCTCAAGCGACAACACCGCACGTCTCCCGCTGCCGCTGCCCCCCAAACACCTGTACCCCGCTGCCTGGCCTGTGGCAAAGAGCAAAGCCCGCTTGGCCACCTCTGCAGTGCTGGGCGAGGGCGGGCTGCTCCCTTTGGATGCGGGGCCTGTGGGCGGCACTTTCAGTTGGCATCGGAACTGCGCCGCCATTGGCTGGCCCATACTGACATTAAGCCCTTCAAGTGCCCAGAGTGTGAGAGGGACTTTAATGCTGCCTCATTGTTGGAGCGCCACAAACTCACGCATGCGAAAGACAGGCCACCACCATGCCCAGTTTGCTCTGAGAAAGTCCAGCGGAGCGACGGGGTGTCAGAACCAGCAGGCCTTGAAACAGAGCCAAAGGAAGGAGAGCAAGAGGTGGGGAAAGCTCAACAGCACAGCAGAGGCTGCCCGACTTGCCAGCCTCCAGATGCTCGCCCCCCAGAGACTTTGTACCAGTGTGAGTGTGGGACCTTCTTTGCCAATGGCAACACCCTGGCTGCTCATTTGGCTGCCCATGGAGGGGAGCCCTCCTTCACCTGTGGCATCTGTGGGCAACCCTTTGTGAACTTGCAGACCCTGGAAGAGCACCAGCTAAGCCACGCCGTATCCCCTTCGTCAATGCCAGGCCCAGGCAGCGAGTTGGAACGCCACCTTTTGCCCCAGCTGGACCTTCGGACATTCCCGTCTCGGCCTGGCAAGAAACTTTACAAATGTAGTGAGTGTGAGAAATACTTCCGCAGTCCACGGGATCTGGACCGTCACGTTTTGGTGCACACTGGGGAGAAACCCTATCAGTGTACCGAGTGCGGCAAATTTTTCCGTCATGAGTGCTACCTAAAGCGGCACCGGCTGCTCCACAGCGGCGAGCGCCCTTTCAAATGCACCGTCTGCCACAAAGGCTTCATCACCTTGAGCAACCTTTCCCGCCACCTAAAGCTTCACCGTGGCATTGATTAGCGGGGGGAACGCCGATCTCTGCCCAATAACGGCCCCCATCTTACCCAGCACAATTTTCCTCTACCTCCAACTTGCAGTGGCAGCAGAAGTGATTTTGTTAGAAACATCACTCTGGCTGACGTGATAGAACTTTGCTTGTCCTCACCCTTTTTCCTGGTCTGTTACTCTAGGGCAAGGACCTGCCACCCTGAAATGAATTGAGAAAAAAAAGTATTATTATTATTATTATTTACTAATGCTCCACTACTGTTAAATAGAGTATGTTGCACATGCTTGGCAGTTATAAACTCTTGAGGTGGTGGTGAAGGGTGCCTGATGTGGTTTGTTTCAGTCAGAAATTGAGATTTTTGAATTCATGCCTATAATATTGCAAGGCAGAGTGAACCCATTAGCTGGTCAAGGCTGTTGCTTCTGTAGTTACTTGGCCACAGTGCCAGAATGATTTTGCCCCAGATAGTTCTTAGTGGTTCCTAGAGTGGTAAATGGGTCTTCCAGTTATCATGTAGGATATAAGGTTCTCTATTGGCATTGTGAAGTGAAGTGCTGAAGTGGGAGACACATTACTATCCTCTCCAGCACTTCCCAGCCACTGTGGTACAAGAATCTCTAGTCCAGGTATGGGGGAAATTTTGGCCCTCCCATAAAGTTTTGGCCTGCAGCTTCTGTTGGCCCCACCCAGTATGGCCAGTAGTAAGGGTTTGTGGGAGTTGTAGTCCAAAACATCAGGAGGACCAATGTTTCCCCACCTCTACCCCAACAGACAGAGAAAACAAATTTCATGTGATGAGACTGTAGATCTCAGCCTTTGGTCTCCCCAGTATTTTGGACTTTAGCTCTCAGAGACTCTGACTGTGCTGGGTGGGGCTTCTGGGAGTGGAAATCCAAGCCATCTGGAAGACCAGAAGGTGCGAACTTCTCCTTTGGAATTAAGTGGTTCTACTCCTTTGTCTACTCCTTGATTTCTTTACTGCAGGTGAGAGTTACCCCAAATATGCAAAATTTCTGCCTTGTCTTTCCAAACTGAAAGGCATGTTGCCATCACAGACAGCAACTGGTATAATGGCTGAGGTTGCTGCTCTCCAAAACATTTCCTGCTCTCCAGAACATCCCGTCTATGGGATGGGGAGGGTGGACTTAAAGGCTGAAGAAATCTCAGTAGCCTCACACAACTACTCTTCCCAAGACTTCTTTGAGGCAAGCTGGATGCCTAAACCCCTTCACAATCCACCTAAGCTTGTAGGATAGCTGTACCAATTATTTATAGGGAGCCTCAGAAAAGTCTGAAACTGATTTAGAGAAGCTGCTTTAGAGTCCATTATACACAGTCCTCCTATTTATTTAAAGAAAACAAGAAGAACAAGAAAAAGGAAAAATGCAAGAATCATGTTCTCCAAAAAAAACAAACCAACCAGTAAACAAAAATGAAATCACAAGATTGTGAAAACTCACAAAATGAACTACTGGTACATAAGTTGACGCGTTTCTTGCTGCCTTCTAGTTTCTTAGCTTTAGTTCAAAGGCTGTTACTTTGTTTCAAGAGATTTCTTTACAATCATAAGTCACAGGAATTTAATTTTTGAAGAAGCTGCAATTAGTTAGTTTGGTTCATCCCTGGTGGAGCAAAACTACCTGGACGACAATGTGCTGCCTACAGATTTTATAGCAATCAGATTGACTGTAGGTGCCTAATGTTAAACGAAGCCTTGCATGTTTGCATAATTTTAAACTCTAGGTTTTCTAGCATTGTTAAACCATACACTCTTTTCATATAGCAGGAGATGCAGTGATCCTGCTGCTTGTTTTACTTCTGTTTATTTTCTTTTGTCCTCATACTGTTTCCCCTGGTTTTAACTTGCCAAGCAGAAAGATGGTTTCTGAAAACTGGTAGAAGGCTGAAGGGATCAATTTGCTTGGGTATTCAGCTTTAGCCCTTCAAAACATTTTATATTTAGTGCAAATTAACATGAAATCAGATATTGCATTGAGTACATAATACTTAATGTGTGCTGGCTATAAGACAAATGGAAGTACCTTTACTTCCACAGGTGCCTTTATTAAGTCAACCAAAAAAAGTGCAAAGATCTCTATGTAAGCTTTTGAGACCACAAGTCTCTCTGGCAGGTGATGATATTTGAGCAAATTGCTGATCTGGAGTGTTTGAAATGATATTGAAGACCTGGATAAATTTCTCCTTCATACTGAGCTGCACGGGGGCTGGAGGCAAGGAATGTTCTTGGGCTGAACTTGGCTTATGTGTCCATGTTTCAAAGAGGTATTCAGAAATTCCAAGTGCATGCAGGACATTGTATTTCAGGAATAAATTTGGTTCCCTTCAGAGCCCAGAGTATACATTTGACTAATTCTTGTAGTCAAAGAAACTAATTTGACTAATTCTTGTAGTCAAATAAACTATCAGAGAGCAAACAGGAAAAAAAGAAAGCCTTATTTTATACCCTGAAAAATTAAGATGCAGAATAGGTGTTACCAGTTTACGAAATTTACACACTGGTCAAAGCTCTGTAGCCCCTTGGCTGTGTTCACCTTGGTCTGCTTGTAACCATCTTGTAGTCTGCTGCCTTGGACAGATTGGTTGCTACATGCTCTGTTACTTGATTTAGATTCCAGTATAGAGATCTGCCCTATGGAGTTATTTACTGACAAATAGTTGAGTGTTACTCTCCTTTATTTTCTTTGTTTTTTTTCTTTAAGCCCTTGGTAGGTCCTTGAAAATAATCTAATAAAAGTATGTTCCTGATCAAATTCCAGTTTCTTATCTTCTGAGCATTTTTCTGAGAGCATGTACAGATATGTACACCTGTGTCAGAAAGAGCAAGGTTGTCTTAATGTACAGATAAGATAGCCATATGTAAGATGGTAAGGTGATCTTCACAGAAGACAGTTGTGGATTTCAAGGCATCCTCTACTTCAGGACTGGTTAAGCTGGGAGGTTCAGGACCAATTTCCACTGGGACCCATGGCAGGTTACACTACCCTCAAAAATAAAACCAGAAATAGAAGGAAGTCCACTTTGAATGTTGTAAAAATCACTTTGAGAGGAAACAAGGTGTGTGTTGGCTCTGTGTATTGTTTAAAAGGGGAGTTGCTGCTCCTTTGCTGTTTTTTGTGGGGGGGGGATTGGTGAAGGGAAGGTGCAGGCTCTGGAAAAATGGTAGTAGATGAATTCAGCATAGAAGACACATGTAGCCTATTTCTCCGCTGTTTCAAGTGTGGTCCAATTCAAGTCTGGTTCAAAGACAGAAGATTATAATATGAAAAGTCTTATTATGTGCCTTCAAGTCAGTGCCAATTTATGGAAACTACATTGTAGGCTGTTTGTGGCAGGATTTATTGAGATGTTTGCCATTGCTTTCCTCTTAGGCAGAGTGTGATTTTCCTTTCTCTAGTGAGTTGTGGATGCGGCTGAGGTCACGCAGTGCATTTCTGTGGCTGATCAGAGATTTGAACCCTAGCCCAACATTCAAAACACTATACTAAGCTGGCTCTAGAGGAGAGCTGAGGAATTGTCCAGGTTTACAATTGTCCATTTGGACAGCAGACTGATACAAGTTGCTTTGCTACATCTTTTCCGCTACAGTAGGATGTTATATGTCCATTGAAATTACAGTAATTATATCTAAATGTGCATGTACAGTATAGCTAGATTAGAAGCATACACTATGTTTATGCAAATCTTTGTCTCTTTTTTGTGATGTGTTGTGGCCTTTCCAGCTACAAGTTTCCCAGGCACAGGACTCCAGGGTCAAGGTCTGAGTGCCACTTTTTTGCTTTCAATTCATCTTGCAAACCTCTGGATAAAAAGTGTCCTTTGGGGAAACGATCTGCATCTGGGATGTTTGTACTCATAGAAGAAGCACGTCAACTCTGGGTTGGTTGCAGTTGTGCTTCCTGTGTGGACAGGCACAAAGAGTGCAAGGAAGAGGATGAGAAGGAAGAGAGCAGGCAATATACCTTGTACTCTTGCCTTGCAGTTGAGAGGGGTCAACATCAGACGAAAAGTTTGGTGCACACATGGGAAACACATGTTCTCCAACAGTCCTGATTTGGCAAGGACAGTCCAGATGTCTCACTTTTCAGCTGCTTTTAAAATGTCCTAACTTATCTTTTTTCCTCCCACTTTCCCCTCTTGTCATTGGCTTACCAAAATCGCTGCAAACTGAGTAGAAAGTGCACAAGCAGTTGGCCTTGGGTTCCTCTCCCTGCCTGTAAAAGCTTAGCTGTCTGGGGCAATAATTCAAATATCATCTGATAATTCAGTTAACTCAGCGGGAGTGGGGGTGGGTGGGCAGAGTCTTGCATTTCCCAGGAGGCTCAGGCAAAAACACTGCAGCAGCCTCTCCTAACTTGGGTATTCTTCTCATTAATAACTTTGGTCATCATGACTATACTCCGATATTGCTTGGCCACATGTGTCCCAGTTTTCCTCCGGGAAATGTTGCCGGTTATGGAAATATGTGCGTGTGTCCAGTTGTCTTCACTGCTACCCACGTTGGTGCCCACCTCTCCCATGATGGGAGGAAAGTGGCCATCTTTCTCCGTGGGTTTTCCCAAGGATAACATCTCTTGCGCCTCTGGTTGCTCTCACCACTCAGCAGAGAGGACACCTATGCAAGATGCACTTCCAGATGACTTCCAGATGCTCCAGAATTTCAACCCACCCTTCCAGATTGAGGCTGAGCTGAGAGGTGGAAAGATCAAACAACCCCTAAATTCTCTTGAATATCTCAGCAATTTTCCCAAGTAGGGGAAATTGCATGGGGAGAGGAAAGCTGATTCAATCCCTTTCCTGTCAAAAAAAAAAAGGGGGGGGCTAATTTCAGCTACTTCTCCAAAGCTATTCAGTCCCACTCTTCTGTGTAGTTACTTTTCAGACTACAAATCCCAGAATCCCTCTGCCAAGAGAACCCAGGACTTTTGGTCTGTACTGTGCCTTACCACCTCCACAGCCCACCTTTCCTCCTGTTTGACACCAGTGGTGTAAAATCTGTAGTCCTCCAGATGGTGGTTGGACTAATATAAATCCTGCACCTCCAAGCAGTTTTCTCTTGAGCCAGCTAAATGAAAAAAAAAAGTGGATAGGAAGGAGACTAACTTTGTCAGCATGACAGGGGTTAGCACAGTATTATGCTCTCTGGGGATGAGATCCCATGATTGTGTTGGTAACATTTCTGTAGGCAGTCCAGGTTGAGGAGGAGGGTCTGCAGTCAGATGAGGAACAGCTTGCATTAGGGGGTGCTGGATACCTCCTTATGCAAGTGTGTAACCAATGTAACCCTGAGTAGTTCCAAGAAAGATTCCAGCCCAGATTCAAAACAGCACTGTACTGTAGTCATCATTTTCCTGTGCTGGGGGTCAGTTCTGTAGTAGACCAACAGGAAACAAAAATTAAATCTGAATATATTCAGAGTGCAGTGTTCTAGAGGAGTTGCCAGAACCCTTTATGAAGTCCAGTACATTTTCAGACCAGAGTGTATTTAGCATTACAGAATCAAATAGTGGGAAGGGGCCTCATGGGTCCTCAAGCCAAGCTCCCTGCTCAGTGCAAGATCTCCAACTAGAGCATCTCCAGCAAGTAGCAGTTTAGCCTCTATTTTGAAGACACCCACAAAAGCAGACCCAAATGTTTCTCTAGGCAATTGTCAAGACGCTCTTATTGTCAAGAAGTTCTTTCTAATGTTCTGTCAAAATCTACCCTCCTGTAACTTAAAACGATTAGACCTTGTTCTACCCTCTGGGGAAGCAGAGAACAGGCCTGCTCTCTCTTCTTTGTGGCAGCCTTTGAGGTATTTATAGAGGGCAATAATGTCACCCCTCAATCTTCTCTTCACCAAACTGAACATGCCCATGTTCCTTCAACCTTTCCTCACATATTTTGTTCTGCATACTTCCTATCCTTGTTGCTCTTTTCTGAACCTGCTCCAACTTGCCTATGTCCTCCTAAAAACGAGTTACCCAGAACTGAAAATAGCACTTCAGCTGAGGCCTGACCAATGCAGAATAGTAGGATTATTACTTCCCCTGATTTGGAAACTATGCTTCTATTAATGTAGGCTAAAACAGCATTTGCTTTCTTCGCTGCAGCATGACACTGCTGGCTCATGTTCAATTTATGATCAACAATAATCCCAAGGTGCTTTTTGCGTGTCGTACTGCTGAGCCATGTATCCATGGCAGTTCTCAAACCCTTATAAGGAAAAAATAGGATGCCATTTAAGATTAGAAACCCAAAGTTTAAGATGTTGCTGGATTGCTCTTTAGACTTTGTCATGGAATTTCTTCCTCTCCAAGTTCTGTGCACTCTTCCTCAAATTTTTCAGCTCCCCTCTCCCCAGCTGACATTATGATGGGAGACCAGCATTACAGTGAAAGTGTAGGATGATGTGGGGGCAATTTGTTACTGTTGGCCATCTGTCAGGGTTGAGGAACATGTGGCCTTTCAGAAGCTGTTCACTGCACTTCCTATCATCCATCCCTGTTGGCTATGCTGTCTGAGGTTGATAGAGATTGCAATCAAACAATATGAGTGGGAGCACAAGTTGCCCTGCCTCTGTTTTAGGAAAGTAAATTCATATATGGTGGTGGTGTACCTTCAAGTTATTTCTGACTTACAGCAACCCTAAGGCAAACTTATTATGAGCTTTTATGGCTAAATTTATTCAGAAGAGGTTTGCCTTCCTCTAATGCTGAAAGAGTATGACTTACCCAAGATCACCCAGCGTGTTTCCGTGGCTGAGTGGAGATTTGAGCCCCGATCCCACCGAGTCCTAGTCAACCACTCAGACTACTATACCACTATGGCTCAAATACTTAATACTTACACTTAAAATGTGTGGTTGTTCAGCGTACTTTATATACACTATTTTACCTAATTACTTAGAATTGTAGAATGTAGAGTTGGAAGAGACCACATGGGCCTTGAATCCAACCCTCTGCCATGCAGGAATACAACATCTAAGCATTCCCAAGAAATGGGCATCCAGCATCTGTTTAAAAACCTCCAAGGAAGGAGACTCCATCACACTCTGAGGCAGTGCATCCCACAATTGAACTGCTCTTAACATCAGGAAGCTCTTTCTAATGTTTAGATGGAAGCTCTATTCCTGAAGTTTGAAGCCATTGCTTTGTGTCTTAGTCTCTGGATTAGCAGAAAACAGGCTTGCTCCATTCTCCATACAATATTCCTTCCAATATTTAAACATAGCTATTATGTTGCCTCTTAACCTTCTCTTCTCCAGGCTAAACACACCTACCTCCCTAAGCCTCACCTCATAGGGCATGTTTTCCAGGACATCTACCATTTTGGTTGCCCTCCTCTGGACATGTTCCAACTTGTCAATATCCTTCCTGAACTGTGATGTCCAGAACTGGACACAGTACTCCAGGGGGAGTCTGACCAAAGTTTCTAGAATAGAGTGGCACCATAGCTTCCCTTGACCTAGACACTGAACTCCTATTGATGCAGCCTTTTGAAGACTGGATTTTATTAAGTTGCCAATGACACAAAGCAAGGGTGCAGTTTTCCTAGAGAGAACTGTTTTGCCCTAAACAGCCTGGGTGTGCACCGTCTGAAAGACTGCAACTCCACATATGAGCCTGTCAAAATTTAGAGAGCTTCAAGAGGAAGGCTTTCTCACAGCGCCATGATCTTAACAGGTCCACGGGGCAGACGTGAGAAATGGCCTTCTCAGTGGCTGCTCCCCGACTGTTGAACTCCCTCCCACAGGTGCCTAGGCTGGGTCCCTCCCTGCTCTCCTTCCACTGGAAGGGAGAATCCTTATTTAGGCAGGCTTTTGGCCCTGGTTGATGAGGAAAGGAGGGTGCTTAATTTATCCTTCATTTAAATAAATGAATGAATGGGCGAGTACAATGGAGAGAGAGAGAAAGGTAGAACCAAGCTTACAACTAAGACTGGGGTAGAATACTTTAGTAAATACTCTGGGCTGGGAATTTAGAGATAAAAACAATCATACCCAAGGCCTTGGGACAGGTTGGGTTTTAAAAAAAAAAACACCTGTCTTACCATTGTCCTATGCAGGGATTTTTCATGGAGTCAACAGAACCACCAGATCCACCTGTGGCAGAGTTTCTGCTTGTGTGGAAGACATCCATCTTGATTCTTTTCACCAACATCCTTCCTATTTATGCTTAGCCTTATTGACAGGCCTTCTTTTCCAAAGCAGCTGTGAGGGGTCACTTTTGCCTAGTGAGGAGCAAAACCTTCCATGTTTGTGACAAGGAGTTTAGATTCCCTTATGACATGACATGGAACTCTGTTTCCCACAGTGGGCAAAAATCCTTCCAGAGTTCTCCTTGCCCTAGGTCCTTTAGCCACTTGGCACATAGGACAAGCTGCAGGCACTGTTGGCACCAATTCCCACTTTAAAGGGAAATCCTGCAGAAACCTGCTGCTCCATCTGCACTGGCTACCATCATCACGTTTTGCAGGCATTTAAATGTGTAACAACTCTACCACTATAAGAGCTTGGAAATTTTAATTTTTGGACTAATTTTTGACTTCCCGAATCTCCTAGGAATTGTGGTTCAAAAAGTAACTTTTTCCAGATCTTGCTTCTTCTCAATAAGGACTGACCATCATTACTGTAGACTGAATTTTCCTTTCAGGAACATTTTCATGTGCTTCATCTGTCCCCATTTGGCAGGTTTAGCCTCGGTTAATGCTGTGCCATTTTCTCAGCTCCTTTTAAAATGTCCTAGTTTCTCTTTCCTCTTTCCACCTTTCCTTTTCATCCTGGCTTCCTTCAACAGCTGCTGAATTCAAAACACAAAAGTAATATTCAATTAACATAGCAGCAGAAAAGAGAAGGGAGAGGAGGGGCTAAACTCTTGTAAGCTCAGGCTTTCATAAGTCTAGTACATAAGTTTCCATTTTGTTTCTGTTTAAAATAATAGTTTTGTGTCTTCTTCCTTGTTAATGATTTCTGCCACCTTGTTGCCTGGCCGTAGCATTTTGATTTCACATAAGGCCCCTCCTGTTCCCCTTCTCTGGTGATTTAATGTGCTTCTCCAGCTCCCCTGTACAAGTAAATTGATCCAATAAGTGGGCAAATTGTCCAGTTCTACAGAGTTTGGATCCTGGTTCTCCGGATTCCTTGGGAACAAGGAGAGGAAACTAGACACTTTCAAGAATCGTTAGCACTGCATTCCTTCACTCCCTTACATACAGTTCTACATTTGTAAGCTTGTATTCCTCCCCAGTTAGACCCTTGAGTTTTAAAGCTCCAGGAATTTTCATTGTAAACTGTTTTTTTTAAATACAAAACAAAAACAAAACTCCTAATCCTCATTAGCGTAATGCCTTTATTAGTCCAAAGAATAAGGTCACCAGAAATGTGCAGGCGTTGGAGATCTCCAAATCTCTTAATCAGGCAATTTCTTAAAAAGTAAGCTGCTCGGCACAATTAGAATTTTCTGCTCAGCAACCACACATAGCCTTTCCAGAATTCAGAGACCTAGCTGTGTTAATCTGGGTTTTTTTAGGCAAGCCATTTAAGCCAGTGTGACCTCTGATTGGGCAGCGCTCAGCGAGCTCTGATTCGTCCGCTGTTCCATCTCCTTTTGACCGATTGGTGGGAGCGCACCGACGTTCTCCCCTGAAGGGAGGCGGAGCTCTGGCAGTCTCGTGCCATGGGTTACACTCCGGTCGGGCTCCAGACTATATAAACTTCGGCTGAGGCAGGCTTCGCCTTCATTCTCCGGTGTTCTAGCGTTAGTAGTTTGTGTTTTGCTTCGCTGCAGCCATGTCTGGACGCGGCAAGGGAGGAAAGGGTTTGGGCAAAGGAGGCGCCAAGAGGCATCGGAAGGTACTTCGTGACAACATCCAGGGAATCACCAAGCCCGCCATCCGCCGCCTGGCCCGCCGCGGGGGAGTGAAGCGCATTTCTGGGCTTATCTACGAGGAGACCCGAGGCGTGTTGAAGGTTTTCCTGGAGAACGTTATTCGTGATGCCGTTACTTACACCGAGCACGCCAAAAGGAAGACGGTGACCGCCATGGATGTCGTTTATGCTTTGAAACGCCAGGGCCGTACTCTGTACGGTTTTGGCGGTTAAAAATAGTGCTTTTTTCGGCTAGTGTAATTAAAAAAAAAACCACCCAAAGGCCCTTTTCAGGGCCACCCACTTTTTCATGAAAAGAGCTGTTTTCTGTAGTAATGTTGTAACGTTGATTAGAAACAATGTACCATGAATTAGCTTTTTGCTAGTTTTCCTTGCCAGCTTTTTTTTTTTTGAGTCGGGGAAAAAATCGGTTTTGTTAATATTAAGCCGCTTCAAAAAATACGGAGACTTAATAGGTTTTCTTGCTGGTGGGTTATACCTGCCCCACCCTTAGAGGCATTTGAGAATTCACTTACAGGGGTCGCCATTTTTCAGATCCGTTCTCAAAGATATTTGATGGCTCTGGTTCGTCCGGGAAGAAAAGCACGTACCTTTCACCCTTTCTGTAGGTATTTGTTTCCCCTCTGGTGTTTGTATTCCACTTTATTCATGATAATAAGACAAACAGAGGGTGCCAGGTTCGGTTCCTTCCCGCCATGGCCGTCAGAGAACAAAGAAAGCCAGCCAGGAGGAGGTGGGGGTTCTAGTTACGCGCCACAAAGACGGGAAAGCGCGGCAAATTCAAAAAAAGAACCATTAAAACAGGGTAAAAAGGAAAGGGAGGAGCAAAAAAATGACGCGGCACCTCTAAGGCTAATGGGTTTTTTATTTTTGCATGTGCTTTCGTGGATATAAGCTTACTTTTCCCGGATGCAGTACCGAATGGTATTAAGGCCTCAGGTATAAAGCAGATTTATACAAGTTGTGGGGTAGAATGCAATAGGATCCAGAAGGCTATAAATGCCATGCCCGGAATTTTCAAAGGGCTATGCGAGAGGATGCAGGTCTTCACATCTTTACGACAGTCAGTGAGTACTGATGTGTAAAAGCAGTCAGCCCGCTTACCAGACGCCGGTGCCAAGACTCCGCGAGGAGATTCCTTCTGTTATACTTGCAGTAGCGAGGACCCTCGCGTTGCTCCGCCGCGTGCCACGAGGCCGTTGTCTTTCCCGTAGGCTTGCGAAACAGGGTTCCTTGCACGGAGCGTGAACTGCCGCAAGGTGGCAGCAGACAGCAAACGATGCGGAAGAGAGCGCGGTCCCTTTAAAACAGCGCGTATCTCTGTGAGCAGGGAGCGATTATAACACGAAGAAAACAAGGGGTCCCTTAATATTGTTTTGGTCAAAAGAGGCTTCGTATAAAATATGCCCGCTTACTATTGGTTATAGGTTCTGTGGTTGTTTGGAGTAAAGCCGTCCATCGGACAGAGTTGGCAAAATTACTTTGGGGGACTACAACTTGCAGTGGCTATGGGAGCTAAAACAATTCGAGGGTGGGGGATTAGTCCAAAATGATGTGTATAAAAATGCAGCAGAGGTTATACTGTACATCAGTTGCATCTGGGGTTCATCTAGCATTGTCTATACTGGGATAGGCAACTGTAGCCCCTTAGGATATTTTTGGTCGTTGTTATTTGCCATTAAGTCAGGTTTGACTCATGGTGATCTTATGAAGGCAAAACCTCCACGAACCCCAGTACCAGCCTGCTCAGGTCTTGCAAGTTCACTGCCTTGCTGGAGTCCACTAGCTGCAGTGTGGTCCTCTTATTTTCCTATTGCTTTCCACCATATCAGGCATTATCTTCTTTCCCAGTGAGCCATGTATATCAAGTCAGCATGGTATGGTGGTTTGAGTACTAGACTAGGATTCTGGGAGACCAGCTTTCAAACCCCCGCTCAGCCACAGAAATAGGCTGGGTAGCTTTCGCCAAGCCTCACTCCCTCAGAAGAAGACAATGGGAAATCTCTGAAGAAAGCTTGCCAGGAAAGCCCATCATAGGGCTGCCATAAATCAAAACAACTTGAAGTCATGTCTTGATATCCCCAAAATATGATTTCCTCAGTTTGGTCATTTTGGCTTCTAGGGAGAATTCAGGATTGATAATGCACTCGGGGCCATTTATTTGTCTTTATGGCCATCCATGCTACTGTGGAACTCTTCTCCAGCACCACATTTCTAATGAGTTGATCTTCCCATCAGCTTTCTTCACTGTCCAGCTTTTATAACCACACACAGAATTTGGAGATACTGTGGCATGGGACAGTCCCCCATAATTATTCACTATTGGTTATGCTGGTACTCATTCTTGTCCTGGCTGGAAATGGGTCTCCAAGGTTTCAGAGAGCGGTCTTTGCCAGTCTTCCGTGGCAATGCCTGTTTTCACTGACTTTGGAGCTCTGTACAGTTCCAGTTCTATTTGCCAAGGCAGTAAATTTGTTGTTGCCGTGTGCCTTCAAGTTGCTTCTGACTTATGGTGACCCTTAGGTAAACCTACCACAGGATTTTCTTGTGCCTTTGCTGTCCTCTGAGGCTGAGAGAGTGTGACTTGTCCAAGGTCATCCACTTGGTTTCCGTGGTTGATCAGGAATTCAAACACTGGTTCCCTGCAGTCTTAGCCCATTCAAACCCAGGTCTCCAGCGTTATATTTCAATGCTCAGACCATTTTTGACTATACATATACTTGCTTTTCATTTTAAATTATGCACGACGCTATGCATTAGGAACACGCTATTATTTTTAGAAAATAACCTAAATCCTTTTGTCTTGACTAGAGTAGATCCATTGAATTTGTTGGATTTATTCATGTGCTGGTTTACCATTTATCAATTTATTCAGTGCCTATACTCCAGTTGGGACTAATCAACATGACTCCAGCCCCTGATCACACAATAGCTTTAAAAATGTTCTACTTGTGTAAGTTAACTTGTAACTTTGCACTGTGCCTGTGTTCCTTTTCTGCCTGGGTTATAGTCTGTGAAGAGCATGTTCCATTTGTATTTGGTTTATGAAACTCTTCAGAGTCAAACCAAGGCTGAAAGGCAACTGGGTGCTTCATTTTATACTAACAACTCTGAGTAGACAAGTATAGCTCTCATTATATCTGTATTGAGCAACTTGGGGCTCTCCAGATGTTGGACAACTCTCATTTCCCACTATGGTCTGGGCTGACTAGGGATGATAGGATTTGCAGTGCTACAAAATCTGGAGGACCACAAATTACTGGTGTTCTTTCAACAGTAGCTAATATTCCTCTTGCTGTGCTGCAGAAATACTTATTAGCAGCTGTAACATAAAATGGAACAAAATATATATTCTCCAAATAAAAATCTTAAGTTTAGATTTCTCCCCCTGCCTGGTATCATGTGTATTTCACAAAAATGTCCTACATTAATGGCCTTTTTTGTTGTTGTTGTTTTATCTGGAGGACAAAAAGGACTTCCTTCACACCAAATTAATTGGATGGAATTTTACAGATCAGTGGGAAAGAAACCCTGAATTGAGCATGTGAGAACAGCCACAACTGGCAGTTGGATGCCTTGTATTCTGATTTATCATCATGTCTGCCCTTTAGTTGTTGTTAAGTACCATCAAATCGACTTCAAGTTATAGTGACCCTGTGAAAAAGTACTCTCCAAGTCACCCTGTTCTTAACAGCCCTGCTCCAATCTTGCAGACGCAAGGAGGTGGCTTCCTTGGTCTTCCTTTTTCCTTGTGCCTTCTACCTTGCCAAGCATCACTGTCTTTTCTGGAATCATATCTTCTTATGATACGTCCAAAGTATGACAGTCTCAGTTTAGTCAGCTTAGTTTAGCTTAGGGATCCATAGAACTCTTCTCTAGTGGCACATTTCAAATGAGTTGATTTTCTTCCTACCAGCTGTCTTCACTGTCCAGCTTTCACAACTGTACACAGAAACTGGCAATACAATGGCATGGGCAACCCTAACTTTAGTATTCAGTAATATACCTTCACACTTCAAGATCTTGTCTGGTTTCTTCATTGTTGCCCTTCCAAGTCCTCGTCTTGGAAGGCAGATAACAAACAGGTGCACTTAAGAGAGGACTGGTATATATGTGTGTATGTATATAAACATGTATACACACACTATATATGTCTATTAACAGTCTTGTACAATTTAAATCAAATCTCTGTAGTTTTGCAGAAGATGACAATGAAGTTTTTGCACTTGTTTTAAATAGGTTAGTCTGCAGTTCTTACACTTACCTCTGACTAAGCCACACTGAACTGAGTGGGACTTATTCGTGAAGTTAATCTAACTCTGAATGGCACTGGTGGAGTATTGTGTAACTGTGGTGTGAGGCAGGTTATTATGTGCATAATGCTGCTCATAGAATATTCAAATTTTAGTGGGTTCTTTTTTTATCTTCCAAACAATGTAGTGATAGTGAATGGATAAGATATTGCTGCTTTATTGTATTTTATTAAAAATGTCCTAGAGAGGTATGTAAATATAATTAAAGATACAAATTAGGTTTTGTCCTGCCATTTCAGGTTATCTATATGTTAATATATGGCAGTGTGGGCGTTTCCTTGAAATCGTATCCCTTTGTGAAGCATTTACCCACTATGAGATATTTCATGTACCTTCTACTGCGACTACAGTTTCTGAATCTCAAATTATATGTCAGTGATTAAGCTTTGTGATACCAATGAAACAAAAACCTTTGTAGACATAAAGAGAAAATGTCACAAGGAGAGAGGAAAATATTAAAAGATAGTTTTTCCCAACTTCAAGTCAGACTATAAAGCCCGATACGAAGATCAGTGTGATAACGGTGTAGAACTAAAGAGCCACGGATATTTGATGAACGGGAATAATAACTTTAATCTCCACTGTCCAGCTAAACAGAGCGGCAAGGTAATTATTCTTCGAAAGGAAACTACAGACCCCCCAACGCGCAGGAAGGAACGAGCGTGTTACTTGCGTCGCTTCCGGGGGCTTTTCCGACCCTCCCCCGCCCCGGGGCCCTCGCCCTCCGCCGCCGGAGCCCCCCGCTTTGCCCCGCAGCCCTGGCCCAGCCCCGCAGCCCCGAGACGAGCCCGCGATCGGGCGGAGAAGGCCCCTGAGTTCCGGGGCGAAGAGGCGCCGCGCCACCCGCCGGGCCGCGGGCCGCGGGCGATGCCGGGGCGGCGGCCGGGGCCCGGGGCGGGGCCCCGCGAGAAACGCGGGGCCGGGGCACGGGAGCCGCCTCCGGCTGGGGCCAAGCGGCTCCGGAGCGCACCAATCAGGGCGCGGCCCCGCCCTACAAAGAGCAGGCGGCGGCGGCGGCGGCGGCGGCGGCGCGGGCCCGCGGGGGAGGCTGCGCTCTCCGGAGGCTGCTGGCGCGCTCCCCCGGGCTCCTCCCCGCCGGCGGCGGCGGCCCCCGCGGCCAAGGCGCCCGCCAAGAAGGCCAGGAGGGCGGCGGGGGCGGCGGCGGCTCCAGGCCCCGCAAGGCCTCGGGCCCCAGCGTGGCGGAGCTGCTGGCCAGGGCGGGGGCGGCGTCCAAGGAGCGCGGCGGGGTGTCGCTGGCCGCCCTGAAGAAGGCGCTGGCGGCCGCCGGCTGCGACGTCGAGAAGAACAACGGCCGCGTCAAGCTGGGCCTCAAGAGCCCGGTGAGCGAAGGCGCGCTGGTGGGGCGCCTCGGGCTCCGTCAGGCTCGGCCGGCGGCAGCCGGAGGGCCGGGCCGGCGCGGCGGGGGCGGCGGGGGCGGCGGGGGCGGCGGGCGAGAGGAAGGCGGGCGCGGCGGCCAAGCGCAAGAGGGCGGCGGGCGCCAGGGAGCCCAGCAGGGCCGCGGGCGGAGCGGCCGCCAAGAAGAGCCCGAAGAAGGCGGCCGCGGCCGGAGCCAAGAAGCCGTCGGGGGCCAAGAGCCCGGCCAAAGCCAAGGCGGCGAAGGCCAAGGCGGCCAAGCCCAAGGCCAAAGTGGCCAAGCCCAAGAAGGCGGCGCCCAAGAAGAAGTGAGCCGGAGGCTGCTTCCGAGGAGACCCCGAACCCTTTCTCATCCCAAAGGCTCTTTTAAGAGCCACCCCACAAGGTCAACGAAAAAGAGCTCACACTTTGTGTTCCACTCCTTATCTTTTTTGGCTGCCAGGCTCTGGTGGCGATGGGTTCAGCAGTTCTCAAAACGGTACTTTTCCAATGAGATAAGGCTGTAATCTGTGGAAAACCCTAAACAAAAGTAAAAGCCACTCAAATCGCTGGGATTTTTAAGTAACCCTGTAAAAAAGTTAAAATCCTCGTTAAGACTTGTAGATCGAGTTTTAACGCTGACGAGCCCTCGGACACAACTAATAAATTTCAGTGCCGATAGGGGTGGGTTTCTTTTTTTAATCAGGGAAGGAGAGCCCGCCAGTGTAAGAAAAGTAGATGGAATTTCAATTAACTTCAGATGCACTTAGTATGTCTTGGAATGGAAAATGCAGGGCAAAACCACAGTTGGCAAGAGGCAGCGTAGTGTTGAAGCAGGACGCTGGAATCCTCCCTTCGAATCGACATTCGACCACAGAAACTTCTTGTGTGACCGTGGGCAAGTCCCGCTCTCAGCCTCGGAGGAAGGCAATGGCAAACCCCCTCCAACAAATCTTGCGGAGCAAAACTCGCCCCATGGTGGTTGTTGCGTGCCTTCGAGTCGTTTTGGACTTACGGCCATCCTACCTTGGGGTTTTCTTGGCAAGATTTGTTCAGAGGGGGATTTCTCTGCCCGTCTCTGAGGTTGTGACAGTGGGACTTGTTCAAGGCCACGCAGGGGGTTTCCGTGGCTTAGCTGGGATTCAAACCCTGGGTCTTCGGACTCCTAGCTCAACGTTCAGACCACTAACCCATGTTAGCCTTCTCATGTCAGGGCAGGATCGGCGGTAAGCCGGAAACGACTTGAAGGCATGGAGCTGGCAATCCAGTGTGTAATTATCCTACCTTCTCTGTTGCTCCTTACCTCAGGCAGCTAAGTATCCCAATTCCTCCCCTAGACCTTTTCATATCTCTTTAGATCCTCTTTGCGTGCCTTAAAGTCATTTCTGACTTCCGACGACCCTAAGATCAGCTTATCCCGAAGTTTTCTTGGCAAGATTTGTTCAGAGGGGATTTGCCATGGGCTTCCTCTGAGACTCAGAGTGGGACTGGCCCAGGATTTTATGCATTGGGCGCCCTATATCTGCAGTGAAATTGCAATTATCTTACAAAGGATAATAATGGGCGCTTAAATTTCTCCCCTTTAAAAAGTAAAACGGGGAAATTGCTGGACATAATAATGGCAGCGAAAACGACTCTTTTTAAACTGAAAAGTTGGTGGCTCTTAAAAGAGCCTTTGGGTCGTTTGGAGGCAGGGAAATTCCGGTTTTTAAGCCCTCTCTCCGCGGATGCGACGCGCCAGCTGGATGTCTTTGGGCATGATGGTGACCCGCTTGGCGTGAATGGCGCACAGGTTGGTGTCCTCGAAGAGGCCCACCAAGTAAGCCTCGCTGGCCTCCTGCAGGGCCATCACGGCCGAGCTCTGGAAGCGCAGGTCGGTCTTAAAGTCCTGGGCGATCTCCCGCACCAAGCGCTGGAAAGGCAGCTTGCGGATCAGCAGCTCGGTGGACTTCTGGTAGCGCCGGATCTCCCGCAGGGCGACGGTGCCAGGGCGGTACCGGTGGGGCTTTTTCACCCCGCCGGTGGCCGGGGCGCTCTTGCGGGCCGCCTTGGTCGCCAGCTGCTTCCGCGGCGCTTTCCCGCCGGTGGACTTGCGCGCGGTCTGCTTCGTCCTGGCCATTTCCCGAGCTAATCGAAGCCCCCTCGCAAGCCTCCTCTCCGCGGTCTGTCGCAGCAATGAAGGTCTCTGTCGAGACTGCCTGTATTTATAGCCGCTTCCCGCGCCCTATTGGCTAAGCGCCGCAAGTCGGCCGCTGACAATTTTCGAATTTCCCGCTCTCTGCCATGATTGGATCAGGGACGCCAACGCTTTCCGACTGGTGCCTGCTCCCCCTCCCACGCCCAGCCTTTGTCCTCCGGGTTGAGGGAACGCAGTAGCTTTAGTGGTCCCACCCAGCCCAGCCCCTTTTCCTCCTTCCCTTCCTACATTTGTTACTTTCCTTCCCTAGCAAAAAATATTACGGATCCAACAGGAATCCTGAGAGATGATTCACAAACGCAAGTTAAAGGACTCAAGAAGCATGCTAGAAGTATTCAAAGACATAGCAGTGTTAATCTGTAGCAGCCTGGTCCTGCTATCTTGTAGCATCTTTGAGACGGAGTGGAAGAAGTTTGCAGCATTACCTTTGCAGGAAGGGAGCACTGTGAACCCGGACAATAGTGCAAATCAACCCAGCCACGTGCTGAACCAAGCAAAAGAGGATGTTCAGGCAGGGGGTTTAGCTTGCTCCACCAGATCCACACATATGATATATTTCTGTAGTGATCCCCTGCCCCCGCCCCCCCAAAAAGCAGAGGCTGTGTGGGAACAAACAGGAAAGTCCAAAAATTTGTCCAGCTGTTGTAGATATGAGGTCTGCAGTTAAACTCAGGTGATTTCCATACTACATTGATATTACAATAGTTTTATTCCACTTTCAACATCCTATGGAATCCTGGGGTTTGCAATTTAGGGAGGGACGTTTAGAATTCTCAGCTCTTGAGCCTCAGTAAACAACAAACCCCAGAATTCCACAGGATGTTGAAAGTGGGATAATAGCACTATAACAGTGTAGTGCAGAAATGGCCTTAGTTCCCAAACAGAGACTGCAGACTGAACGAGTCACACTTGGTTAGTACGCAGGGATCAGATTACACATAGCAACGCAGCATGTGTTCTAAATACCATTTGATTGAGCTTCTATTACTCCCTGGCAGGAGCACAAAACCCTCAAGCAGTGAAAACATAAACATATTTATTCAGAAGAGAATACCATCGAGTTCCATGGGATTCATTCCTGCCTCAAGGGTATAAATCCATGCATGCTTGCCTGGGAGCAAGCCCCATTGGACGAAATGAGGCTGAGCAAAGGAGATGTAGGTGTGTTTAGGAATATAGCCAGGGGTAGTCATGTTCGGCATGAAGTGAAATACTCTATAGCAAAATCAAAAAACAAAATCCCACCCCACATTGTGGTGATACTTTCACCAGCCCAAACAAAGGTGTAACATACAGTATGCAGGGTTTCCAAATTCACAGCCTTCTTTATCAGGCATGATGGGGTTGAGTTGTTGTAGGGGAGGAAATGCGACAACGGAAGCTCATAGAGCTGCATCTTCCTTCATAGAATCATAGAATCATAGAATCATAGAAATGTAGAGTTGGAAGAGACCACAAGGGCCATCCAGTCCAACCCCTTGCCATGCAGGAAAACCCTCAAAGCACTCCCGACAAGTGGCCATCCAGCCTCTGCTTAAAAACCTCCAAAGAAGGAGACTCCACCACACTCTGTGGCAGCACATTCCACTGCCGGACAGCCCTGACTGTCAGGAAATTCCTCCTGAGGTTCAGGCGGAATCTCCCCTCCTGCAGCTTGCATCCATTGCTCCTTGTCCTGGTCTCAAGAGCAGGAGAAAACAAGCCCACTCCCTCCTCGACATGACATCCCTTCAAATATTTAAACGTGGCTATCATGTCCCCTCTCAACCTTCTCTTCTGCAGACTAAACATACCCAGCTCTCTAAGTCCGTCCTCATAGGGCATGGCTTCCAGGCCCCTCACCATTTTGGTTGCCCTTCTCTGGACCTGCTCCAGCTTATCCATATCCTTCTTGAATTGGGGTGCCCAGAACTGGACACAGTATTCAAGATGAGGTCTAACCAAAGATGGTGATGGAGGGTTGCATCATCGCATCATCATGATGCTGATGCTGTGATATACTGTGGTTGTATGTAACTGTTTTTAAATGTGAATTTAATAAATTTTACTTTTAATAAAAAAAAAAAGGATGGTGATGGAGGGTTGTTTGAAGCATGTAAAAGCCACACCCCTTGTCGGCCATGTGGCATTTGGGACACAAAAGCAAGGCAAGGCAGTCAAATTTATTCTCCATTGTTAGAAACAAAGGCATTTCATTTAAGAGCTGTCTGTCCTGTGGGAGGCTACAAGTCCGTTTGGAGGCAAAATACAGTGAGTCCCTTGAGGTGCGTTTAGACTTGCGTTCTAAAGATGAGAACATGTAATTTCCAGGAATTTCACAAACCAGCCAATATTATGATAAACAATATCTTCTGGGGCTTCCAATAATAAACTGTATAGTGTTTGTGCACATAGAATCATAAAACTGGAAGAGACCACAAGGACCATTGAGTCCAACCCCTACCATGCAGAAATTACACCATCAAAGCATTCCTGACAGATGGCCATTCAACCTCTGCTTAAACACATCCAAAGAAGGAGACTCTACCCTACTCCAAGGCAGCGTATTCCATTGTTGAACAGCCTTACAGTCAGAAAGGTCTTCCTAACATTTAGATGGAATCTCTTCTCCTGAAGCTTGAAGCCTTTGCTCCATATCCTAGTCTCTGCAGCAGCAGAAAACAGGCTTGCTCCATCCTCCATATGACATCCCTTCAAATATTTAAACATAGCTATCACATTACCTCTTAACCTTTTCTTCCCCAGGCTAAACATATCCAGCTTCCTAAGCAGCTCCTAATGGGCATGGTTTCCAGGTTTTCGATCGTTTTGGTTGCTCTCCTCTGGACATATTCCAGCCTGGAGGCCTCATATTTAACTACGATTTAATTCCATATTTAACTATAACTCCATATTTAACTACAATGGTAAGAAGATATCCCAGTTTTCAAAGGAATCACTGAGTCAGAATGTGGCAGCAAAACAACAAAAGCTCCTCAGGCATGCCTTAAGACTAATATATATTTTATTATGTCATGGGAAGTGGACTGTCATTCACAAAACCTGTGTTAGAATTACATCTTTGCGTCTTAAAGATGTCACAAAACTCTTTGTAGTCTTGTTACCCTAAATTCTAGGGGTCCCTTGGGGGACATCTTGATTTGCTCCAAAAATGCAAAGATCAGGGAAATTACCGGAGGACTAAGTGTAGCAAAACAAGGGGCAGGGTAACCCAGCAGAATCTTTTACTCAATTTTTACGGGGTCAAATCAAGCAAAAAGCGAGACAATTGTACCAATAACTGGATGTTATTAATAACTGTGTTCTCATGCACCAACGCACCCACCCACTCACTCATTCACTCACTCATGCAAACAAGGCCTATCAAGAAGGGAAAGAGGTAAAAACTGATAGAAGATTCAATGGAGAGGGTACAAGGGTGGTAATACTGCACCTATCCTGAAGTCTTCAGTCCGGGAAGCGGTAAGAAGGATGGAGCTCAGCGCAGAGAAGCAGCTGAGGGGATCACTCGACTAACAGGGTGCCTGTCTGCTAGCGTGGTGGGGAGTTCTCCAAAGAGACCCTCAAAAACTTATTACTTATAGGTCAGAATGTACCTCGAGGGCAGGCCCCCTTTCGGGAAGAACAATGGCCAAAATAGAGGGAGAAATGCCGCACAATAGCAACTTGGTAGTTTGCGTGATTGGTTTATGCAGTTGGACCTTGAAGTGTAGGGTTTACTAATGCTGGAGTTGCTTAACCTGCGGAAAACCCAATAATCCACTCAAGTTGGCTGTTTTTGGCTGGAGACCCTTTGTCCATGAGGATGTGTTTAGCCTGAGGTCTCCTAGGGCAATGTGACTGGAGATTTTCATGGCCTGACCTAGTTTGTCTCCATACCCACTTGGGCAACCTCTTTGGCATGGCGGGCATATTTGATATCAAATTTATATTCCCTGAGATGGGGTCTGTCATCAGGGTAACAGTCTGACCCCCAACAGCAATTTTTTTCTGCTTGTGGTTCTGCTTGGTGGGTCCCATGTTGGTGGGATGGTGAATGCACACTGAGATGCAGAGTTGTACAGTGGTTTGAGTGTTGGGTTAGGACTCTAAAGATCAGGGTTTGATTTCCTGCTCAGCCAGGGAACCCTCTCCTGGATGACCTTGAGTAAGAGGCCACACTCTCTCAGCCTCAGAGGAAGGCAAGAGCAAACTTCCGGTGAACAAATCTTGCCAAGACAACTGCATGATAGGATCACCTTCAGAGGGTTATAAGTCAGAAAGGTCTTGAAGGCACGCAGCAACAACAGCAGCAAGCCAGCTCCGGGGTTTAGTCCAAACTGTAAAGGATCTGTCTAGTGTGCTGGACCTCTGTAATGAGCTTGGCTTCTGCCAATAGATGGATGGGATTTAGAGCCTTTCCCAGTATTGTGGTCAAATATTCTCAGCTGTCCAGGAGTATAGAAAGATTTAATTTCTATTGGTGACCTTGTTTTGTACACACACACACTCACATTCTCTCTCTCTGTCTAACACACACTTGTACCATTTCTGCACTAGCCTGTTAGAGTGCTATTATTCCACTTTCAACCTTTGAGGCCCCTCCCTAAAAAGCAAACCCCAGGATTCCATAGTATGTTGAAAGTGGAATAATATAGCACTATAACAGGCTAGTACGGAAATCGCCTTGAAAAAGATACAAAAACTGGGAATGGACTGTTGGGATTAATTTCCTCTGTTTAATATTTGGCAGGGAGGCTGCCAACAAATGCTAGTTGCCGTCAGCTATATTTCAGAGGAACCAATTGGCAAAACCACCTCTGAGTATTCCTTGCCCAGCAAAACCCTATGAAATTCATGGGGTCACCATAAATCAACAGGCGACTTGTAGGTAGGCACGCGCACACACACACACACGATTTCTGTTAAGAGTGTCAGTGTGGCATAGTGGTTTTGAGTGCTGGACTAGGATCCCAGAAAACTAGGGTTCAAAATCATACCGGGCTGTGGAAACTCACTGTGTGACCTTGGCCAAGTCATTCTCTCTCAGCCTCAGAGGAGGGCGACTGCAAACTGCCTCTGAACAAATCTTGTAAGCAAAAATCCATATGATGACCTTGTGTGTATGTGTCTGTCAACTTATGTCGACCCCATGAATTTCATAGGGTTTTCTTAGGCAAGGAACACTCAGAGGTGGCTTTGCCAGTTCCTTCCTCTGAAATGTAGCCTGCAGCACCTGGTATTTTTTGTCAGTTTCTCATCCTAGTACTAACTAGAGTTGACACTACCTAGCTTCCAGGATCAGATGGGATCTGGTTCCCTTGGGGAATTTAGGTCCTGCAACGGCTTTAAGGTTGCCAGAAGTCTGAAACTACTTGAAGGCAGACAATAAAATTTCTTTTGCAGATCAGGGAAAACAACAACACTGTTCTCTTGAATCAGTTTTGACATTACCACGTTGGTAATGTTTCTTAGACTAACCTTCCATTTCCTTTGTAAAGCAGAAACAATCAGACAACAATCTGAAACAATGAAAATTTTAAAACTGGTCAGGAAAGAGACACCAGGACACAGCTCTTTTCTTGTAAAAGTTGGTGGCCCTGAACAGGGCCTTGTAAGTTTTGTTTGGAAATACGAGTTTTCAACCTCCGAAGCCATACAGGGTGCGTCCCTGTCGCTTCAGAGCATAAACCACATCCATAGCAGTCACGGTCTTCCGCTTTGCGTGCTCGGTGTAAGTCACGGCATCACGGATCACGTTCTCCAGAAAGACCTTCAACACCCCACGCGTTTCTTCGTAGATCAAGCCCGAAATACGCTTTACTCCTCCTCGGCGAGCCAAACGGCGAATGGCCGGCTTCGTGATGCCTTGGATGTTATCTCGGAGAACTTTCCGATGTCTCTTGGCACCCCCCTTGCCGAGACCTTTCCCACCCTTCCCACGACCAGACATGTTCCCACCAACGCCGCCTCGTACACCACACTCTACGAAGAAGAAGTGAGCGGGAGCCTACCGTGGCTGGGACTATATGGTATGGCTCCCGACCAGAGAGAAAACTGCGACCGTTCCCGTCTCTTGGAAGTCTGACCAATGAATGAGCACTACCGAATTTAAAACTGACCAATAAGAATCCAGGACGAGGCATTCAAACCTGCGTCGAATTTTGGCGCCCATGCTGTTCCACAATAAATCATTTATTCTGTCGCGGTACAATTATTCGGTTTTTTTTTTATTATTATGCGATATTACGGGCAATCACACTTCTTTGGGATTTTTGTTTTAAAGCGTTATCACATCGTGAGAGCCAGTGTGGTGTAGTAGGTTGAGGAATGCAATGGCAAGCTTCCTCTCTGAATAAATCTTTGCTAAGAGAAAGGGAGGGTTGCCATAAATCGGAGTTAACTTGAAGGCGCCTAACACGATCCCACAAGCAATCAGTCCATTCCTGTTCCATCTCGTATGCACGGGACTCAAAATTTTTCCACATCCTTAGATAATACATAGGTTGCAATTCATTTATGCTATGCCTAGCGCCCCAAATTAATCTACTTCGCTAACATTTCGAGCTGCTTTCACTCTGTGCTGGAAAAAAAAGCGGGGGGACAGGGCAACTCCCGGCATTACTTTTTATGGCAACTGCAGCGCTGCTTCTTTGTTTTTGGAATGCCGCCTGAAGCCTTTTTACATTAAGGATGACCTAAGATTAATTTAATACCGAATATGCTTTTGCAGGAGAAAGATTCGCATTTGTGGTTTATAATGGGTTTTCATTACACATAAATAATCCGTTTTTAAAGCCATTTACTGCAAGCCAAATAAACCTATCAACATTCTTTTCTGTCTCCCTCCCTTCTTTTTGATCTTTTTAAAACCCGTCCTGGTCAAGACCTATGATGAACTCAAGAACTTTTTTTATTTCGCTGTTACTTACATAACTCAGATTGACTGAAAAATCGGAAAAGAAACTGTGTTAATCTATTGCAGTTAAAAAAAGTTCGTGTAGCATCTTAAAACTTAAAAATATAAGTTAAAGACTAATAAATGTATTATGGCATCAGTTCATACAATTTGCATAAGTTCACAAAGGTTATTTGCAAAAGTATATTTGTTAATCAGAAAGTCAGAATGGTGTAGCGGTTTGGGTATTAGACCAGTTCTCTGGAGAACAGAATTCGAATCCCCGCTCCCCCAGAGACAGGGTGAAGTTAGGAAAGCCACACTCTCTCAACCCTAGAGGAAGGCAAAGACAAACTCCTCTGAACAAATCTTGCCAAGAAAACCCTGTGATAAGTTTACCTTAAGGTCGCCATAAATAGGAAACGAAGCCACACGACAACAAATACTTGTTGATTTTTAAGGTGCCAAGAGGCTTCGTTGTTTTAACGAACATACTGTTTTACTAATCTCAGTAGTCTTCTTTACTTGCTCTTAATTCGCTTACTTTAGCTTTAGTCCAGTTAGTTACTTCCCTCGGCATGCCGGATAAATTCAAAGCCTTGTACAACAAATTCCGAACACTCAATTTTAGTTGCAAAATCTCTTTTCGGATTTATGACGAAAGCTCTGAAAACGGGAAGACGCCCTCAGAATGAAGCAGTTTAACTGAACAGACCGAGTGACGCAGTTATGGGGACCGATTCGAATTTCCCGCCCTGAGCTACCATTGGAGGAAGACGACGGAAATCCCGGCTTCTCTTTGCAACCTCCAGTTCCTTTGTTTTCGAGATCCCTTCCC
This sequence comes from Iguana delicatissima, assembly GCA_948472985.1. Taxonomy (NCBI): domain Eukaryota; kingdom Metazoa; phylum Chordata; class Lepidosauria; order Squamata; family Iguanidae; genus Iguana; species Iguana delicatissima. Next base: position 549,168 of record CAOKZL010000410.1, on the reverse strand, counting down.
TTCTTCTTCGCTATTTATACCTGGGGTGGGAAAAGAAATCTCTGAGAATAGCTGTATTTTTTAAAAAAGGTCTTAGAGAAGGTAGGATGCTTTAATCGCGGGTACGCGGGGATAGGTGGGAATAAACAAGCGGAGTTAAAACTAGCAGAAGACCTTTACTTTAGCAAAAGAAAATGGCGACCGACCGCGAGGACTGAATTAAGCGCAGTAAAGATTCGAAAAAGTGGGTTTTTTTCTTCCTCTAGGACCCATACATTTCTCTTTAACTCTTAACAGCTCTATAAAAGTAACTGGGACGTGGAATTCAGATGCTTGGTTATAAATTAACCAGCCTCCTCTCTCTTGTTAAAAACGTGCAGACAGAAAGTGCAATTCTGTTAACGCTCCTCGCCTTGGCCACCGTACTGCTTACAACGTCGCCCTCCTGCGATCCTTTCTGAGAACAGTGCAACTAGGTTTCAGCTACAGTGTGTCTGAAATCTCTCTTTTTTTTTTGGCAACTTCGCTGCCTTAAAGGACCTCAGCTCTTCCTGCGAAAATGTGGGTGGCCCTGATAAGGGCCTTTGGGTTGGTGAAAGGATAGAAGATTCTTTTTAGAAACTTAGCCGCCGAAACCATACAGAGTACGGCCTTGGCGCTTGAGAGCATAAACGACGTCCATGGCGGTGACGGTCTTCCGCTTGGCGTGCTCGGTGTAGGTCACGGCATCGCGGATAACGTTCTCCAAAAACACTTTCAGGACGCCGCGGGTCTCCTCGTAAATTAAACCAGAAATACGCTTTACGCCTCCGCGGCGAGCCAAACGACGAATGGCAGGCTTGGTGATGCCCTGGATGTTATCTCGGAGGACTTTACGATGCCTTTTCGCGCCTCCTTTTCCAAGCCCTTTGCCGCCTTTTCCGCGCCCGGACATGATCGCCAACGAAACACCAAACCGCCTCAACCACAAAAGAGGAAAGCCAGCAGGCCCGGCGAACCGCGGGTCTATATAGCGCCGCTCCCGACCTGAGTGAAAACCTCAGAAATGCGGTCGCGCTCTTCTCTGCCCCGCCCTGCCCTCTCTCCGCCGGTTCGTCGCAGGGGCTGTGCTTCTCCACCAATCAGCTGCCCGGAGGCTGACATCTCACCAATCGGATGTACCCTACCCACTATTTCTGGGAAAAGCTGGAACCTCAATGTCGGATTTTTCCCCCTATATTTTTTTCACCCAAGGGGAGAAAAATAACTTAATCTCCGATAGGTTTTGCATCTGCTATATGCTGCTTCTGAGTACTCCTGCCTAAGAAAATCCTATTAAATTCATAGGGCCGCCGTACATCCACAGGCAATTTGAAGCCTTTACAAATGTAGAAAGGATACATACACCTTCCCCTCCCACCCACCCTCTGCCTTCATGTCCAACCTTATCAAGGAAGAAGTCCACAGCAGAAAATGGCTCAAATGATTTCATGTCTCTGTGATACAGAATGTTTTTTCTTTCTTTCTGGAGAAAGAAACCAGGTTTCGAATCCCCGCTTGGCCCATGGAAACCCACTGAGTTATTTTGGGTAGGTCACACTCTCTCAGCCTCCGTGGAACGCAAAGGGAAATCTCATCTGAACAAATCATGTCAAGCAATGTCAAAAATGACTTGAAGGCACACAACAACAACAACAGAGGTGTGCTTCTTTTTAAAAATTTGTTTCTCCAGTCATGAGAGGTGCTATGATTTGGGTGACTTCAAAATGAGTGACTCCACATTCTCAGAGTATCTCTTGGTTTAACAGGTTTAGCAAAGTGGTTTGCTTATGTGTCTGATTTATCAGGACTGCAGACACAATCTCAAAGCATGGGATGGAGGAAGGAGAGTAATAACAGAGATGTTAGTTCTGTGCTTCATAACTGGCTATCACTGCTGCCTTCAGGGGATTCCCCCAGCAATCATCATATACAGGATTGAAAAACATGTATGCACACCATGCAGGAACATTTCTTAAAGAAACTAAGGCAAGTGAGCACCAGAAATGTCTTCAGTACACATTCCCTAAATGTCAGGAGAAAAATAAAGTCCCTGTCATTCTCGATGCTCATTGTGACAATCTGAAGAAATCCCATTAAAGATTAGTGAAACATCCAATATAAATTACAGTATTAATAATGTATTTTCTGACCTGTCCCTTAAATATGTGCTTTGCATGGCATTTTTGAAGTAATAGTTGTGTATCCAAATGTGCACACAGGCCTGATTTGGACACCCTTGAGCTTATGCTTTCCACCTCCTTTTCAATGCCTTCTGCATGTTATTCAGAACCAAAAATAAAAGTAATCCACAAATACGTATCTTTTTGCAATCCCGGATTAGATGCATTTTTAACAATTCTGGACGCGCTGATAAGAATTTCAGGGACTTTTCTTTTCAATTCAGATATATTCAGGTGGTGAGTAGGATAATAGAAATTGCTACGATACTGATGTTTTTACTTGTGTTTGCTGCTCTGTCTTGATTTCCTTCCTTTAAAACAATCACCTTTGGTTCAGTCTGAATAATATGTAGTGGAGAAGCCTCTCCTAATAACAATTTATTTATTTATTTATGTCCTGGTGCTTTTATGTATGAGTGAAAGGACTCTCTCTTCTCTCTCTCTCCATACTTCTCAGAAGGCTTTTAGTTTCGGAATAGAGACCTTGAAATGTATAACGTAACAAGAATGTGACAAGAATGCTATTAAAAGCCTTCCAGAGAATATCGTCCATTGGTCTACACAGATAAAATAGAAAACTCTGGCAGAAGCCAAAGGAATAGCCATTGTCCAATCACGGTATAGCCCGGCAAATTCCTTTTTTTAAAACGAGGCCCTCTCAGCCAATCAGGAGAGGGGGAGGTGGGTATAAATGCCCACTACCCTGCTTTGCCCCGTTCATTTAGTTTAGCTCTTTGAGTTGGTGGGTTGTTGAGTTGTTCCAGCGAGAGGATGGCTCGTACCAAGCAGACCGCGCGCAAGTCCACCGGCGGGAAAGCGCCGCGGAAGCAGCTGGCGACCAAGGCGGCCCGCAAGAGCGCCCCGGCCACCGGCGGGGTGAAAAAGCCCCACCGGTACCGCCCTGGCACCGTCGCCCTGCGGGAGATCCGGCGCTACCAGAAGTCCACCGAGCTGCTGATCCGCAAGCTGCCTTTCCAGCGCTTGGTGCGGGAGATCGCCCAGGACTTTAAGACCGACCTGCGCTTCCAGAGCTCGGCCGTGATGGCCCTGCAGGAGGCCAGCGAGGCTTACTTGGTGGGCCTCTTCGAGGACACCAACCTGTGCGCCATTCACGCCAAGCGGGTCACCATCATGCCCAAAGACATCCAGCTGGCGCGTCGCATCCGCGGAGAGAGGGCCTAGTGTGATATTTTCCTTTCGTTTCTTACTCCTAACCAAACGGCTCTTTTAAGGGCCAGCACAACTTCGAAAAACGCTGAGACATGCTAGGTTCTTCTGGCCAGATTTGTTCAGAGGGGGTGGTTACCACTGCTGGCAGTCACCCAGCCGGTTTCCATGGCCCTGGGAGGATTTGAACTCTGGTTGTGTTCAGAAGTCCTAGTCCAGTACTCAAAACAAAACCACTCTACCCTGGCTGTCTCGATCAAGAAAATTCCCACACGAGAAGGTTCGTATGTGATTTCTAATCATGCGATTTCTTACGTAGATATTTTTGACCCAGGAACCTTACCCAACAAAGGGAAACAGTCGATAAGCGCATTGCCCGCCCTTTGCCTGTTCCCCGTACTGTGTGTATGCGTGTGCACTGAATGACCTTTTCTTCTAAAGCGAAACAACACTTCGTGCTCGGTGCGAGTGACACGTATCCCTTTGTATCTGCAACACACAACAGTAAACTTGTTCAGCAGGAAAACTGCTGCCCCCACTACGCCCTGCGCCCCGTGAGCGCCTGCGAGTAAGAGAAGTGTCAGCTCTTTTTCGTTGACCTTGTGGGGTGCCTCTTAAAAGAGCCTTTGGGATGAGAAAGGGTTCGGGGTCTCCTCGGAAGCAGCCTCCGGCTCACTTCTTCTTGGGCGCCGCCTTCTTGGGCTTGGCCACTTTGGCCTTGGGCTTGGCCGCCTTGGCCTTCGCCGCCTTGGCTTTGGCCGGGCTCTTGGCCCCCGACGGCTTCTTGGCTCCGGCCGCGGCCGCCTTCTTCGGGCTCTTCTTGGCGGCCGCTCCGCCCGCGGCCCTGCTGGGCTCCCTGGCGCCCGCCGCCCTCTTGCGCTTGGCCGCCGCGCCCGCCTTCCTCTCGCCCGCCGCCCCCGCCGCCCCCGCCGCGCCGGCCCGGCCCTCCGGCTGCCTCCGGCCGAGCCTGACGGAGCCCGAGGCGCCCGTGCGCCTCGTCTGCACCAGCGCGCCTTCGCTCACCGGGCTCTTGAGGCCCAGCTTGACGCGGCCGTTGTTCTTCTCGACGTCGCAGCCGGCGGCCGCCAGCGCCTTCTTCAGGGCGGCCAGCGACACCCCGCCGCGCTCCTTGGACGCCGCCCCCGCCCTGGCCAGCAGCTCCGCCACGCTGGGGCCCGAGGCCTTGCGGGGCCTGGAGCCGCCGCCGCCCCCGCCGCCCTCCTGGCCTTCTTGGCGGGCGCCTTGGCCGCGGGGGCCGCCGCCGCCGGCGGGGAGGAGCCCGGGGGAGCGCGCCAGCAGCCTCCGGAGAGCGCAGCCTCCCCGCGGGCCCGCGCCGCCGCCGCCGCCGCCGCCTGCTCTTTGTAGGGCGGGGCCGCGCCCTGATTGGTGCGCTCCGGAGCCGCTTGGCCCCAGCCGGAGGCGGCTCGCGGGGCCCCGCCCCGGGCCCCGGCCGCCGCCCCGGCATCGCCCGCGGCCCGCGGCCCGGCGGGTGGCGCGGCGCCTCTTCGCCCCGGAACTCAGGGGCCTTCTCCGCCCGATCGCGGGCTCGTCTCGGGGCTGCGGGGCTGGGCCAGGGCTGCGGGGCAAAGCGGGGGGCTCCGGCGGCGGAGGGCGAGGGCCCCGGGGCGGGGGAGGGTCGGAAAAGCCCCCGGAAGCGACGCAAGTAACACGCTCGTTCCTTCCTGCGCCTTGGGCGAGGAGAGCAGCTGCCGCCCAGGGCAGAGCCTCCCGTTTGGAGACCAGTCGATGGTTCCTAAATGCCATTCTCGACCTCTTCCTTCGCTGTGAGAGATCTGGTTCCGAACGGCACCCGCGACACTTTCTAAGCCACCCATTTATTGTTTTATCGGGCACAGTCGTTTACATCGATCCCCGTTGTCAAACTCTGCGAACTGGGGAACGCATTATTTCTTTGTCTTTGCCTTTTCTGATAATTTTCTCCTTGCTCTAAAGCCTTCCCTGGTGGCGTTCATCAAAGTGTTTATTCTTTATTATCGTGTGTTTGTAAAGGCAAAACTGGACCAGCGCTAGAGCTTTACATGAAACAATTGCATTTAAGGGAAATGAGAGCAAATGGGGCACAGCGAGGGATGGACAGTAAATAAGCCATGTAAAGAGGTCGTCAGAACATATTATCTGACAGTGGAGGAGTGTTGAATGGATGAGACTGATTGTATGGGATTTCATTATTAAAATGATGAATTGGCGTCAGAATATAAATTGGCAACCTGACAGTTTCTATCCCAGACATTGCCTGTACTTATTTCTGAGCTGGCAACTTTGTGATTCTGTTTAGGCTTTTCCATACATCTCTTCGAAAATATCTTCTACTCTTAAAGGTCATCATTATCTGCTGAAGGACAATGTCCAGGGTATAGGAATGGAAGCAAGGCAGTCAAGTGACCTCTGTACCTTTCTTGGCCTGTAGAGGAGTTTTGATTCTGTTTCCTGTTCCTACAGAGTTGTCCTGTAATCTGAATCCAGCGAATGCAGTCTGAATTTCAATTAGGACAGTTTGAATTTGAGTCCAATTAGATGTTTTTTTAAAAGCCTTCCTTTACTGATTTTAACTTTAAAAAATTAATTTCAAGAACAAACTGTGTGTGCATTTGGGAAGGAAGTGTGCATTTGGAAAGATTAGTTTGACTTCCAGGATTTTAAAACTATCCACTTATATTACAAGAATCAACAGTAGGAATGACAAATGTGACCCACCTGTTTCTCCAGAGAGAAGCAGTGATTCTCTCAACATTTTGAGCCTCCAAATGGACTGGACTTCAAATCCCAGAAACCCTAACCAACAGGGCCCATGGCCAAGGATTCTGGGAGATTAAGTCCAAAGCATTTGGAGGTGCAAAGGATGAGACCTGCTGGGTTAGGCTGGACAGGTCATTATCACTTAGCAATTGTAAGGAATAACTTTTTAAACGTTCTTGTGGGTGTAAATGTTTTGTTCGTGTGGTTTTTTTTAATTGTTAACTTAAACTTGATTCAAAAAAATTAAAAAGAAGAAAAGAGCAGCTGGTAGAGCTCAAATCAGCCTGGTAAGGAAGGTTTTTTATGTACCTCAGAAACCAAGCTCAGTTCAAATGTCTATTTTTTGATTATAGATTTTGGGCAGTTTATCCCTCAGCCTAATGTACCTTGAAGGGCTGTTATAAAAAGGTTAAAAATCAGGACCAGCTCCATCATTAGGTGGAAAGCACTGGTTGCCTCAGCCAGAAAATCCAGGGGAGAAACCCAGGTAACAAGCTCACCTGGCTGTTCTTTCTAAGCTCTGCCCCCAGCCAGTTCCCTATTCTGGAAAACAGATCTGCACTGGTCATGTATTTTGTGTTGTGGAGCACAACACAGTGAAACAGTGGTAGCAGGTGACTTCCCCATCACTGGTGTAGTCAGTCTGTTCCATGTTTCAGTCAGAATGTTGAAAGAATTGTCCAAAGTGGCAAACCACATAGAATCATGGGATTATTGAGTTGGAAGAGACCACAAAGACCATCCAGTCCAGCCCCCTGCCATGCAGGAATACAGCATCAAAGCATTCTCCACAAATAGCCATCCAGCCTCTGTTTGAAAACCTTCAAAGAAGGAGACTTCACCACACTCCGAGGCAGTGTGTTCCACTGCTGAAGGGCTCTTACCATCAGGAAGTTCTTTCTGATGTTTAGGTGGAACCTCTCGTCCTCTAGTTTGAAGCCATTGCTCTGTGTCCTAAGTTGCTGCTGCCGCCGCTGCCACTGCCATCTCCTCCTCCTCCTCCTCACAATTTGTCCAGCACCTTGGACAGCACCTTTAAGGAACATGAAACTGACTTACTACCTTTCTGGCATGATAATCACCAGGGAGTAGTGGAGGTACCTGCCCCATCGTCAACATAGCAGAAAAGTTGCCCTCAGTTGTCATTAGTTCCATTTCTATATATAAAACTAGGAGAAGAGAGCTGTCTCAGGCAGCAAAATGTCTTGGTAAAAAGAATGTCCTACAGCCTTAGCTCCAGGAGATGACAAGACACACAAATCTTATTCAATATTTCTCATGCTATCTAATGTGACAGAGGCCATTTCTGCACTAGACTGTTGTAGCACTATTATCGGGCCCCTCCCTAAACTGCAAACCCCAGGATTCCATAGGATATTGAAGGTGGAATAATAGCACTATAACAGTCTCATGTGGAAATGGCCAGAGTAGTAGGGATTTCCCCTGAATGTGCAAAGGGTTTGTTCCATAGTTGTGCCCATCAACCACAACTGTTTTGTTCTTTCCTGGAAACTTCTTGTGGGTTGGCAGCCAATGGCTCAGGGACCAGCACTGTTTCACAACGGACCACTTTGAGCAATGATGTTCGCACTGTTGTTTTCTTTTGTGTGTCTGTGTCTCTGTGTGTGTCTTTGTGTGTGAAGCGTGCACACAGTGCTTTCCCTGCAATATTACCCATAATCCTTTGAGCTTCTGAAAAGTAGGCCCGGGGGTATGACTTCAGAATAATGTGAAGCATTTCGGAGCGACTGCGCGGACAGGAAAAGCAGCCTTGCTGAGAGAGCTGGGGAAGGGCAAGGTGCTGTGGTAATTTTCCATTGCCCCACAAGACAAGCTTCATGCATGCTGTTCTTTTCAGCATGGCTGAGTTGAGTAACAAGAGAGGGGATTCTCTCAGAGGGAATGATTTAACATGCTTACAGTCCTCAGGGCAGAACTTGGGAAAGTTACTTTTTTAGACTCCAGCACCCATAACGAGCCAGTTAAGTGAAGGGATTCTGGAAAGCATAGTTCAAAAGGTTACATTTCCACGTTTTGCTCTGAGAAGGCAAAACTGCATTGACTGTAGGCCTGGAAGCAAGATTGTTTTTGTTTCTGTTTTGGCCATTCTTTCTGTCCTGTTGTTACCAGAATCTTTTGTCCCACAATGAAAAGCTAACAACTAACTCCATTACTGCAGTTAGCATCCTCTTACGCAATCTTCTCAGTTCTGCTGACCTCCAGATATGCTAAATGTGCTAGACCAGCAGTTCTTAACCAGGGACAACCTTTAAATATCTTTTGTCATGGCCCACCAAAACTAATCCTAAAGTGCATAAAATATTTAACGTTGCTCATCATCATTGGAAAGGAGGGAGAAATAGGTAAATGCGCACATCCTATTACGATATTTTTATTGGAATGAGTCCATGCAAACTTCCCTTCCCTTCCCTTCTCGCTCCCTCCCTTCCTTCTTCTTCAAGCATTCACAGACTCAAAGATAGGCACACTGAGGTAAAGGGTTTGGAGAACTTGAAAACTTGACAGATTTAAAAAAAACACCAGTCTGCTTGGTCTTGTGATGGTATTACGCTCACAAATATTTTGGTGACAGAAGAGGTGGGGGATATTTTGCTCTTTTGCTGGTATGTTTGAAGCTATTGTTTTATGTCAGCCAGAAACTACTCTTGAAATTCTGGTTCCTTATCATAATATGACAAACTCACTAAAATCTCTATTGCAGATTTTCCTCCCTTTGATAGATAATCATGCAGGCCTCTGGATGTTGTTGGACTATAATACCCAGCATTCATCACCAGTGAGTATGCTGGCTAGCCTGCTGGGTATTGCAGTCCAACAATGTAATGGAGGTCTGTGTGATTCCCACTATCCCTGTTCTGAAATCACATAGAATGAACCTTTGGTGACTTCGTGCTGAACATTTCAACTCCTTTGCAAGTCAGAATTTAGTTGCTAACATTACTTATACAGGACTATCACACCAGATGGTCATGTGTGTAAAAGAAGAATAACTTTTTTTTCCTTGTCCCTTTTTCCTGCTCTGAACAAATCTTGCCAAAAAACCCTGTGATAAGTTTACTTTAGGTCTGCCATAAGACAGAAGTGACTTGAACAGCATACAACCACAAAGTGCCGCTGACAGGGGGAGGTTCTTTCTAGACATCATGTTTCTCCCTTTTGAAAACTAGCTCATGGTAACCCTAAGGCAAACATCTCATGGAGATTTTCTTGGCAAGATCTGTCATCTTTGCCTTTCTCTGAGGCTGAGAGAATGTGATTTGCCTGAGGTCACCCTGTGAGTTTCCATGACTGAGTAGGGATTCAAATTCTTGTCTCCAGAGTCATAGTTTGGGTGGGTGCATATGCCTGCGGCCATGTCCCTTTTGTCAGGGATCTATAGCGGAAGGGTGTGAGTGCTGAAACTGCTCCCTTGTTGAAGCTGCTCCTTGGCATCCACACCCCCCATGCCACTGTGTCCCTGTTGCTGCCATTGCTGGTGGTGTCCAGCAGTAACACTTGCAGACCACTGTGAGGGCTTTGTGGACCTGCAAGGGTCCATGGACCCCATGTTAAGAACCACTGCTCTAGAGAGCACTTCTTCTAAAATACACCCTGGGATGACTTTTTGTTTCATCAGACTCTACTTTTCTTATGGGCCATTTCTGCACTAGCCTGTTACAGCGCTATTATTCCACTTTCAACATCCTATGGAATCCTGGGATTTACAGTTTAGGAAGCAGCCTGAGGCTCCTCCCTAAACTGTAAACCCCAGGATTCCATAGGATGTTGAAAGTGGAATAATAGTGCTATAACAGGCTAGTGAGGAAATGGCCATGATTTGTATTTTGGTGGCCTGCTGGTGCTGCCTGATGACACAGGCTCATCTGCTTTCCCCTTTCTCTCTGTCTTGCTCTTCATGTATGTTCAGTAAGGGACTGTGGAAGCAACTGCTGTTTACCAGGTGTCCTGTAGGCAGGTACACACTGCCACAATAGAATTGGTTAAAGCAGAGTCTCGTTCTTTCTAGCTTTATTGGATTGTCCATTGCAGAAACGCTGCTACAACTCCATTCCAAGAGTCTGCATTCCTCCAGCACTCTGTCAACATCCTTGCAATGCCAATGCTGCCAAATACTTCCAACTAGGTAGAAGAAAGGAGGTGGGCATAAAAAGACATGGTGAATTAAATTTCAGTGATACATAGAGAACCAGCATGGTCTAGCAGTTTGAGCATTGAACTATGACCCTGCAAGACCAGGGTTCAAATCCTTACTTGGCCTGTACAGGAAACCCACTGAGTGACCTTGGGTGCGTCACATGCACAGAGCCCCAGAAAACCCCGTGATATCCTTGCCTTAGGGTTGCCATAAGTTGGAAACAACTTGAAGGCACACCGCCACAACAACAATATAAATCAATTCTCAATGAATTTGTGTGATGCATATAGATCAGTTTCCAATATATCAACTTCCAGTTGTGCCATGTTCTACAGCTGAAATGAGCAAACTTTGAAGACCCACTGGGAGATGCACCCTCTAAAAAAATACTCTGCAAAAATGAAATTGGAAATGACTTATAGATGTGTAATACACACACACACACACACACACACACACATATACTGGTACATACATAAATACATATACAATTTTAAAAGGGCATTTCTTCCACTTCCAACTTTGCTTAGAGGCTGAATTGCTGTTTCTGGAGAATATCAGAAGAAACCATTCTTTTTAATTTCACCCCCTGGGATGTTGGTGGTTTGAACGACCCAAAATAGTCTTGGGCAACTGCATGTGACCCATGGGCTTCATGATTCTCATCCCAGCTCTGGTAACAGCAAGAAACTGAAAACAGCAAGGGCTTTGCAGATAGAAGCAGGCTTTTGAATGAGTGGTGACACGCAGGTTGGGAAGCAGATTTAACTTCCACCTCATATGTGCACTCCTTGCGTTTCTTCCATAGATGAATAGTTGTCATTCAGTGCTGGGTGGGGGGAGAGGCAGGTAGGTGACTGGGGAGAGACAGGTAGCATTCTCTCACCAATGGTCATTAAAGTAAGGGGAAAACTTGACTTTTACCCTTGATGTCGCATGGTCTGCTCCTCACTTAATGGGTGATAGATGGTTACCTCCACCAAGATCTTTTTCATATAAGAAGGCTTTTCTCTACACTGGAATCTGGGGACATTATTTATAGCCAGGTAATAATGGAATTGGAGCCAGCATGGCAGCTGGTAGTCGTTTGAATGTTGGACTACAATGCTGCAGACCACGGTTCGATTCCCTGGTTGGTTGTGGAAACCACTGGGTGACTCTGGGCACATCACACCCTCTCAGACCCAGAACCCTCCCCATTGGTTCACTTTAGGGTCACCATAAGTCAGAAACAATTTGAAGACACACAACAATAATCATGGAACAGTTCACTAGGTGGCAGTAAGCAACAAGCATTTAGTAGTCGTATCAAGAGTACAGAACTAGACACATTCTCAGAGAAACATCTGATTTTCTATAGAGGGACTAAGTTTCTGCTCTTTTCTTGCAATGATGAAAATAATAAAATATAATTTACATAACATTGTAAATAAAAGAAAAGTATTCACAGTGAACTGTAGAATACATACTGGGGACAAGGAAGGAATTTATAATCCAGTTAAACCAAAGTAATGTACACGTGTTTTCGTTTAAACCACTAAGCACATCTGTTTATCAGAAGGGAAAAAATGGAAAAAGAATAGGGAAGCAAAGCATGGAAGAGAGGAAACAGTTAAATGTGAAACAATGGATGGAAATAAGAAATAACACTGGAAAGCAGTTTAGTGGTAAATTTTGAAGTGGAGACATTCATTGTGAAATTCCTCATGGCCACTGCTTGAAAGAAGAGTCCAAAAATATAGTACGTTGTGTCAATAAACCAGTTCCTGCCATGTTCATTTCTACCAGGTGCAGTTCTTTTGTAAAGCTAATGGATTTTAATTGCTCTTTCAGGACCGCAAGCCATCCTCAGATTGTATTACAACATGGATTGCTCACCACAATGTACTGTCACTGGAAAAATTTTGCCCCCTTCTCTTCAGCTACTGTAAGAACTACAGCTAAATTAACAAGAAGCAGGGAAGTCTGCAGAACAGAATCTGCAATAACTATCATTATCCCTGTTAATGAAAAAGTACTGGTGCTCTGACTTTGTGAGCCCTGTCTCCACTGCACCACTAATGGAGGAAAGGAAGGAAGATTGTTTGGCTTAGATGCATTTCCTCAGGAACCATTAAATGGAGATGAGACAACACAACATAGAACAAAGGTGGGGAATCTCTTTCAGCCAGAGGGCTGAATTCAGTTTCACTGAAACTCTTAAGGGCTGCAATCCAGTGGTTGAGTAGAGCAAAAGGTAAAAAAATGAGTTCAAAATAGAATCATAGAATCACAGAGTTGGAAGAGACTACGGGGGCCATCTAGTCCAACCCCCTGCTACACAGATACACACATCAAAGCACTCCTGACAGATGGCCATCTAGCCTCAGCTTAAAAACCTCCAAAGAAGGAGACTCTACCACACTCCACTGAGGCAGCATATTCTACTGCTGGACAGCTCTGGCCATCAGGAAGTTCTTCCTGAGGTTCAGGTGGAATCTCCTGTGGTTTGAATCCATTGGCCCTTGTTCTAGTTTCTGGAGCAGTGGAAAACAAGCCCGTTCCCTCTTCGATATGACATTCTTTCAAATATTTAAACATAGCCATCATGTCCTCTCTTAACCTTCTCTTCTACAGACTAAATTAAGATGTTCCTTGTTCCAGACCCTTCACCATTTTGGTTGCCCTCCTCTGGACACATTCCAGCTTTTCAATATCCTTCTTGAAATGAGGTGCCCAGCACTGGACACAGGATTCCAGATGAGGTCTGACCAAAGCAGAATAGAGTGGTACCATTGCCTCTCTCAATCTAGACACCATACTCCTATTGATGCAACCAAGAATCACATGTTCAGCTTGTGGTCTACTAAGACTCCTATATCCCTTTCACACATACTGTTGTCCAGCCAGGGGTCTCCCATCCTCATGAAATAATCCTCCTTTTTGGTTTAAAGTATTTTCTGTCAGTAATTAAACCAGGAGTGAGAATCATGAGGCCCTCCAGATGTTGTTAGACTGCAGCTCCTTCAAGCCCTGGCCAACATAGTCAATGGGAGCTGCAGTTCAACATCATCAGAAGGGTTGCATAACCCTCATCTTAGGAGAAACCCATGGAGAGAGGCCTTCTCTCTGTCCCACTACCTTCTCAGCTCTGTTTGGTGAGAACATGGGAGAGGGCCTTCTTAGTGGCTGCTCCCAAACTTTGGAACTGCCTACTTAAAGAGACCTGGATGGCCCTGTCCTTGCTCTCTCTTTGTCCACAGGTCAAAACACCTTTGTTCCATCAGGCTTTTCCAAACTGACTAGCATTGGGCATTTAAATCTGTGCAGTGCTTTTTAAAATATTTTTAATGTTTAATACCTTAACCTCATAAGTTGTTTAATTGTTTTATAGACCTTATATTTACACTTTTGTTAATGATTTTGTATTGTTTTTGTATTGTTTTCTATGTTTTTATTTTGTATTGTTTTAAATATGTTGTTTGTTGGTGATGATGATGATGATGATGATGATGATGGCCTTTTAGAGCAGAGGGAAATCTAGAGAAGCTGGAGAAACCACCAGACAATGGTATAATAGGGAACTGGGTGTGGCAATAAGGGGAAATCCTGAGGGCCAGGATGGGCCCCCAGAAGGATTAGATTTGCTCCCAGGGCCAGAGGGTACCCAACTCTAGCAAAGAAGATAATTTGACCCTAAATACTTCTAGAAATTTCTCTCTCTGTAATGCTGGAGGAGAGTTGGGGGGGGCTTAGCCCTGAGTCTCCAGTTTTCATGGGTTATCTCCAGGTGGGAGATGAGGGTATAAATCCTCCAGTTTTGAGGGGCTCAGCTCTAGGCAAGGAGAGTGGGCTGGGTGCAAATTTCCAGCTCAGCCAGTAGAGCAGCAGCTTGCTACAGTTTTCAAAGTTGCTGCAGTTTACAAAGACTTGCAATTGGTTCTCTCTCTCTCCCTCTGTAGGTATGTGTTTGAATGACAAGCTATCCGCAATTGTGTTTGTACTTAATACCCAATGCTTCATGATATCACTAGGGGCTGTTCCTAGGCCTCAGGTTTTAGCCTGGAAACCTCAGGGACTGAGACCCTCCCAGGAAGTCACCACATTTCCAGGTCCCACAAAGGCAAGGAAGTGTCGTGGCCTGGGATCACGAAAGCCCCCACCTCCAAGGCAGGGCTGGAAGATTCAGCTGCAACCAATGGATGGACATTTGGCTCCAGACAGACTGTAGAACCTGTGCGGGGCTGCAACATATGAGGAGGTGCAGCCCGCCACTCCAAACTAGACCCTCCCCAGGGCTGCTGACTGAGGGGTTCCCAGCTGTCAGCCACTACCAGCCCTGGCTCTCTGGTGATGGGTTCAAAAAGTTCGTCAGGGTCCGAGGTCAGGGCATCAAGAGACAAGGCCCAGGTGGGACTCGGGTCGGGAGCCACAAAAGCTTCAGCGATGCCTGAGAAAGAACTGACAGTGGGGGCTGGTAGGTCCGTGCAGGGCCGAGGGGGTCCCCTTTGCTGGATTACTGCAGGGGGTGCACACGCTTCCTGGGAAAGGATGGAGGAGGCCAGGCGGCGAGTAGCAGCCTCGATGTCTGAAAAGCTCCTGAGGAAGAAAGGAAGGAAGACAGAGACAGGTTTGGGGCAGAGACAGGAGAGTGAATCGGAATTGCATTTTCAAACTATATCAGCAATGGGTCAAGGGTGACCACATTCCACATGTGTCCCTTGGGACCCCCAAATGTGGCCCCCGAAGCTCCCCAAAGCCCCTAGACCTGAAAAAAAAACCTAATTTTTTTTGCTGAAATTTTTCACCCCCAGGTGGGCCAAATCCCCCCAAATGTGGACTCAAATGCAGAGGTTTACTTTCCGCAATGCCCTCTCTCATGAAAAAAGCTCAAAGCAAAATAGACAGATGAAAAAATAAAGACTGAAAATTGGCCAAAATAGCAGCAAGAGGTGACATCACATATTGACATTTCTGTCAGGCTGAAACCTGGTGGTGTGGCCCTCAGAGGAGTATTGGGAGAATGGACACTGTCCCCTCTGTAGTTGGCCTCATCATCAGGACCCAGTTATAGCACTCTGATCCCACTTTAACTGCCATGGCTTCATCCTTTCGAATCCTGTGGTCACTTATTTGATGAGAGTATTCGCTTCAAGAGAGGTTTAGTGACTCAGCAAACTACAAATCCCAAGATTCTTCAGGATGCAGCTGTGAAGGGAGGAGCTGAGCAAGCTTTGATGGCACCCAGTTCAGGGAATGTTGTCATGGGGGGCCCTACGGGGAGGAGGAAAGGATACAAAACTGAGGGTCGGCTCTGACAGAAGGCAGATAGTGGAAAGGATGGCTTAGAGATAGGAGAAAGATTTCAAAGAGATAGGAAGAAGATGGTATAGAGATAGGGTAAAGCTGTGACACAGATAGGATTGTTAACGGGGGGAAGATCTGAAGAGGGTTTGGGGAAGTGGTGAATGATTAAATAGTTCAGGGGTTAATGTTTGATCCATTTGTATATTAATGAACTTCTACTAGTTTATTCTCTTTTTTTAATGCTTTTTTTTTTCACAACTGTGTGTGGCTGTTCCTGTAAAGTTTTGAGAGAGAGTTGGTCATGCTTACCACAGTGAACCCACTGAACAACATATCTACTGGTCCGGATAGGGTTCACCTGGAGGCCCAAGTACCTGATCCAGGGAGGGATTCTGAGTGGAAAAGGATCAAGGTGAGTGAAAGGAGCCCAACGGTTGAAAATTTGGGGCCAGTCTGGAGAGGGGATCCATCACAGCAGCTATGTGGGTTAAAGTGGGATCAAACCTTCTATAATTGCAGTATGAAAGGGCTTATATTAGAACTTCAGAGAGTTGTATTTTGGACTAAAACTCCCAAAATCTCTGTTTCAATCATGTCAAAAAGAAGGAAGGTCCCCCCATTATGAAGATAATATGTAATGGGATGCAATTAGAACTAGTAAAAGCCCTATCATTAATTAATTATTCCTTAATCATTAATAGCCAATATAAATAACTAGTTTTTCCTAACTAGTTAGTTCTAAGCTTAGGTGCAGGGCCACTTAAGAGTTTATGAGCATGCACGATTGTTCAGCAGTTGCCACTCATGGCCAGAGTTTTCCCAACCAAGGGCCTTTCAGTCTGTTTGTAGACACTGCAGGGTACTTTAGTGGACAAGGAGGAGGAGGAGAGAGAGAAAGTATGGAGAACAGGTTGTCTTGGTCATCCTACCTGCATATCTGGTTCTGTAGGAACCGTCGGTGATTCACTTTCCTCTTGCTCGGCCTGTTCCGGCAAGGTCTCTGAAGGGTGCGCATGACGTGGGTTGCTGCCGTTGACACAAAAGTGCAGAGATCACGTCCACGCTCATAGGTAGCCAGGGGCTGACCAGGTGGCAGGAAAGGTCTGGTTAGAGGGCTACTGTTATGAGGCATTCTCTGTTTAGTAGAAGGGACACAGAGAGGTCAGTTTAGGCTGCAGCACAGAGAAGTTGTCACTCAGTTCCGCTCAGGTTGTCCCTCTGCTCTTCCAAATAATAATAATAATAATAATAATAATAATAATAGTTGTTGTTGTTGTTGTTGTTGTTGTTGCTGTTGTTATTTTCGGACTGACGCTACCAGAATCCCTTTGTGCAGCAGCGCTACTCAGAGTGCTATTGGCTGCTGGGCCCTGGTGAGTTTCTAGGAAAGAGAAATGTTTGTGACACAGAGGGGAACAAACATAGTGCCAGTTCTTCGCACATTAAAAAAAAATAGTTGTCAGTCCTCCAAACCAAATACTCTGAGAAGCCGGTGGCTTATCAGACATGGTTCCTGAGGGTTTCTGTGGCTGACAGTTCAGAAAGTATGACCACCTTGCTGGATCAGACCAAATGTCTACCTAGTCCAACTAGCCTAAGGGTTGATAGGAGTATGGTGTGTGTGCCTTCAAGTCGCTTGTCACTCCCATGAATATCTTAGGTAAGGAATACTCAGAGGTGATATTGCCAGTTCCTTTCCCTGAATATATAGCCTACAGCAGCTGGTATTCTTTGGCAGGCTTCCATCCAAGTACTAACCAGGGCTGATCCCTTTTAGCATCCACAATCAGATGAGATCCGGTGCTTTCATGGAATGTAGACCTCTGAGGGTTGATACACTACTTTTTTAATTTCATCTGCCTCCTCCCAACCATTTCTGGTGGCCTGATGCTGATGAATGGCCCTCATGCTACCTTCCAGCAGTGGCATCCAACCCTCAGGCTTTGCTCACCTTTCCTGTTCCACAGATAAATCCCTAAAAGAAGGACCAGTTGTGGACCTTCACCTGACTCCAACTGTCCTTGTGGTCCCTCCCAGCTCTAAGATTCTATGACTGTATGTTGTTCCTGCCTGAATAGCCAGAATTTCAGAAGAACAACACCACATCTACTCCCTTTGAATTGCCATATATTTAATTTCTGGCTCTAATCCATCTGAGGTGTGGAAGATGGTTACCAGGGTTGAGCTGGTGGCATCCATGCCAATAGGGCAGTGAATCTGCTCCAGGGCTTAGTCCAGATATTGTATATCTCCAAGATGGTAAGCCTATTTGGGGGATAGAGTGAAACACCTTGAATAACTCCTTTTTCATTTTTGACTCACCACCCCACCTACATGGAAGCCACCAGCGGCCTTTGCTGATTGATTACAAGAGAAGGGGCTTTTTAGGGGTAACATCCAGCTACAGTATGATTTCCATAAGGACATTGGCATTGCACCTACATTAAAGTCTCTTTGACAGCAAAAACTTTTTTAAAAAAAATTGTTAAAAGACTTTTCAACAGAGTTTGGAAAAAGTAACATTTTGGACAACAGCTCTCAGAATCTGCCAGGCTCTTGGATTTGGAATCCAAAATAAGTTTTCCAAGCTTCATTTTCTGTTATTGTCTTAGTATAATCTGAATACTCAAATTACTATTTTATTCTCTTCTTTTTGGCAACTGGGAATGTTTTATACAGAGATGTACTTCCTCCTCCTTTACCCTGAATCTACTGATCCTCAATTTCTCTGGATGTCCTCAAATTCAGCAATGTAACTTGCTGTATCCTCACCATTGGTAGGAACAGTCCCAGTTAACCTTCTGTTGTCTCACTTTTTCAACTGCTTTAAAATATCCCAGTTTCTCTCTCATCATCCCCCTTTGCCCTTTCATACTCGGCTTACTTTAAATCTTGTAAACCAACTTCAAAGTGCAAAAGTAGTTTGCACTCAGTTTACTCAGCAGGAAGAAGAGGAAGGAGCAGTATCTTGCCTTTTGTGAGGCTTTTGGCCTTTTATTCTGCCAATTTCCCCACCAGATGTAAGATTCTGCCTAAGTCTCCACTGCCACCATATGTGAAGACTTTCCTGAATCTCTCTGCTATGACCAAGTGTGAGGGCTTTCCCTTATCTCCAACTCTGCTATCAGTGGAAAATCTGCTTCTGTCCCACTGCTGTGGCCACAAACTGTGGGGACTTACTAGGTGATCTAAAGGTTTCTAAGTGAGATATCAAGCTACTTCTATTCCCCCAGACATCCACTCTCTTTTTTCACTGCTGTCTCCTCAGACACTGTGTCTGAACCCAACATATTTAGTATTCCCAGAGGCCAAAAGTGCATTCGGTCACCCCTCCTCATTCACTAGGGTTAGGGCCACACAACCAGGGTTTGAGTCCGCATTTGGCCATGGAAATCTACTGATCGACCTTGAGTGCATCATACACTGTCAACCCCAGAAAAGCTCATGATAGATTCATCTTAGGGTCACCACAAGCTGCAAATTATTCAACAACAATAACAACAACAACTGAGGTATTCAAATCCTTCTTCAGGTTGTGTCAGCACAGCTAGGAACCAACTATGATGAAGGTGGTAGATCTATAATCTATAAGCAGTGTCTAGCTCAGAACTGGTAATACTTGCAAAATAATTTCCTACTGTGGATACAAAAGGGACAAAACATCTTTTGAAGGTGTTATTGGGGTTGCTGAGTAAAATAGAGATGGCTCCTGTCTCTTTAATGGTTGTGTAGAAGAGGGAATTTGGATGGCAAAAAACATCTTCTGAAAGTCCTTTTTCTACACAATTATTACAACTAAAGGGGACCTCCTCTCCCTTATTTCAACTGGCAACCCTAAGAATGGGCAAGTATTATCTTCTGTTTCTTTCCATTCCCCATTTCTTGGCAGGTTGATCTTTCCCATAATCTTCCACATCTTATTTTACACAACATCACATCATCAAACTACTTTTGTGATAAATAAGACAGTGTTGCACCAAGTTAAAGGTAAAAATGCATTCCAAAGCCACTCCCAATTCCACATACCTGTTTTTAGAAGAAGAGGTTGGTTGGATTCTAAGTAAAGCTACCAATGCTTGCTAAAGTTACTGCCTCCAACAAGCTCCTTCATCCGTCTCTTCCAGCTCTTTTCCTGAGCCTGGCTTTTCAGAGACTGGTACCCAGCACAGAATAAAGGATGTCAAAGATGCTTAGGAGCTCCTCCCCTTTCTTTCTTCTTGCTCTTTCTCCCCACTCCCACCTCTGCCAAGGAAAATCACATCCACTACTGTCAAACTGGCACAGGATTGATGTTAATTTGTGCAGGGAATTTATTGGTGTTCTTAGCTAAGGACGAAGTTCTGGTCTCCCCACTTCCCAAAGTTGCTGGATCTCAAACAGGTGTGGCTGGACTAGGTAAGGTGACCCTGCCACTCCAGCACCCATACTGGTCTTCTCCAATGTGTTGCCTTCTAGATGTGTTGGACTGCAGCTCCCATCAGGTTCAGCCAGTGTACCCTTTGGATCATCTGAGCATGGAAATTTTTGACTACTACTCTCTGAATTCCCCAGCCAGACAAACAGATACATACGTACACATACACACACACATTGCCAAAGTACATAAGAAGGACATTATTGAAGAATCTAAGGAAGTGAGATAACTGAAAGTACCATCTCACATTCTCAACTTATCCAACAGATAACAGATGTCCTGGCTAGGAAACTGTGTCCCTTCAAGTTTTATGCCACAGGTGGGAATCACAGGGCCATCCAGGTGTTCTTGAACTGCAGCTCCCAGCAGCCCTAGCATAGGTAATGGTGAGGAGTACTGAGAGTTGCAGTCCACCAACTACTGAAGACTCACATGGCCCCAATCCCTGATTCCTGAAGGGCAAAACTCTATAGAAACTTACTAATGAGTTAGTCCATTGAGCTAAGTGGGGATTAATTCTGAGTAGTCACGTGCTGTGTACATTTCTCACAACATTCACCTCTACTGCTGCCTTACTCTCTCCTCTCCTGGTCTTTCTGCTTGGTTGTCAGTCCTCCCAATCCCCTCCGCAATTTCATTAAAGCTTTCCTGTGTATTTATTATAGCCCACTTTACATCTCAGGTTTCTGCATCATGTGCTTTCAGATTGTTGCCTGAGATCAGAAGTGGAGGAAACTTCACTCAAATGCATTTCTCTATGGCAGTTCAATCGTTAACAGCATATGAGCAGAGCTAGGGGAAAAAAGGTGGACAATTCCAAACAGGGCTTAGAAAAGTTATTTTCTGGACTACAATACCCAGAATCCTGAGGCTAGCATAGGCATTATAATCCCAAGGAGCAACTTCAAAGCCAAAGGTGGGCTGGGGATTCTGGGAATGATAATCCAAATGTAACTTTCCCAGGTTCTGCTGCCCTAAAGCCGTCTTGACTCAACACCCATCACAGTGCTTTTAGCTTTAGTCTTTTCTCCACTTCCACACACTGATTATGCAGCCTCTGTCTTGAGATGATGGATTAAACCTAGCTCCAGTTATGGTTTCTTGTCATATTCCCTGCCCCTGTCACAAACTGTCTTCATTTTAACTCATCCCCACCCCTGTTTTCTTCCATTTCCTCCTTTGTAACCCTTCACTTTTGAACACATCACCAGCAGCTTCCCAATTAACACATATTTCTTACTGGGATGTGGCTGCTATTGCCACCTGCCCCAATTACTGTTGCCTGAAGCCTTCAATGGTCTCTGGATACTTGAGGCATCACAGGGCACCCTGGAGACACCATCAGTGGCGTGGAATTTGCCACCACAAAGGAAGCCAATCTCTTTCCCTTCCTCTTCACCGCTTGGACTGAGTCCCCAGGATAATACAAGCAATTATAAAGTAGTTGGTCATCATCACCATCCATGTAATGATTAAATGCAGATCTTGTGCTTGCAGAAAAGAAGATGGGTGGAAGAGGGTAGGAGAGCGCCCAGTAATAAATGCCCAATTACAGCATCAAAACAGAGATTTAACCTACACTTGTATTTTTCTTTCCTTCAATACACGGTATCCAGCCAATTTTATTCTATTCAGCTTGCCATTCTTGGCTGTTTTACTGCTGATATGCTAAAAGGCAAAAAGTCAAAGGATCCCACTTCTGAAAAGACTATAATATTAAACCACTGTAAGTGTGGGAAAGATGTACATTTGTTTTAATCACTTGTTATAATATGGGTTGGACGGCAGAGAGGTTAGAGACCCACCTGCTTGAAATGCAATAAAGGAAACAAATGTTAAATAATATAGGTACATCTCCAGTTTCTCCTGTACGTTAGATTTCATATCTCAGTGATACTTTGAGTGTGAAATAGGAGAAAAAGATGGATATAGATATAGACATAGACATACGGTGTGCCCTCCGGTTCCATTCCAGGAACTCTCATATAAAACAAAACATGATTGCTCCGTCCCATTGTTATTAATGGATGCAATATACATTGGCTGGTGTGGGCACATGCCTGGTGCATCCATTGACAATAATGGGACACAAGGTTTCACAAGACCTCACGTTCATGCGTGTGGAAATTGCACCAGCAGAGGGAGCACTGTATTATAATATTGTCCTTACTTTTGTATCTCCCCCTTTCTCTCTCTCTCTCTCTCTCTCCTTTGAGAAACCTCCAGAGCTTCACATTGCTTAACTCCGGTCTCTTGCAGCCTTGCGAGTTTGCTCATTTCAGTTAGTATATTCCTGTCCTAAAAATGTACTTGTTGTATTCTGCATGGTACTATTTGCTATTTATGAAGCCCTGCTAAGCAGAGTCAGCCCTGTTTACTATTTGGATGGGAGACTGCAACAAATTCCAAGTGAGGCAGGCTCTGTTTCAGAGGAAGGAACTGGGAAAAATACCTCTGGGTATTCTTTGCCTATGAAAATCCTAGGAAATTGAAGGGTCACAATAAGTCCACAGGTGACTTAAAGGCACATACACACACACACACACACACACACCACAGTATTTGCTATTTCCCAGTGCAATTATTGTATATGTCTTGATTGCTCTGTGCTCAGTGAAATTCCCCTTTGTGAATATGGGTATAAATTTCAATTTGCCTAAGGCATACCATTGGCCGAGGTCACAAGACCCCTGGTAGGCATGTGGCTCAGCAGATATAAGTTCACTCGCATTCTCTAAAGCCATAACTGGTTAATAGTTTCTTAATGTTTCTTTGCTTTTTAAAGCCAAACTTGGGTCATTTCCACATTAGCCTGTTATAGCACTATTATTTCACTTTCAAACCCCAGGATTCCATAGAATGTTGAAAGCAGAATAATAGCACTATAACAGGCTAGTGTGGAAATGGCCTTGGAACAAATAACCCATCAAACAGAGGATCTCCCTTTGTAAAGCAGGATAAACAGAGGCCTTTTCCACACTAGCCTGTTATAGCGTGATGATTCCACTTTCAACATCCTATGGAATTCTAGGGTTTGCAGTTTCGGGAGGGGCCACCAGGCCCCTCCCAAAACTGCAAACCCCAGGTCCATAAGATGTTGAAAGTGGAATCATCACGCTATAACAGGCTAGTGCAGAAAAGGCCAGACACTAGGCTTTTAAAAAAACCTCCTTTAACATGACAGTTCTGATCCAAATTCTGTGCACCCTCTTCAGCTTTTTGGCACATGCAACTAATATTTGAAAGAAAAGAAAGCAAAATAGGGACTATCCTGTCTGTCAGTCTCCCACATCGGATCAGATTTGCCATTTACACTGCACTCCTGAGAATTAGCAGGACTTAAGACTTATTTAACAGGACAAAAGTCCCACTGAATTCAGTGAGATTTACAAGCAAGGGAACACATATAGGGTTGACTTGTACCTTTATTGCATTATTTTCAAGGCTGGATATTTTTAATATCAGGACTATGGTAAACAGATCAGCTCCTTCAGAAATGCTATGAAATGTTTGTTGCCAGTCTAAGTTTGCTTACTGAGTAAGCATGACAATGTACAGCAGAACTTACTCCTGTGCAAAGAAGCATAAAGTCACACTGTAGAAAGACCATAAGAAGAAGCCATGGGCAAACACCTCATTAACAATTGGACATGCAAGCCCTGTTGGCTCCATTCCCCATCTATCTTTCCAAATTTTGTGACTGAAGTTACATGACAAACCTAGGCACACTCAGTGTTCTGTCGATTGTGTGTTCATCAGTTGTATGGAGGTGCAAAGCACTTTCTCTTAGGGACAGATGCACGCATAAGTCACCAGCCAAAAAATCATCATTGCACAACAGATGCATTCAGTTGAAAGCAGCAGAAGCAGAGTTGCACAGGCAGCATGTTCTTCTGTGCCCTGTCTTTGCAAGTTGTGCATTGTGCAATGCCTGCTGCCATTGTGCCTCGCGGTTGTGCTTATATTGTGCGTTGTAGTTGTACATCCTGTACTTTGCATTGTGATTTTGTGCCCAAGACTTTGCCCTAAGGTTGTGCATCCTATGCTTTGCATTGTGGCTTTGCACTGTGGTTGTGTATCATGCACTGAACATTGCGCAGTGGCACCTAATTACTGTCATGTGTTGTAAACATTTCTGTTCTGCATGGGGGTTGCATAATTCTTGCATATCATATCTCTGTGTGTGGATATCTATGTTGAGAGGATATGGGATTGCAGTCATTGTCTTCATTTTATTTTATTGATTGCATGTTCATCGTTTCCTGATTTCATGGAGCCTGAAGTAGCACGGTGTAGGAATCTCCCTCTACCCATTTTATTTTTGTGATAATTCTGTGACCCTGAGAGAAAGTGATACCCACCTTTGTAGCTAAATAAAAACTGGGATTTGGATCTCCCCAGTCATTGTCCAACATCAGTTTCCCTCCAAGTTGATGCCCTCAGATGTTTTGGACTGCAAGCCCCATCACTCTCACCTCTCACCCCCTCCCAGAGTGGAGGTGACTGGGGCTGTAGTCCAACATATCTGGAGAACACCAGGTTAGAGGGGGCTGCTCTAACCTCTAAACTTTACTGTCTCTAACCGAGAGGCTTACTAGGAAGTAAGACCCATTGTGTTAAGAGGCTTGCTTCCACAGAAAGGTATACAGGACTTCTCCTTTCCTCCCTTCCCCCCAACACAGAGCAAGAAAGCCACACTCACACCACTCCTCTGAGTACACAACTAGGTGTCCCTATCTGGCAGCGGGACTTGACGTTCCCTCATCCCACTTCTGCATGTCAGCAAATATCTCTCCCTTCCCACTCTGAAAGACAAAATCAAAGCCTCCTTCCAGACTCCCCCTGCTTCACCTCAAAGCGCTTGTCACACACAGGTGGCAAAACAAACTCTGCCCATGAACAAAGATCCCTCTTATGTTCACAGACTGGCGAGAGAGGCCAGGGCGTCGCACAGCAGGGGAGGGCAGCCAAGAGACATTTTTGTCCAAAACCAGCTTTTCTCCTGGGTCTGACTACTGTTTCTGATTCCTGCTGACTGTTTTTTGAAACTGGGATAGCCTTGTCTGGAAAGGCATGAAAAGAATAAAAATGGAAAAAAAGGAAGACTCACCAGGATTTTATTTGCATGCCTTAATGCAAAATATCTCACATGCACAGCCACATTTCAATGGATTGTTTTCCAAACTGGAAGCCAGGCTGGAGCTGTGTGGAGAAGCTCGGGTTCAGATCCCTGTTGGTCAAAACTGCAAGGCAGATCAATCTCCATTGACTCCTCTCTTTGTCCTTGACATCTGCAAAATGAGAAGAAGGAGTAACCTATGTCACTTGCTCTTGTCTGCCCTGCATCACCTGCCAGCCCACTTCCCACAAGATCAAGAATAATGATAGTAGAAGGGGAAAAAAAGTCTACCCCCTTACTTTCTTACCATACTTAATTTTATAAATCTCTGTGCTGGGAGTGGGAATCACAAAGTCCTCCAGATGTTTTTTGGACTACATTTCCCAGCATTCCTCGCCACTCTGTATGCTGCCTAAGGCTGCTGGGAGCTGCAGTCCGTCAGCATCTGTAGGGCTCTGTGAATCTGCAACTCCTATCAGCCTTTGCCAGCACAGGAACACTGGGAGTTTCATTTCAGCACCATTTGGAGAGCCACATGCTTCCTATCTTTGCTGGGCCTAATGGTGGGACTGGCTCCTCAAAGAACATTCTGTAGCTTCCCTTGACCAGAACATCAGTCTCTTGACCAGAATACAAACAATAATCTGATCCTGAGTTGAAATAGTTCTGCTTTACCTCCAAGGCATCATGATTACCAGTTACCTCTCCTCCTTTCCTTCATGAGGTTTCTTCCCCAATGACATCAAAGCTACAGTAGGACTTGCGACTTCACTATTTGGCTCCACAGAGGGTGTGGATGGCCCATAGAAAACAGGAGGATTAATAGTTTTCCTGCTCCCCCCCTCCTTTGTATGTTCTCTCTGTCTCTTTCCTCCACCTCACAGTTCTCTCTGGTCTTCCCCCACCTGGTAGCCAGACGCATTTTGGGGTGGAAAACTGGAAAGAGCAGAGAGCGTGATTCTTTGCCTCCTCCCTTGGCTGCCACCTCCCAAGTCGGAGCCCAAGGACAGCAGGGGGCTCCTGGCCACCGTGCCAGATTGTACACCAGCGCCAGCATCTCACAGAAAAATAAACCAAGAGGGAGCAGCAGCAGCAACAGCAGCACCAGATGTGGGGCAGAGCAGAAGGGCCCACACCTCCGCTAACAAATACTCATCTTCATCTTCATGCCTCCTCAAAAGCCCAGGAATTTGGGGCAGGGGGGATGTTTCAAATGATTTAGCCTAACTGGCTCCTTCTCTACCCCTGGCCTCTTGTACTTGGCTGCATTATTGTGTGATCATCTGTACTATAGCAGGATCAACCAGACTGCCTAAAAGTGTGAGGAGTTTTCGAGTCATTTTGGTTCTAATGTTCCTGCACACTCATGGAGATTGTGATCATTGCATCTGGTCAGTTCTGAAATATCTCAGTGTTTTCACTTGGTTATTGGTAAGATTTTCCCTGGTACCTCATGGACATTTTCTCCTCCTCCCACTTTCTCTTCATTTTAGGGGTGCTTTAAGTTGCCTATCCCTATGTTTTCATGCCATTATTGAATGTTTCATATGCAAGGAATAACATAACCTTATTTGACATCTTAATAATCCGGGTCAAGAGCATATCCTCCAATCATCCTGAGTAGTGAGGCACAGCATCTATTAATCTTCTACCATCCCATTTTTTCAGTTGCTTTTAAAATGTCTCAGTTTCTCTGCCTTCCTCTTCCTCTCCCCCTTTGTCCTCAGCTTACTACAATTTTTGCAAATTGAGTTCAAAGTGCAAAAGCAGTTTGTACTCAATTAATGCAAGCCATTTCCACACTAGACTGTTATAGTGCTATAATTCCACTTTCAACATCTTATGGAATCCTGCGGTTTGCAGTTTAGCAAGGGACCACTTGGCCCCTCCCTGAACTGCAAACCCCAGGATTCCGTAGGACGTTGAAAGTGGAATAATAGCACTGTAACAGTCTAGTGCAGAAATGGCCTCAGTGAGGGGAGAGGACAGGAGAGGGAAGGGTGTTGACCTTCCCAGTAGGCTCAAGCAAAAGCAGACTCCAGCAGCCTCTCCTAGCCTGTGTGTCCTTCCTCATTCATAACTTTGCCACCTTGACTGTACTCTGATCTTGCTTAGCCATATGTGTCCCAGTTCTCATTTGTGAAATATTGGAGGGCATGATGGTGCCATGGCAGTTAAAGTGGACTTTAACTGGAATCATAGTGCTATAATTGTATAGTGTGAAAGAGCCCCAGGGAAAAATCTGGAAAGCCTTCTCTGTGCCTGAATCCAGCTACAGAGCAGGTGAAGCCTGCACCAGCCTGTTGTCCCCTGCAAATACAAGTTTGGTTCCTGTGGCAACCTGGTTTGGCTAAGAGGATCCTATAGATGAGGGGGCTTGCTTTGACTGTATGAGTGGGTGAACAGACTCTGCTCATTTTCAGACACATTATTCTTTATCATTTCTTCACAGGTTTGAGAGCATCTACCTTCTCTCTATGACTGAACCTTCCTTGAGGCCCAAACGTTCCTTCCCAGATACTTCCTGGTTCCTTGCTTGTGTTAGATGTTTCCCTCCCTGCCTCCGTTCCTCCGTCCCAGAGACCTCTGTGCCAGAAGGTCACAAGGTTAGACAAACTCAGCAGCGCCAATCAAGTTTGCTTTGGCCAAGGGTCTGGGTTGCTGGCGAGGATTCCCCCCTTTACATTCTTCCCCTTGCTTAGCACAATCCACACGATTCAAGCCAGGAAAAAAAAACTCTTTTCAAATCAAGCCAATCACTAGCTGAAGATGCAGGTGAAGGGATGTGAAGACAACTACCTGTAGTGTGGTTGGCCAGGGAACACCTGAGGGTAGAAGAACAATGCTGGGAGACTGTGGCATCCCTATGCAAAAGTACCACTCACAAGTGATACAAAGAAAATATGAAATAGGGATGTCTACAAAAGGTACCAGATCTTGACTCATCTTGGAAGCCAAGCAGAATCAATCCTGGTTAGTATTGGCATGGGAGACTGCCAACAAATACCAGGTGCTGTAGGTTCTATTGCAGAGGAAGGATCTGGCAAAAGCACCTCTGAATATTCCTTGCCTAAGAAAACTCAGTGAAATTCATGGGGTCACTGTAAGTCGATAGGCAGCTTGAAGGTACATACACACCTGCACATCACAGAACAGAACACCAGCATGGAGAGTCAGAGGGTTGCCAAAGGATTACCAAAGTGACAACTGGAGAGGGTACCTGTACCTTGTCATGCAGCCAAGTAACAAGCAACAGCCTGCTGAAATTCCCTTTTCTACATAACTATTAAAGATACAGAACTCTTTCCAGGAACCCTTTGCAGTTTTCACTCTAGGAGCCCTAGTTACCATTCTTTTTCTCTCGCTCTTTCTAACATTCATGAACACAAAAGCTAGCATTGTGCCTTGGAAAAGTTACTTGTGATTTACAACTCCCAGAGTCTACAACCCATGCTGGCTGGGGTATTCTGAGATGTATAATTCAAAAAAAGGTAACTTTTCCAGACTTTGTACCCTAGTTATAAAACCCGTGTGTGCTCAAGACACAAGCGATTTCCGCACTAGCCTGTTATAGCGCGATGGTTCCACTTTCAAAATTCTCTGGAATCCTGGGGTTTGCAGTTTCGAAACTGCAAACCCCAGGATTCCAGAGGATGTTGAAAGTGGAATCGTCGCGCTATACAGGCTAGTGCGGAAATGGCCACACACACACACGCTGGAATGATATACAAATACAACTCATGCAAGTACACCTAATCAAACACAGATGGGGCTCATGGCCAGTTTGCACAAGAATTTCACACATGTATAACATACAACCAGGAGACATGGGCATTACTCACTTCTGTTCCTCGGCTAATAATGCATCATGTCTTTGCCAGACACATGATGCCATAATGGCAACTGCTTTGGGGGAGACACTGAATACCATGTATGTGAACATCCAGGGTGGATATCGAAAGGTGGAGGTTTAGCGAATAAGCGCTTGTGCAAGCAAGCATTCCGACCTTCTCTGAGTCCTGCTGCCTTTGCTTTCATCTCAGCAGGACTTTTCCTGAAAACTGCTCAGAGCAGAAGTTTTGTAGAAGGGTTCAACCTCTCTCCTCTCCCCAAACCCCATAAACAGCATTCTTGCACAAGGTCTTTGACACTTTGGGGGACAGGAAGCAGCACATTTGGAGCAGGGCAGCCAAAGTTCCACATAAAATCTATTCAGGACCTGACCATGAGTCATCACTTTCTGTGACAAATAGTTATCTGTATTTTCTTTAGCAAAGCCCATGATACTGCGGTGTAGTGGTTAGACTATTGAAGTGGGATGTGAGCCATGAGACTCACTGGGTGACCATAGGACAAATAACTCTTTCTTAGCCTGATCCAGGACTTAGAAATGTTACTATTTTAGACTACAATTCAAAGAACGCTCCAGCCAGATGGCCCAAGCAAGCCTCCATAATTCCTTCGTGTTCCCTACAGGAAGAAGTCAAGAGGAGAAGAACTGACCAAAGAGTGGACTCTGCATCAAAAGAATGGTACCTGCCTACAATTTACAATAGTTGAAAGAGAAGAATGTTAGAAAATGAGTTGTTGAAAAGCAGGGCACCCATGTATATAAAGTTACCTAATGTATACCATGATAGAGGATTCCAGCCAATGTTTCTAAATTCTGAACATTATGAGTGGACAAAGTTCATATTTCAGCCGCCAAATACACAGCCCCTCCACCTTCACAAGGGTTCGGTGCACAGAATCCTAGTGAAAGTGGAAAAACTGTGAAAAATTCCCACCTCACCCTCATGATCCCATTCCCATTACCTTGCCTTTAGCCCTGGGGCCCAAGCCTTCCTTCTCCATGCTGGGACCAAAGGCAAGGAAATGGGATGAGGGCACATGTGTGTCCTTCCCCACCATTCCCTTGCCTTTTTCCTTGGCACACATTCTTAACAAGGGGACCAAAGGCAAGGGAATGGAGGGGGGAGCTCCAGACAGGAGAAGGAAGGACCACATTTGCCTCTCCCCATTCCTTTGCCTTTTGCCCAGGTATGCTTGCCTTCCTTTTCCATGCCTGGCAAAATGCAAGGGAATGGGAGGAGGAAATTAGGGGGGATGCATGCCTCCTGAATAATCAGGTTCATGAAGGTCAAACCCACAAATGTGGAGGGAGGACTGTGTATGGATTTTAGAAGCATTTCCGAGGATAACAGAATCGTTGTTTCCACCCTGATATGAGCCATATGGTCTTTTCTTAGCATTGGTTTTAGTAATAGTGACATAGGCTTAGTAAGACAGAAATAGTAGCAAGAACACTACAAGCCTACCAACTGTTTGTGGCTGAGTGCTTTTCAAGTCATTTCTGACTTCCCCTTAGGGTGATACTATCAGGGAGTTTCCTTGGCCAGATATGTTCAGAGAGAGTTTGCTATTGCCTTCCTGGGAGGGTGAGAGTGTGTGATTTGACCAACAAGTGAGTTTCCATGACTGAGTGGGAACTCAATCTTGAGCCGTTTCCGCGCTAGACTGTTATAGCGCGATGATTCCACTTTCAATATCCTGTGGAATCCTGGGGTTTGCAGTTTCCAGCCCCTCCCAAAACTGCAAACCCCAGGATTCCACAGGATGTTGAAAGTGGAATCATCGCGCCATAACAGTCTAGTGCAGAAATAGCCTTCGTCTCCAGAGGCCTAGTCTGCCCCCAAACCGCTACACCATATTGGCCAGCTGTACTGGTTCTTTTTTAAATAAAGTGTTTTGATATCTTCAGACTCAGACCTTTTTCACAGAAAAATAGCTTCTAAATAAAATACAGCAGATAACATATCTTGTGTAAATATTAACGGATTTGAAGGGGAGGCCACTCTAATCCTGCATCTCTACGGTTCAGGCAATAATTCCCTTGGAATGACCATCTTAGTACTGAAGAACTGCTGATTAGACTGAGAGCTCTTGAATTCTACTTTGTTGGTAGCGAGGGGAACTTAGGCCATTTCTGCACTATACTTTTATAGTGGTATTATTCCACTTTCAACATCCTATGGAATCCTGGGGTTTGCAGTTTAAGGAGGGGCATTTAGGATTCTCAGCCAGAGAGCTCTTTGGCCTCAGTAAACTACAAACCCTAGAATTCCACAGAGTGGTAGAAGTCGAATAATAGTAATATAACAGTATATTGCAGAAATGGCCTTACTCTCCACATATTCAGAGGCGCTCTCATCCTCGTTATTGCTGTACAAACATGGAGCCCCTCGTCTCTCTTCACACCTCAGTTCAAGGACAAAGTAGCCCCAGCCTAAATCTCCACCCTTTTGCTTCTCAGACTGAGCAGGTAAGTTCTCTGCTAAGAATAAACTCTATAGTATTTACACTATTTGTTTATAGGCAAGACTTGGAATTAGAAGTAGAAATGACAATCTGTGATAAGACTTTGTCTTGCTTCCAGTATACTACGGTGCTTTTCTTTCTTTTTCTCTTGTGGATCTCTGCTTCTTTGCCTTTATGAGTTTCTCTTGTCCATTGATCCGTACAGTCCCCTTCTGTCTTTGTATCTCTTGGTTATTTTTTCTCCCTCCTGGTTGGCATAATTCCATGGAAAGCTGCATGGTTATGCCAGCAGGGTGTTGGACTGTCTGTCTGCTTGGGGTTAGTTTGGTGGGGGGAGAAAGAAGGAGGTGATGGATGACAGTTCTGCCTGTTCCAATCTCCGGACCAATCGGACCCCCAGATACTATCCGATCACCCGCCCCGTAGTCCTTTTAGCTGACACGCTGTCAGAATCCCAACCCCAAGGATGAGATAAACAGGTTCCTCTGTGCAGACGGGAGCTGAGAGCTTTGCTCCCCAAGAGGGGCCAGGCCATGGTTCGACCCCGACATACCGACACTAGCAGGGTGCGAGGAATGTGAGAGAAGAGCATTTGCAGCCCCAGACAGAGACACACAGATCCTTTGCTTGCACGCACACATACTGGAGTCTTCCTTGAACGACCACTGGCTCTGAATGCATGGAGCAAAGGAGAAGGAAGACGGAACAGGGAAGACCTTCAGGACCGAATGTGGAGCAGTGACCGTTTACACCCATCACAAGAGAGACTGGGCACAGGGGACTGAAGACCCCAGGATATCACCATTTGCAATCACAGGCCAGGTGGTGGTTGTTGTTGTTGTTGTTGTTGTTGTTGTTGTTGTTGTTGTTGTTGTTGTTGTTATTATTATTTTGGTATAGGAGTGGAACAGATCACCAGGACGGATGGGAGTGAATGAAAGAAAAGGGACAGAGTGACAGACAAAATGGTAAGTGAGGACTTGGCCAGACATGCAGCCACTTCCATGGTCCATACAATAATTCACTTGGAATGACTATCAGAATGTGCTGGTCAGACTAATGAGGACTGAGAGTCCTTGAATTGAGCTTTCTTAATGATGAAGGGACTGCACTTTCCACTTGCTCAGAGGCACTCGTATCCCTGTTATTTTTATGCCTTAGCAAGTATGGAGCCCCTGCTCTCTCTCTCTTTCTCCAGACCTCAGTACCAGGACAAAGTAGTATTCAATACCATGTTTCTTTAGTTGATGCTTCTCTCAAAGATCGCAAAGAACACCAAGACATTCTGCTTAATGTCCTACTCTTAAGAGTCTTCCCATGGAGTCATCACCAACCAACTTTTCCTCATGGGTGCCCTTGGGCAATGCCTCTTTGTCCGAGGGTGGTGAATCAGCCGCGGCCCTGGGAGCTGTGCTGAGCCTGATGTGTGCCACAGGGGTGGCTGGCAACCTCTACACCCTGGCCATCGTGCGGGCCTCCCCAGCAGCTTCCTCACTGCGTGTCCATCTGGTCAACCTGGCCTTAGCTGATCTGCTGTACCTCTCCACAGCCCCTTTCATTGTCCACAATGGACTGGTGAAGGACTGGCCTTTTGGGGAGATAGGCTGCCGGATCCTGCTCAGCCTTGACCTCCTCACCATGCATGCCAGCATCTTCCTGCTCACTGTGATGAGCTGCGAACGCTACAGTGCCGTGGCACACCCCTTCCAGGCGGCAAGCCATGCACGGAGATGTCGGCGGCCTCTGGCCGTGGCCATCTGGCTCCTGTCTTTTGCTCTGGCTCTCCCCATGATGGTGATGATCCACCAAGAGGAGCGCACAGTAGGGGATGGAGCCATCATTCGTCGTCTCTGCTCCCCAACCTGGAGCGAGGAGCAATATAGGCTCTACCTGAGCATTCTT
The DNA here is from genome assembly GCA_948472985.1 of Iguana delicatissima. Taxonomy (NCBI): domain Eukaryota; kingdom Metazoa; phylum Chordata; class Lepidosauria; order Squamata; family Iguanidae; genus Iguana; species Iguana delicatissima. The sequence continues at coordinate 515,869 of CAOKZL010000410.1, read as the reverse complement.
TTCAGTACTAGCATTGTGGCTCCTGGCGTGGTCATCGGGTGCCTCTACTGGCGCCTGGCGAGGACTTACTGGCTGTCGCAGACCCATGGCGGCTTGGGCCGTACTCCCAAGAACCGTGTCTTCCTCCTCATCCTCATCATTGTCCTGGCCTTTTGGGCTTGCTATTTGCCCTTCTGGATTTGGCAGCTATTGCCTCTTTATTGCCCGTCAGCTGCCCGTTTGCCAGTTCAGACGGAGATCTCCATCAACCACCTGGTGACCTGCCTGACGTACGGCAACAGCTGCATCAACCCTTTCCTCTACACTCTGCTAACACGCAACTACCGGGAGTACCTGCGCACTCGCCAACGGGGGGCATCACGCACTTCCCTGCGATGTCTCCAAAGTAGAGCCAGGTCTCCGGGAGAAGGCGCTGAAGTTGTCTGACAAGAAAACGGGTAAGGAATATGGGATGGATTGGGGGTGGTGGGACAGGAGCTGTGCCTTGGATGTTGTGGCTGAAGTCATGCTGCCGAGGACAATGTTTGGGAAGGGGCTCATTCTGGTCACCATCATAAAGGTTATGGCTAATTCCAAACTGAGGGGGCCTTGCCCACTTAAAAACAGAAATTCAGTTTCCTAGGCTTCTTCTTAGAAATGACTCAGTACCAGCTCTTTATGAAGTGAAGTGGGGTAAAAAACTCAGGTGTTAATGCCAACTCATCGACAAGAAATCATTTTCAAAAATGAATTTGCTGCCATTAAAATGTTAAGAACAAACATTAATGAGAATAATTTCAACTGGTTTCTGGATTAATTTGTTAATTTGCTAAATTTTTAAAAGTCATTTGCAATGACTAAGAATGACCAATCATGAATTAAAGAAGAAATAGGTAACTTTGGCCATTTCCACACTACACTGTTAAGAGTGCTATTATCCACTTTCAACATCCTGTGGAATTCTGGGGTTTGTAGTTTACTGAAGCCAAAGAGCTCTCTGGCTGACAATTCTAAAGACCCCTTCCTAAACTGCAAATCCCAGGATTCCACAGGATGTTGAAAGTGGAATAACAGCACCATAACAGTATAGTGCGGAAATGGCCTGAGTTTCCATGGCTCAGAAGAGATTTGAACCCTGGTCTTCAAAGTCGTAGTCCAATGCTCAAATCACCACACCTCATTGGCCCTACTGTGTTTTTTAAACCTTCCCACCAACTCCTCTATAGGGTTTCAGCATAGATTGAACTACCCCCGTGGCCCATTGCATCCCAAGAACCACAGATTCTGTTAAAAAGAAGCTAAATTCTCAATCTTCATTGTTGAACAAAAGTTAAATAAGAATTATTTTTATTTCTCGATGACCAACAACCTATCGTCAGGGTTGTGTAGGTCAGTCATTTAATAATTTCCACAAAAGGCTTTTTCTGTCCCCTTCCCTCATGCATCTGAGAAAAGGAAACTATAGATAACAAAGAACTGGTGTTTCATTAGTGGGGAATTTCCACACATGTCTCAGAAGAACCTTCTTGCCCTGCCAAATTCTATGGCTAAGCAACTGAAAGCCATCTATTACAACACTCTGGTCCTCCCACTTTACTTCCTCTTAAGTCTTTTTTACATCAACACATGCATATGATGTGCCTTGTCAGTTGTCCTACTTAGTCATTCTTCTCTTAGAAGTAAAATTAAATTGAATCAGGACAAACAAGTTTTTAAAACTTGGAAGTCTATTTCTTGGATATCAAGTCCAGAAATACCAGAAGATATAATTTTTTTAAGAACAAAATATGCAAGAATGGCTGGTAAATATACTAGCTTAGTGCTATTCTAAAATGTGTCTCTGTGTGTGTGTCTTTCTTTTTTTTAATCTCATACTGAAGCTGTAATAGGATTTAGAATATGAGAATCTTAAAAGATAATTTACTTGAACTGTCATCACAGGTAAGAGAAAGTATGTGTAGCAACCAGAGTAGTCATTCTTAGACCAGCTGAACTCAATATGACTTTTGAGTAGATGAGGATGGGATTGTGCTCTTAGGCTTGGAATAAGCTCATTGAAATTGATAGTAACATGACAAGTTTATGTAGAAAATCAGAGGATAATTTAATCCAGCATTTTTTTGTTCAAGCAGGATTCCCCATATATCTCTAAAAATTTTGAATTCTTTGTTCATGTGAGAGACTTGAATAACAGTTTTCATTTTTAATTAGATTTTTACTTTTGCTATTTCTCCATCTTGAGTTGTTAATTATATTGTAAGGCACTTTGTAATTATATTGTAATGCCGTTTTCCTTGAAGAGTGGAATGCATATGTATCTAAAAAAATAGTTAGGATTAATCGGCCTTCCTTGATTTCAATAGGCCGATCCTAAGTATGATTGACAGTGCAATCCTATATATGATTACTCAGACAAAAGGAAGTCTCACTGAATTCGTATGTGTTGAAAGTATGCATAGGATTGCTGCCCGCATAAACTCCAGCTGTCCTGATTTGGCTGAAATAGTCAGTTAATCCACTATTGTCCCGCCTTTTCAGCTGCTTTTAAAATGTCCAAGTTTCTCTCTCTTCCTCTCACTTTCCCCCTTTGTTCTCAGCTTATTTCACTTGCTGCAAACTGAGTCCAAAAGTGCAAAAGGAGTTTGCAGTCAATTAACTCAGCAGAGAAGAGAGAGGAAGAGGGGGCAGAATGTTGCCTTTCCTAGTCGACTCAGGCAAAAACAAGCTGCAGCTTCTCCAGGCTTGTGTGTTCTTCCTCATTAATAATTTTGCCATCTTGATCACATTCTGATGTTGCTTGGCCATATGTGTCCCTGTTTGCATTGATGAAATGTTGGAGTATATAAACCTCACCCATTTGGATTTAAACTAAAAACAATGAGCAATGCAAAAAATGAAAGAGAGGAGATAAAGCCGATATTCATACATAAATGTCAGATTTTTTGGGGGGGGGGAGAAGTTCCTGATCTGAGTGTTATAAAACTATAGAAAATGAGCAAAATTCTTCTAAGAACTCTGTTACATTCCTTATTATAGCCTTAGGCTTTTACAGAAAGACAGATATTTAGTCTTTTATTTTCAGTAAAATTAGTAGGAAGCTAGAAAATGTAAACATGTGCCTATTCTGACATTCATATTTCAGAGTCTTTAAACATTTCCACTCAGATGTCAAAATTTCATATTCTGTAACCAAAAACATCAAAGTGGAATACAACAGAAATGAATTCTCAAAATTCAGCTCTAAAATTCCACCCAGTTTGAAGCATTTGCATGTTTGCTATTAAGAACTGAACATTAAATCTTACAGATTCCTTGTAAGGCAATATGCCTGAGCATATGTTTCCCAAATTCTTCCCACCCCCATCAGTTCCCTAAACCCAGAAGCATCATCCCTAATTAGGCATTTGGGGTGGATTTGCTTGGGATCTAAACTGAGAGCCCACATAGTTCAATATGGGAATACCTGAACCAAGGCCCCTTTGCAGGCAAAGTGTATGTTCTTCTACATGCTGGCTAGGGGATTCTGGGAATTGCAAGTCAAAGCAACTAACGGTTGTGTACTGCAGATCTGTGTGTTCTTTCCTCCAGAGAAAGAAAAGATGGCAGACTTTTTTTATTTTCGCCCGTAGCCAATGGCAGTCAGCTTAGGCACAGTTATAATTAATTAGTTATTGTTCAACCACACCGTCTCATCCGTAGGGTTCTGATGGCAGTCAAGATGGTGGTATCTTATCACTTCTAATGCTCCCTTGTTTTTTGACTGTCCCCCCTTCTTTCTTGCCACAAAGGGGGGAAAAATAAACCAAATCTGTCAAGGAGGGAAAGATGGAATAGCTGCCCAACGCCTTCTGACAGGAATGCCTCAGAAATCCTCCAGTTTCCAAGCTGGAGCCCACAGATTTCACATAACCATAAGTGCCAGAGCACCTGTTTTTAATAGTAGCTGGTACTAGGACTCAGCTTTCTACCTGCATGAAAAGAATGGCATGCCAGTGGGGCAGTGAATCCATTTCAGTTTTGGCTAGATTTAAAAGAGGTGTCAGAGGTGCAGGACCTATTTAGGACAAGAGTTCAGCACCTTGGAGAGCTCTTTGAAAGCCTGGATTAAACCCTAGTGTGAATTCACTGTACCATTGACATGAGACTCACCAGCCATCATTGTATGAAAACACTTTCACTGTCACATCCAAAACCAAAGCTACTGACCTGCAAGCTTATGCAACTACAGCAGTATAATTCTGGTTTCCATGCAAGATGATTTTTACCATCTTTGCCTGAGGAAGAAGCTAGTAAGCTTCTGAAGCTTGCTATTGTTATTGTTGTTGGGTGCCTTCAAGGTGCTTCTAACTTATGATGACCCTTAGGTGAACCTCTCACAGGATTTTCTTGGCAAGATTTGTTCAGAGGGGGTTGTCATTGCCTTCTTCTGAGGATGAGAGAGTGTGGCTTGGCTAAGGTCACTCAGTGGGTTTCCATGGCTGAGTGGCAATTTGAACCCTGGCCTCCAGGAGTCCTAATCCTAAAGCTAGTAAAATATGTTTTGTACCTTCTGGTTGACCTAGTAAAGGTATTACCAGTGTGTATTTTGGGTTCTGCCATTCTTTCATGGTGATGCCAAGACTGGTATCCTAATGTTTCTTTTGTACCCTGTCTAATTTTTAAAAAACTCTTCCATGGTTCAAACTTCTTTTTATCCACCATAGGTCCTTAACCTGGTTAACTTGTGCAAAGACTGAATGACTTGTCCAGAGAAAAATCACACGGAGGAAAGTCCCTGAATTCCAATCTTCCTACTGCCCCTACTCTTGGGACTATAGAACTGCAGGATTCTTGGAGGCATGAGCGGGATATAGAATGCTTACCTAAACTAGGGCTTAATTTTTTTTTATTTTTTTTTTTGACAGTGGCTCTCTTGAGAAATATGACAGATTGAAGATCCATATGTGAAGACTGTTCTCTATCAAAACATTGGGAACACACAGATGGACTCTTTCGAGAAGTCATCATATATTCCTCCACGCCTGCAGCTTGTCCTTCTCTAAGCTATGATGCACCAGTTATTTTTATAGACAGTGGCTCAGTTAGACACATGGCAGGCTGAAGATCAACAGATGAAGATTGTTCTCCATCAAATAACAGTGGGTTCATACAGATAGACTCTTTTGAGAAGTCATTATGTACTCACCACAGTTACAGCTTGTCCTACGCAATCCATCTCTACTATTGTGTTGTGACTCATGATGTTGTGTCCCATCCATCTCCTCCATTCCCAGCTGTAAGGTGGGTGCCACATCAGCCCATTTCTCCTGCTCCATTACTGTGCTTTTGCCACAGCTGTGGAGCTGGCACATCAAACCTTCAATGCCAACTCCTCTATTTTTCTCCTGTCCAACTCTGACTCCAACTCCTTCACAAATGGCAAATGTATATTAATTGGTAACAGCAAATATACTGCAGGAAAATGGTAGCGCAATGGTAGCACCTCCATATGAATCACCCAGCTACTTAGAGTGATATATATATATATATATATGAATGAATGATTACAATTTCTGAACAAAAAAACTTTCCTAATTCCTATGAAATTAAATTTGCAACAAACTAGACATTTAATAGTATACATTTTTATTTTGAAGCCAGAGTTGGAGTTGGTACATTTCCACCCAAAATTGTCTCAGTCCTAGTTTTTCAATGCTTTGATGTATTTTTTTTCCTAAGAACCAGAGTGAAAATAAATCAGCACCTTCTGAGAAGCTGTTTCTTGCTTTTCTTTCTCCTTTTAGTTTTCAGGTTGCTTTCAGAAAGAAACCTTGCCCAGTGTATGGTCATGCACACATTCATCCATAGTTTATAGTTTTCCTGAGTATTCCTGTGTCAATATTTCATTCTTATTCTTTGTGGTTAGTAACTCTGCTGTGCTTTGGTGTCGTGAAAATGGAGGCAATTTGATTCCGGCTTCCACTGGCATCTTAACACAATTGTTTGCTGTTTTGAAACATACGTGACATCTTTCTAATCATGTCAGAAAAAGGATACAACCTTTAGTTATATTTTGCTTTTATGCTACTTCATGTGCTCCAGTGAAGGTCTGAAAGCTTGCATGATATATTTTCTGTCTTTTAGTTGGCCAATAACGGTATCCCTCTTTTGTGAAAGTCCCAAGAATCTCTCCTGAAGTGATAAATAATTCTGGGATGAAGAGAAAACACTCCAAATGACAATGTTTTACCCCGCACTAGGAGTAATTATTCTGAAGTCTTGATACTTTACTATGGTTGCATTTATAATTCATTAAAGAACATATAGATGCCTGCTGTTGCTTATACAGTTGACTGTCCACATTCACTAGGGTTAGGGGCACAGGACTTCCGCAAAAGTGGAAAAACTGCAAATATTGAAATGTGAGGCAGAGGGGCCGAGGCATGGTGGGGAGGGTGGGCACCCAGAGTCCAAACCAGGTCAGAGAAAGGAGAGGGAAAGAGGGTGGGTCGACATGGAGGCCTTATACTTCCTCTCTTGCCCTATCTCCTTCCTTGGGTGTGGAGATGCGGGGCATCGAGAGAGGGTTTGTGGTGCTGAGAAATTGAGCTCTGATCCATCCTTAGCTGGCCAGGAAGCCGTGGTGGAGGAGAATGACCAAAGTCAGGTTTTTAAAGGGCTGCGTGACCTAACTGGACTTGCCAAGAGGAAAGGTTCCCTTGGAAAAGAAGCACTTGAGATGGGGGGACTGGGGTTGGAGAAACTCACAAATAATCAAATTGTGAAAGTTAAACCCACACATGTGGAGCGCTGACTGTATATATAAAGACAGTTTCATCTGATGCTGTTCCAGGGCTTGGACAAATAGCTTTCCTAACTACAACTCCCAAAAGCCACTGACTAAGCAGTCTGGAAATTTCAAAAGCTGCAGTCTGAAAAGTAACTCATCCAGATTTGTGCTGCCATGGCTCCTCTATCTGCCACAGCTGTTTTTCTTGGAGGCCATAAATTAATACTTTGCCTTTGTAGATTTTGTTCAAAAGGATCAGTAGAACCATCTGGACTGAAATACTTTTCACGGCATTCTCAGGGTTGAGATGAAGTAATTTCTTGCTTATAAAAACTCACAGTTCAATAAAGTAGTTAGTCTTTAAGGTGCCATCTTAAAAGCTTTGATGTTCTTTGCTGTTGAGGTTCACTGGAAATCTTTTAGGAACAAAACCACCAGATATATATACATATATATTTCATTTTCCTGGAATTTTCCATGGTTCAAAGGGTTGGAGGAGGTGTTTCAACTTGAATTTCCCGTCAGCAAAAATAAAAATACTTGGAGTTCACACTCGCTTCTTCCTAGAAACCACAATATATTTTCCCTCAAATAGTCACTTCCAAGTTTAAGATTTTTCTGAAACTCTGACACTGTAGAATTCCTCTTTTTATACTAGCTGGCAAAAAGGGACAAAGTGAACAGGAGAATTATGACCGGGATTGTGTGGCTGTTAGCACAGAGCTTGGAAAAGTTAACTCCTAGGCTAAAAAATCCAGAATCCTTCATTCAGCATGGTTCAGCAGGAGGATTTATAGATTTCAATTTGGAAAAGTTACATCTTTGCATAACTTTTTATCTTCAGATAACTTTGGAAAACTCTGAAATTCTATTCTGGTCGTTATACTTCTGTTGATACAGCCTAGAACTGCAATACCCTTCTGAGCTACTGCTACTCCCTAAACTGCAAACCCCAGGATTCCATAGGAGGTTGAAAGTGGAATCATGGCGCTATAACATTCTCGTGCGGAAATGGCCTAGGATTCAATTTCCCATTCAGCCATGGAAACCCACTGGGTGACTTCAGCATGTCACACACTCTCAGCCCCAGAAAACCTCATGATAGGGTCACCTAAGTTGGAAACAACTTGAATACAACACACACAACAGTAATCGCTATGAGGAGCACTTCTGTTTTGTTTCAGTTTTCTCAAAACAGGTTTTGAGGGTAAAACAAGCCCAGGGGATGAAATTTAAATAGTAAAATGGATACCCACTTCCGGGTTCTGGCAGGATAATATGCCATTTGATGGTGAAAACTGGAGAAGGGGACTTGGGAGCACACTTGGTATCATGCAGTGCCAGAGAAGATCCTTGGCCACTGCTTGCACATTCCTGTCTTACATTCCTGAAACTAACCATGCAGCCACTGTGATGTTTTCAGCATAAGTCAACCTTTCCCATACACCCCCTTCTCTCCATCCCAACTCTTTTCAGAACATCTTCCCTGATGAAATGATCTGGAGAACTCTAAAGCTTGTACACAATTTTGTGGAGTTTTGGTTGATCCTGCCCATATGTTTCTTTTTCCTTTATAGGCCAATGTAGCATGCCTTCTTTCATCATTGTGTTATCCTTACAAATATGAGAAATGTGAATAAAAGCCTGGATTCAAATTCCTGCTTGATTCTGAAACTCACTGGCTGACTTTGGGCCAGTCACTATTTCTCAACCTAACCTCCTTTAAAGGATTGTTTTGAAGATAAAAACCAGGAGGGCTCTTTATGCCAGTTCTGAACAGCTTGGATGAAAGTCAGGATGTAAATGTAACAAGTAAGAATTTTTTTTTTGTCTCAACCCAGACTTAGTCAGTTTATCAGCCTAAGGTCAAGTCACACTCCTCATAGTTTCCCAACTTGTAAACCCAAGGGCTGATGTGCCAAAAATAGAGGCTCTATGGCTTTGCAGATGTAAGAAAAGCAGCAGTCCAACAGCTCCAACCTCCTTCTCTCCAGACAATGATGGCAACTCAGGCTTAGTCACTGAAAACTGCAGATTATTGGTTACAGCCTACTACTGCCCTCTGGAGTCATGGAAGCACAAAGCTCGCCTTTCTTTCTGTATGTGTTACGTGCCTTCAAGTCACCTGCCAACTTATGGTAACCCCATGAATTTCATAGGGTTTTCTTAGGCAAGGACTACTGTACTCACATGTGGATTTGACAGTGCCTTCCTCTGAAATATAGCCTATAGCACTTCGTATTTATTGGGCTTCTCCCATCTGAGTACTAATTGGGGCTGACCCTGCTTAGCTTCCAAGATCATACAGGATCAAGTATCTTTAGGGTGTCTAGGCCCTAGCCTTTCTCTACTGCTCCTAGAACAGCTTTGGCACTGATCAGTGACTCGTGCCAGTATCATCATCATAGATCACATTTTTGTCTTGAATCCTACTTTGAGTCCCAACTAGAGTAAACTCAATGAATGAATAGAATTCCCCTCACTGTTGGTTCATCAACCAACCATTGATTCAATGGGCCTGCTCTCGTTAGGGGCTGCCAATAGACAGATGGAAATCATGGCACCCACCAGAGGTAGGTTGGATGGCAAGTCTTAGTGCCATAACTTGCAAAAGCCATGGTAAAGGATGCTGGAACTTGCAGTCCTGCAATATCTGGAGGGCCACAGAATCCCCACTCATGACCAAAAGGATTCAAGCCTTAAAGATTTATGCACTTGCCTGCTGTACAGCACATAAAAATGTATAGCCTTTGGAAAAAGTTTTAATCACACAAGACTGACCCAAAATATTTTGCTGCCAGATACCAAACACCAAATATCCCTCCCACACATAGGCCATTTCCACACTAGACTGTTATAGTGCTCTCATTCCACTTTCAACCTCCTATGGAATCCTGGGGTTTGCAGTCGGCCCCTCCCTAAACTGCAAGATTCCATAGGCGGTTGAAAGAGGAATGAGAGTGCTGTAACAGTCTAGTGCGGAAATGGCCATAGACATACACATGCGCGCGCGCACACACTCACACATACACTCTTCCAAATGTAAAAATAGACTAAGTGGCAAGTGAATTGTACTTCAGCACTGGTAGTGGGACACAATGCATTCCATCTTTGAGCCTGGGGGGAAAAAGATACTTTTAGATAACGATTCCCAGAGTCCCCCGGCCAGCACAGGCAATAAAAATTACTTTTTCCCACAAATCACTCTGCTGCTACTACACCTTAAGCTCACCTAGCAGATGTAGGGCGGACTGCCCCTTACACACAGCTCTGTCCTTCAACATGTTGCTGCTGTTGACCCACAGAATCTGCTACCTGAGGGGGCTGCCTCACACCATCTGGTGGCAGAGCCTGCCTTGCAACCACACGGATGGCTCTCCCCCATCCACCACCACCCTGATCCTACTGCATCTTCAGTAATGCAACTCCATGAGGACTGGTCTACACTTTGCTCATTTGAGAGGTTGATCTGAGAGGGAAACAGCCTCCCTCTGCAACACTGTCAAGCTTTCTTGCTTCTCCATAAACTTTGAGCAGTTACTACACTGTAACTTCAGCACCCGCATCAGTGCCAAAATAACATACCGTACTTTCTAACTTTGTCAAAGACAGTCCCAATTAATCCTCTACTCCTCTTTCTTTCTGTCTTCCCTTCTCATTTTTTCCCTTGTCCTCCTACTACTACAACCACTGCAAACTGAGCTCATAGTACAAAAGTAGTTTGCATTTGAGTCAGCAGGCTGTGAAGACAGGGGGCAGAATCTTGTTCTTCCATGTAGAGTTAGGCAAAAGCAAACTGCTGCAGTCTCTCCTAGCTTGCATGTTATTTCTGAATAACGTTTTACCATCATGATCACACTCTGAGTCTGCTTTGCTTTGCCATTTGTCCCAGTTTTCATCTGTGAAACACTGAAGGATACAAACAGCACTAAGGTAAAGCTGTTGTATCATTCAAGAAATAATAATAATAATAATAGGCAATCTTAAGCCCAAAGGCCAATCTCTGCCTATGCTAAAGGGCTCTTGTGGATCTGAATCATATTTAATGTTGGATCATTGGAAGGAAACAACATCAATAATATCCAGATCCCAAATGCTATCTCCTTGTCAGATGCGTCGCAAAGACCTAGAAGTAGATTGGGATATGTAGTGGAGAGCAGAGCATAATGACAGCATTGCCTCCCATTAGAATTTTGCCCCCAAATGAATTTATTTTTTCTGTGTCTACATTTTTAGCACTGCAATAACAGAAATCTTCAGCTGAATATTTAGAAACAGAGTTTAGACACCCACAGAAATGGCACAAGCAAAGTTAGCAAGAGAATGTGAAAGAGCAAATATACAAGTTTTAGGTGTAGACAGTTTATTTCTCTCACTTTCTGCAATAGAGGGACTGAAGGAAAATTTCATGGGGGGACAGAATTCTTACTTGAAGGAACAAATGTTTCATTTTGTTCTTCCTATAGCTTTGTTGTTGTTATGCGCCTTCAAGTTGTTTCTGACTCATGGTGACCCTGAGGCATATCTATCACAGGATTTTACTGGGGCTGAGAGTGTGTGACACATCCAAGGGTATGCAGTGGATTTCCATGGCTGAGCAGGGAACAGAACCCTATGCCATTTCTGCACTAGACTGTTATAGCACTATTATTCTACTTTCAACCCCAGGATTCCATAGGATGTTGAAAGTGGAATAATAGCACTGTAACCGTCTAGTGCAGAAATGGCCTTGGTCTCTAAGCTCATAGCTCAGCACTCAAACCACTACATCATACTGGCTCTCAGCTACACTCCCAGACAGGCAGATGGAGAAATTCCATCATATTTTGCAATGGTACACACATTATTTTTTATGGAATGGGAGTCGATAGGCTCCTACTTGGACCACAGTGGAAGCAAACACCCTTTCCAATACTCTCCTGCCAGAAGCCCTGTGGCTTTCATCTACTGTTCCAGCTTCACCAGCCTCCATGATGATTATTTTCTTATTCCACCAGTAAATAGAACCACCAATGTGATTTTCAAATTCTTGCACATTTTTTATTAACACATTCAAGGGATTTTCCACCCTGGCCTTTTCAGTGTCTGGCTTTTATTAAAACTGAGATTTGCACAAGGGAGGGAGAACACTGCTTAAGCCTCCACCCTGCCCCCTTCCATCCCTAATGATCCTGGCATCATTATTTTAAGCCCATTCAGACATATCAGGCTAAAACGTCTATTTTACAAGAAAAAGATCTGGTTTGAAAGTCCCAAATCAGAGCAAGAATAACCCTCTTATATGTAATATATTTCAATGTTTTGCAGCATATTTCCTATGTATTGCTTTCTTATGAAATATAGTTTGATCTGCGACTGGGTTTTTTTAAAAAAAATTAGCTTTATCCCCATATGTTGTATCTGGTTTGAGTTCCTTGGGATTCAAAAATGTCAGTTCCCAAATAAGGATGAGAAGGCTGACCATGCATTTCACTAATATCTTTTTCACAGCTGATCATGGAGGTGATAAGAAGAAGACATACAGGGAGTGACGATAGACCAGGGGTGAGAACCATAAGCTCTCCAGATGTTGTTGGACTGCATGTCCCAGCATTTGTCTCTATTGTCTATGTTGGCCAGGACTGATGGGAGCTGCAGTTCATCAACATCTGAGGGGGCACCTCTGCTCTATAGCCTATGACAAGCACATCTTTTGTAGACATAATGTCTGAGGTTCAAACCGAAAGATGGTAAACCTCTACTTGAGAACCTTTTGAGTTGCAGCCGATCAGCCCTCCCCAACCTGATGCCTTCTAGATGTGTTCAGCCACAACTCCTATCATCCATAGCCCATACTGACCAGTGACATTGGAAATTGCAAGCCAGCACATCTGAAAGTCATCTGTTTGGGGAAGTAGTTCTAGACTCTAGAGTATGTCTTCAAGCTTCCACGTTTTGGGACTACTTTGCTCAAACATGTTTTGGAAGGTGACTTACATTTTAACCATAGATCTGTATGGCAGACATTACTTTGTGAGATGCACCTTGGTAGGTCTCTATGCAAGCCAGTAATGGACCATGACGACCCAACTTCTCGGCCAGTCACCTGACAGAGAAATGCATCTTTCTATGTCAAGATCCAAAGTGTACAATCTCTGGTTTATGTCTTTCTGTGATGAGACTTGTCAAGATTTTGCCTTGCAAGGAATTTTGAATAAAAAAGAAGATAAAAGCCTCCAGGGCCCATGTCTACTTTATAATTTCTAGATTTGGAGAAAATTATGAATGACTGATCTGAGAAGAATCCCATTATTTTCTCCATAGTGCTTAAACATTACATCCACATTGAGTAGGGCTTAGGTTCACAGTTCAGTCCTCCCCATACCCAGGAGATGGGTATGTCCGTTTAGGGTACCTCAAACTGGCTGTTATGTCAGGCCTTGAAGCCTTGTGGTTCAAATTCAGTGAGTAACAACCAATGTTTCTCACTTCTCTACAAGTCAAAGTGTTGGGTTTCCACTACATCTTGGGGAAAAAATGGCTCAGAGATGAAATTTTGTGATTCACTAGTTTTGATTTCAGTTTGGAAACCAAAAGAGAGTCTCCCACAGGCTTTACCAGAGGTACCAGATACTCAGCAATTCAGGTAGGGATTGGATTCAGCTCATTGGGGTCCACTGAGGCTTAGAGGGCAAGAAAGTAAGTAAATGTGACATCGAGGAGTACAGCTCCTCAGAGAATGAGAGAGGGCCTATGAGGTTTGCTTTTGAACAACTCTAAAACTAGTGTTTGGGCCAGAGAGAAATTTAAAGAAAGGTTGCACACACGGAAATAAAGAGACCATGAAGCTAACAGTTTTGAAAGGGCAATTCTGCCACAGCACCGTGAGAATTTCAAAAAAGAGCAGTAGTCTCAAGGACAGTGGTCTCAGGGACAGCATTATAAGGCTATAGTTAGGACTAGGCTGAAAGGCCAAAAGTCTGGACCACGAGGTAACAACGCCTCTCAAAAGGGCAACAGGAAGTGAGGTTCAGAGAGACAGAGGAAAACTGAGGTATTTGGGGCTGTGCAAGGCTCTGTGGTACTTATGTGGCTGAGGGTATTTTTCCATATTTTCACATGGGTGGAGGTTTCTGCATGATTTGGGGGCAAAACTTGCCTGAAAATTGTGCCAATTTTTTTTAATGGATGGCTTTGGGGGACAAGTGAGGGATCATTAATTTATGGCCTGGGTGCTATTCATTGCCCATAGACTGCACCATGTCCGTCCCTGTACTAGAAGAACATCCAGTTTCCCATGCCCTCTCATGGAAGTCAAATGTCAGGGGCAAGGTGGGTACGCTGGTGTTTGGAGAAAGCAGAGCTCCACCTGAATGACTTCCCACAAACGCCACAGATATATGGCCGGGTACCAGCATGTTGGTGCTGGTGCTCAGCCAGGTTGCCGCGCTGCCGAAAGCTCTTGCTGCAGACAGGGCAGCGGTAGGGGCGTTCAGCTGTGTGAACCCGCCGGTGCTTGACCAAGTGTGAGTTCTGGGTGAAGGACTTGCCGCAGGAGGCACAAACATACGGCCTCTCACCTGTGTGCGTGCGCTGGTGCTGGATAAGGTTGGAACTCTGCCGGAAACCCCTGCCGCACTCGGTGCACCGGAAGGGGCGAGCGCCCGTGTGCGTGGCCTGATGCTTGGCTAAATAGGAACCCAGGGCAAAAGCCTTGCCGCAGATGGCACAGCGGTGGGCTTTGCCAGGGGCATGGGTGCGACGGTGCTCTGCCAGGTTGGAGCTCTGGCTGAAGATTTTGCCACATTCAGGACACTTGAATGGTTTCTCACCAGTATGTGTCACCTGGTGCCGCAGGAGCTTTGAACTCTGCGCAAAGCCCTTGCCGCACTCGGGACACTTATAAGGCCGTTCAGCTGGGTGGCAGCTCCTCCGGTGTTCAGTCAGCCGGCAGCGCCACACAAAGGTCTCACCGCACTGAGGACACCGGGAAGGAGGGTCACGCTGGTGCTGCCGAAGCCCTGAAAGGAGCACAAAGCCCTTGCCACAAGCCGGGCACCGAAAAGGCCTCTCCTCACCCAAGTGGCGCTGCTGGTGTCTCCCTAGCTTGCTGCTGTCAAGGAAATGTTCGCCACATGTTGGGCAACGGTAGGCATCGTCATCGGACATGTGGGTACGTTCATGAGCAACTAGTGTGGCAAAGAGGGCAAAGGTCTTGGCGCAGGCAGCACAGGCGTATGGTCTCTCCAAGGAAGTCTCTAATGGGTGGCTCAGCTGGTGAACTGCAAGCTCTGAGTCACTCATGAACACTTCACCACACTGGTGGCAGCAGTGGGATTCTTCCTCTGATCTGTGGCTCACTTTACGCTTCACAAAGTCAGTACCCTCAGGGAAACGAGCACTGTTAAGAGGACTCTGGTAAGCCTTCTCGTCCTCCTTTTCCTTACCGGCATGACTCTCCTGGTGAACTGTCCGCTCATCGCTACTGAGAAACGTTTTTTCACACTGAGGGCAAGTGTAAGATTCTGCATCCAAGGGGATTATTTGATGCGTATCTACAGTTGTGGTCCCAGCAAAGCTGACCCCATGCTCCAGACACTTAAAAGGCCTCTTTTCTACATCTGTTACACTCTGGCGCTGATCCAAATCAGAAGTATTGGGGAACTCCTCTTCATCTTGAGGGCAGTGGGATAGACCTTCAAGGTGTACCCTCTCATGTATTTTAAGCACAGAGCTTTCGGAAAAGCAAACACTACAGCTGGAACATTTGTAAGCCATCTTCTCCATGTCATGATTTGCCTCTACATGAGCTTCTAATTCTGACGGGTCAGAGACGGCTTCTACATATGGATGGCAGTGGTTAGAAACTTCACTCAAATGCAGCCTCCGATGGGTTGCCAGTGCAGAATCCTGTCCAAAGTTTTCCCCACACTTAGTGCATGGGTATGTTCTTCCTTCACTTTCATCTACAGGATTGTTTTGCTGCTCTTCAGTTACATCCAAGGCCTCAGGGAAAGCTCCTTCAGTTTGCTCTTTCTTCTTCTCTACCACTGGAAGTGGAGGGACTGGGTATACATTTGCCGTCTTACTCCCCCACCTGCTGCCATTAGCCCGGTGGTTGCGTATGTGCTTGGCAAGATCGGAGCTGACACCAAAGCAGCGGCCGCACTCCCTGCAGAGGTAGGGCTTTTCTCCAGTGTGAGTCCTTCGGTGCGTGACAAGGGTGGACTTGCGACCAAAGCACTTGCCACAGTCAGGACAGACATGGGGGCGTTCGCCAGAATGCGTGCGCAGGTGGTGCGCCAGGGTGGAGCTCTGGGAGAAACGGGCCCCGCACTGGTGGCATCGGAAGGGCTTCTCCCCAGTGTGCACCCGCTGATGCTCTGCCAGTGTTGAGCCACGAGCAAAGCGCTTCCCACACTCACCACAGGCATGAGGACGGCGCCCACCGTGCGTCTTGAGATGCTCAGCCAGTGATGAACTCCAGCTAAAGCCACGTCCACATTCAGGGCACCGGAATGGGCGCTCCCCTGTATGAATCCTCTGATGTTTCACCAGATTTGAACTCTGGGCGAATCCCTTTCCACACTCCAAGCAGCAGAATGGACGAGGGTTTTGTGTGACAGAAGCCCCAGCATCCTTCTGCTCTGATGTCACTTGGGACCAATCATAGCTCTTGGAGCAAGTCCTGGCCTCTTCCTCCTCAATTTTCTCCACCATTTTCTCCCCTTGATCTTCCTCACTTGCTGTGTCAGAGCCTGGAGAAAGGAATACAACTCATCTGAGATTACATTTCTATTATATGCTGATTTTCAAAATGTCCCTCCAGACCTGTGATTGGCATAAATTATGGGATTGTGGGTTTTGAAGAATGTGTAAGAGGTTTCATTCAATTTTACATTTTCCAGAGAACATTATATAAAAACACTTTCAAGGAAGAATACTGGAGGTCATTATAAAACTGTCCTAAGAACACTAGTGTAGCAGAATTATGCACACTTGCATGAGCAGGACATGGACATACATCTATAAATTATAGGGGAGACAAGAGTATGAAGTATGGACATGAGACTGACGGATTCTGATCTCCATTTGGCCACAGTCATTTGGAGAAAGATGTGATCTGTTAAAGAAAGACTACAGTTTAATGCTAGAACATACACTTTGCAGGCGAAAAGCCCCAGGCTCGAATCCTTGCATCTCCACTTGGAAGGATCATCTAGAACAGTGGTTCTCAACCTGTGGGTCCCCAGATGTTCATGGACTTCAGCTCCCAGAAGCCCCAGCCACTATGGTCAATGCTCAGGGCTTCTGGGAGCTGAAGTCCATGAACATCTGGGGACCCACAGGTTGAGAACCACTGATCTAGAAGATAACGTGAATGAGTGAAAGCAACTCAGATGGAAAATTACAATTTAGTAGATGTTCTAGTACAAGGGCAGTTTCATGTTGATAGTGTAATTTTGCCCAGCTCCTGAAACCTCTCAACCACAGATCCAAAACAGAGCAAAAAAAGATGTGAGGGTGGAAGTGCTTTGCCTTCTTCCCCAGACCAGCTTCAGTGAGGGCAGAAGTTGTCTCAGTTCCTCTTCCTCCCTCAAATCTTTCTTTAGGTAGCATCACAGAGTTAGTACAGCAAAACACATAAGAGGATGAGTTGTGAATTAAATTGTCCTGGTTCAAATCTCACCTTATCCCTGACCATACTGGGTATCCAAACCACTCCCCCAAATCTACAATATATGGTCAATTACTAGCCTACTTTACAAGGCTATTGCAGATCAGTGCAGGGAGAACAAAACATTGACTGTTTTTGCTGTTTCCCTCAATACAGCTACTGCCTCTGTCACTGCCACAATGATAACAGAAAAAAAGATAGCATTTCCCTTAAAACAAGCATGCATCTTGGTGCTTGATATGGTGACTGCCGCTCCCTGAAGCATTCCAGAAGCAACAACCAGTGTGTATATAAGGCATTCCTGGTGTACCTTGTATGAACAGCAAATCCTGCCCTTCTTTGCTGCTGCCAGAGATATGGCACCATCTTTGTGCTAGCACTGAATTTCGGCAGTGGGGTAGGGAAATCAAAATTTGGCTTTAAAACAAGGTGATGGGGATCAAACACCTTGTCTACAAGCTGATACATGCTTCTGGATGACTTCCTAGGGTGTTTATCTCCTTGCCAACAAGGTGTACAAAACTCCCACACACACACACATACACACACTTAAGGCAAGTTTATAGTTTCTTTTGCTACCACCACAAGCAGTAGCAGGCACTCTCACTGATGCATTAGCAATACCGTGAAATGCTCTGAGTAATCTGAGATGTTATAGGTAAATGGTAAGTGTTCCTATAAAAACAGGACAGGACCACTGGATGTGATCAGAACTAAAGCCTTATACTTGGGTGGTTGGCTGCGTAAGAATTACAGCAGTGTAATTGAAACTGCTGGATGGCAACTTCCACAAAACACATAGCCAATATTAGGGAATGCTGAAACTTGCAGTCTGCCCAGCTGAGAGGTGTATGGTTCTTCTCAGCCCTCCAGTACACCAATATTTAGCTGCTTATTTAGCTAATGTGACAGAGATTTTCCCTCCCTCCTCTGGATTTACAGTGAATAGAACCTGGCCTATAGTGCCTTGTCTCCCCACCTGCTCTTCCCTAAAACCAAGAAGACGAGAGAACAATTGTGCACTCCTTTCATTACAGCATTAAAATAAGTTGCACAAGCCACTGTTTTAAAGGAAGGAGTAATGGACACCCCATATCAAGAAGCAAAGACTGAAGCAAAGTTTGGGGAAAGGTGTTTTTTTCCTTCCTTGGACTACAATTTCCAGCATGGCCACTACCCAGGAGGTCTTCAGAGTTCTAATCTAAGAAGTTCACTTTTCTGCTCTGAATCAGGGTGGAGAACATGTAGTCTACCTGATGTTGTTTGACCCCAGCTCCTATCAGCCCCACCCAGTATGGCCACAGGCCATAGGTGATAGGAACTGTAGCACAGCAGCACTTGGGGGGCCTTAGGTTCCCCACTTTGGCACTAAACCACTACCCCACACTGTCCCCTCACAGAAGCAAAGAATCATTCCTCACCTGGATTGATGACTATCAGTTCTTGCCTGTCTCCTGAATCTGTCAGCTGTAGCTCCTCCCCTGTCTCCATCCAGGAGAAGCGCAGCTCAGCATTTGGAAACCTGGAAGTGACAAGCCATTTATACAGGCAGTTAATGACATGGTACAACTATTACAAGCCTCTTGTGGGTGGGTGAAGGAAAAAAAAGACCTATGTTGAAGTGTCCAAAGGACCTGTGTAGCACTGTTTCCACTGTGCTAAATGATCCTTACACTGGGATGGAAAGCACACGTAAACCTTCATTTGAGTTATCATGCATCAGGATTTTAAACACTCAAATTTTGGACTTTTAAAATCCTGATCTAACAGTACAAATCACCCAGAGATCTACCAGTAGATTCCTATCTACCTTCAGCTGACCTTGACATAGATGTCAGCAAATCTAGTCCTGGATCCTTCAGCATCATTCATCCCTGACCTTTTGCATGTCTGTACCAAATGAAGACCCAGTAGGGTTCAGCATAGGATTCTTAAGAAAGCCAGTATAAGATTCTACTTCCACTAGATTTAAAATGCAGGGAAATGAAGGACAAATGGATGCAAGATTTTACCTTGGAGTGCTGGGATCTTCTTCCAGAGGAAAAGGGCCAGTGTTTTCAGCTTCTACCAGGAAGCCTGGGTGGAGGATGGTTCCCATCTGCACAAGAGGAAAGAAGAAAAATGAGTGGATGAGGGCAGAGTTGAGTGAGGATTCAACCACTGGTTCAAATTTGGGAAAAGCTCTTGTCAAATAAGGCACTTATGATTTGATGTAGCCCCACTGTAGCAGCATCAAATGCTTTTCTCTCTCCCTCCGTCTCTTACATATACAAATTGGGCAAGGCAGCAGGTGTTGTAGATATTATGCAGATAGTATGCAAAAGGGACATGTAGAGAAATGCACACAAACACACCACATGTATCCTGAGATGTCCAGGATACGTGAGGAAAGCAGTGCTCTAAAATAAAGGTAGGAATCATGCAGCCTTCCCAATGCTGTGCGACTGCAACTCCCAGCAGCCCAAGTCAGCACAGCCAATAGCAATGCTGGGAATTGCATTTAAGCAAGGAGGGCCATACAATTCTGAGCTCGTCTCTAAAGAGAAAGGGGTTGGAACGTGGACAGACCTTCACTAAATTGGCACCTTCCAGATGTGTTGGACTACAATCACCACCACCTTCTTTGGGATAACAAGTTGTGTGGTTCATGAGACTGCCAGCCTGGAAATGGGTGCCTGGGCTTATAAAGAGTACTGGAGCTTGTGTGGAAAAACTAGTGGCAGCACTAGGCCCCCTTAGAGGAAAGGTTTACTCTTTTTCTCTCTCACACACACCCACTCCGTGGGGAATTTCATCACAGGAATACACCGAAGGGAAATTTGCAGTGATTCGCAATGCCATGCGCATGGCCTGGAGCAACACACAAACCCCACAGCCCACTCCAGCCCCCAGGAAGACCTCAGTGGCGTCTGGGGAGGTCCTCCCTGCGCCCCTGCCCTTTTCCTGCTCACACCTCAGAATGTTCCCCTACAAGGAACTTCGGGTCTGACGCCTAGATCCCGCCTTTGCCGGCTCCAAGGCCATTTCTGCATTAGCCTGTTATAGTGCTATTATCCCACTTTCAACATCCTATGGAATCCCGGGGTTTGCAGTTTAACCTTCCATAGGATGTTGAAAGTGGAATAATAGCACTATATCAGGCTAGTGCAGAAACGGCCCATCGTCTACCCCGGGGAAGCAGGAGGGCGGTGGCGGCGGCGGCGGCGGGGGCGGCGACCCCCTCTCCCAGGACCCCCATGCCCCACCCCGGCCAGAGCGCAAGGCAAGGGCGCGCAGCAGCCTCCCCGAGCAGAGCCCCGGCCAGCCTTCTCCTGCGCCTTCATCTCGAGGGCGCCCCTTTTCTGCTTCTCCTTGCCGGTGGCTCTGCACCCCTCCTCCTTGTCCGGGGAGAGGGGACGCGCGGCCTGGTCTTTCCAGCTGCCCTTCTCTGGCAAGGCTCGGCGGGAGGGGACCGGGCGGGCGGCAGGGCCTCTCCTCGCCCCCCGCGCCTCCCCTAGCGCGATCCCCGTTCCTCCTTCCATTTCTCCCCGCACCGATCAAGGATTTCCGCGAGGCCCCCTTACCGTCTCCATGCCCCCCAACGCCGATTCCTCCCCCCGCATCGGCCGCTGCCGGCGCAGCGCGCGAGGGGTGAAGCCCGGCGGACAATGCCCGGCCGGCCGCCCCAGCTCCGCCTTCGCCGCCGCCTTCGGCCCGCCTGGCCCGGCCGCGCCCCCTCCCCAGCCCTGGCTCCGCGCGCAGCGGGCAGGGTGTGCGCCGGCAGGAAGGGGGTCTCCCCTGCCGGTGGGAGAAGACGTTCTACAAGGGGGTTTGAGGAGAGGGGTCCCGGTCACCCGGTCAAACACCCTTGCAGGCCAAAGGACCGGCGGGGGGGTGGGCTGGGACGCTACGCTTCCAATGAGCGGGGGTACACACACACCCACGCGCGTACGCGGCGTTGGAGTGACCTTGGGTCGCCTCTCTTTGCAGCCCCTGCGTTGCCAGCCTGTTTGGCTGGATTCGATTATGATGTGGGACAGAAATGGAGTTCTGCCATCTGGGCTCCTGTTACAGGGCCAGGGAAATGTATTGGTATTATGGAAACTCGTTTGTGTGTGAGAGTAAGGAAGGAATGGCCAGAGTGATTTCTCAAACCTCCTCTGAGGTCTCTTAATTCTCTTACCTAATTTATGTACAAACTGAGTTCCGCTACCTCCCAAATGTTTTTGGTGAGAGAACATAGTCCTGCAGCATGGGAAGCAGAAGAGAAACAGTCTCTGAACTTTTGCAGAGACCCCAAGCTAGCCTTTTTGAGTTAAATTTTGGGATTTACTGCCTCTGATTAAGCTGATGATCGGTATCAGTTTAACTGAGAAAAAAGGCTAGCAATTGCTGTTAGTGGGAAATGATTCACTCCAACCCTTTTTTTTAAAAAAAAAATCACCTCCAAAATGCCCTCAATCATATTTTACATTTGTAATAGACTGTTCCAGCAGGCACAACACTAAACATAAATGTCCTCTGTTCTTCCCTAAAAGTTCAGTACTTTCTGATGTGGGAATCTTATCTTCTGGTCCTACGTCTTGCTTAATTTTTGATTGTCTGATCATCAGGATTTCATAGTAAAAAAAAGAAAACAGAATAAAAAACCACATTCGGAAGTAGTTCACCAGCGGCTTCTTCTGTGCAGTACGAACCACGCTTAGCTAAAGTCCCACAGCCATTGTTTGTGAAAAATCCTCTGCCAGTCTCACCTTTACTGCCAACTAGTTCTCTGGCAAATTTAGTCTGGCTTCTCCACAAAAATCTGTCTTGATTACATCTCTTGAGATCACATAACCCACTAGGGAAAAAAATGATAATGCTGGGAAAAGTGGAGGGCAATGGGAGAAGTGGAAGACCACGTTACAGATGGATGGGCTATTGATGACCGAGGTTCTTGGAAATCTCTCATTCATGTATATGTTCTACCTATTAATTTCATAAGGTTTTCTCAGGTGAAGAGTCCTCTGAGGTTGTTCGCCATTCCTTCCTCTGAAATATAGGCCATTTCCGCACTAGACTGTTATAGCGCTATTATTCCACTTTCAATATCCCATGGAATCCTGAGGTTTGCAGTGTAGGGAGGGGCTTCAAAGAGCCCTCCCTAAACTGCAAACCCCAGGATTCCACAGAATGTTGAAAGTGGAATAATAGTGCTATAACAGTCTAGTGCAGAAATGGCCATAGTCTGTGCAGATGTTAACTAGGCCTGATCCTGCTTCGCCTCCAAGATCAGATGGGATCTGATGTCTTTAGAGCATTTATAAGATTTTGTGAAGGATCTGTCCACCTGATTCTGCATATGGTGCATGCCTGAAGATGAAAACATCCTTCTTATCTGCTGAGTTGAGCAGCTAAGATTGGGAAGGAGTTAATCATGAGGCAAGTGGGTTTCTTCCATTTCTGGATGGATGCTTCAGTGGCGAAGCTTAGAAATGTCCCTTCTTGGATAAGTCCCAAAATCTTCCAGCCAGGCTGGGGAGATTCTGGGACTTGGGGCATTTCCACACTTCACTGTTGTAGTGCTATTATTCCACTTTCAACATCCTATGGAATCCTGGGGTTTGCAGTTTAGGGAGGGGCATTTAGAACTCTCAGCCAGAGAGCTCTTTGGCCTCAGTAAACTGCAAACCCGCAGGATTCCACAGGAGGCTGAAAGTGGAATAATAGCGCTACAAGTTTGTAGTGTGGAAACGCCCTTTTAGTCCACACGTAAGTGATCACCAGCTGCTTCTCTGACTGTTCGTATTACCAGCAACCTGTCGTTGGAGAAAGCTATTCTGTAAATGTAGAGAAATGGATGCTGAAAGAGAAGTCAAGGTCAAAACATTTTGAATAACAGCCATGTCTTGCAGGGGGGTGATCACGGAAAAGCAAATAGGGGGAATGAAACAGAAATGCCACGCAAAACATACAGCGTGAGAGTTCTGCGTGGAAACATACATCCATGCTCTCAAAAAAAAAAAAATCACAGATCTGAAGTTCCACGTTGACGCAAAAACAGGGCTCTGAAGGGCTGCTAGTGGCCACGGACTGAGGAAGGGCCTCGACTCAGTCCCCGGAATCTCCAGTTTGGCCACTCCGCAGTCAGTGTGTGTGTGTGTCTTCACTGGGTGAATTTCTGTCCTGCACCTTTAAAACAAAAACCAAGGCTCAAAGAAGGCCCCAGCTCACTAGCCCCGAGTTCTTCGAAATCCCTGCCGTCTCTATAGGGACAGGAGGACACCGCACTGGCACAGCCGCCCGGAGGCTTAAGATCGTCGGCAACTTCCGGTTCCTGCCAGCGCGCTGGTACGGGGGTTTTGAGGTAAGGGCGGCGGCGGCGGCGGCGGGGGAGGGAAATTGTTAGGGGACCTACAAAGACGTGGGAAGGGGGAGCTGTGGGAAAACTGTTTGGGTTTGTATTGTTTTCAGATTATTGCCTAAATGCAGCCATTTACTTGGAATAATTCTGTAACCCAACCTGGGTGGGGGAAATTCCACTTCCCGCTTAGCTCGAAGGTAATTCAGGGATGTTGCTGGAGTGTATTCCCATCAGTCCTCGTCTCCGGCTATAGTGGCTGCGGTGGATGGGGACTGCAGGCCCTACAACATGTCCTATTGCAGGAAGGCTCCTGCTAGCTTGTTGTTGTGTGCCTCCAAGTCGTTTCCGATTTATGAAATGGAAGGTGGACCTATCAAGGGATTTTCTGGGGCTGAGAGTGTGTAACGCGCCCAAGGCCACCCGGTGGGTTTCCATGGCCGAGCGGGGAATCAACCCCTGGTCTGCAAGGCCGTAGGACGATGGTCGAACCACTACACCACGCTGGCTCTCTCCTGTAGGATAGGTCAGAACAAATGCCCGTCTTGCCCAGCGTCCCTCCTGTTTGCCATAGTGGTCAGTAGGGAAGTCCACAAGCAGGACATTAAAGCAGCAGTAGCATCCCCTGTCCCTCCAGCACCTGATACACTGCCTCAGAATATGGGGACTCTTATCTGTGAACAGGCATTAATAGTTTTAGATGCCTCCGTGAATTTGTCCCATTACTCCTTGAAAGCCACTTATGGTAAGGGGCATCATCTTCTCTTTTGACAATGTACTTGGCCTGGAACCACATGAGAAGACCACAAGATATTTGAGTGAGAATGCCCTCCTGCTTCCCTTCCACAGCGTATAACCTCTTATAACTGGATATAATACCTAGCTTTCATACTGGTGGTCTCTGCTAGTAGCCATTGATACCTTTATGCTCCGTGCATTTGGGTAAGCCTCTTTTAAAGCTACCCAGCTTGCTGGCCATCAGTACATACTGTGGTAGCCAATTTTACAATCTTATGTGAACAAATACATCCTTTTGATTCTTCTCACAGTTCCACCATTCTTTGGCTCACTCCAGATTCTTCTGTTATAAGAAAGGATGGAAAAGCCTTTCCTACCCATTTCCTTCACACCATAATTATCTACATCTCTGTTTCATTACTGCCACCACCTTTTTTAAAAAAAAAGTGGCTTTTTTGGCAGCTTGTATAGCTCCATTGTGAATCAGTGTGTTGTCACAGTCTGAGCATTGGACTACAACTCCAGGAGACCAGAGTTCAACTGTCCTCTGAGCCATGGAAACCTACCAAAGGCTAACCTTTGGCAAGTCACACTTTCACCCTCAGAGGAGGGCAAAGCCAAACTCCATATGAACAAACCTTCCCAAGAAAACTCTGTGATATATTCACTCTAGAGATGCCATCAGTAAGAAACAAATGTATACAACAATGTGACTCCAAAGGGTCGCAAGGGCACAAAGGCTACTGAGCCCACCATGTATTAGATGACAGCTCAAATTGATGCGGCAGCCAGGAGCACCTGCTATCAGCTTCGGCTGATACGCCAGCTGCGCCCCTTCCTGGACTTGGAACACCTAAAAACAGTGGTACATGCACTGGTAACTTCACGGCTTGACTTCTGCAATGCGCTGTACATAGGGCTACCCATGTGCTTAGTCCGGAAACTTCAATTAATTCAGAATATGGCAGCCAGGTTGGTCACCGGAAGATCTAAAACTGACCACATAACACCTATTTTGAAGTCTTTACACTGGCTGCCTATTAGTTTCCGGGCACAGTGCAAGGTGTTGGTTTTTACCTTTAAAGCCCTTCATGGCTTGGGGCCAGCCTACTTGCGGGATCGCCTTCTCCCATATAATCCGCCCCGCACATTAAGGTCCTCTGGAGGAATCTACTGCAGCCAATCAGAACTAGGTTGGCTGCGGTTACCCAGAGGACCTTTTCTTGATCGCTCCCAAGTTATGGAATGGCCTGCCGGAGGAGACCCAGCACATTACCAGTCTTGACTGCTTTAAAAAAGCAGTCAAGACTGTTCTCATCCGACAGGCCTTCCCAGACTAGTGTTCCACTGCCTCTCATCAATTGTCCCTTTGTTTTTGTTTTTACTTGTTTTTGTTTTTGTTTTTGTTTTTAATTTTTAGTTTTAATTTTATTTTAATCTGTTTTAATAGTTAGTGTGTTAGGGGGATGGTAGGGTTGGTGGGTGGGGAGGGTGGGCTACATTTTGATGTTTTAATATATTTATATGTTCTGTAATGCCACCTCGATCCATTTGGGAGAGGCAGGATAAAAATAAATATTATTATTATTATTATTATTATTACCCACTCTTGGTTTAGCCACTTCTGCTTGGAGTGGGAGCAGTTGGGAAGCTTGAATCAACCCACTGACTCATCCACGGTAACTTGGAACTCCTCAGAACTGTGGATTATCATACCATATGAACATCCCCTCTGTGTGTGTGTGTGTGTGTTTGTGATAGAGAGAGAGAGAGAAAGATCCGAATGTATTTTAATTTTTCCATTTTGAAATCAATGTTGCTACTCACTCTGAGGGACAGAGGTGGCAATGTATATATTCAAAGGCATAAATGACTTAGAACCTTGATATTTGAAGAAACATGTCTCCCTCCGACTATTTGCCCAAGAACTGAGATCTGCTAGAACCCTCTTCTCATGGCCCACTAGCGGGAGCAATGCATCATGTAGGGACATGAAAGAAGGGCTTCTCTGCTGTGGCATCCCATATAAGGAATATATGGCCTCCAAAGGCCCTCCCTTTGGAGGCCTGATTAATGCCAACATTGGTTTCTTTAGGCATAAAAACAAGAGTTTTTATTGCCTATGAGGCCTAATTTTTAAATGTACATGGTTTAACTTTTATTCCACTTTTTTCCTACTAAATACAGGGTGGATTCTTGCCCTTCACAGTAGGCTCAGACAAAAGCAAACTGCCGCAGCTTCTCCTATCTTGTCAGTTCTTCCTCATTAATAACTTTTGCCATCTTGACTACACTCTGCTTGACCATAGATGTCCTGGTTTTTGTCCATGAAATTTTGGAGGATTTGGAGTTGCTAGAGAAGATGAGAAGCATGGTGTGATTGCACTGCTGTCCTGCTGATGGGCTTCCTTTAAGTAACTGGTTGGCCTCTTGGTATGAAGAGAATGATAGAAAAGATCTGGTTATCTTTATAATATGCTTTATCCTATTTAAATTATTGTATTATTTTTGTCTGGCATTGTTTAAATAGTTTACTGTAAAATTGTTTTAATTGTATGCTGCTCTGAGGTGTCGTGATAGAGGGCAGGATAAACGTATTGAAACAAACTAACTACTTCTTGGATATTTTTCTTCTTCCTAGATTCTGCTGCCAATTCCATTAGCCCCCACCCTGCCATGAAGAAAACCCTGCGGAAAAACCAAGGTGAGCGTTACCGCTTGAAGTTCCGGCGTCTCTGCCGTGCAGCCAAAGTGCTAGTTTATGAGAATGCAGTGCTGTGCGATGAGATTGCCAGGCTGGAGGCCAAATATCTCCGTGTGCGTGAAGAGCGCCGGTTCCTGTTGGCTCGCCTGCTGCAGGCACAAGCCCTGGCAGAAGAAGAGCCCCCTATGCCAGCTGTCACCACCATTTCACAGCCCTCGCCGGATGAGCTGGCCACTCGCAAGCCCCGCCGAGAACGCAAAGGCAAGGAAAATGGGCGGGCATCTAAGCGCAGGACGGCACCTGAGCTAGGCATCCGCCGGCTGGTTCCACCGCTTCCCTTGGATCCTTCTGGCCGGCCAGTGTTTCCTATCACATTAGGTTCACTCACCGTCTACAGTTTGGGTGAGATTGTCTCTGATCGTCCCGGTTTCCATACGGAGAGTGCCATCTACCCTGTGGGGTACTGCAGCACCAGGATCTTTGCCAGTACTCGCCGACCCATTCATCGCTGCCTCTACACTTGTCAGATCAAGGATGGTGGTACTGGGCCGCTCTTTGAGATAGCCCCTGAAGATGAACCTGGGTGTGTGTTAACTGGCTCCACCCCAGACGCCTGCCACGCTCAGCTCCTTGAGGCTGTGGGTGCTCCCCAGCTGGAGCCATCTGGTGCTGAATTCTTTGGGCTCTCTCAACCAGCCATCCAGCACCTCATCCAGAGCTGCCCTGGAGCACGTAAGTGCACTGGGTACCACTGGTTACGCTTTGAGGTGTGCCGTGCAGCTGATGGAACGCCTCCTGAGGGGTTGCCTCCAGGAAATCCTGGAACAGACTTTGAGGCATTCCAAAACCAAGGCTTGGCACGGCCAGTGGGTCTGGACTTCGCTGCTGCCACCCCTTCTCCACCCAGTGGCAATGGCTATGCAGAACTTTTCCTGCCATGTGCTCCCTCAGGAGGGTCCCCCATTCCCCAAAGCCCAGAGAGTGACACTGACTGAACCAGGCCAGCCACATGCTGGTGTAAAAACATGCCTGCCCTTGATGACCATCCTGCCTTATGGTTTCCAGGTATTTTAAACTATGTTCTCTAGGCCACAGTAAATATATTGGATCCCATGAAGACTTGTCCATACACTAACTTCACTGTGACAGAATAACATTTTTCTTATCATACATTCTTAAACCTCACTTCAAAGGCTAGCATGCATCAGTATAACTTTGAGTTGCAAAGTGGTCACTGACTAGCAGCTAGAAACCAGGAAGATGTTAAATATTCCTAGAAATGCCCTTGTTTCCACATTATTGGAAACCACTGACTAGTTGGTGGAGAGTTTGCGGGGGGGGGGCTTTTTATTATTATGAGGTCAAAGCCAATATTGGATGAGCCAAGGGTGTGTGGCTATTGTTTATAAAGCAAAGAGATGATTCGCATGAGAGTTGGTGGTGTCTGAACAACTGAATATCAAAAATGAACGTTTTTCTACCTTAAGTTTCCTTGGATATGTTAAGTGACTTATGCATGAGACTTGTTACTTGAGCCTGTTTATAATAAAGGCTTTGAAATTCACCTATGTGTGCAGGGAACACGAGTGGTGGGTGTGTGAGATATATAGAAAAGCACCTATGATGTAGGTCCCAACACTCTTTGATTTAAGACAAGGGTCAAGAACCTTTGACCTTCCAGATGTGTAGGGCTACAGCTTCCACCGTCCCTTATCACCTGGATGTGGGTGATCAGAAATGTTGGAGAAAACACTTGAATGGCCAGTTTCCCCACCCCTGCTTTAAGACTTGGAAGGCCTCTTAATATCTCAGATGGCTCACTTGTTTTAGAGAGGAAGGTAGGTGTTACCTTCTGGTGTGCTTACACCAAGGACTAAAAAGGCAAATGTGAGTCTACTGTCAGATTACACTGATGTGCAGCAGATTAGATATCGTTCAAATATCTAACAATGGCAGAAAGAAATTGGCACTCTTTTGCCTGTGCTGACATGATGAAAGCTTGGAGGATGTGGGAACTCCATTCAGTTATGCTAATCAGAACAAATTCCCGGTCTCATTATGATTTAAATATATGCTTTCGGGATCAGGCTCTGGTCAGTAAGTCTTAAAAGTACTGGCAAAAAAGGAAAGTAAATCTTGTAAGCCTGGAGGTTGCCAAATGCTGATCTAAGCATAAACCCAGCTCCAAGCTAGTATAGCTGTCACAACTTTTGCCAAGAAACACATTTAGCATGTAAGCAAAAGTGAAGTGTTACTTACTCCAGTGCAGCTTGCTTCACAGTACACATGCTTAGGATTTCAGTTTTGCATGCACTCTTAAAATTCTGTGCATTCTTTGCAGAACTGCAGTTGCTTCAAAGGGAGGAAATGAATATTTTAGAGATACAGAGTGATATACTAGTTTGGGCATTGGACTACAGCTCTGGAGCCCAGGGTTCGAATTACCACTCAGCAGTGGAAAACCAGTAGGTAACCTTGGGCGTGACACATTCTCTGAGCCTCAGGAGGCAGCAAAGGCAACAAATCTGAACAAATCTTGCCACAAAAATTCTGTGATAGGGTTGCCTTAGGTCTCCAGAAGTGAGAATTTGATGGCACACAACAGTATCCTTAGTCAAACTATAAAAAACACAGAGCTTAAACACAGAGACTGAAGGGAGAGAAGTCTACAGACAAGCACATAAGGTAGCTTGCATGCAAAAAAAATAATAATTTTAAACAAGGTAACTTGCATGCAACAAGGCACTAGCAGATGTGTAGTGAAATTCATATACCTCTATCGTTGCACAAGAAAACGTGCATTTGAGATTTGCACATACAGGAAAATGTGTAAAAAGGCAACAGGGCATGCAGTAATCTGTATCTTAATATCATACATACAGTCATATGAGCAGTCACACAAACAACTCCTGGAATGTACTAGCCTTGCTAAAGAAGCAGTCATGTACGAAGAGTACAAAGTCCTGTACAAAGAGTTATTCATGTAAAAATCAGCTGGCATAAACAGGGAGAAAATTCATGCACTTAGTCCCATATATGTGCCCACGCAGTCCCAAACAAAGATGTAAAATTTGTATTCATGCCAAGGTAAATGCACATCACAGCAGTTATACACAAATATTTCTACCAACATGCTAGCCTTTTTTTCTCTCAGCTTAACAATAACAACATGCATATGCAGCTGCCTGTTAAAATATATTTTCTCTCTTGCGGTAGAAACATCTTTACTTTTTCCAGTCAGTCATGCACCTTCATTTTTGCGTTTTTGCATGTACAGCTGAGGTTGGGCCATGGGCCACCTAGGTCTGAATCTTTTCTTAGCCTTAGTCCACATTGGGAAGGCATTGGAAATTCCTATGGCCAGGCCTTAGCTACTTTAAAAAATGGTTGTGACAGTAATATAAGATAATCTGTAACCACCTCAAGACTTTGGGATAAAGTAGGAAAGAACATTCAAGGAAATAACTTTCATCTGTTTGCTGCCTAGCTCTGAAGAGGGAGGTAAAGAAGCACTTGCAGGCATAAAGTGGGTTAGCTCCCTCGATCAGAGAAAGCATAAACAAAAGCAATATTTATGGAATAATCCAGTAGCAAGGAGCTAGCACTTCTGTCCAAAACAGCAAAGCGAGAAAGAAAAGGAAAGATAACTACAGAAATTCTGAAACAGACACATTTAATATTTCACTCAAAAGAGTGAGTGGTATTCAGACTGAATCCTAAGCAGAGGGGAAATAGTGTGTTGGACATGTTGCTACCTCTGGCAACAAAGGCCTCAGCCGTATAGTAGGGTGTGCTCAGATCGCTTCTGCCACATTTAAAATATTAGCAGCTTTCTTCCCCCCCCCACCCTTGAACAGTGTGTGCATTTTACAATATGCCAAGGAGTCTTCTGACAACACTAAATGTCATCAAAGGTTGTGTGTGCTTCTGGAGTTATTCAGCAATCTCCCATATCCTCAGTAAGAGGAGAAACAAGCCAGTACCTCAGCTGGCCAATCTGGTTTCCAAAATGGGTGGTAAGACATTCAATAGCCAGAAGACCAAGGGCTCAGGAACAGCGCACAGTTCATTTGCTATTCTTAGACTACCGCGGAGTCAGTATTAAGACGGAAAGGCCATCGGCGTTGCTGCACAGACTTTAGTCCACCAGGTGGTGCTGCAGCTTCACAAAGGAAGGGGTATGTGGCAGAACTTACCCGTTTCCTAACTACAACTCCCAGCATCTGCACACCAAAATGAGTGGGGAGTTCTGGAGATGTAGTCCAAAAAGTCACATTTCTAAGTTCTGGTTGTAGGTCAGGATAGGCAACTGGAAGTTTAGCAGGTTCCATTACCCTCCCAGGAGGCCGGGGCGGGGGGCGGGGGCACCTCTCCATCACATCTACAATTTTATATATATATATAGATATATGTCCCCAAACCCTGACTAGCAGGTCTGGGAGCATTCTGTCATGTTTTTAGGCCCAAGAAAAGGCCCTTTTTACAAAAGAAAGTGAGCAGAAGTCATTTTACTTCCTGTTTCAGAAAAAGGCCTCTCCTGGGCCTAAATTGGCTCTGGAGGCCTAAAACCTTGGTGAAAATGCCTCCACATCCTCTAGAGAGCATTTGAGACAAAAAAACAAAACAAAACTGTGACCTTCTGGAGGGCCTTGGAGACCACAAAAACAGACCTGTAGGGCATGTAGGCCATGGGCCACACTTTGCCCACCTTTTTTAAGCATTCATGGTAAACACTCCCTGACCTTTGCTCATGTACTAAGTGATTCTTTCTAGAATGTTCTGCCAATATCCACAACTCCTTCACAAACCATTCTGTATACTGGGTGAACCTGCCTTCAGGTAAGGAACTGTGACTGCGAGAAGAGAGCCCAGTAGAAGTAAGATGACACTTCAAAAGCACATGCATGGCTGTCACTCTTAATTAATTAATTAGAAAAGGCATCTCAGGTGTATCCCCCTTAAAAGGTCAAAGAAAAAGTAACCCAAGACTCTGCCACTTGGTCCTTGGCAGCTCCCCATTCAGGGGAGAAGAGCTCCTAAGGCTTGCAAATCTAGGCAATGTTGTCATACACTCGCACAACATCCAGACAGTCCCGAAGAGCCTCTAGCAGCTGTGATGCCCGTTCCATCTCTTCATCGGAAAGCTGGGCGCTGACAGTTGGGATGAAGTCAAGACTGGCAGAAAGTGAGCAAAGGCCCAGGGACTCTAGTTTTTCACGGACCTGGCGCAAACTGGGCACTGCACAGATAAACTGGAAGGAAAGCGAGAAGGCAAAGGAGAAAAATCAGCCAGGAATCTTTCAGAGCTTTGAACATAAACACTGATCTGTTCCCTCTAAGCATGAATATTGTTTAAGATTCCTATTGGTGCAGAACGGGAATAAAATATCTTGGACACACCAAGGAGGGCCTAGTACATTAGTATTGTCTTGAGAACAAAGAATTCTGGGATATCTATAGTAATGGATGGATGTGAGCACCATACAGGAGGATCTCATAGGTGAAAGCAAAACAGTCTCCTCCATTCTGAAATATGGAGTGGAGTAGGACATTGTTCTTCCTGTGCCCAATATAGCCAAATTCTGCAACTGGAGCTCCAGATTCTGCAATCAACACTGTCGTCGTTATGTCCCCTCAAGTCAACTCAGTCGCATAGGGACGTGGGGACGTTGGGGGATTGATTCACCCCGGGCAGCAATGTTTCTGGGGCGTCCCGGCCCATAGCCCTGCCCCTGCATGCCTTGGCCATGCCCCCACATACAGTGGCTATGCCCTTTGCGCCATAGTCCCCCCCGCTCCACCCCACTCCAAGCTCCGCCAATGAGTCAACTCCAACACATGGGTTCTCCAGACAAGATTTATTCAGAGGAAGCATGCCACTGCCCTTCTCTTAGGCTGAGAGAGAGTGACTTACCCACAGCCACCCAATGGGTTTCCATGGCTGAACAGGGATTCAAATTCTGGTCTCTCATAGTCCTAGTCCAAGACTCAAACTGCTATACTATGCTTCCTCTCACAATTAATATCTATTAAGCCAGTTAAGTACAATCACCCCTGCTGATCCACAGATTCTGTATCCATTGATTCAACCAACCACAGCTTGAAAATATTCCCCCCTCCCCCCAAAAAAGTCTAAAAAGCAAACTTTGATTTTGCCATTTTATATAAGGGATGCCATTTTACTAGACCATTGTACATAATGGGACTTGAACATCCATGAATTTTGATATCAATGGGAGTCCTAGAACCAAACCCTACCTGATAACCGAGGGCCTACTGTATAGCCAAATCAAATGAGGACATTCACAGGATCATATACATTTCTATTTAAAATACAGATAATGCATCTGAAAACTCAGTTCCAAAAGGGCAGTCTTCCTTAACATGGCATCCTCCAGATATGTCAGACAACAATCCCATCATGGGCAGGGCAGTACAAGCATTGGTGCTCTTCTTCCTTAACCATGATCACAGAAGCAATGCAAACTTGCTTCAAAAATGAATACAAAACTCAGAATGTGGAACTCTGCACTTTTGTGGCAATCCCACAGAAAATTCTTACAGGTCAGGAGAGTTGAAAGGAAACTGCTTGGGAAGAAGCACTCTGAAGTTCCAAAGAGGAAAGTCACATTTTAAGATTATTGATGATGGGAATGTCCAAGCTTGGTAAGTCATATCAAAATCATGTCCTTCTCCTTCCCATATTTTTAACCTAACTAACATCTCACCTTCAACATCATCTTCTCATCTTCATCCTCGTCCTCTTGGACATCCTCTGCTCCAGCTTCAATAGCCAACTCAAGGGCCCGATCCAAACTGACTGGGCTACCGGATCGATCTTCCCTGCTCACAGCCACAACCCCCTTCTTCTCAAAACTGTGTCGAGCCCCATCAGCAAGGATGCCCCTGCAGAGAACCAAGCAAGAAGGTCCAGGCATGAAACTTAAGCAAATGGCTGAACTGGAGGTTGTTCTAGGACAAGCTGCTTGACTGGCTAACAGCCTCAAACACTAGCTGCAACACCACCACCCCCCAGCTGTTTAACCTTAGACTGTTCTGTTCTGTTCTGGCACTCACTGTAGTTCCAGACCTCCCCAATTGTTTGTTCAGTGCCAAGCACTGAGACATGTTACTGCTATACCAGAAGCTTTATTGGTGGTAGAAGATGCAGCAAATAATATACAGCAGAGGGACTGTAGCCCTTGTGCTGATGGGGGCCACTATCCCATCATCCTCCTCCCCTAAATATTTTATCTGTCTATACTATTACTGGCCAGTGATCAGATTCCCCACTGCAGGATATATGGGGCTTGTGTCTGATGTGCACCCTGCCCAGATAAGGCAGGTGGAAGGTGGGATCTCAAGGATTATACAGTCTAAAAGTAAACACAGAAAATCAAAGTATGCTAGTAACAAAGGAAAATTCACTCCTCCAGTCTGTTTTCAGCCTTCAAATCTTTTACTAGACACAAACTAGGAGCCCTGGTGGTGCAGTGGTTAAATGCTGGTACTGCAGCCACAACATTGTGAGTTCAGTCCTGCAGGGCTCCAGGTTGACTCAGCCTTCCATCCTTCTGTGGATCAGTAAAATGAATACCCAGCTTGTTGGGGGCAATTAGTTAAAAAGACACATTGTAAACCACTAAGGGAGTGCTTAGCACTGAGGAGTGATATAGAAATGTAACTGCTAACTGCTAATCTGGCAAGCTAATGCAATAATAATAGTAATGGTGGTGATGATGCTGCTGCTGCCACCACCACCACCAAACAAAGCCAGTAATACAAGCAACAGGTTTGCCTGTTGGCAGACATCCAACTCACTAAACACACTAACCCGTGTTGACTCAAAAGATGGCGGACTTCTTGGAAGGATCTCTTTGCATTGTCTGTCAGCACCTCTATAAGGAGGGATGAGCCACCAGGGCCTCGTGCTTCACAGAGCAGGTAGGAGGACTTGGCTTTGTCCTACCCAAACAATGAAAAACAGGTGTATTTAGAGACCCCCACGCATTACAACCAGGTCCATGAGCAATATCTCAAGTGCTCCTAAGTTCCCTCCTCCCAAACCAAAATTCTGGTAAAGAAATCCTATTTCCAATTCCAGAGCTGCAAATGTTGTGACTGATATTTAAAGTCAGATATCACATGTTTTGATGTTTGTTTAGAGAAGGGATGGAAATGGAGTGGCTGTCCAGATACTGTTGAACTGCAAATTCCAGCAGCCCTAGCCATCACCATGAATGGTAATGAATGCTGAGAGTTCTCCTTCAGCCACATTTGGAAAGATGCATGATTTCCTGGTTGAGACAAAACAGGCATACTTCAGTTAACAAAGTCTCTGACAAAGAAGCATTTTTTTACAGTTAGCTCCCCCTCGTCTTCCTCCTCTTCCTATGCCAATTGGAAAGTTTTTTAGAAGCATCTGTACTGGGAAGATGGTGAATGAAGGATGGGAAAACAAAAACTCTCAGTGCTGGGTTGAAGCAGTGTGATTGCAATAAACAATGCAGTGTGTCTGCAATAAACCCAGCTTGAGCTAGGTAAAAGTGGGTTTCTGCTCCAGCCGCTCCATTGTAGCTCTGTGTGCCTGCCTACAACATGCAAGGTAAAAAGCAGCAAACTCCAAAATCACTTCCTAAGCATGTGTAAACAGTAAAACAGAGAGAAAAGGCAGGGAGCAGATAAGCCCGCTTCATCAGCTATCTCCACCATGTTTAAAAAAGCACAGATCTATGAGTTTGGCCACCAAAATGGAAATCTTTGGAAATGTGGAAACTGGTGAAAGAAAAAGTCATCTTCGAAAGAAGGCTTCAAGTGGTCTTTAAAAAGATCAACAAGTTGTATGCAAGGCTTACCAGACCTAGCTGTTTCATTTCTCATATGAGTTATGAATAAAAAGTTTGCTGTTCTTCTCAACTGCTTTTCTTATTTGTGGCATAGGAACCTATCCCTAATCTTTCCATGTCACTTCTACCTACAGTAGTACCTAAGAACATGTCTACTTAATTAATGTAGGAACCGTGGTTGTTGTGAGCCTTCAAGTCATTTCATACTTATGGTGAGCTTAAGGCAAACCTACTCTGGGGCTGAGAGTGTGTGATGCACCCAAGTCATCCAGCAGGTTTCTGTGGCTGAGCAGGGAACTGAATTCTGGTCTCCAGGGTTGTAATTCAGCACTCAAAACCACTACACCATGGTGACACTTGTTAACTGAGACATACCTGTACATATGTTTTATATCATAGCGTATGCTTCTCAGTGTCCTGTGGGTATGGTTCAGTGCTGTTGCTACATTTATAATTTGGTCATTGCTGTTTTGAGGACACAGAGATGAGGACCAGGGCACAACAGAATAATTTCTTTCCAACAGCTAACACAGTTGTGGGAACTGTGTGGCCCTCCAGATGCTATGGGACTACAACACCTGCCAGCCCTCATCAGGACAGTTAACGGTTGAGGGATGATGGGAGTTGCAACCCAACTATATCTGGAGGGCCACAGATGCATTTCTTGCCCCTGTTAATGTTTCTTCTCCACAATGCATCTCTTTCACAAAGGCAGTGATAGTGGCCACATCTATGTCCTAGTCCTAAACATCTGAGAAACATACCCCACCAGTGATTGCTGCTTCAATAGAAGACTTTGGCATGCTCTTGCTCCGACATTGCTCAATAACATTGGCTAAATTACTGTTCAGTTCTGGGTTGGGACCGCCTTCTGCCAAAGACATGAGAGAAGAGACAATATATCATCATTATCATCATTGCTACCATGAGCACTGCATTATTATTACTGAAGTACTAATTTATTAGAGCCCCATCAATAGTCATGGCACATTGCAAAATCACTGTAAGAAGAAAAGTTCCTGCACCTGAGAACCTTAAAATCTGAAATTCAAGCCAAGGTAAGGGGCAGGAGAGGAAGTTGAGTCAAATTTGAGGTAAAGATGAATGAGAAAAATATGTACTAAGTTATGTGCTGAGAAATATGTACTGAATTCAGCTACATGCTTGTAATGATCACTTCTTTGTGCATTAGAGGGAATGTCAGCAGGTGTTGCTTGTTTGTAAAACTGGAAGTAAACAGAAAGTGACTTCCAGTCATTTCCTCATTTGAACAAAAAGATCTCTCTTGTGCTTAAAATGACATTGGGGGACATTTGGGGGGCAACCCCTCCTTTTTGCAGTGTGGTGTGTGGCCTGAGGTGCAGCTCCCCAAGAACTGCTTGGGGGGTCTAATGTGGCCCCCTGGCCTTCCACAATTGCCCCTCCTTGAACTATAGGGACAGAATTCCTTCTGTGTTTAGCCTGACAACACACACCCTATTTCCCACAACTATTTAAGCTATTTTACACGGATCAGACACTTTATTGTCACCAGCCTTGAAGGAGTATTCCGCTTCCAGTCCTGTTTGCTTCTGTGGCCAGGAAATGGGGAGAGTGTCAGGGCATCATCTTGCCCTTAGCCTCAAGCAGCAAAATGTCTTGGGATCATCTTCATCTACCTCTATCACTTCAAGTACATGAGGAAGGCTGGGGCCTACAGTGCTTGTTTGTGAGCAGCAGCAAGCAGAGGCTTGGCTTACACACGGGCCACCTTCTCCACATTTACACAAACACAGAACTTCAGGCTTTTATTTCCATTACAACATGGGTGTTTCAAATTACAATTCTTACACAACTCTTTTAGTTGTCATCGTGTGCAAACCTATTTTTGTTTG
This sequence comes from Iguana delicatissima, assembly GCA_948472985.1. Lineage (NCBI taxonomy): Eukaryota > Metazoa > Chordata > Lepidosauria > Squamata > Iguanidae > Iguana > Iguana delicatissima. The sequence goes on along the minus strand of CAOKZL010000410.1, from coordinate 477,980 downwards.
TTTTTTGGCAAGATTTGTTCAGAGATGGTTTGCCATTGCTGTCCTCTGAGGCTGAGAGAGTGTGACTTGCCCACAGGCAACCCCTTATCACCAGCTATTTTCTTCATTTGCTGGCAGCTTCCGGAGGGACACAAGTTCCTCACACATCTCACAAAATAACAATGAAAACGTTGCCACTGTACCTTTGACTGCCAGTCGGATCATCATGGTGAGCTTTTGAAAAACACGGGCCCGAGCAGCATCTTTTGGACCTTTCACATTTTTGACCTTGGACCATTTGTTGTGTCCAGCGAATGCAGCACACGAGGCATGGATGGTCCGATTGGGGTTGTCCAGAAACGTAAAAAGGTATTGCCGGAAAAGGATATTTGCCCTTGTGAGAGTGACGCCCACTGACATGGTTTGGGTGGGACAAGAAGTCTCCTTAGAACTCAATCTTGAAATAAAATACAAAGAAATCACCTACTGTGATGTTTTTTAAGATATGACATTACAATATATTGATATATACTGATAATATATTTACTATTTATTTTATTTCATTTATATCCTGCCTTTTCCCCAATAATGGGTCTCCAAAGTTGCTTACAACTTATAAAAACAATACAAATTAAAAACTGTACACAAGCATGAGTTTTTTAAAAATGATAAATATAAAAGTTCTTTTCGAAACAAACAATCTATAAAGATAAAATCGTTAAAATACATTAAAAACCCTACCAAAGCCAACAAGACAGCACCGAATACCTTTGAGGAAAGGAGTTCCAAAAATTCTCAGAGCAGCCACTGAAAAGACCCTCTCTATTGTTTCCACCAAATGAAACTGAGAATTTAGTGCAGAGGACAGAGAAAAGGGTCTCTCTTGAAGATCTCAGAGCTCTAGCAGGCTCATAAGAGAAATATGGTCCTTCAAATAGCCTGGATCCAAGCTGTAGAGGACTTTATAGGACATCACCAGCACTCTGAATTTTGCTTGGAAATGGACAACAGTCAATGTTCATTTGCAACAATGGGGTTGTGTGTTCCCTGCAATGTTTCCTCTGTAAAATAGTTACAAAGTAATGGAAGTAAGATTTTGAAAACTGCTCATCTGAGGCCTGGGCATCTCAAAACCGGAGCTTGTAAATTTTGAAACCTTCCCCACTTCACAATGAAATAAATGGAAACTGACTCACAAAGATTAAGCCAAGAAACCATTTAAAAAGAGACTTCTCATACCTCCAACTGAAAGGGTGAGCTAGAACCTCCTGGTGCAATGCATCAAACAAGAAGTTTTCCCTACATCAGAGAGAGAAAAAAAAAGAAACTGAGGCATAGCATTCATCAGCCAAAATGTGCATTTATTGGCCTGAATCCTAATGTTAGTCCTCAGTATAACAGACCCAACTAATTAATGAGATATACCAACACGCTGACTCACTATTCAACTGTTGATTCAAAGGGTCTTGTCTACTCTAGTATAATTCCAGCCATTGGGTCCAAAATTGTTTATTCATGTAGACCATCAAAGAAAACAAAATGGCAGTTTCCAACTTATCTCAACCGCTTTTTATTAGACTGACACACGTTATTATCCCAATCCCATAATTTTTTTTTTAGTACAGGCTAATTTCCAGAGGGCCTGTTGTGTTAGCCTGTTTAAGGAAAAAACAAGCCGGAGTCTTACAATTCCTTAAAAACAACCACATTCATTACGGCATAACTTTCTACGATCAGGAAACCACTTCCTCGGGTGCATCTTACACTTGCAGGCAGTATATACTCAGCACGGAGGTGGGGGTACGTGAAGGATACACAATGCATACACTGCACACTGTAACAAGCAGATTACAGGACACATTTCTGTACAATGGGGGTGGGATTCATTTGGCCTTCCAGATGTGGCTGAACAGGTAATTCCTCACCATTGCTGATGCTGTCAACTGCATCTGGATGGGAACAAAATTCCCACTGTAATGTAGAGAGAACAGAGAACAAAGTAAGACTAGTGACCTTTCCACACTACGCTGTTACAGTGCTATTATTCCACTTTCAACATCCTGTAGAGTTCTGGGGTTTGCAGTTTACTGAAGCCAAAGAGCTCTCTGGCTGAGAAGTCTAAAATGTCCCTCCCTAAACTGCAAACCCCAGGATTCCATAGGAAGTTGAAAGTGGAATAATAGCACTGTAACAGTCTAGTGCGGAAATGGCCCAAGACTCTGAAGACCAGGGTTCGAATCCCCATTCAGCCACGAAAACCCACGGGGTGACCTTGGGCGAGCCCCCCTCTCAGCCTCAAATGTAGACAAAGACCCCCCCCCGAACAAACATTGTCAAGAAAACCACGAGACAGGACCGCCCTAAGTGGGAAGCGACTGGCGCGCGGCGGGCGCAAGCGCCACTCTGCCCTCCAGTTCATACACTTTCAACCTCCTGTGGAATGCTGGGGTTTGCAGTTTACTGAGGCCAAAGGGCTCTCCGGCTGAGAAACCTCAGTGCCCCTCCCTACACTGCAAACCCCAGGATTCCATAGGACGTTGAAAGGGGAATAAGGCCCCGATAACGGCGGAGGGTGGAAGTGGCCTAAAGTCTCCCGATTACGATCCGAACGCGCGAAGGAGTAATCAGCGTGGGGCGAGAGCCCGAGTAGGACTGGTTAGATTAACTGCAGTTACCCTGCGTAAGTTTCTACAGACCCTCGTAGCGGCTCACACGGAACCCGGGCGCCGCGACCGACCGACCGACCGACCGGCCTGCCAGGAGCGGCGCCCGTGTCCCAGAGTTCCGCAGGCGGCTTCCCGGCAGCTCCGCCCCCTCGGGGGCGGGGCCTACGGCCATTAACTCTTTCGTTTCTGCGTTTCCGGAGGCTGCGCTCGCCTTGGAGGCGCAGGGCGAGAGCGAAGGCGAGCGCGGAGTGCGTCGCGAGTCCGGCCGGGGGGCTTCGAAGTAGGCTCGCTGCGTTCCATGGGGATGTTACTGCCAGATAGGCCGTTTCCGCACTAGACTGTTACAGCGCTATTGTTCCACTTTCAACATCCTATGGAGGCCCCTCCCTAAACTGCGAACCCCAGGATTCCATGGGATGTTGAGAGTGGAACAATAGCGCTATAACCGGCTAGTGCGGAAATGGCCTAAGTGTCTGTCTTCCCCGACGAGTAGCTACTGTGGGAAAGGACATGGCTCCCCCGAAGAAGAATTCCTCCCTCCCATGACATTCTCCTGGAGTCCCCCAATTTCTAGCCCTGCAGTTGCTGGAAACTTCAGCTGCGCGTTTAGAATTAGAGTTTTAGGCATCCAAAGACAATACTCACACATGCACAAAATGGTGTTGCTTGGACTTGATTTTCTTCTGTTTCCAACTTGTTCATTAAATGCATATAATTTCCCTCTTGGTGTAAGGATAGGCTTTGAGAGAGCCCATCAACCAGCCTTCTTCAGCCTCTGGAGTTCTTAAAATGCTTTGGACTACAGCTCCCACCTGCCCCATCCAGTACACCAGTGGCCAGAGAAAAAGTTGTGGCTGAAGACCTCTGGAGAGCACCAGACTGGCAAAAGCAGCTACAGACTTATGTTTTCTAGCTTTCTTAACGAGTACTTGTTTTCTATTGTCATATTTACACAGGTAGGCAAAAATGTTCAACCATTGGCCCTTTCACACTATACAGTTATAGTGCTATGATTCCACTTTAACTGCCATGAGTATGTTCTGTTGAATCTTGGGGTTTGGAGCTGCATGAGGCGCTAAAGCTTTCTAGCTGAGAATTCTAAATACTCCTCCCTAAACTGTCAGTCCTAGGATTCGATTGGCTTAGCAGCACAGCCAGTGGTAAGGGATGAGGGGAGTTGTGGTACAATGTCTGGAGGACCACATGTTCCACGGCCCTGGACTGGAGGACTGGCCTATCAAAAAGCTATAATGTCCAAATGGAGCCTCCATGTTCAGTGACAGCAATCCTCTGAATACCAGTCGCTGAGAAGCAGCAGCTGGAAGAGGCTTCCCTGGGGCAACTGTCTCGACACTGCCAAAAACAAAATACCAAACTGTTACATTCTGATGGAATATAGCCCAGAACTTGGAATAAATATGTTAAAAATTGATAACCTTATGTTGTTGAAACTTCAAATAATTATTTTAAATAATTGTTATTTTAGTTTAAACATCAATTGTGTTATTTTTTATTAATCAGCGTTTTTATTTTAGTGATTTAATTGAATGAATTCACCAAATAATTTTAGAAAATCTTCAGGCACACACAGAAACAAAATAATACAGAGACTTTATTTTTGGTTGTGAAAAAATAGAGAAACAAAAAAGGGATTTTACGACGGGGAAGAAGGCTGCATGGGTGAGGTAAAGTTGCTTTCCTGCTAATGCCAATGTTGCGTTCACCTCTGGGATCTGTTTCCTCTGCACTGGGTCTTGTGGTAAGGTCTGCATTTCCCTCTTACCTTCCCTTTGCTCTTCTGCCCCTTACTATTCCAACTCTTGGAAGGGGCTTTGGCCTTCCCCACACCGTGGACAGATTTCTCATGAGTAACCATGGATTCCTTCTGGCTAAAATGTTGGTCACAGTGAGCACAGGAGAAAGGTCTCGCCTGGGTGTGGACCATTTGATGGTGCCTGACTTTGGTGGTGGGAAAACACTTCCCACGTACTTGACACTTTTTCCTTTCAGGCTGTGTTGGTGGGTCAGCAGATGGCCCCACAGTTGCCAGGAGAATATGAACCCTTTGCTGCAAATGGGGCAGTTGTGAGGATGCTCTGCTGGCGCCATGTGCACGGAAAGGCAGTAGCAGTCTAGTGCCTGGCAGTAAGAGAAAGACTTTCCATACTGGTAGCAAGAATGGGAAACAAGCATTGGCTGAGGAGAAATGCTTCCTTGTTGTTTGTTGCTGATAGTACACAGCTGCTGTTGGAAGGAAGAGGCCGTGCAGAATGTTCATTCTTTGTTCCTTCTGGAAGGTTGTTGCCAGCATTCTTTCCACTCTCACGGATGATGTCAGAATGGGAAGAGATGCTTAGTTTTCTGCAGGTGAATCAAGAAAGGTCTAGTTATCCAGTGTTGCTGAGTAAATGTTGGAAGAGTCCCAAGCAATACAAGAAATGCTTGGAGCAGAAGGGGCAGCTGTGAGGCTTGCAGATGCCCTGGTGCCACTGTAGGTTGTTCAGCTGAGAGAAACAACACCCACACAAGAGGCACTGGAAGGGCTTGTCTCCAGTGAGACAACACAGGTTGGCTGACTTCACAGTTTTACTGAAAACAAAAATGTAGCAGTTCATACTAGCTTTAGCTTCACCCATCTCTACTTCAGAGTGCCCAAAGCACCTCAATTAATTAATTTCAGTAATCCCAACAAACCTATAAAGTAGGCTAGCATTGATGTAAAGTTGGATGTTTTCACGGCCAGAATCCATAGGTTGTTGTGGATTTTCCAGGCTTTGAGGACATGTTCTATTAGTATTTTCTCTTGATGTTTTGCCTGCGTCTGTGGCTGGCATCCTCTGAAGATGCCAGCCACAGATGCAGGTGAAACATCAGGAGAAAATACTAATAGAACACAACCTCAAAGCCCGGAAAACCCACAACAACCTATAGGCTAGCATTGTTATCTATGTATTACAGATGAGTGGGGTGAGGGTGGAAAAAGAGAGACAAACATGACTTAATCTACTGAATTTATGGTGGAGACAAGGTTTACATCCAGAGTTCATGATGCATTACCTAGTTGGAAAGTTACCACTGTATCATCTTGCTCCGTTTTTTTCTTTAATGCCATGATGCCTTGATCTAATTGTTTGCTTTCTTTTTACAAAGCAGCATTTGATGTCCCAAACATGTCTTTTCCTGTACATTTACAGTACAAAGTATTCCAACCAGGCATTCAAAGTGGTGCTTGGAAGCAAGACACCAAGAAAGAACCCGGGCACCCTAATAACAAAAGTTCTATATTCCCTGAACTTTCATAAAAACCTGCCCAAATTCTCCAGACAAATAGGCAGGGTCGGTTACACATAACAAGTCTGCTCCCTGTGGAAATGGAAATAAAGTAGATGAAGAGGATAAATAATATCAAATAGTTGCCAGATCAGAGAAGAAACTTAGCCAACAATGGATAATCTTAAAAGAATGTTCAGACTCATTTCTCAGTGAGTCAGTGACAGGAATGCTGAAACTGGAGATGCATGTGTATGATTTTAAAAAAAGGTTTATTTCTGCCCCCACAGCAGTTTATGCTCTCTACTAGGCATGCCTGAACTGCAAGGAAATGCAGAGAGAGAGGCGGTGCTGGCAGAACCTGCCCTCTTACGTCTTTCAGAATGACAGCGCGGCCAGCCTATCCCATTCTCCATCTGGTGGCTTAAGATAGCCTCCTCCAGATATTTATGATTGGACAGTCGCAGAACAGGATCTGCCTGTCTAAGCAAGTGGGACTGTGGGAAAAGAGAGTCGACAGAGAAAGCAATCAAAGGGGAAGAGGAAGCCATCAGAAAGGAGTCAGGATAATCTGTGGGTAAGGTAAGGTCAGGGTGGTGGGTTGCGGGGGGAATGGTGCTGTGAGAATGTCACGAGTTATATCAGGGTATCTATTCTGTGAACTGTGTGTAGTTGTGGGGAAAAGTCAGGGAACACTTGTGGGCCAGTGCTGGGGGAAGAATCAGTCTCATATAGGATGAGTGTGGTGGAAGGCACAGATCTAGGACAGAAATCAGGATAGGGGAAAGAATGCTGTCATTGGAGGGGTGGAGGAGGAGCCCTGTGTAGAAAGAAGGTGCGTATTCATTTAACATGCCTGGGAATGCAGATCTATTATATTACATAAGGGCAGAATGTGCTTTGTTTAAGACAGATGTTTGAACAAGTGGGTGCCACATGCGTGGTGTTGATAAGGATGTTGCAGTGGGGCTAGTCTCCCAAAATTGGGTTCAGTACAATGGATGTGAAGGCTGAAGAAGGATAAAGCTAGATAGTTACTGGCATGTTTTGAACATATTTTGCATGTTAGTCTCAGTATCAGATGAAGCTTAGGCCAAACCAAGGGCATCAGAAAAGCAGAATTGGTATAAGTCTTCCCTTTTGCCTCTCAGAGTGATCAGTAGCCTGTTGGGAGATTGGTTTGAGTAGCAACTGGGGATGGAGTTTGGAGCTGATGAGAAAAGATGTATTTGCCTTGGGATCTGTATTTTCATTTGAAGCGGAAAGCAAATACCGGTTGGTACAAAGCCAGTGTGGTGTAGTTGTTTGAGGAATGGACTACAACCCTGGAGAGCAGGGTTGGATTCCCCACTTGGCCGTGGAAACCCACTGGGTGACCTTGGGTGTTACACATGCTCTCAGCCCACAGGAAAGCCCTGTGATAGGTTTGCCTTGGGGTTGCGATAAGTCAGAAACAAGTTGAACACACACAACAACAATAATACAGTTTCTGCAGGCTTCTGCTCATCTATAAAGTTTTCTTAACTTCAGAAGTTGGAAAATTTATGTTGTTTGACTAAAGTTCCCAGAATCCTCCAGCCATGGCTGGGAGATTTGGGGAGCTATAGTACCAAACAGTTAACTGTCCTTAAGAACTCTTAGCATTATCTTTGATAGCTCTCTCTCTCTCTCTCTCTCATGAAGAAACACATTCAGGAGTAGCTATGTTGGCCATGCAGCAATATTGAACAAAATTCAAAGTCCACAAAAGTGGACTGGCCAACCAAAATGTACTAAATATGTCATATTAGCTTTCAAAACTCCATTGGTTTCTTCATTAAGCAACGATCATAGGATTTATAATGTTTAACTTTTTTTGCTTTTCTTCTCCTTTCTGATTTTTTAAACATCTTACCCTTGTAGGATTGTCGGGAAGATAAATGCTGCTGCATGTTTACTTGTTAGATATGACAGTAAAAACATTTATTGTCATAAAGCATTGAGCAAAACAAGACACACACGGCATGCATATTGACAAATCTAAAGTTCACAATCAAAACAGTAAAATAAGTATTACATATATAAAATTTAATTTAATTTAAAATTTAATAAATATAATTTCCATCCAGAATCATCTTCTACATAGGAAATTTTTTTCTGGGTTGAGCTCCTTTTTAAAGTATCCCTTAAAAGTAGTATGTGCGAACATCTTAATACCAACCTGTGATATATATTTCCATTTTCTTTCTGGGGCAAATTTCTGGACAGCGACTGCAATAATCTTATTGGAGAAGAGAGTGATTTTAAAATCAAATGTAAAACCGTGTGTGTGTGTGTGCACATGTGTGTGTAAAAAGAAAGGAGAGAGAATCAATCATGTGGCAACTTGTAAGACTAACCAATCTAGTTCAACATGAGTTTTGTGGTTTACAGGCAACTTCTTCTGATGCGTTGTGCAGTTTCTTTGATTTGACTCACCAAGACAGAAAACTCAAATCCCATTTGTAGAATTGTTTGTTCATATTATTACATTTTGCATGTGTCACAGGGTGTGTGTATGGTTAACGCAAGAGCTGAGGGAGCTGTGCTTAGCCAATGGCCTCTTGCTTCATCAGTCTGTGCACTGCCCATCATTTGCAGAACCTAGACGTGTGACTTGCCTTAAGGACAATTCCCAGAATCCCTCAGCCAGCACGGACCCAGCTGGGAAAATGTACTCCCTAAACGACAGCTCTTACAATTCCCATTCCATTAGCAAAGCAGAATCATGGCTCTCACCCCCAGGAGAGATGTTAGTACTTGTAGTCCTCTTCGGGGCAATGTCAGCCATCTTGTGACCTGATTTGATCCTTTGCTGCTGGAATCTGGAAGAATCATAGAATCACAGAAATGTAGAGTTGGAAGAGACCACGAGGGCCATCCAGTCCAACCCCCTGCCATGCAGGAAAACCCTCAAAGCACTCCCGACAAGTGGCCATCCAGCCTCCGCTTAAAAACCTCCAATGAAGGAGACTCCACCACACTCCGTGGCAGCACATTCCACTGCCGGACAGCCCTGACCGTCAGGAAATTCAAGAAGAGACTGAAGAAGCAAACAGTTCTCTGGTTATCCTCAGGGAGGACATTTTGACCAAGGAAATGAAAGACACTCCCCAGAAGTTGTTAACAAGCTGATACTGACAGCCATTGGCACCTATTAAGAGGAATAAAATTAAATGACAAAATGGGGAGAAGCCAAGATGGCACATAGTGAGTGTGCTCTGTCACTTAGCTGGCCTCATTTAAATGACAAGTTATTTATTTTTCTCCTTTAGCTTCTTGTAAGGCAGAATTTGTTTTTAAGAGCACAGGTTGGAAAGTTACCTTTTGGACACTAACTTCCAGAATCTCCAATTATCATAGCCATTTCCAAACAGTGCTTCAAAACTGATCCATTTGTGGCAGAGTAGCTTGTTTTAGCCTGGATTGGCCTGGCGGCTGGTCTGTTTTCTGCCTCTCTCTCTTTGCTGAACTTATATTATACTGGATCATCTCCCTCCCTCTCTCTCTCTCTCTCTCTCACACACACACACACACAGAGAGAGAAAACCCTCATGAAATCAGTTTTCAATGGATGTAGAAGTGATATATTTAGATTTATACATTTTAAAACAATCTACAACCAGAAGATCTCTGTTTTGTGGTAAGGAACAAATTGCAGCTATCACTCCATTAAATCATTTAATTTATTTACTTTTACTCAATGGATAGATGAATGGATATCAATTTATAGAAAGATCTTCCTCCTTCCCTTGTTTCCTCACACTTTATTTTTGATCATAAATCAACTGGAAGCAGGGACAGGTCCACGATCCCTCTGTAATTGCACGAAGTGTCTTGTACATGGAGAGTGCAATGTTAGTAATAGGTATAATAATTTGGAGATTGTATTTCAAAAGTAAGAATAAAACCATGACTAAACAATGGTATGTTGAACCTTGGGGTTCCAGGTTCCAGACCCTTGTCTGGCAATCCATAACAGAGATAGACAAAATGCGACCCACCAGATGTTCTTGGACTACAACTCCTGTAATCTCAATCAGCATAACTAATAAATGTCTGGAACCTGCAATTCAACAACATTTGGAGAACAACACTTTGCCCACTCTGACTTATCACCTACCATGTAGAGTTGTAAGAAAAAGAAAGGACACAGACAGACCTTTATCGTTAGATAAAGAGAGGCGGTGGTCTCTGGTGGCAGATCTCGGTGGGCCAGAACTGTCTATAAGATATTGAAGGATAGAGTTCCATGTGCCACTCTGTAGCCTGACAACTTCTAACTTAGTTTGCTGCCATCAGGTGTTGTGGGGAACTATCCAACTCCCAGTCTTAAAGTAAGGCCATTTCCACGCTAGACTGTTATAGCGCTGAAGTGGGTCAGGCCTGATGACCACAAGGAGTGGGAAAAAGCAGAAAATTGTCTTTGCAGATGCAGTTTTTCTCTGTGCTTGAAGGAAACAATTGAACTCTGTAAGCTGAATTGTAATCTTGCTTTCCCTTTGGAGTAGAAACGTAACAAGTTAGTTGAAACATTCCAAGGTGTGCGGGAGAAGAACAGCTCATTGTTCATCGTATGGGAAAAACGAAACTTATGCTGCTTATATGACACGTCTGTTGGAACGTATAAAGGCTTGAACAATCTAAGAGGCGGGACCGGTTTCTTTGGGAGTGATCCCGACCGGTGCTGCTTGCTAGCAAGAAGAAATAATAAAGAAAATCTTTTTTTTTCAAATCAAGATCTGATCTCTGACTTGCCACTTTAGCGCTATTATTCCACTTGCAACAACCTATGGAATCCTGGGGTTTGCAGGGCCGGCCCCTCCCGAAACCGCGAACCCCAGGATTCCATAGGATGTTGCAAGTGGAATAATAGCGCTATAACACTCTAGTGCGGAAATCGCCTCAGATGCAACTGCCAGTCTACTTGGCTTCTTTACATTGAATGGCTGGATGGAAGAATCTCTCTTTCATCCCACATGGCCAGATGTTTTGGGACAGACCTCACTAGAGCCAAACCTGGCCATACGCAAATATATTCCTCCAGTGTGTGTGTTCTCTGGCTTTGGTACTGAAGTAAGGTGCTGGAGCTGAACAGGTTGCGGGGCTTGAAGCGAATGGGCAGAAGAAAGTGACCTGCCAACTATATCCAGGCAGGCTTGGCTCACAGCACATCTGCTGGGCCTACATGGCAAATCCAGAGCGTATGCCAGCTTTGCTACTCACAGGCTCGGAGGCTACAACCCACATTCTCTTCTGTACCTGAAGAGAATTCTGAGACCTAAAATGCTGTCAACCCTCCACATTTGCAGGTTTTGCATTATTTGCAGGTTTCTCCAAGCCCTGCCCCCCACGCCTCAGGTGCTTCTTTTCTGAGGAAAACTTCCCTCTTGTTGATTTCAATCAGATTGCACAGCCCTTTAAAAACCTGCCTCTGGTCTTCCTCCATCCTCTGCCTGGCCAGCTAAGGACAGCTCATAGCCCAATCTCTCAGCACCACAAACCCTTTCCCTATGCCTCCCCCCTACCCAAGGAAGGAGATGAGTGAGAGGGAGGAAGTATAAGGGCGGTATGCCAACTCCTCCCCTTCTCCTTTCCCTGATCCTGGGTGTCCATTCTCCCCACCATGCCTTGGTCCCCTTTCCACAGAAACATATACATTTTGATGTCTGTGATTTTTCCACTTTTGCTGCACCGCTAACTCTAGCAAAGGTGGAGGGCCAACTGTAACACATTCATTGAACAAGTTAGTTCACTAAACAGGGTCTTGATATAGTCTGTAGACTGATTCAATAAAGATTTGATACTAAACAAGGTCCCACAGTGAAACCTAGTAGATGTTCAGTCACCAGCGTGCATCTTGGAACATCTACTACTGCTTCTTAACAGCAAAGAGGCTGATAGAAGACAATTTGGTAAGTTGGACAGAAGTCAACATCCATCCCCACAGCTTATTACTTTTCCCTAGTAAACTGCCCTCCCTCAAAGGTTTTAGATAAATTTTACCAGGCCAGGCCCAAGATATTTTTCTGCTGCAAACCAGGTAGCAAATGGTGGCCCACACCAACCCAGGTTAAGGTGCAGAGTACCCCAAACCAACCAAGTAATTTTGGTACCTGCGAAAGAAAATCCTACATGCTTCCCTTCCCTCTGAAGCATTACAAGTGCAATAATTTAACAATTTTCTGCTCTTTAATGACACTGAAAAGCTTGCTGCCAGAGGCAGACACCTTATTTTGCCTAATAGTATCCTAGCCTTGTACCTGAAGTTTAATTTTAAACTTTCCTCTTTTTTATGCCACATAAACAGCACATAAAAAGATCACATCCCACTTGCAAGAATGCTCCTAGATTTCCAGGGGATTCTGTTGGAATAATCAGTCCAATAAGTCAGGCGCATGGCATCCCACACGGTTGTTCTTGTTTGTTTGTTTGTTTTTGTGACAGATGTTTCTCCAAACAGTCCATGAAAATCCTTCAGAGAAGGAAGAAATTCTATTATTTTCCAAGACAGTCCATTTCTGTTAGTGAATTGCAATCAGAGTTAGGAACATAATCTTTGACGTTTAATTAAATCCCACATTTTCTGTATACTAAAATCTTTTTTGCTTCTCTTTGCTTTCTTTGTCCAGGAACACATCAGGAAACATAACGTCTTTAGGCAAGAACGTTGATGGATCCTTTTACTTCCTCTATTGTTGTGAGAGCATTTCTAGAGCTTGGAAACAGTTCATTACAAATGAATTCATTAGCCCTAATACATTAAACTTTTCTGCAACAGTTTAATATTAACAGACGAGTGATACCAGAGATCTTCCCAAGCAATTTGGATTTTGCATTTGCCTTCAAATTGATCCTTATTGTGTCAGCCCAGATCATCTAGAACACAGAGATAGTGACTGGGTGCAGTCTAGTGGCTTCTTAAGAAAGAGACTGTATAAACTGTGGAATCCAAAGTTTGGAAAGATTTTAAGAGAATGTCCATTGAGGTGGAGACGAGATCACTACTGGCCAGATGGATCGAGATGGAGCCCACTCTTGAGGAGACAGACAATTCTATTGGAGTGTCTGAGCTGCCTAATTTGGTGCAATGTGGGACCATTGAGGACCTCCTCCGTGACATAGCGCCCCAGCAGGCACCTCCTGGGCCCCCTCAGTGCTGGGAGGATGCTTGGAAGCAAGTACTAGAAGCATTGGACACCCAATCTTTGCCACACATTTTGAGCAGTGAAAATCCAGAAAATGAAGAAGTTGACGGTCCTCAGAATAGCTTAGAAAGAGGAGGTGCATTGGAGGAACTTGTCTTGGAGTCCAGTTCCCCTCTTGAGACCTTATCAACATTTTCCCTGGAAAATATATGGATGCTTCAGTTCCAATTGGGAGATGATATTGAATCGTGCCTAGAGGCCTTTGAACAGGCAGCCACTGCCCACCACTGGCCCAGGGAGGAATGGGTAGCCCGGCTGAAACCTCATCTGAGCCCCAAAGCTCTCCTGGCCTGCAGGGACTTGGGGCTTAATGTGGCTAGTGACTATGGTGTGGTGAAAGCGAGCATCCTGCGTCACTATGGCATCACTGCAGAGCTTCAACGGCAGTGTTTCAGGCAGTACCATTACCCAGAATCCAAAGGGCCCAGAGAAGCATGCCGGAAACTCCGGACACTTGCATGGCGCTGGCTGAAGCCGGAGGAGCATACCAAAGAGCAGATCCTGGAGCAATTAATCCTGGAGCAGTTTCTGACCATTCTACCCCAAGAAATGCAAAGCTGGGTCAGGCAATGTGGTCCAAAAACATGTGCCCAGGCAGTGGATCTTGCTGAAGGTTTCCAGCTGCGAACTGAGGTAAGAAAAGTAGAAGGTGTTTGAGGAAGAAGATACTCTAAACATAGAAAATGTTTCCTTTCTTTTCTGATTAGTTTTCTGACCCCAGAGTTTATCCCATGCCAACTACACATTATATAAACCTGTGCTGAAGGCAGGGAGCCATCTGGTCCTAGAATATCCTTAATTTCTGCCTTTCCATATTGTCTGGCTATTTTTAAGAGAAATAATACATTCACAACATACATTGAATACTCTTGTGGACTGTTACTTAATTAATTCCTAGTATTTTCCTTGGATAATGTGCTTCTTCATTCATTTTGCCAATGACATGAGGGAGGGTTAAATGACAGGGTCGATCTAATAGTATGACTCAGTCAAGTCTTGTGTTTTACTACATTTAAGGGTTCTATCATTTGTTTGTTTCATTTGGCCAGTTTTTCAGAATTATCCTCTAGTTCTTTCATTTCTGCTTCATGTTAAAGATGGATCAATTTCATTTTTGCTCATTTTTTTTTCTTCTGAAGCTTATGTTCTCTTTGTCCCATTTCCACATTGGCTTCTAATTTATTTTTCAGAGTCCAGCCAAAAATGTGTATATAACAGTAGGCCCCTCATAACCACATGAACAGTATCCAGGTTTTTACTTAGTCGCAATTTGCTCCAGGCCATGGCTGTTGCCACCACATAAGATCCTTGCTCTGCACAGCCAGTTGAGAGGGGTGCATAGTGAGGCCCACCTGGGCATCCCACACCTCTCAGCTAAGGAAGAAGCAGGTGCTCCTTTCTTGGGGAAAAGAGGCACGTGAAGCCCAGCATGGCTCTCCCCTCATTATCCATGTTTTTTACCATGTGTGTTAAGTCTGGGAACATATCCTTCACAGATATGGGGCAACCTGCTGTATTTTCATGCATGTCCCCACCTATTTTTTTTTAGAGAATTGTATATTACAATTTGTAAAAGTGCAAATATTAAAGCAAATCTGTTTCATTATTGGTACAGGAAATGTAAATGATGCTCGTTTGCACTAAAATGCAAACCAAACATATTTCTCTTGCAGTTCTTCACACTTTAGGAACATGAGGCAAAATCCCATTGCTAGTCTATACTATAGTAAATCTACTGAATCAGTTGCTAAATTGCAAGTCAACACTTACATAAGCCCCATCGATTTAGTTGTTCTGTCTTAGCTGGGACTAGCAATTGGAGTTAGTCTGTAGGACATTACCCTATATGAAATGACACTATTTGTCTATCTAGCTCTGTATTGCATAATCTGATAGATACCAGGGCCCATTCACACTACACAATTACAGCATTATAATTCCACTTTAACAGCCATAGTTCCATCCTTGGATTTGTAGCCTGGTAAGGCACTGGGTTGCTCTGGCTGAACATTCTAAATCTCCCTCCCTAAACTGCAAATCCCAAGATCAATAGGACAGAGCCAGGGCAGAAAAAATGAAATAATGGTACTATAATTGCATAGTGTGAATGGGCCACAGGCAGTCCTGTCATTGTGTTGGAGACACTAGGAACTGAAACAGTCCGGTATCTTCCACTGCATTATGGTGTCCCCACTGAGTAGTCCAACATATATTCCATGTCGTATAGGAAATGTCATGGTTCTTATGTGTGGGATCTAAGTTGTGGGTCGTAACACTTGTCCATTCTCCTGGCTTGTAAACTATCATTTGAGTGCATGTATATGCAGCGATTTACCTATATATAGGATCATCACACAGTATGGCTGGGATGGGCAACTTGTGACCCAGCCCAAGACAACATACTATTTCGGATGAGTGGGAACTGCACACAGTAAAATATGGAGAGCTGAGTATTTTCATACTTGCCATAAGCCTCCCAGTGAGGACTCAGCTCTTTCTTATATAGCTTATTTTTAGTTTAATGCTGTTAGAATGAGAGAAATGTAAAATTGTTCGGATTTACTGGGAAAAGGGGAACGGAGGCTTTGCCATGCCTCCTGAATAGAGTCTGCTTAGGTTTCATAGGCAAGGTTGAGAAAAGTTATTTTTTTTACTATAGCTCTCAGACTCTTTTAGCCAGCATGGTCAGCTGTAACCCAAAAAAGGGATTTTTCCAGATCCTGGCTGTAAGTGAGCTGAGTGGAGCTATTGAATAATTCCTAGAACTACACAGGAGATCTGAGAGGAAGGTTTCCCCCCTCAGTACATTTGGAGATTATTGTCATTTGCTGTTGGTTTTGATTCCATTTCTAACTGTACTGCTTTCCTTCTTTCCTCAACCCGCAAAGCCACCAGTGGCATTTGAAGATGTCTCTGTGAAGTTCTCTGATGAAGAGTGGACCTTCTTATCAGAGGAGCAACGAGTACTGTACCATGATATAACGCTGGAAAATTTTCTGAACGTATCCTCTTTGGGTGAGGATTGGCCTCTTTGGTAGGCCTCATTCTTGTTTCCATGACCACACTGGATATTGCTGACTTTTTCCTGGTCCTCTCACAAACCTAAGTTACATACATTGTGGTCAGAAAAGGATTTGCTTCCTCCATGCTAGACAATCTAAACTTTAAAGAAGTATCGGAAGTTGATTTTGGTTATTCATTGCTCTACTGATGACAGAGCAGCTGAACACTGCTAAAAAGTGGGACTCTGGAGGCCTGGGGTTGTGCATAGAGGAGGTGGTTGTATGTTCCTCCAGCATGGGGCATAGATCCTTGCCCAAACCCACAGGCCATCTCTTCCAGCCCATGCTCCAAATCTTCAGAGCCCCACTGGTTAATCTAACTATAGTTAACTAACTAACTAACTATGGTTAACCTAACTATGTATAGTAACTATACATTCCATAAACTCCTCATTATGGTACCCTGGTTACAGCTTGGTTGCTCACTGGATCTGGCTGTAGGGAGCATACAACTCCCTTGTTGTAACAGCTTCACTGGCTGCCACTTCCAGACGCAATTCAAAGTGGTGGTTATAACCTGTAAGGCCCTATATGGCTCAGGTCCAGGTTATTTGAGGGACTGTAATTATTTGAGGGACTGTAATTATCCTCACAAACCAGTCCATGCTGTGAGATCTGCTGGGGCAGCCCTTCAGTCTGTCACAGGTACATCTGGTGAGGGCCTTCTCAGTGGTTGCCCCTAGACTCTGGAACTCCCTTCCCAGAAGAGTTAGACTGGCACTCTCTCATTTGCAGACAAGTAAGGACTTTTATGTTTAGAAAGGCATTTAATGATTGACTATATATAAGGTCCATCCCATCAAAATAACATGCTAGATCTTCCCAATTGTTGTGGTGGTATGTGCGTGCATGTTTAAAAATATATCTTTTTTAATCTGGATTTTTTTTACTGTTTAATCTTGTTTTAACTTTTGTATCTTGTAGATTTTTAACAAGATGTTTAATAATAATAATAATAATAATATAGTACACCTTGGGTCCAGCTACTCCTCTTGATGAGCCTTTTAGGGCTCTAATATCCTCAGGAGAGGCACTACTTTCTGTCTATCTACCTTCCCATGCTTTTTGTGGGGGTGGGCAAGGGAGACAACCTTCTTGGAGGCTGCTCTCAGATTTTGGAATTCCTTCCTAAGGAAGTTCTGATCTTTTTCTTTGCTCTTCTTTCACCAGCAAGTGAAACTTTCCTACTCCATTAGATTTTTAGAAATTGGCTCTGATGGGCTTTAATGGTGAGCTGCTTTGTCCGATTTTTTAAATATTTGATCTCTTCATGAATTTTAAATGGTTTTAACTCCATAGATGTTTAATTGTTTTTTAAATAACACATGCATATTTGTTATTGATTTTTTTATGTTTTAATCTCTCCTAGTTTTAATAATTTGTAAGCTGCCTTAAGACCCATTATTGAGGAAAGGGTGCTATATGTAATAATAGCATTATTATTATTATTATTATTATTATTATTATTATTATTATCATCATCATCATCTTGGAGTGAACAGTGTGGGGTATGTGGAGTTTAATGCTTAGCACCCCTCCCCAATGTATTATGGATCAATCTTTTCCCCCATGCCTGCTATTTACTTATTTAAACTTGCCAAGTGCTTTAATGATATCACATTTGGTTTAGTCCTGGATTGCAGAGGATTTTTTTTTCTGCGAAGAACTGTGAGTGAACTAAAAAAAAAAATCAGTGAAGATTGTTTAGCCCACTTGTTGAACTGCTTTTCTCAGTGTCCCTTAATCACTGGGCATGGCAGATGAGACAATGTCTAAAGCTTGCTCAGATATGCCAGGTTAATATGCCAAGGGCAACAGTCTTTCTCTACTTTGCATTTGACAGTTTTCTAATTGTATTGTGACAGATATTTCTTCCTCCTTTCACTTTTGACAGGATGTCCTCAGGAGAAACAAGAGTTAATTGCTCAGATAAAGGAAGGAGAAGAACCAGATTTTCATAGTGATGCCATACAAGGAGATGTCCCAGAGAGTCAACTCACAGGTGAGGGAAGGGTATTAAGCTGGGAATAGAGAGTCAGCAGGCGTCACAGTAGTCATGCAGACTTATACTATTCTCTCTCCACATTCGCAGGGTTTCACTTTCACAAATTTGATTATTCTCAGGGTGCCCGCTTGCCCCCCATTCTCCCCCCACCCCATTCCCACCCTGCTTGCTCCTCCCGTTCTCTCTCCCCCGCTGAGGGCGCACCCTTTGTGGGCAGCAGGAAGGTCCAGGGAGGGTGATTGCCAGTTCCCTGGGTTCCTCCCGCTGCTGCAGGTGGGGGCAAACCCTGCGCAGGGTGTGCCCCCACCACAGGTGCACCAGTGCAGGCAGCAGAAAGGCCCAGGGAGGGCAATTGCCAGTTCCTTGCGCTCCTCCCGTTGCCGCTGCAGGCGCAGGCATGCCCCACACAGCAGCAGGAAGGTGCAAGGAGGGCGATCACCAGTTCCCTGCACTCCTCCTGCTGCTCTGCCGTGGGTGTGGGCGCACTTCATGCGGGGGGCATGAAGGTGCAAGGAAGGCAATCGTCCGTTCCCTGAGCTTCTCCTGCTGCCGGTGTGGGCGCACCTAGCGCAGGTGGCAGGAGAGTGCATGGAAGGCGATCACCCTTTCCCTGCCTGGGTTTGTGCACTGCCGGGCAGAAGCTTATAGGGAGGGCACTCTATTCACGATTATTTGACATTCACAAGGGATCTGTGTCCCTATCCCTCACGAATGTGGAGGGCCTACTGTAATTGACTTACATGAGTTCATAGTTGCTCTTTGTCTTGGCTGTTTTGAGTAATACAGGCTTTTCGCACTTTTCTGACAGGTTACAGAAAACAAAATTTGTTAAAAAGTGAAACCTGTATATAGTACTGTAGTGGGTATGAAGGACTTGCAGAGGCCTGTACTGTACTGTAGGAAGCATGAAGGACTTACAGAGGCTCACTTGGAACCAGCTGTGTGCACACTGTGTGCAAGGTCTCTCAGCTGGCTTAGCGCATTTTTTCTCTTCTCAGCTCACTTTGCAAGCAGCGCACATGTGCGAGCAGTTCCAAGTGAGTCTCAGTAGGCAAGAAGAACTGATGAAAGAGTGAAACCCCCATGAAATTAATGAAACTTGTCCTTAATTTGGTAGCACTGAAAGAATGAGTCATTAGGTAATAAGGTATCAAAAGGTGGGTGCTTTCTATATTGCTACAAAAGCAGTGGGAGCCTAAGAAGTAAAAGATTGAAAAACCAAACAAAACTGGAAACCACAATGGTATGTGTCAGGTCTGAAATGTAGGTCAGCCAGTTGAGCAGGCACTGGGAACCAGACATTGCATCAAGCAGGGTCATTGCTCCAGAAGTCCAGCCACTAACCAGAACCAGGGACCAAGCCACAGTGAAGGAAGACTCTCTTTGCCCAGGCAAAATCCCACACTGGGTGGGAAGAATTTGTAGACTTTCCCAGCTGAGGCAAACCAATGGGTGCCTGGGTGGCAAAGCTACTCAGATTCTCTGTTTTTATCTTGAGTCCACAAAGTTCCCAATAGCACAGTATGACAAGGTTGAATAGTGTGGCTTGAGTGCTGCTTTTAGGATTCACTAGGTGTGAAGTAGCCAGCCTTTTCTATGCATCTTTAAAAACTATGATTTCTGCATCTTTAAAAACTGCATCTTTAAAAACTACGTAACAGGAAAATTTTCCCTGTTGCTGCATCCCTGTGCTAGAAAAAGTTGCACCCTCAAAGGTAGAAGAGCTCTGCCATTGAACAAAAAGTTGAAAATTTTCTCTCCAAGGGCCAGAATCTTGTCTTTACTTTTAAAATGAACACTTTTTCCCCACCTCTCCCAAAAGAGTGCCAAATGCAAAATTTTGGACTGTTACTAAAGTTCTTGTTATCTCCATGGTTCTGCAAGTGGGATATAATCCATCCTTATTCTTTTAGCCTCTTCTTCAAGCAGGACAATCAGAGCAGTCATAATTCATAATGCATGAAGCCTGGTGTAGAATTTAGCAAGAGGTCCTCTTCTTCAATTGACTTTAAAATACTGAAGTGGAGTTGGTGCTCCATAATGAGGAAGATGTATTTCTTTATACTGCACTTTTCTTCCAAAACAGGGTTAATTATTTATGTAATGGGTAGGCAAAGTCATGGCCAACATGCAGTCCCCAAGCATCCAGGAACAGTGGTTTTGTATTTGAATATGACAGTGGATCTTGTTTCAGTATGAGAAGGTATATTGATGACTTTATGTTTTAGGGGAAAATATGGAAAGTCTGCTTGTGGAGGCTGGTGGACTTGCTGGGTACATAATTGTTATCTGTGCCTGATGAATTTGCTTATCCTGATTTATATACCTGTATCAGTGCTTTCCAGGGAATGAGAAGGCAAGTCCTTGGCCCAGGGGGGTTGCTGATTAGAAATTTAGCAAAAAGATAGCCAATTCTTCCCTCATCCTAGTATTAATCTTTTCCTTTTCTTAGCTGAGGCATGGGAACACCAAGATGAAGATATCATTTTGTTCTGTTTAGAGACAAACCTGCATCCTCTTGTCTTTCATTCCACTACAGGAGACTCACTGCTTCCACCTTCGAAGGAACAGCTGATGGAAAAGAAGGTTGTTTCAAAGAGGGGAAAGACAGCAGTGAAGGAACCACCCCTGGCAGCAGAAACAACTCAAAAGCATTCAGACCCAGGCAATGAGCCCCCCAGCCCAGAGAACCAGCCTCCGCAGGCTCTCAAGCAAAGCCCTACAAAGAAGCCCTCAGCCAAGACCCGCCCCACAAAAAAGCAAACGTCCTCCTCAAAGGGTAGAACCCCTCAGAGAAAGAAACAGCGGTCCCCAGCCACAAGTGAGCCTGCTTCCAGGAGAAAGCAGCCTCCATCCTCAGCATCAAGAGAAGTGCCTGGGAAGCCAGAATCTGATGACACCGCCATTTCAACTCCCAAGCCCCACAAGCGAAAGAAGGCAATGACCCCCCGGGGTAGTCCGCCAAAATTGAAGAAGCAAGCCACGCCAGTAGGAGAGCCCCCAGAGTTGAACAAATCTGAGACTCAAAGGGAGCCCCCCAAACTGAAGAAGGAACCGATGATGCCAGAGAAGACGCCTCCTCCTCCTCCTCCTCCCTGGAAAAAGAATCAAAGCCAGGAGGAGACGCAGATGCAGCAGACGCCGCCACCACCAGATGAAAATGCAAAACCCCACAAGATCACCATGCCTGTTATCACGTGGCACCCGCCATTCAGTGCCACTGTTGTCTCAGATCTCACATGTTTGGAGTGTGGGCGGTCGTTCAGGCAGAGGGCTGACCTGCGGCATCACCAGTATGTCCACACCAGGGAGAAGCCGTATGCCTGCAGCATGTGCAGCAAATGTTTTCGGCACCCCAGCCACCTCCACATTCACTTGCGGACGCACAGCGGGGAACGGCCCTACAAGTGCCCTGAGTGTGGGAAGGCCTTCTCCCAAAGCTGCAATCTGCGGACACACCGACAGATCCACACTGGCAGCAAGCCCTTCCGGTGCTGTGTGTGTGGCAAGTCCTTCCGCCACAGGTCCAACCTCACTATCCATGAACGCGTGCACACTGGGGAGCGCCCTTACCCCTGCTCTGCCTGCCCCAAACGCTTTAGCGATAGGTCCACCCTGGTCCAGCATGAGCGCACACACACAGGGGAGCGGCCCTATGCCTGCCGTGTCTGTGAACAGAGGTTCAGCCAGCTGTCGCACCTTGTGAAGCACACCCGGGTGCACCCAGGTGCCAGAGGCCCACCCAAGCCTAAGGTCACAGGAGTGCTTGCTCTTAGCCCCCCAAAGAATTGTATCTCACAGCCAAGCGGAAAAGACAGTTCCCTCAAAACAACAGAGGCCAAGCAGGACCAGAACAATCTTGCCTGGGTCTCAAAAATGTGTGTTTCCTCATCCTCTAAGGGTAGGCCTGCACAGAATGGAACTGCCACATAGAACAGAAGCCCAGGGAGCCTTTGGCCTACAACTCCCATCCACCTAACCCCAGCATGGCCAATAGCAAGAAATTATGGGAGTTGTAGTTCAAAACAGAAGATGTTTAGGAATGCAGGAAATGGGAAGGGCAGCCGGGGCTGCAGCAGGTCAGGATGGGCCAAAGCAGGTAGAAGCATGGATAAATATTATAGGAAGTGGGGAGGACAAAAAAGCTCACCGTATTCCTCTGCCTGCTTCTCCTGCAATAAATCCCATTGGACTCTTCTTAACTTACCTCTGTGTAATCTTGCATAGGAATGTGCTGTGAAGCAACATGTCCAAGCTGCTACTCCACAAGCGTAGGACAGAAGCGTCACAAAAATCGTCCAGGTCTATAATGCCCATCAAGTTAAAGACATGCCAGAGCTTCCACCCCTGATAAGTTCTTGTAGATTTACCCACCCCAAGAATTTTGGTTGTTGATTTTTTTTTATTTTCCAATGAGGTCTTTTAATTAATCAGAATAAATTTACCCTTAGCCAGCCTGCCTGCTCTTTCTCTTCATAAATCCTGGTGATCAGTAACTGATAGAAGTCATCCAAGCCATCCATGTTTCCTCTCTGTCCGAGCTTACTGAAAGGTGAGGGCCTGTGCGTGCCCTTTTTAAGTGTTAACCTTCATTAATCAGAATTTGTGTTTTGCTGCAGAAACCACATAAAACTAGATCTACAATTTAGGAAAAGGATACCCCAATTTCTTTTTGCCATGGGGTCCTTTTTTTGTTCCATCCAGCGTAATGTATAATACTGTTTAAAACCCTGTGTGTTTTAAAGTTCCCTTTAACGCAGACAGACAGAAGTGATACTTTGCTGGTCAGTAACTTGGCCCCATGCAGGAGCACAGTGAAACTTCCATTGGGGTCAGAAAATAAAAGCAGCAAACATAATATCCTAACCTCCACCTTCAATATATGAGAATCCTCATTGGGGTCCAGAATATTCCACACTCATTCAGTTCAACATTTTTATTTTATCCTGATACATGAAGGTTAAAGAAGGCACACCTGTAACCAGAAAGATTTCTGGATGTAATGTTTAAAGAGCTGAGAATGACTGTTAGCAGAACAAAGAAGAAGTGAGATGGGCAGTAGGATGAGAGTTGGATAAATGCCCCCTAGAGCCGTGGAGAGTAGAGCAGTCCCCAACAACTAGAGGCTTTTATCAAGGCAAGGGCAAAACATTGGAGTGTTGTTGTTGTGTGCCTTCAAGGTGTTATAGCGATCCTAAGGTGGATCTATCACAGGATTTTCTGGGGGCTGAGAGTGTGTAGTGTGCCCAGAGCCACCCTGTAGGTTTCCATGGCCAAGGGCAGAACCAAACCCTAGTCTGCAGTGTTGTCGTTCAGTGCTCAAACCACTATACCATGCTGGCTATCAACATTGTAGTTAACTCAGTGGAAATGTACTTCCAGCTTGGAGCCCTGTAAAACAAAGGGCAAGCATAAGGTCTTGGTTAAGAGTGATGGATTAAGACTCAGGAATTCAAATCTCCTCTATACATGACTTTTGGCCAGTCACAATCTCTCAGCCTAACCAGCCTCCCAAGGATCTGTTGTAGGAATGGTAATGAGGAAGAGGACTGTGTACCTCACCTTTGAGCCCTTTGGGAGAAAAAGAGGATATATGTAACACCAAATGGCCATCACATTAGTGCATTTTGCAGCCTGTGAAATTGCTGCGTACCACCATATCACACACTTTCTGAAGTTTTTTTTTTTCAAACAGTCTGTCACAATCTGTCCATGCTAACAAGTGCAGCACAATGGGGTACAGACAGGTTTTGTTGTGACACTTCTTCCGTCTTCCACCTTTCCCATAGCTCTTCCTTTTTAAATATGTACAGGTGTAGTTAGACCCATCTGGGCTTCTTCATGCATTATTATTTTTCAATACCTCAACTGCACAACAGTGAAACACTTAAATATCACTGCTGCAGCTTCTGACACTATCCTTTGCACAACATGGACTCTGACATCAAAACAGTTCTGCCCAATAGGAAAAAATGAAAGTGAAATTCACAGTATCTTCAACTACAAATGTGATGCCCTTTTATAGTGCCAAGAACCTCCTCATGGCAAGACAGGCTCTCCTTGCCAGTTCAGACTGACAGTATCTCTCGTTTAGCATTCTCCTTGCAGATAGCAGCCCACCAGACACCAAAGGAGGTCTCAGGTCAATCACGGATGGGGCTATACAGGTGTATGCTGATCCAAAAGCTTGTCAACCTGATACACATTGCAGTGGTGAATGTAGATTGGGTCCCTAATGCTTTGCTAGTGATGGCATTTGTTTAGTAAAGATGGGGAATATGTTGCCCCTCCAGGTACTTATTAGACTTCACCTCCCATTTTCCCTCACCATTGGCTGTGCTGGCAGTGGGTTGATGGGAGTTGCAATCCAAAATCTGGAGGGCCACATGTCAACCCTCCACTTTGCTCTGCATCTACCAGCTGTGTCAATGACACTGGCTAGTGACTCACCTGACTAGGTTAAATTCCACTTTAGGATGCCAAACAAGAAATCTTGTAAACTGAAAAGATAAAGTTACTTGTATGTATGGATTTGCATATTTTGAGGAGACAGCCTGATTTTAATAGCCAGATTTTAAACACATCTCTTCATGGAAAGCCCATCCATTTCCAACAGAAAGTAGACTTGCAGCTTTAAATATTATGTTCTCTGACCTAGACATACGTATTTATGATACCTGACACCAATGGAACATTTTCTCCCTTTTCACATAGCTGTATGCAGCTTTCTGGTTTGGATGAAGACTATGGTGGGGGAAAGGATTAAAGCTCCCTTCTCCTGACCCAAATAGCCACATTTTATCTAGGTTGGTCCATAAACACTTGGGAGTTTGGAAAAAAGCAAATGGACTTTAAAAAAAAATCTGTGACTGAATTGTAGAGCCATAAATGTGGATTGAAAACAGAAATAAACTATTTGGTGCATTAAAGTATTTAAGGAACTTTCTGTCATTCTTGTCTCATCTGGATCAATTACTGACAAATACTGCATTTTTACTTGGGCTGGAACCTTAATAGGGTTGGGAGAGAAACATTGACACTCATTCAGAGATGGCTTTTACTATATTTGAAGATCAACCCTCTGTACATTTCATCAGGAGTAAATCCCACCAAGTTCTATGGACTTCGACGCCAAGCCAACGTTGCACCTTTAAACCTGCTGTGTTTGTATGTATAATATACTGTATACGCTATAAGCCAGCAGTTATTGAGGAACTCTTGTTAACAGGGCCAGCATCCGCACATAGGAGGGAAAATTACTTTTTCAGATGACAAATCCAAGAATCCTACAGCCAATACACCTACCTCTGTTCCACAGCTGCCTTCTACACAGAAGACTACATACAGCATAGTTGCCATTTTAGTTTCCCATAGTTCCTTGGAGCAACACTATTGGGTGTAAATAGTGCCCAGTACTGGAGAAGGGGATCTGCAGTTGGGGGGTGGTATTTAGACTTCTCGGCCAGAGAACTCTACTGATCTGACAAACTTTACAAACTCCAGGATTCCACAGGATACAGCCATGGCTGTTGAAGTGGAATCACAGAGCTGTAATTGTGTGGTGTGAAGGGGCCTCAAACCTGAAGCCAAGCCTGCCTGCTACATTCCCTTCCACACAGTTTGAAAATCCATGCTCCAGTGCACCAAAGATGCTGCAGACGCAGGATAACTGGGTGGTAAAAATATAGAATCATAGAATCATAGAAATGTAGAGTTGGAAGAGACCACAAGGGCCATCCAGTCCAACCCCCTGCCATGCAGGAAAACCCTCAAAGCACTCCCGACAAGTGGCCATCCAGCCTCTGCTTAAAAACCTCCAAAGAAGGAGACTCCACCACACTCTGTGGCAGCACATTCCACTGTCGGACAGCCCTGACTGTCAGGAAATTCCTCCTGAGCTTCAGGCGGAATCTCCTCTCCTGCAGCTTGCATCCATTGCTCCTTGTCCTGGTCTCAAGAGCAGGAGAAAACAAGCCCACTCCCTCCTTGACATTTAACATTTTGAAGTGACTCAGTTTCTGAAGTCAGAGTCCTGAATCCTATTGTCCCACCTAAAGTATACCAATATAATCAACTAGCAAATGATGAGTCAATATCTACATAAATCCATGAATTTGCCGGGTCTCCTCTAACTGGGACTCATAACAAGATTCAGCCATAGTCTCATCCTTCCTGTTATGAGATTGACCTGTGATCCTGGGGTTTTCAAACACTAGGAGGATATAAAATGAGCTGTAAAAGATAACATTACAAGGTTGCTCCTAACATGTCCTGTGTGTCTTTAATAGCGACATGTCGAATGGCTTACAATTCACCAGGTGAAGGGTTTTCTGGTCTGACACCTAAAACATGGTAAATGCCCTCACTTGTGGAATTTCAACTTCCTGTGGTTTAACGATTTAATGATAATGATGCATTTAATGATAAATGCAATTAAAATGAGCAAGTAAAATGGGGTCACTGGCTAACCTGGGGAGAGGACAGGAATCACAGTCCTGTAGCAGCATAAAAACTAGGACAGGTATTGTGGCAGTGGTTCTTGACTTGGAGTTCCTGAAGTCCTCAGGGCCAAACGGCTCCTCTATTTGCACTCTCGCTTCAGCATCCCCAATGGAAAATGCACAGCAACATGTGACCACGAGCACTCAATCTACAGCTCTTGAGACCAGACTATGAATTGCCACAGAAACTCATCAGATGACCTGTCAAGTCACATCCTCTCAGCCTCAGAAAGCATAAGCAATAAATCTTGCCATTATAGATTCACCTAACAGGCCTCAAACCAGCCTTCAAAGAAACACAATGGCTAGGGACCTAGGAGAGGAAAACACTCTCCATCAGCTGTACTTTGTGCCTTCCAGTCACTTTCCCGTTATGGCAACCCTAAGGGGAAACTATCACAGGGTTTTTCTGGGAAGATTTGTTCAGAGAGGGGTTGCCTTTGCCTTCCTCTGAGGCTGAGAGAATGTGACTTGCCCAAGATCACCCACCCACATTCTCTCAGGCTCTGAGAGTGGGGATTTGATTCCTAGTCTTCTTCAGAAGCCTTTAACAAACAAATATTTGAATATTCAAATCTTGAGTTTAAGTCTTGCAGGACCCTAGCAACAAATTATATTTACAAGGACCCCCCCTGTAAGGAAAAGGTATGATGGTACCATGGTATGATGGCATTAGATTGCATCAGACGATAACGGGAAAGCTTATGACATATATACGTGTGTGGCAGGGTGAACATAAGAGACAAATATTAAATTAATACAACAGGATCATTATGATCTAAATGGCATCTTTCTGGGATTTAAAAAGAGCCAGATACGTCCGTAGCTGCAATCGTCTCCGCTTTAGCTGGAAAACCCTAATATGGGTTTCTTGGGGAGGTTGGTAGTAATTACTGAAAGGGTTAAAAAATCAAAAACTCGCAGCGGCGTTCCTAGAGAGGCCGCTGTAAGCGCTCGAGGGAGGTACGCGAAATGCTACCGCACTTTCCCGTTCCGCCCAAAGCGGGAAAGAAACTGAATGTGGTTTCGGATTTAAGGTTCTTCCCTTCCCGCAAAAGGAAGCGAGGCTGCAAAGGGTGAGTTCCTGGTGCCACCTGGGGGGAGGCGGGGAGGCTGGGGGTGCAAAGAGGGACGAAGCGCAGCTTGGTCCGCCTCCCACGATCGCCGGGAGGTTTAGCTGCGGTCTCTTTGGATCGCAGGGTGGGGCTGAAGTTGGGCACCTGGGCGCAACTTCCCCAAAGCGCTCAGTCGCCTCGCTTCTTTGGAGGCGCAGGCCATTTCCGCACTAGCGTGTTCTAGCGCCATTATTCCGCTTTCAACACCCTATGGAATCCTGGGGTTTGCAGTTTAGGGAGGGGCCGGCCGGATTCCGGACCCCAGGATTCCATAGGATGTTGAAAGCGGAATAATGGCGCTATCACACGCTAGTGCGGAAATGGCCGCATACTCACAGCTCCCCTGACGTGAATCAGCCCCTGCAGACGCCCATTCAGGGCTGGATGGGGCAGGCGGCCGAATAGATGGGCTGGTCAAATCCCAGCGGGATCCAGAGTGCTGGGCTTCATTATGAAAGCAGAGGATGCCATTTTTAATAGCCACCCGCGCTTCCAAAAGGACAATCCCAAGCAAGTGGGAAATTAGGGCATCGGGGAGGCCCCCTCTCTTCCCCCTCCCTGGTGCGCTGGACTTCCGCTTGCGGGGAAAGACGCGACTTCCCCGCATTCCACCGCCTGAAGTGGTGGAGTGCCTTCGGCGGCGGCATCCCGCTGCGTGCTGAGATCTCGGGCCTGGCTGCCCGAGGAGGAAGGCGAGCGAGACACCGCGAGGCCCTCCGCTGCCATTGTTTCCTCCTCGCGGACGAGCTTCACCGGCAGGCTTTCTGCGGGCTGCATCGGAGGGAGAGGAGAACCGGGAGGGCTTTGCTGGCACTCGTTGTAATTCGGCGCCTCCCTTCCTTTCCAGAATTGACTCTCTCTCAGCGGCCATTCCAAATAGTCATTTTGCTTTTATATACAGTACCTTGAGGAAGAATGCACCTCAGCATTAACTTATTTTCCTAGATTCTTGTATCGTGTCTATTAATGCTCTTTCCGTTTTGTTGTGCAGCCCATTCAAGAATCTTGATGTTGTATTATTAATAAGCGTTATAAAATGACCTTTCCTTATCCAGTGCTCTGCTTTGTCCCAGGCTTCCCCAAATAATACTCTCCCTGTAGCTGAGTTGCATGTAACATAAATAATTGCACAGGCTTTCCCTGTCCTCATTTGGTTTCCTTTTCTTCTGTTCTTTCCTATTTGTCTTTTCTTAGATTTAAGCCTCTTGGTGCAGAGACCTTCCTAAAGCACTTAAGATGCTATATAGCAATAGTTGTTGTAGGCCTTCAAGTACTTCTGTGCTTACAGTGACCCTGTCACAGGGTTTTCTTTGCAAGATTTGTTCAGAGGGGGGTTGCCTTTGCCTTCCCCGAGGCTGAGAGAGTGTGGCTTGCTCTAGGTCACCCAATGGCTTTCAGTGGCTGAATGGGGATCTGAACCTTGGTCTTCAGAGTCAAAGGTCACTTCCATCTACACTGTTATAGCGCTATTGTTCCACTTTCAACAGTCTGTGGAATTCTGGGGTTTGCAGTTTAGGGAGGGACATTTAGAATTCTCTGCAGAGAGCTCTTTGGCCTCAGTGAACTACAAACTCCAGAATTCTATGGGATGTTGAAAGTGGAACAATAGCACTAGAACTGTGTAGTGTGGAAATGGCCATAGTCCAACGCTCAGGCTATTACACTGGTTGTTCTTGACTTTGGATCTGCAGATCCCTGATGCTAGACACCAACAGCAATGGCAACAACAGGGAAGCAGCAGCAGGGGGCTGTGGGTGCAGAAACTGTGCCCTCATTTGCAACCACATGCCTGCCGCCGTGTCCCTTTTGTCAGTGTGGTAGCAGGGGATGTGGGCACTGAGGGACAAGAGGACAGGTGTGTGCACAGACCCAGACTATAACTGGAGACCAGGGTTTGAATCCCCACTTGGCCATGGAAACCCACTGGGTGACCTCAGGCCAGTCATATCCTTTCAACCTCAGAGAAAGGCAAAGGCAACAAATCTTGCCAAGAAAACCCCTATGATTAGGTCACCTTAGAGGCACCATACATCAGTTTTCTTTTTCTTTTTTTCTTTTCAAAATAGCCATTTAAAAATATATGGAACCCTTCATGATTTTGCATGACATCCTTGCGCATAAGTCAGTTTTCAAGGGGAAAAGACATGATGGCTAAAAAGAACCTCCCCCTGTCAGCAGCACTTTATCATTGTGTGCCTTGAAGTCACTTCTGACTTATGGCAACCCTCAAGTGAACCTATCACAGGGTTTGGGGGTTTGTTTTTTGTTTTTTGTTTTGTTTTTTGTTTTTTTTTGGCAAGATTTATTCAAAAGAGGTTTGCTTTTGCCTTCCTCTGAGACTGAGAAGATGTGACTTGCCCAAGGTAACCCAGAGTCTGAGCAAGGGTTTGAATCCTAGCTACAGAAGCCTTTAATAAATAAATATTGAATTTAGTCTTGGGGGTCCCTGGCAACAAATTATATTGACAGGGGGTAAAGAAAAAGTTAAGCATCACTGCACTGCACCATGCTCTGTCTCTGTAATAATAGCAAGATTTCATATTTAAACAAATAAAAGAAGTAGTCCATATTTCCTGTCCAATTCTTTATCAGTAATTCCCAACAAAAACATTTCTGGTGACATTGTAAAATGTACCTTTACGATTTTTTGAATGAATATATAAATATTAGACCAACCACTTTTAATTTTCTTTCAGGTCTACCACCTGTGAAAGAAAGATCCTTCCTTATCCTGACAGCTCCAGCTCTCTGTAGAAATAGTAGATGACAATATTATTGGTAATTGATAAGCAGCAAAATGAGCTGATATTATAGATACTTTAGCTATAGTGATCCTTCTTAAGAACAGTACCTGTATAGAGCCAATGTGATATAGCAGTTTAAGTTTTGGACCAGGACATGATTTTGAATCCCTGCTTAGCCATGGAAACCCACTGAGTGACCTTGGGCAAGTCCCACTTTTCCAGTCTCAGAGGAAAGCAAAGGCAATTCCCCTCTGAACAAATTCTGGCAAGAAACCCCTGTGATTATTTTGAGGTTGCCACAAGTCAGAAAGAATTTGAAGATACTCAACAATGCATCCCTACTTTACTTCTTCTAAATAGAAAATTAGTACCTGTTCCTATGATGCACAAGATCTCTGTTTGCAGCTAGTTTTTAGGAATATTTTTAAAAATTGCCCACAGACAGTAGGAAGTAATACAGATTATTCTGTCCCAGGGGTGCAACTACAGGAGTTTGGTAAAAAAAAAAGTCTCAGTGAAATTTTTCTTCATTCCTGAAATTTCTAGCATTGCAAAGAATGAGACATTGGCCATTTCCGCACTAGAATGTTATAGTTCTGTTATTCCAGTTTCAATGTCCTACGGAATCCTGGGGTTTGTGGTTTAGGGAGGGGCCTCCATTCATGCCTACAGTTATTCTATTTGCTGTTTTTGCATCCCTTTGATATCTTTGCCTGCTCCTTTTCTTTGGATATCTAAAACTGTATTTCTGTATTTCTAAATGCACAACAGAAGTGTTAAGCAACTGCAATGCCATAAATTTCAAGAGTGAAGATAAATGTCATTTGGAGAGACAGAATTCTTATGGGGAGTAGCAGTCTCATTTTGCACCCCCCTCCAACAGACAATTCTGTTATGCTTCTTCATTTCCATCCCACACTGCCTTTGCACTAGAGAGATTTAAACTTTTTAATAACTAAGCATTTACAGTGTAAGCATTCTTAAGTTCCCTGGGAAAGACTCTCTAGAGAATATCATCGCTTGATTGTTGTAATTATTTTATTTTGTTGCTGTTGTCTAATTTGTTTTTAAGGATCCTTGTTAGCCCCCTTAAGTGCCTTTTTTTTTTAAGTGGAAAGGTAAGATTAAAAATAAATAAATGTCACTGAAAGGCTCTTACATGAATGTATGCTGATGTCCATACAGTCTTAAAATGTGTGCCAGAGGCTACATCTCCATATAAGGCCCTGAGAGACAGTCACCGAAAATACAACTAGCTAGTAGAAGATGGAGATAGGCAAATAGGTTTGTCAGGATTTATTTATTTTGCCTGCAAGGACTCTTTTAACAGCCATTGTCCTATTTTTGTGGCTAAGAGAATAGAATTTCCCTCTTGTGCTGGTAGAAAAAGGGCAAGTGACTTTAGTGGGTAACAGGCAACTTTTCTGCCCCAGGAACCTACAGGGGTTACACAGGCTGCCAAAAAATGCCAGGTATCTGGGGGAGAGGAGACAAAAAGTGTGTTTTTATGTCAGTGCAGGGGGGCACTGTGACTTACTGAAATGGTAAATTGCCTCTCCTGAGGCTCTTTCACGTTATAATGCTTTGGTACCACTTTTAATGTCGTGGCTGCATCAGCGGAATACTGGGATTTGCAGTTTAGGGAGGAGTATTTAGCATCCTCTCCCAAAGTGCTCTAGTGCCTCACCAGACTACAGAGTCATAGTATGTTGCCATGACAGTTAAAGTGGAATCATAATGTTATAACGCTATAGTGTTAAAAGGTCCATGGAGGTTTCCAGGAGTGATAGTTTACCCTATTTCCAGAGAAAGGTCTGAGGGGAGTTGGAGACTTCAAAAATAGCCTAGGGAGCCGCATGCAACCCCAACACCATAGTTTGCCTCTTTGTGTGCTAGAGGGGCAGGTGTCTTGTAAGGGGTGATGGTGAATCTTTGATCTAAGAAAACTGCCCTTTTGCTAACAGGACCGTGCCTGCACTGTCTTACCAAAGATTACTCTAACCGCAGGCCCCAAGAGTGTTTCGTTCAGTGAGCGAGATTGAAACTGAGAGCCTGCTGTTGCAGCCATACTTTGGGGAAACAAGATGGCTGCACAGCAGCTCACAAACAAAATGGTGCCTTCTCCAAGAGAATTGGCGGACTCTGGCCTCCCGTTGCAGGTTCAAGTGAAAATGGAGGCTCACTGCCCTGTGGACAGCACAGCGAGAGAAGGAAATGGAAAATCTCCCCTCGTGATCCAGTCAGGAACTGCGGAGGAGTTAGTGAGGGGAACATCTGTACCAAAAGTGAAACAGGAGCTGTTAGAGGAACCACTTCAAAACTGGGATTGTCAGTGGCAGAGGGTGTTGGAAGTGGTCCCTGCTCCCATGACTACTACAGTATGGGACAATCTACAGTTGCCTCCTTTGACTCAAGGAACCAGCACTGAGGCCTACTTGGCCACCTTTGAGCGAATGGCCGACACTTCTCAGTGGCCTAAAGAGGAGTGGGTGACACGGCTCATGCCCATTCTCAGTGGACAAGCCCAGCAGGCCTATTTCGGCCTGGATGCGAAAGACAAGGGGGACTATGGGAAGTTGAAGGTAGCCATTTTGAGGCTGGACAACTATCTCACTGCCGAGGCGCACCGCCAGGGCTTCCGGCATTTCTCTTACCAGGACACTGAGGGCCCGCGTGGGACATGTCGACAATTACAGGACCTTTGTCACCGGTGGTTGCGGCCTGAGAGCCAGACAAAGGAGCAGATCTTGGACTTGCTCATCTTGGAGCAGTTCCTTTTCATCCTGCCTCAGGAAATGCAAGATTGGATAAGGGAACGTGGACCTGAGACCTGTGACCGGGCTGTGGCACTGGCAGAGGAGTTCTTACAGAGACAGCAGGAGACTGAGAGATGGGCACAACAGGTGAGGAACTTCTTGATCCTGGTCTTTTTCCTCGGTGTGTGGAGAGTCATCTCAGATACACAAGTAGGAAATTTCGGTTCTGACAGCAGAAATAACTGTGCCTTCAGTGTGTGTCTCATGGGCTTCCTAGCCATTCTCTGGCTGTGGAATTTCAGCATTCAGTGCTAATTTCCACATAGTCCAAACCATGGAAGCTTTCATGTTTTAAGCAAGAAAGCAGATACTGTATCTTGCATATAATTCAAGGCTTAGAGAAGTTACTTTGGGAGACTCTAGCTTCTGGAATTCCCAAGCCAGAATGGCTGTGCTGTATGTTAGATTCTAAGAGTGGTAGTTCCTCAGAAAGCAACTTCTGAAATGATAGCATTCCTCCCACTCTGGTTCAGCTTTCTTGACTTTGTCTCTCTATTTTGTTGTTTCAGGCAACTGTGCCAATTGAGATGGTGATTGTCAATGCCCCTGTTGTAGATCAGACTTTGTCGGAGGCAGCACAGCGGCATCCACGTAGGGAGGCCAAACAAGTTGACAATGACGATAACTGCTTGCAAGGTAACTGCAAGGAGGAAGTGTCTCTTTTAAGGAAGGTTACCTTTGTTCAGGCAAGGTATAAGACCCTGGAATCAGTAGATGCCTGTTGACCCATATCTAGAATGAATTCATCTGACTGATTTTTCCACTTGCTGTAACAAGACCTTTTGATAAAAAAAAAGGAGGGGGGAGCTCATGCTATGGGGTGCCTAGGGGTGATCTTGTTGTGAGGTAAATTGTTCTGGTAGTGGTGGTGTGCCTTCAGGTTGTTTCAGATGTATGCCAACTCTAAGACGAATCTGTCGCAGAGTTTTCTGGGACTGAGAGTGTGTGATGCACCTAAAGCCACTCATTGGGTTTCCATGGCCAAGCAAGGAACTGGATCCTGGTCCCTGTGGTCACAGTGCAATGCTCAAACCACTACACCACGCTGGCTTTATGGGTACATAGGTGCACCCAAGTTTCTTATGGATCCAGTCGTAGTGGGGGCAGCTGCTGTAGATATGGAAGCCAGTTTCCTGCCCCAGTACCCTCTAGGGCCCACAGAGACCACCAAAAATCCAGCCCAGAAAGATTTTAACACACACCAGAATGAGTCTAGAAGTCCATGTATGGATTTGAAAAAGGAGTACGGTGGGCCCTTGGTATCCGTTAGCGTTTGGTTCCAGGAGTCCCAGTGGATACCACTAACCATTCCCCATTTTGGAAATTAAATTAAAGGTTGCAAAATCACTTTTCTTTTTTTTTCCTAAATAAAATATACAATTAAAGATGAAATTCTGTAGTCACTACTAGTTTTCACAATTTGGTGCTATAACGGAATACCCCCCCCAAAAAAAGAGCTGTCTGTCCCACAGTAAATAAATATGAAAAACTATAAAGACAGCTGCAAAATAGATATTTAAGTCAGATAATTGTGTGTGGGTCTGGGTATACGTATGCCTTCAAGTTGCCTATTGACCTAAGGCAACTCCATGAATTTTGTAACGTTTTGTTAGGCAATGAATACTCAGAGGGGGTTCTGCCAGTTCCTTCCTCAGAAATATAGCTTACAGCACCCAGTATTTGTTGGCAGTCTTGCATCCAAGTACTAACTAAAGCTGACCTGCTTAGCTTTCAAGATCAGATAAGATCTGGTGTCCTATAGAGTATTTCAATTATAAAAATCAGAAGAGTCAAATGTATATAATATAAAAACATTCATGACACAAGATTGTGAAAAATAATGATGGTTTCTATAATCACAAATATCTGTTTGAAACATGCCTGTTGATTTGATTCCTGCCAGATATGAAAGTCCACAGTATTCATTGACTGACCAGACCATTCAGCGGCTGGCTAACAGATAACCAGCCATTGAACTTATTTTCTCCAAATTATAAAAGGACTTCAGCAATCTGATACAATAGCGGTTGTGATAATCATCATGTAGTTTCTCAGTGCAGGTGATGACATGGGGCTTTTCAGGTAATCAACATTCAAAATGTGTCTCATTTGCAATTGCAGCGTAATTGTATAGCTGCCATCATTTTGAACGCATCTAATCATGTCTGATTTTGGAAGCTAAAAAGGATTGGAGCTGCCTTGTACTTTCATGGAAACCACAAGGAATACCAGGGATCCTGGAAAGACTCCTTTCAGCAATCCTGAACCACCCTCATCTCCTAAAGTTCTGACCCCCATTTAAAAAAACTGTAAGCACAGTTTTGTCTGAAAACTGCACAGAACGCCTCAAAAGCACACACTGCTCCCAAACTGCCCTATTCCTATTTTCATTAGAGTCCTTTTCAAAATGGTGGCAGGAAATGATGCAATATGGCTTCCAGGGTCCATTTTGAGAGGGCCTGTGAGAAAAAGAGATATTTTGGCATGCTGAATACAGCCTGTAGTGAGGAATTGTCTGGGAAAATGGCCCCTGCGCTTTTGGCCACCCCTGCATGTAAAGCCAAATGCCCTCCCATTGAACTATAGATGCCTTTCCTTTTCTTCCAACAGAAGGCAACTTTATAAGCAGAAATGGGGCCAAGGATCTGCTCCAGGGAGAGTGTGAGTTGGAGGAGCAAGGAAGGCACTCACAGGGAGGATTTGGAGAGGCTGTTTTCTCAAGGAGTGACCCGAAAAGATCACATGTAAGCGAGCATGGATTGGTAAGACAGCCAAAGAGCTGTCTGTCCGTGAGGGTGATCCAGGACAGAGGGCTTGGCGGCATCCTGACTGACCCGGAAACAAAACGGCATCTGTGCAAAGAGTGCGGGAGACGATTTCGGAAGAAGTGGGACTTGATCAGACACGAACGGATCCATACGGGTGAGAAACCATACCAATGTCCAGAATGCGGGAACAGCTTCAACCGGAACACAACCCTCACTAAGCACCTCCTTATTCATTCAGGGGAGAAGCCCCACCAGTGTGCCTACTGCGGGAAGAGGTTCACGCGGCGCTCGCACGTCCTCAACCACCAGAGGCGCCATTCCTGGTAGGAACAGCTTCATTCCTCTCTTATTTATCTATAATTTCTTTATTTGCTCATTTGGTTTATATTCCACCTTTCTTCCCCAGAGGGACTCAGAGTAGCTTATGATAAAATAGTACAAATACATAAGGTGAATAAA
The DNA here is from genome assembly GCA_948472985.1 of Iguana delicatissima. Taxonomy (NCBI): domain Eukaryota; kingdom Metazoa; phylum Chordata; class Lepidosauria; order Squamata; family Iguanidae; genus Iguana; species Iguana delicatissima. The sequence goes on along the minus strand of CAOKZL010000410.1, from coordinate 441,369 downwards.
AGCATAAAAATTGTAGAGCACAATTTTAAATTATTCTATTTGTACTACACTCTACAGTTGGAAATATTTTCCAAGTAAGAGAACTTTCTTAGTAGTCAGTTAGAAAAAAAAAATCAAGGCAATCTTTGACCTCAGGCTTTCCAGCTAAAAAAAGGCACAGCAGAAAAGGAAAAGGGGAAGAGAAGGGGAAAGGAAATGAAGTTAACTGAAGTACAAGTTGTTACTGCTCTAAAATTCCTCAGCCTGGTAGAATGGCTGCTGCATGACAGTTTGAGAGACTAGCAAAGCTCAGTAACTTCCCATGAGGATTAATGGTAGCCATGCTTTCCTTCTCACCTAGAACCTCTTGTTGATACTGCCCAAACTTGGTTTTAATGTAAGAGTATGGAGCAAGGTTGGGGAAGCCATTGTTAGATGAATGTGTGCAGCTGAAAGGAGCCAGGTGGAAGAGAAGGGAAAGACCTAAAAATCTATTTTGGCCCTCAGTGGTCAGCAGATTACATTCCAAGGTCCAGTCTGAAAGAAGTTGATGAACTCTACACTGTGGACAGAGGAAGCCTTTTGGATTTTCAGAGTTCCACCAGATCAACTCTTGCTAGAATAGCAAAACTTGACTGTTCCTTATTTCAAACTAAGCTTGAAACTTTATGATCCATGAAGTCTTAAGAAGAGAAAGAGGTCGGGACAGTCTCTTGATCACCAGTCCTATGCATGTCATCACAGAAGTATATCCTACTATATTCAGGTGGTCTTATTCTCAGGTAAGTGTGCACAGCGTGCAGTCTTAGGCTCCAGTCTCCAGTCCTCTGCACACTTCCATGGGATTAAGTCCTATTGAACAAAGTGGATCTCGTTTGTGAGCTCAGCATGCATAGGATTACAGGATTACATGGTTAACTGATTGAGTTTCAAGAGATAAATTGATTAACTCTGCACAAAATAAACAATACCTTTGGGAAGCAGTAGCACCTTGAGAGTCTTTTCTGTGTGGGGTGGGGGGCAAGAGATTTATTATAGAGACCAAGAACAGTCTTATATTCAGACAGCGTTAAACATATCTAGTAAAGATACTGGTAGAAACACTGGGAACAGTGTTGAAAGGTGTTTGTATTTACCACCGTCTGTGGTCAAGGGAGCCCCTAAGGTGGTAGTTCAAGGAGAGATCACCACACACACCCCCACACCAGATAAATATATATAGGACTGCAGCTTTACTCTCCATGCATATTTGGCAAACTTTATCTATCAGGGTGACTGACATGAAACCAGCCATCCTGCTCTGTTTGCATTCTGAAGTGGCATAATGCCAACAGGTCTGCGCCATCTGTTTTTCTGGATGTTTTGGTCAGTCCCTGCCCGATACTTAGAGGCCAGGGCACTGCATTCATTTTCAGCCTTATTGATAACCCAAATTGGCAGAAATTAATCTTGACTTTTTTGTTTTCATCTTCTGCTAAATTTTCTTCTACCTTATTTGCAGCCAAGGAAGGTCTTGACGAAATACCCATTACTTCCAATGGATGGAGAACACGAGAGCCTTTTAGTCACCTGTTTGTGCTGCAAGGTTTGGAGTAGAAAGCAAGCTGTTACGAGTGGTGGTGGCAGCTTTGAGAATATTTGTTGCTTATCTGCTTGATTCTGGTGAACTAAAACGTGCCAGAAGATAAGCAACTTTCAGCGGCACGCATCTTGGTCAGGTTAGAGATCTGCACTTGGTTCTATCATTTGGTAAAAGCTAAAGAAACTGAGGGAATATCAGAGACAGAAATGTCATTGAACTTTGGCTGATAGAGAATAGTTGTGATGAAGTCAATTTCTGAACTATTTAGTATGTTATCATTGAATCTCTTGCTGGAAGATTTGGCATTTCATCATGGCCTTTGGCATGGACTCAAGAGCCCAAACTAGCAGATGCTGCTGGAAGGACTTGGATAATTGCTCTTTTTGAAGGGGCTACTGACTATTTTTGTAGCAAACCAGAGTTGCCATGTCAGAAGTACCCTTTTGGAGCTTTGCTATACTAATGCCAGAAGCCAGCTGTTCTCATCAAGGTGTCTCAAGGAGGCATTTAAGGGTAAAATCTACTCCAGAAACAGATATGTTGGCTAGGAAAAATAACACTGCTGGGAGTGCATTTAAACAAAGGGTGTGGCCTAGTGAAAAATATGGTGCCGTCTAATCCAAGTTGAAACAAACTCCAGGTGTTGGTGTGCAGAGAAAATTGACAACTGACCTAAAGAAATACAGGTCTGATGTGCTTTCTTACAGAAACCAAGAGGGTTCACAACATTGACACCATATTGTCACCTATCTTTTTAATGAAGATAATATCTTTTAACATAATGGGTGATTGAAGATTTGGCAAGCAAAGTTGCTGAAAGGGCTGGATGGAGAAAGAGGGACACACGATTCCTCTTCAGGGTCTGCCGTTGCTAAGGAGAATGTCAGGGCCACAGAGTAGTTTCTCTACAGTGATCACACAGGGCTGGATTGTGACCCTGCTGTTTTAATTAAATGAGGCCAAGCAGAGGTGGCTGTTAAGTGTTCACCTTGTTCCTTTTAAAATAGTAAAAATCAATACAGCATCTGTTTTATGTAATAATATATTTTGCTCTTTTCCTAGATATTGTGTAAAAGGTTTGAAGAATACATGTTATCAGACGTCCACAAGTCAAAACATTGGTTTTAATAAAGGCCATCAGCCGTTATTGTTGCCGTCTCTTCAGCAGGATACTTCTTACTTTTGCAAGTGCCTTGTAGTTCTAGCAAAAATGCATGTAAGTGAGAATGGAACATTGGATTCTTAAGTGGGAAGGTCCATTCTGTGGATGTAACTAAACTATGGATTCCTTTTCACACCAGATGCTAATCGTAGCAGTCCTCAGCAGTACAGCTAAGGGTGAGGAATGATGGAATCTGGAAGAGCACATGATTCCGATCCCTAGTGCATAGGGGTGTGGGGGGGTGTGTGTTTGAATTTGGGTAAGGGAAGAGATTCAGCTTTTCTAACAGCAGAATGTACCTCTTGTTTTAAAAACACATGACATAGTCCTGAGCTTTTGTAGATCTAAGGGCTTCTTTGTATTGTTCTTATGGTTAAGGGTGAATGTTAGCAGTTTTTAAAAAATTTGGTGCAATTTTTGTATAACTCTCCCATGTCCATTTCCCAGTGTCAAAATGGTGGCACAAAGTGATATTATGTCACTTCCTGTCACCATTTTGAGAAGAAAACATGTATTTAGGCTTTGCTGGGAGATTAGTTGTCCATGGGGGTGCCTGCAGGGAGGAACTGCCTCCCCCACAGTTGCCCACAAATTTCCTATCTCTGGGTCCATGAGATATAAAGTGCAGACCACCTGAGACAGCAGCAGATTCTCTGCCAAGGGGATTTTATGGGCTTTTAATCATGATAGACACCAGCTTGTTCATTTGATGTCCTTTAAACAGCTAGTTTTGAGGTGAGTGTCTGGCTCAGCATTTACTTCATACATGAGTTCTCTTAGTATTCATAGGGAAGCTGCAGATTAGTGCTTATCAGATGGTTTGGACTATACATCCTGCAGTCCTACACCAGCATGGATTGGGCTGCATCTTCCCAGTTTTCCATGCAACATAGTGATAACACTAGCCTAAAAACAAAATTTTTAAGAATCACTGAGACAATGATAGGTAAGGTTCGTATAAATATGAAATGTGCTTATCTCATAAACTTATCAGCTATGCATACTGATCAAGAAATACTAAGCACTCAAGAAACTAGCACATTATAAAACTGGAGCAGTATCCTTAATTTATAGAGTCAGAGTTACAAAAGGTAACTTGGTACCCTCCAGATTTTTTTAACTACCACTCCCACAAGCTCCAGGCAGTTTAACCGATTATCAGAAATAGTGGGATCCAAATTTTCTAAATTTTCAAATTTTCTAAATGTTGCATATCCCATGCTCATGGAACCTATTACTCCATTCCTCTGACACCACTAATACCCATTCAGGGTTATACATTCCAACATCACAGTGACCATTTTTGTCCTAATAAGCTGCAGTGTCCATTCAACATGGACATATGGGCTGGAAGGAATTTCCAAAAACTAGTCCAGGGGAAGAGAACCTGGCACCTTCCAGAGGTTTTGTGCTACAGCTCCCAGAAGCAGAAGATCCTAGTATGATCAAGTCAGATATTATAGGATTTGTAATCCAAATATCTTGAGAGGAACCCAATGTTACCTCTCCTTGATCTAGTCCATGTTTAATCTGCATTCTTCCTAGAGACCCTAACAATCCTGTCCCCCAACATTCCATCCTCTCTTCATAGATAACCTGCCCAATTTGAGATCCTATTTAATTATTGCACTTAAGAAAATTAATTAGTTCACTCATTTGATGCATGATTTTGGGGCTAGGAGGCTGAAGGTCCCAGATCCAGCTGGGAGAGAAGCAAGTGGAAGAATACGATGCATGCAGGAGAGGCAAAGGAGGTGGTTCTTTCTAAATCCTGGCATTCCTGGGTATTCTTCTGGAGATAGGTAGGCCTTAATCACTTTATGAAAAAGTACTGCTCTTCCTTCACAGTTGCAGTTCATCAGCCCAGTGGTCCTGCATGATAAAAGAAAGGAAAGGTGGTTACAAGGGAGAAAGAAAATTAGTAAAACCTTATACCTTGCATGTATCAGCTACAGTGTGGAATTTACATATTAATAGGTATAAACTAGTATGGTGTTGTATTTTCAGTGTTGGACTAGGGCCCCAGAAGACTGGGATTTCAGTCCCTCAACAGCTGTGGACACCCACTGGGTGACCTGAGATAAATCATACTTTCTGAATAAATCTTGCCAAGAAAACCTTATCATAGAATTGCTATAGGTCAGGATCAATTTGAAAGCACATGACAACATAGTTTAAGGAAAGTGAGGTGGGAAAGAAAGGGGATAGGGTTTAACTAGTTTAAGGAAACAAATCATTGCTGATAGCCAAGGGGAAAGAAAGCTGTTCCAGAGGAGTACAAGAACGCAGTACAAGAAGAGTGTAGATCCTCTGCTTGAACCTCATATAATCACTTGTGTTTGCAGCGCTAAGAATTACCAAGAGATCTTTACCTGAGAGGATGTGGGATCAGCCTCTAGATCACCATAACAGCCTTTATGATGACGGATTAGGTCTCCCCAAAGCACAAGATTCTTGCAACTTAAAAAAAGCAGGGGAGGGGAGAAAAGCAGGAATCAGTACCAATATTTAAATTCTATCCACATTATACCACCTTTAATTTTGCCAGGGAAGAGGAGGAGCTGCTCACCCTGGGCACTGGCCTTCTACAGGCAGGAACTGATGTGGTTCTTTCTCTAGGAAAAAACGAGCCAGGCAAGTGATATGAGCAACCATGGTGCAGCCTGGGTGAAAACAGTGCAAGAGGGTGTCATCATTTCCATCCTGCAAAGGAAGATTTCACAAATAGAGGCCTCAGCTTTTCCAGCAAAACCCTCCAGACACTACCCCTAAAAGAACAGGAGGATGGGACCAAAAATACCAGCAATACTTTAGCTTTAAGCTTTTCTGCCAGTACCTATGGCATAGTGGAGGATTTATTTATCCTTTTAGAAGTGGGGAGGAAGGACATACAAATGCTAAGAAACCAGCAAATGATGGTTTGGGGAATCTTTGTGATCCCCCTCTAAATCCTGAGCAACCCCACCCTCCTATAAACCCAGCTCCCCACTGAAATAACCACTGTACCCTTGAGTTGGTACAACATACATACACATCTCTCTTCATCCAAACTTGATCCAAAGTCCTGTTCCAGAATGTTTTTGAGGCCTAGCACATGCTAGATAAAACCAGATCTCCTTCCAGATAGTGCCATTCTCAAGCCATCCAGGAATCCTGCTTATTCCTATCTTTAGTCCACTCTTCCTGAAAGATCCTATCATCCCACTGCTATGTATTACCTGGAAGCTTTCCAGACAGACACTACAACGTTTTAGAGTCATTTCCTGTCCCTCTGAAGGTACCAGCTTTGCTCCTTTGGTCTCTTTGACGGCTCGCACTGGCCCAAAGGCCACTGGCATGTGCAAGGGAGGTTCCAAGCCTGGAGGGAAGTCTCGAGCGTATTCCTGATTGAGCCAACGTATGGTGAGAGGCAGACGGCACCACGGAGCAGCTCGGAGCATGTGGGCTAAGACACGCAGGCGGAAGTCAAACTGACGCTCCCGTGAGGTGCGGCGGGTAACATGGGTGAGACGGCGAGAGGAGTGTGGGTGTTGCCAGGCCCACTCAAACTATGGTAATGGACAAGAAAGCAAGCCAAATCAAAGGAGTTAGCTTGAGGATCTTCAGCATTGCAAACTCTCCCTAGAAGCCAAAATGACTAAGCTGAGGCTATGTACTTAGGATGTATCATGAGACAACACGACTCATTGGAACAAATGACAATATTGGCAAAGTGGAAGGCAATAGCAAAAGAGAAAGACAGCATTACAGATAGATGAAAAGAAGCCATGGCCCCAAGTTTGCAAGATCTTAGCTGGGCTGTTAGACCAACAAGGTGTCTTACTGGTCTCCCATTTAGAGGACTGACATAAGTCAAAGCTGATGTGATGGCAGTTAACAACAATATAGAGAGGAAAGGGAGCTGTGACCACAAACAAAAGTATCATACCCGGAGGGCTGCCACATCTGAAGGGAAACCATGGACAATCAACACCATTTCCCTACAAGAAGAGGAAAAAAAAAGCTCAATCTCCCAATACACATGGCTCCAAAACCACAATTCTCAGCAGATCCTAAAAGTCCCTTCCAATAGCAAGCATAGAAGAATGAAGGTACAGGCAGAAAAGGGAAAACTGAAGGGCCCATTGCTCAGTCTCAGAGGATGTCCTTTACTTCAGTCTCCAGCATGTCTAGTTAGGGACTGAAACCCTATCAGTGTTGATGAAACTGAACCAAAGGGATCAACAGCATGATTTGTCACTAATGCAGCACTCTGGGTTCCCATAAATTACCAAGGCCCACGTCCACTTGTCTTCCAAGCCCCACCACGGCGCTTCCCAGCATTGTGCTGATTGATACGTCGTTCAGGATTGACAGTGAAGCCAATGTAGATCCGTCCACGATACCGTGGGTTGGTGCAGTAGAGAAGATAGACCCCAAAGAAGCTGCACACCTCTACCACCATGGCCACACCCAGGTACTGAATAAATCCAAGAGCTCTGTGGGTGAGAAAACAGTGTTAGAAGTCTAACTCTCTTTTAGTGCCATCACTACACACGCTACTAGGAATATCACCCTAAACATTTCCTAATTCATTTGGTTTCAGGAATGTCACAGACCAGTCCCAGTTAGCACTTACATGGGAGACTATCAAGTAACAGCAGAGATCTCCAGGTAGACCTTTTCCAGAATAATGACTGAACTCCTGAAAATCTGCTGCCAGTCAAAGATACTAGACAAAATGGATATATGACCAGTATATGGCTGCTTCCTAAGTTCTTCTGTATGCCTCTTCTTCTCCTACTACTTAGTATGGCTAATATATGGCATCCATATGAATACAGCATACTGCATCCAAAGAAATGGGGTTATATCCATAAAAGCTTGTTGGAAACTGAAAACAAATTAGTCTTAAAGATGCTGCTACATTTCATTTTCCCCCTCCTCCACATTACCACAGTCAGCACAGGCAGTGGCAAGGGTGATGGGACCTGCAATACAGGATAACCTGGAGGGCCACACATTTACACCTTATTCTGGAGAACAGACAATGCTGCTATTACAGTTGCCAGACTGAAAACTGTAAAGAGTTGCATAAAAGGGAATTGCAGCAGGTGTTGGCTATCATGCATGCCTGCTAAATTTCCATCTTTCACACAACCGTCAAAGGGACAGGAGCCTTCTCCAGTTTTCACTCTGGGAACCCTAGGCCATTTCTGCACTACATTGTCATAGTGCTGCTATTCCACTTTCAACATCCTGGAATTCTGGGGTTTGTAGTTTACTGAGCCCCAAGAGCTCTCTGGTGGAGATGTTGAAAATGCCCCTCCCTAAACTACAAACCCCAGGATTCCATAGGATATTGAAAGTGGAATAATAGCACTACAACAGGCTAGTGCGGAAATGGCCCTAATGTCGCGTTTGGTCTGAGACCTCCACGCCGTCCCGCAGCCCGATACCTTTCCGTCGCCGGCACTCCTCGCCACCTCTACCGCGCGTCTCTGACGTTTCCCATCACGCCCCGCGCCGCTCCAACAGCGACCTCCCCTTCCTCCTATCCAGTCGCCCCACTCTTCGGCCCCGTCGCTGTTCCGGAAGCGCGGCCACCCACCAGCTGTTGCCTAGCAACGCTCCCCCCTCCCGCCAGACTTACCGTTTATTTGAATTCATTCTAGTTTACATTCTATTGGTTGGCACAAAAAGATAACCGCCCAGATGGGCAACTCCCGCGAGAGAAACGGGCGGTCTCGCGAGGCCCGGCGTTGAGCATAGACTTATTACTATAAATCAGTGTAAAACTGCGTGAAGGGTGCCGAAACCAAAAACTCAAGACTAAGTGTTTTTTTTTTAAAAAAAAGTCTGTCGTCTGGAGAAGTCAGAACGCGGGACCCGTGGCCTTCCAAACGATTGTCTACAATTCCCATGAGCCCCCGTAATTGCTTTGCTCTCTATGAGCTGATGGGAATTGGAGTCCCGTTGTTAGAAAATGGCTGTCGAGCGGTGCCCGCTGCTCCGTGGCCTTTCTTTGTTATTTTTTTAAACTTCTCTCCATAGGCTTTCCTTTGGAAGTTAAGAGAGAAAACTGGTTCAACTGCCCTGTAATGAATGGGACTGTTTCTCGCCTCTATGGTGACGGAAGCTATTCCAACCTGAAGCGGACATAAGTTTACATCGCCCTGATTGGGTTAAGGAAGACGAAGCGCTGACGAGGGGCGGAAGTGACGTACACATAGGCGGAAACAGGAGAGGGGTAGTTCTTTTGATGTCCGAGGGGGATGGAGCCGCCTGTGGTCCTCAGCGCGGAGGCGTTGCGGGAGCGGCTGCTCCAGGGGCTGGAGGCTGAGCACGTGGTGAGTGCGGAAGGTCTGTCCCCCTGGGTTGTTATTTAAATACGTTTTTCCCTTCACAGTATGGCTTAAAATTGTTTCTTTAAAAATGAGAGACCTTTGGGGTGTGTTTGATGTATTTTACGCTCTTCGCTTTTAATCTTTTAATGAAAAGTTCTTATTATTGATACGTATTGCTATTGTTTTTTTAATTGTGCACCGCCCTGGGTTTGAAAGGCGACGTAAAATCTTTTTTTTAAAAAAAAAGATGCTGTATTTCTTTGTTGCCGAAAGAAATCTTCACTTTTCCTTCCCTTGGGTGACTGTAGGGTGTTCCCACCCTTCTCACGCGGGGGAGACTTTGGGCCTTTCTGGACGACACTGTCACAGTGCTATTATTCTGCTTCCAGCACCCTGTGGAATTCTGGGGCTTGTAGTTTACTGAGGCCCAAGAGCTCTCTGGCTGAGAATTCTAAGAGCCCCTCCCTAAACTGCAAACCCCAGGATTCCATAGGAGGTTGAAAGTGGAATAATTGCACTATAATAGTGTAGTGTGGAAAATGCCGTTATATTTTTACTCAGAAGGGAGAGCTTTCGATGTAGATTTCCATGCCTCTGCTGTAGTTTGGAGGGGCAATTGGATTTAGGCCTTTAAACATAATTGACCTATTGAATTAATTGCTGGATAAATACTAACTCCTATTGTTTAAGTAGACCTACTCTTATCTGGATTAAGCATTGGATTTAGGCTGCCATGACTACTCAATTTACTTTTATGAGACTGTACATAGAATTGCAACCTCACACTATAGACTTATGCTGCAAATCTTGGCGTTCAATGGGTAATGGGGTGGAGCACTTTTTACAGGCCTTCTGCAACAGCACATTTATAAATACCTTCCTGAGTAATTTTTAAAGTGATGGTTAGGAGAAATGTGTAATTAAAGCATTAAGTTCCCAAGACACAAATGCCATTGAAGAGATGAGAAATAAAACCATTGTAGATGCTAAGTGTCCTATACAATTAAGTGAAACCAGAATGATGATCCTCTGTATGCCAAGATCTTTGGAAATGCCTGCAGCTTTTTCTTAAGTTTGCTTATTTAGAGATAAATTCCATTGTGTTCCATGACTTTTTGCTCCCTACCTCAAGGGTGTAATGCAGCAGATATGCATACCAGGCTGATTGCTCAAGCTGTTAATTTTGTAGTTTCTCAGTGTTTTTTCTCGAATTTGCTAAGCAATGTGTACTAACAGTTTTCATCACTGCTTCCCTTGACCATACAAGGAGGTAGAAGATACAACTCCTGGACGCTGTGCCACAAGTTTCAAAGTCCTGGTAGTTTCCCCGCGTTTTCGAGGGAAGGCACTGCTACAGCGCCATCGGTAAGTAGGATGAGAGAGAGGTAACTTGCAGTGGCTATGATGAGACACTTTGTTTTTGCCTTAATGATTTGAACAGTCCTGCCAGAATTTCCTAAAGATAACAGAATCTGAAAGAGGGTCAAAAGTGTATAGTCAGTCCACCACATTTGTGGGTTTCTCTTTCATTAAGTTGATTATTTGCGAGTTTCTCCAACCCCTGGCCCACTGCCTCAAGTGCTTCTTTTCCAGGGGAAACTTCCCTCTTGCTGGCTCCAATAAGGCCATGCAGCCCTTTAAAAAATTGCCTCTGGTCCTTGTCCTCCTGCTCCACCAGCTGGTGCCTGGCCAGCTAAGAATGGATCATAGTGTCATTTCTCAGCACCACAAACCTTCTCTCAGTGCCCCACACACACCCAAGGAAAGAGATTGGCAAGGAGAGGAAGTATAGGGCTACCATGCTGACCCACCCCCTTTCCCTCTCCTTTCACCGACCTGGTTTGGACTCTGGGTGCCTGCTCTTCCCACCATGCCTCAGCCCCCTTCCTACAGACACACACAGACATACATTTTGATATTTGCATTTTTTCCATGTTTGCAGGAGTCCTGTGCTTTTAACCCTTGTTAATGTGGAGGGCTAGCTGTATAAGACTCCAAAAGTAGGTGGTCTTTGTCCTTCAGCACTGGTGCACCTTCAGTTTTTGGCCTTTTGCTCATCTGTTGTTCTGTAACTAGCTCATGTACCGGCATTTACTGTTATCCTGAATTTTAAGGAGCTCAGGGCAATGCATGCAGTTCTCTGTTCTTCCTGTTTTTACCTCACAGTCACCATGTGAGGTAGGTAAGAAGGAGGGAGAGAGACTGGCCAAAGGACATCCAGTAAGCTTTATGCCTGACTGTGGATTTAAATTGGGGTACCCCTGGTCCAGGTCCAACACTAACTATGACAGTATAATGTGGTAATGACCATCAACTTTAAAGCCATTAAATACAGATTAGACAAATCTTAAGATTATAAAGCTGTCCATAGCTACTATTCATGATGATAGTAGATCACCTCAAGTATTGGGCAGTCTGTTTCTGAATACCAGCTGCTACAGGTTGGCAAAACTGGGAAGTTACTTTGCCCACCATTAGCAGAATTCTACTTGTTCCTTTAAAAATGTGGTCACAAATACCCCAAACTCATCCATGCCACTGTTATAATCTCTCTCCCCTCGAACCTATTTATTAAATGTATTTCCTGTGTTTTCACCAAGAGGACAGGTTCAAAGTTTCTGAGAAATTGTTGCTCTTGTGTACCTTCAAGTCATTTTCAAATTATAGCTGACCCTAAGGCAAACCCTTGATTTTTCTGGGGCTGAGAGTGTGTGATGCACCCAAGGTTACCCAGTGGGTTTCTGCGGCCAAGTGGGGAATCAAATCCTGGTCTTCCAGGGTCCTAGTCCAGCACTCAGACCCTTAAATCATAATGGCCCTCTGTATAAGAAGTTACACCATATGAATTCACAATTTGTAAATAATAGACACGCAATAGTTGGGATTTTTTAAAAATATAGAATGGAATTTTGTATCAGCTACTGAGTTAAGTATATATTACTAAGTAACCTCTCCTGGCCCAACCCTTCCCAAACCTGATAGAAAGGTTGTTCATTCCTGCTGCAGTTGCTGGCAGAATGGATCTTCTTCCTGTGTAGCAAATTACCAATAAAATAGGTTGGGAGGAAGTTAGAATTGTGGCAATAGTGTCAAAATTGTGACTAAGTCACTATCATGAATACGAAACAGTTACCTAGATTTACTCATCTGTAGCTAGTTTGTATTCATGATCACTAAGTATGCTTAACTAAGTAGCTAATACAGAATTCTCGCCAGTGTCCATAATAATATTGACTGGTATTACTGGTTTTTGGATGACATTGAATCAAAAAACTTGCAGATGTCCTCAACACATTAGAGTATCATTTAGCATACTAATATTACATGTTAAGCATATTACTTTAAAACCATACCATATTAATTTTACATGCTGTACAAGTTTTTCCCAGTAGCCAGAAGCTTCTGAACATAGATGTTTTGGTGTAGGAGGATCAACAGTGCATGTAGAATGTCTTTTAATTTTGATGTTCAAACAAATTTGAAACCTTAACTTGGAAATTATTTTTATTGGTATCCTTGCAAACAGACTTCCCTTACACTGTGTTAGTTTTAAGAAAAAGAAGAAGGCACTGAAAACTTAACATATTAAGAGGTCAAATAACTCTGTATGTTCTACATATAGGTATTTCGTAGTATGCTCCAATGAAAGACAGTCAACTTGAACTTCTCTCCACTGGTAGAGCAATACTTCTGCCCCTCTGCATTTCTAACATCTTTTAGATGGCCTTCAGCAGAAGTTGGGGTTGCTTCTAAGTGGATGAATCAGTTTGTTGTTGGAAATTGACTCCCTTTCCCCTTGGTGAACTGTACAGTAGCAACATATTTCCATTCCATGTGACTGATAACACATGTAGCCTCTTTAACGTCAGACTGTTTTATGTTTATTAAATATTGTTATTAATTAAAAATTATGAGGTAGAGACTTGAGAAACTGATTTAAAGAGTGGCCTGGGAGTGATTAAAAAAAAAGTGTTCTTGATTTTTTTCCCCCTGATTTTCATCCTTTCATTTTCTCTTCACCTCACCTTTGCTAGCCTGGTCAATGAACTCTTAGCTGAGGAACTGAAACATATCCACGCCTTTGAACAGAGAACACTGACACCTGAACAGTGGGCGAAAGAACAAGAAGCTAAGTGACAGGTGTACTTCTTTGTCCTGGACTGAAAAGCAGCTGGCCAGAGACCAAACCAAACAACTACCAGAAGAAGATGGGAGAGGTGAAGGTGGAATGAACTCAGTGCAGTGGAGGTGGGACCTATCCATAGCTCTCCAGTGAGACTTGAAACAGCAGGAGTGGAAAATTAAAAAAAAAAATGAAATGTTTCTCTGTGTATATCTGTCAATCTAGCTTGTCCCCCTTCTGCTTTGGTGTTTGATTCTCTTAACTTAGCAGCAGGCAAAGATCCGCCTTCCAGATGTTAGTGAACTGCAGCATTCCCTATCGTTGGCTAGAGATGATGGAATTGCATTTGGAAGACCATTTGCCCCTTGAGACCGCATGTAGGCTGTCTTTGCTCTAATGCAGGCCCTCTGCTCTAATGCAAGAGAAGGGAAACTGTGACACACAGGCTGTATGCAGCCTCTGAACCACACAACATGTCCTATAGTCTCTCCCCATCTCCCTTTTGGGGGAATGAATTGTTCATGAATGCAGAGGTTTGCCTTTTTTCTGCCTGCCTACCCACTCCCCAAAAATTTGAATCGTCAGATTTCACTACAAATGGAAACCAGAAGTGATTTCACATTATTTCCATTGTGCTACCCATAGAGGGGACAAAAATTAGCCCTGTGCTTGAATACAAGAAGCCCAAAGCCAAATGGTGGAAGATTCAAGACAGACAAAGGGACAGCACAAGGTTATGTAGGATTTGCTACTACCTGATAATGTACTACCAATGAACTTTAATGGGAACTAGACAAATTTGTGGAAAGGAAGGTTATCCATAGATAATATTCATTTCCTCCAGTATCGGGGTGGTCTGCCTCTGAATTCAAGTTCCTAGGATGTCTGAGAAGAGCTTGGCTAGCAGTTCTGGGCGTTATGGTCCACAAAAATAACTCTTCCAGGCTCTGCCACCTGAGCAGAAGGATGCAGTTGCACTCATGTCTTGCTTGCAGGCATTTTATAGGCAAGAGGTTAGTCCTGTGGGTACAGATGCTGTCCTAAATAGAATTTTAGGGTAAACATGGCCCTTAGAGCCTTAATTGAAAAGTAATGGAGATAGGCAGCTGAGTGTAAAAGGGACACATGCTGCCCTCTAGTGGCTGCAGGTTGGTGGTGTTGAGACCATCCTTTCATGCTAGAATAACAAAGTAATAGATTTGTGTTTATCACTCAATAGGCAGCAAATGAAGTTGCATCATTTGATTGCATTTAAGACAAGAGGGAAGGGGAGAACAAAGTTGATTAATGTGTTCTGCTTTTAACCTACCCTTCCTAGAATTAGCGAGTTAACAATTTAACAAATGTCAATGCTTATTAGACAAGCTTGAGCTGCACAGTTTAAGAAATCTTGACTCTGAATTTGATTTAAATTTCCATAAAATGTGAATTATATTTACATAAAACTATTGCACATGACAATAGTTCTAAAGAAACAAATGTACTTTATTAGGCAATGCAGACAGATTGTAGCACATGTCTTAAATAGCCTATTTCTCTCACAAGAGGCAATGCTGCTTGCTATCTGCAGCTTTTAGAAATAATTGCAATTAAAACAAAACATGTTACTAAAATTCAAATGTACCCTGGAATCAGTAAAACATTACCACTTTCTTAAAAATTTAAGATGTGACTTAAGTCAGAGCTTGGAAAGCAGTAAAAATCCTCAGCGGTGGTCATACTGGCTGTAGGATTCTGGGAGCTGTAGTCCAAAATGTGACTTCTCCCAGTTCTAACCTCAAAAGAAGGCTGTTTGCTGAACTTCCCAAAGAAATAGCAGTGGTGTGAGTAATGTAGAAAAACATAATCAGGCTATGGGGAGATGGCTGCCAGCCTTTCCCTGGAGGCTTAAGAAGGAGGGGGGGAATGTATTCAATGTTGCCCAGACTGAACCAAGACACTAGTGAACCTGGCTAACCAAAAGTGAGGGCCTGTCTGGAGCTGGCAAGCTTAATTTGTGTCCTGAGTTTGGGGTGGGTGGAACTTAGTAATGCCCTGAGGATCCACCCACAATAAAACTGAAGGTTTTTTTTTTTCTTATTTTAAAAGCCAGTGAAACAAAGTCCAATGTAACTGATGACAGGATTGGGTAGGTGGAAGAAATGAGCAAGTTATTTCTTCACAATCTTCTCCAGCTCCGAGATGCGTTGCTCCTGTTGAGAGACAGTGGCCTGCAGCCGCTTCAGGTCCTCAGAAAGCTGGTCTAAAGCTGGACTCTGAGGGAGAAAATAAAACTACCTTCAGTCTTAAATACTGAATACCTCCAGTATTTGAATTCTGAACACTTTTTAAAATCTTTTTACTAATATTTGTCAGTGTAAATCTGTGTCTTCCCTCAACAGCTTATAGTCTTGAACAGCCTTCCCTAAGCAGGTTCCTCCAGTTCCCATCATTCCCAGACTGGATGGCCCAGGAGAGTCCACTTCTTACCCCTTGTGTTGCCCCTTCATGGCTTCTTTTGGGTCCTTGTAGGAGGGTCTGGTTGACCTTGAACTCTCGAGTCTTCTGAGGAGTGTAACCATCCTTGAGGGAGATGAGGATGGGACCAGCATTCTTGCCTGACAGCCACTCCTCGGATGTCAGTGCAGGATCGGGGCCAGCTGTGTCTGGATACAAGTCCTCCTGGAACAGGTCTGACTGTAGAAAGCATGTGAAAAGAAAGACTGATCTGAAGGACAAGAAGAAAGAGCTCCCTTCCAGATGTTCAGAGGAGAGAGGGAAGAAATTCTTCACCTCTTAGGACTGAAGTCCACTCTGCAATGGATTTTCTGGAGAGGAAAAAACCTCTCTAAAGTTAAGGAAGCAGCAGGGGCAACTCTGTAAAAGTTATCCAGGATTGTAGTTAAGGGCAAGTGGGTGTTGATGCCTCAGGGACACAGATGGTGGTGTAGAAGCCAGGATGAGAAGCTCCACTAATGAGAAATCCACCCACCCCATACTTCTGCAGTTTACCTCATGGACTCAGCTGTTGCATCTGTTCACTCACTATGGCCTCCAAGTCTTTCAAAGCATCTTTATTTTTTTAAGGACATGAAACATGCTGCTTTTATGACTTTAATTTCAGTACCCCAAGGCTAACCAGCATATGGCCCTAATGTTGCTGGACTACAGTTTTACCCAGTGATAGAGAGTTACAATCTCAACATCATTTGGGGGAGCACCCACACATTCTGCAGTCCTGTCATACTCTTAATTTAAATAGCTAGATTAAGAATGTAAGACAAGAGGGCAACCTGGGGCTCTTTGAATGTTGTTGGACTATAACTCCCAAATCCCTGACCAGGCTTCTAGAACTGCTAAGAGTTGCAAAGCATCTGGGGAAAGAGAAGTCACAAAATACACCCCAATGGATGAAAAACGTTGTTCAGTGAGAGCAAAAGGCTCATCTAGGCTAACTTCCCACTTCCAACACAGCTGCAGAATTTATGGAGTTACAGTCTATAAAAAAATTGAGCCTAAATAGAGACACCAGATCGTCTCTGATCTGAGAAGCTAAGCAGGATCAGCCTTGGTGAGTACCTGGATGTGAGAACATCAACAAATACCAGCTGCAAACCCACATCGGAATATTCCTTGTCTAAGAAAATTGTATGAAATGGAGCTGTCATAAGTTGACAGGTGACCTGAAAGCACATACACACACAGTCTATCAAAAAGTAACTTACCCAACCTCTTCACCAAAGGCTAAAACTGTCCTCATGGTTGCTTTCCAACAATTGATAGTCAGTAGCAAATAGCATCTTTGAAGAGGGAGCTCTATGACTCAGCCAAAAACCAGTGCTTGGCTCTTCCTAGACTTGCCCAATTTATAAAATTACACTATATATATAGTGAGGAATGAGGGGAGATGTAGTCCTGTAATAGTTGGAAGGCCATGCCTTCCTTATCCCTGATTGTAACCAATTGGCTATCACCTCACTGCATCTGGTAGCTGCACGTTTAAGTCAGGTGGTTGGGCAAAGGCCAGGCTTGCAGGATCTGTTCTGCAATGCCTTCTTTTTCTAAACTGGTAGTGGGAGGCAGAGGAATAAATTTCTCTATTGAAGTGGTTCTCATCCTTTGGTCCCTTAGGTGTATGAGACTTACATTCCCAAAACCACAGCATGGCCAGTAGCCAGGCATTCTGAGAGAAGAAGTTCAAAATATCTGGAGAACCACCAATACTAGATGTCATGAACCATACAATATGATAGTGTAAGCCTATCTACTTGTGAATGACCAGATTTCTAATAGAGCCCAACAAAGGCCTGTTCAGAAGCGACTGATCAGTATTGCTGTTTTACAGTTAAGACCAAGAGAACTCTGGACTCCTGGCTATAATCAACCCCACTTGACCCCAGGCTACAAAACACAGGAAGATTTTACCTTTCGAGGCACAGTCATAGCAATAGGTTCACATTTCCTTTCATGGAGTTTGTAAAACCTGGAAGAGACACAAAACAGTTTGAATAAGGATCAATGTTTGGAGGCAGAAACAACAAAGCTCTTCAAAATAGAAGAAAAAAAAATTCCCTAGCCCTTTCCCAGACCGGGGGTGCAGTTTAATGTAGTGGTTACACCAGTCTTTCCCAATCTGGTGCCCACCAAATGTGCTAGATTACAACGGCCATCACAGCCACTATGGCGGCAGTTGTTGTCTAAAAAATCTGGTAGGCATCAGGTTGGAGGAGGCTGGCAAGAAGAATCAATTTGTCACACGGTCAAAAAAAAATGGACTAATAAACTTAGAAGGATAAAATTGTTGAGAGGATGGAGATGAGGTATATACAGTGGCCTCTCCACTTTCAAGATGGCCCAGAACCCTCGCAAGAGTGGGAAAACTGCGAATAACTCCCTCCCATGCTCCCCTTCCACCCCCCTGCCTTTTGCCCAGGTGTGGAGAAGGAAGGCGCACACATGCCAGGGCAAAGGCTAGGTAATGGGTGGGGGGAAGGCACGTGCACCTTCCTTCTTTGCACATGGCGCTCCCCCTCCCGTTCCCTTGCGTTTTGCCTGGGTGCAGAGAAGGAAGGCACAATGAGCCCAGGCAAAAAGGGAATGGGAGGGGTGGGGAGGCACGAGTCACCTTGTGAATAATCAAATTCACCAAGGTCAGACCCAGACTATAACTTAGGAGGAAGAATGAGAGAAAACCATACTAAAGCATAACATACCTGGCGATTTCACATTTGCTGACATCCAGGCCTCGCTTAGGCATCCAGCCACCTCCTCGTTGAGACTCTTTGGAGCTGAACATAGACAGAAAGTGCACAAAAGGAGCCTCTCCCGTAAGCTCAAAATAGCGGATGCTGCTGTCACCCTGTAGTTGAGAAGTGACACACGAGGGATAAGTTCCTCTTTGTGCCAAAGATTTTCCACTTATAAAATTCCTTCCAAAGTATGGGCTGAGATGCTCTTAAAACCAGTGAAGGATGGGGGTGGTCTCCCTTCCCCCTAAATCAGCTTCTGTTCCTCCTAAACTTTATCTGGAATATCAGTTCCACACTCCCCCTGATATCTCAGCCTGCCCAGTATACTTTTGCTGCTGGCACACATTGTTCATAGGAATCTTGACCAGCAATTCCCAAATTCTGTTTCCCATGCTAAATGACACCACTTTTACCCGTTTGAAACCTCACCTTGCCAGTCAGATAAACCACATTGGTGTCTGGATCATAGTAAGGAAGAAGGACTCCACTGCTCGTGTCTAGTTCTTGGAGGGTCAGTGCCTCCTCGGGATTCCTCTAGGGAACAAAGAGAAAGTGAGTTAAGTTCACCTGGGTAGAAACAAGGGCCATTTCTGCACTAGACTATTATAGTGCTATTATTCCACTTTCAACATCCTATGGAATCCTGGGGTCTGCAGTTTAGGGAGGGGCCTCAAAGGCTTATAATAGACTTATAATAGTCTAGTGTGGAAATGGCCAAAGGATTAGAGGAGGAGGAACTTACGAATCAGAAAGCTAAATTCATATCATTTCTCTTTGGGGTGTGGTAAATACAAGCTGAGATACTACATCAGGCAGTTCTACTTAGCTATTGCTTCCCAATAGCAGATCACACCCTAATGACCACTTAGTGGCTGGAGGAGAGTGTGGTACATTTGGGCAGCATCCAGCTGTACTTCTGCAGCCTGGAGAAAAGTGTAGCTGTTATTCTCCCGGAACTCCATTGAGTATTCTGGAAATCCAGAAAGACAACAGCTGCTCTTTTCTTTTGGCTGCAGCTGGATGCTGCTCAGGCACCCTTTGCCTCTCCAAGACATTGAACGCCTAAGGGAGCATTCACCCATCCTTTGAAAGTGTCTTGCACAGGAGTGAGGAGGCATTATGCAAGGAGGTACTGGGTATACTTGGGTAATGGGTACCTCCTTACACAGCAAATGTAAAAGGACACGCCCAGGTTATGTGCACAGAAGATGCCAGGCACAGTGTGTCCATTGTTGAATGAAGCAGTTCAATGAGCACCCAGATTATATATCACTGCTACAGGCTCCCACAGAATATGTCAGCCTTCCTCCCTTATGGATTACAATATCTGCCAGCCCTAGCAGGCATAGCTGGTGGTCACGCTACCATGGGTCATGGCAGATGTAGTCTGGGTATCTGGAAAAGAGGGACCAGCTAGGGGAAGGCTGTGGTAGGCAGTAGTCAAGAAAAGGATGTTTGAAATGTGAGAATGCATTCTTCAGCGCTTGTCCAATGAAACTAGATGGCTCCAGGCAAGCCTTATTGCAACCTTGGCCTTCAGCTTTTCCCACTAGGCGTTCTCAGAAGGGGCTCTTCCTCTCCGGGACTATAAAAGGATTGACTCTCATCATGCCAACAAAATGGCTGTCAGGTTATGTAGAAAGGGGCAGAGCTCCAACATTTCACAGATGAAACCCAAGACACCTGTGGCTAAACAATGTCAGAATGTGGTCAATATGGCAAGAAGGAAGAACGCACAAGCTAGGAAAGCCTGCAGCAGTTTCCATTTGCTTAAGCTTACTGGGAAGGGCAAAGATCCCACTCCCTCTCCTCTCCCTCCTGTTGAGTTAATTTTGCACTTTGAACTCAGTTTGCAGCAAAGTAAACTGAGGACAGAAGGGGAAAGAGGAAAGAGAAGGGAGGAACAGAGATCTTAAAAGCAGCTGGAAAAGCGGGACAACAGAGGATTAATTGGGACTATGTCTGGCAAATCAACATGGTTGGAAGATATGGAAATGACCTCTTTTGAACAGCAACTCCCAGAACCCCCCGCCAGCATGACCACTGCCAAAAGAACTCCATTTTTTTTCTCACCAGGTCCCACAGTGCCACTTGCCGCTCACTCATGCGGCTGAAGCCCGTTGTGAACAATTTCCCGTCGTTCACTGTAACAGCCCGGACTGGACGCGACCCCTCGTGTGGGCGTGGAAGTTCCTGTTGGCAGGACAGAGGAAGACAAGAAGGCATCAGAAGAGACTTAAACGTCAGTCCAGTCAGGCCCCTGAGAGTCCTCTAAAGTCCTGCTCTTTTAGAAGCAGACAACATCAATTTTTTCCCCTTGCTTAGGCCCAGTTGTCTCATAGCCCCAACATATCTTTATCTCATTTGCTCTCTTGATCTTGGGTTTAGACAATTGTGTTGTTTGGCAATAGGGACCGGATGAAGAAAAGGAAGTACTTTTCTGTGTCCAGTCAACAAGGAAGACCAGTAGCAGAAGTGGCTTTTTTTTTAACAGACAATATAGTAGAGATGCAGTCTGTCTTCAGCTGTTAACCACAATAAAAGGGACCTGCAACAAAATGTTGCAGCATAAAGTACTTCTCTGCAGGATTCAAGATAATCCAATCTATTTTCCCTCCTCTGAACATTTATTCCCTGCTACCAACCAAATGTTAGACTTTGGTCATTTCCACACTAACTTGTAATAGTGCTATTATTCCACTTTCAACACCCTATGGAATCCTGGGGTTTGCAGTTTAAGGAGGACCCTTTGAGGCCCCTCCCTAAACTGCAAGTGGAATAATAGCACTATAACAGGCTAGTGCGGAAGTGGCCTCTGCTAGCATATGGGGGAGGGGAATCCACCACCACTGAGGATTTTTTCCGTTTAGATATTACTACTTCTGCAAATCTTCAGATAACCTACAAGTCTGTGGGTATTTCTCATTTGGGCCACATGAGGACTGTTACTCTAAGAACCGAGACCAGTATTCAGATATTCCTATGATTGTCAGCATGGATGTTTGCAAGTGCTTGCATCGCCTTGGGCATCTGCCAAAACATCTCACTGCTCCCAGCTAGTTTGATAAATAAATATTTAACACCACAACAAAGAATCAAGGGGCACCTTGAAAACTAGCAAGTTCCTTTGGCATAAGCTTTCATAGCTTATGAAGCACGGCGCCATCCAGGAAAGCTTATGCCCAATAAAACTTGCATGTCTTCAAGGTGCCACTAGATTTCTTGGTGATTGTTTTTGCTGTGACAGACTAGTACATGCAAAATTTAAAACTTTGTTTTGTTTTATTTTATTTTTATTTTTATCGGTGAGAGCTGAGATTGTGTCAAAGTAACATGATGGCCTCTAGCTGCAGGCACATTTTCCATGAGTGCCTCATACGCCCAGAGAGATTCTTAGGAACTAAGTGGCTGGAAGCCAGGGTTTTACTTTGACAGGCAGCTCATAAAAGGGAAAAAGAAAACCTAGAAAAGGGAGACTTATTGCCATTGCTGGTGGCCAGAGTAGGCAGCTAGGGGGTTGTAGAGGGGTTGGGAAAAATCTGTGTGGAAAGTAGAGGAAAGGGGTGGGTGGGTGGGTGTTTTCTATGTCTATCTGAGTGTTTCTTCAGGAGATGCATACGTAAGTATGTCTCTTGGGAACAGGCATGCCCCCAAAGACAGCCATTTGTAATGGTGCTCATAATACACTATGGCGGACATCCTGGAATTCATAATGTATCATAAACATTCTGCAGTCTATGGCTTTCTTCTCTTGCAAATGCATACACTGGAGTTACTATTTAGCTGTTGCACATACATCCCAGCCATTCACTGGCTGGTGGAGCAAGACCAGGATAAGAAAAGCATATGACTATGTCACTGTAGCCAGATGAAGATCAGTGACATCATACACCAAGATTTCCTGGGGTCCTCTGAAGGTCTCGAAGAATGATGTCATTACTCTCTGCCTGGCTATAGGAATATAATCAGATGTTTCTCCAGTCTCCTCACTTTCTACCAGCCACTAAATGGCCAGTGGGCAGCTTGCAGCAATTAGTCTAGGGAGATACATTTGGTTGTTATGGAAGGAAAATGCGAATACCAACCTCCACAACCATAATAAATAAAAACATGACATGCATAAAATGGATGTACACCTGCATACGTCACGGATGCCAGTCAAGATTTGAAAAAATTAGAGACCCTCTAGTAGGGGGATATTTAAAGGTGATTTACTGGTGTATCTTTGATTCACAGATAGAGAGATCAGGGAAAAGGAGATGTGTGGGTTTGTCTTGCTCAGCCTTTGGATGGTCCATCTGGAGATGCTGGTTGAGATCCTGCATCAGAGTCATGTAATGTAGGTCTTCATATATGGCGTCCAGCATTGGTTATGCCACACAACATTTACACTGAATGGCAAAGTTGTACAAATGAATGCCCAGCTGAATGCTCACACATGACAACACTGCAGGTGGACCTCTGCCTCTGCAAACATGAACTAGATGTGGACATTCCACACTGGACAAAAAAGTCCAACTGCTTCTGAAGAGGGATTTAGGTATGCTTAAGACACCAAGAGGATTCTACCCAAAGTGTTGAATCAGATTAAGTGTTCGAATGGTGTGGCCCATAAGATGCCTGTGGTCACTGGGTCCCACCAGTCATCTAAAGCCACCTCAATCTCCCAAAATAAATTTTATAATTTCAAGGTGATTTAGGGTTGCTCCACAGCCATGCAGAAATCTTTCCCCAACACATGAAAACATGCAAAAAAACTCAACTCCACAAGCACACCAGAATCCCATATTGCCACTAAATACCGTATTTACCTAAATATAAGATGCACTAGCGTATAAAACAAACCCCATTTATACACCAGAAAATACTATTTGCTGATGTATAAAATACACCAGCATAAAAGACACACCCCATTTTCAAACAGTATTTTTTGGGGGGAAAGTAAATCTTATATATCAGCAAATACAGTACCTACATTTTCCTCTGTAGTCCCTCTCAAAATGGTGACAGGAAGTGATTCAACGTCACTTCCTGTAACCATTTTGCAAGCAGCTACAGAGGACATTGGGGGCATTTGGGCATGCTGTGGGAGGTTACATCCCACAGAGAGTTCAGAAGAGAAATTGACCCTTGACCCCATATAGTTCCCCATCCCTGGATTAGATGATGCATGGGAAACCCGTAGCCTGGCCAGTGGCTGGGAATGATGGATGCTGTGTTCCACCAGCGTCTTTACCACAGGTTCTTCATGCTGGGAAAACAGAGACCTTTGCTTTGACACAATAAGACAATTATTTGCTGGCTGACGATCTGTTTCCAGGAGAATTCAAATTACTGACTATGTCCTTTAAAGCCCTACATGGCTTGGGTTCAAACTATTTGTAAAAACATCTTCCTACATGAGCCAGCCTGTGCTCTAAGATCGGCACAGGAAGGCTTTCTCTTGGGCCCACCACCATCCTAGGTGTGTCTGATGAGGACACAAGACAGAGTCTTCTCCGTGGCTGCTCCCAAGTTATGGAACTCCCTTTCCAGGAAGCTACAGTTATTCCTACAGCAGTCCTTCCACCAGCAGGTAAAGACTTTTATTCCAGGAAGCTTTTGGGTTTTAGTATGTTGCTGCAGATAAATCTTTTAATGGGGGATGCAGTGCTTCTATTTTATTATATTTTAAGCATCTTTTAATGCTATTTTTCACTTGTTTTTAACTTGTACTTTTTAGTTTAGTTTGGTTTAACTGTGTTTTAACTTTTGTACTAGGCATTTTTAAATTGTACTGTGCTTTTAAAATGTTGTACGCTGCCTTTGATCCTGTGCTGGGAGAACCGCAGGAGATAAACACACACTTACATACATACATGCATACATACATACATACATGTATACATATGTATGTATTTGCATGCTGATCAGAGTCTGGCCATTTCTGCACTAGACTGTTATAGTGGTCTTATTCCACTTTCAGCATCCGATGGAATCCTAGGGTTCCAGGATTCCACCAGATGTTGAAAGTGGAATAATAGCACTATAACAGTCTAGTGTGGAAATGGCCTCTGTCTCTTCTAGCACTGTTCACCCAACTTGCAGATTGCACTTACATTGGCAACGGTGCCCCCTGCCCGTGGGTCAAACAGTCGGACACGCTTATCACGACAGGCCGTGCAGAGGAGAGACCCATCCCGGTTCCAAGACGCACTATAGATGGCGTCTGGATGCAGCTCGTCCAATGAGAGAGGCGCCTGCCCAACACTCACATCCCAGACTTTCACCACATTGTCACAGCCTGCAATGGGAGGACAGAAAAGGAAGTTCATAAAGTCAGAAGACAGGACAATCTCCGAGCCTGAAGAGAGCAGGGGCAACAGGTTGGCCACACATATCACCATCTGCTTAAGCCCAAACCCATCACTTGTTACCTGCACTCAGCAGGAGATTCTGTGCTGTTGGGTGCCAGCTGACAATCCCCACCCGCTTGGAGTGCCCTTCAAGGGTCACCAGGGGTTCGTTCAAGGAGCGTGTAAGACCAGCTTCAGGCACTGCCCAGACCTAAAAGTGAGACAGGCAAA
Source organism: Iguana delicatissima (assembly GCA_948472985.1). Taxonomy (NCBI): domain Eukaryota; kingdom Metazoa; phylum Chordata; class Lepidosauria; order Squamata; family Iguanidae; genus Iguana; species Iguana delicatissima. The sequence continues at coordinate 416,403 of CAOKZL010000410.1, read as the reverse complement.
AAAGAAGGGAAGATGGAATTGCTGGGTGAATAAGAGTCCTTAACTCAGCAATATTTGGTTCACATATAACCCCTACATCTAACTCCTCTGTCCCATCTTCCTATAGGGCCAACTCAACTCTATATGCTACAGGGATAATGATGTGTGAGGAGTGAACTGGGACAACCACTTGAGATGTTGCTGAGGACTTTGGTGAGCAGTGCTTCAACTATTGCATCTCTATTTTCTCTTCTAGACCACTGGTGAGAGACACTGGAGCACATTATTCCCATTCTTGTGTGTGCTAGCAACACGTTATAAGGTAGTCCTGTTTATTTGCCTCATGAATTTTTCTCTGTGTAACTTCTCCCCTTTCTGGCTTCCAAGTGTTCTCTTAATTCCTAACCCCTTGACTTTGGTTCTGCCCTTGCATGTGTCCCACCCTTTTGCTTTCATCTGCCCCCTGTCTCCCCTTTCTAGTCTGATTCCCCAGGGCTCTTCTCTCCCACATCCTCCCAACCTCTACACTACACCTTTCTCTCAGCCTATGAGCTCAACAACCAAATTTGCCCAGAGAATTTATGGAGTATGGAGCTGATATGATTGATGCCTGAACAGAGTTTGAAAAATGCTTCCTGAATGATTCTGGGAGTTGCTGTTTAAAACAAACATATATATCAAGATATGTGGCAGTGAGGATGGGGGTCTATATTGGTTCAGCCACTGATTTATCAAACTGCAACTTCCGGGGCTATCTATAGCAAATAAAAATTGGTTATAAGAATTTTAAAAACAGACCAAAGCCATGTTTGGAAAACAGATTTAAAAACACACACAAATTTTTTAAAAAAATCAAAAAAGACATCCCAGTTTTAAGGATCAATACCACACAAAACTGTCCTGTCCTTTCTGTCTGCCAGAAATTCAAGAGAAACAGAGTAGTCTGATATCCCTTGGGAGAGCGTCCCACCGTCAGGGTCCCACCGTCAGGGTGCCATCTCAAATCCTCACCAATCTAACCTCTGTGGGACAAGCAATACAGCCTCTATTAAGGATCTCAGATTCTGAGCATGTTTATATGGGAAGAGACAGACTTTCAGATATCCAGGCCACAAGCTATTCAAGGCTTGGATGTCAGAACCATCACTTTCAACTGAGCTTGGAAGCAGATTGGAAGCCAGTGTAAGTTCAAGACTGATGATACATGGCTTTTAAAGAGCATACCTCATAACAATCTGGGGGCTGCATTTTGTACTAATTGTATTCTTCCAAATACTTTTCAAAGGGCAGCCTCATGTAGAAGGCATTACAGTAATTTTAACTCAATGTTTGAGGCCCTGTTACTGTTTCCCCACAAACACCAGTGCTTCTATGGGGTTCTGACAAGCAAAGTGGCAATGCCAAGGCAGGGTACAATGGTGAATGCAGGACCAGTGACAAGGGAGAAGGGCTAACTTTGAGTGGCCAGGGCAAATTGCCACAGCTGCCTGCTTCTTCTAGGGAAAGGTCCCAAGCCCAGTTCCTGCCGTCCTTGTTGACTCCCCTTGACCCATCCAGCCTCTCACCATAACAGTGCAGTCCTCGGATCCACTTGCAATAATGTGGTCATTGTGGGGGCACCATTCCACATCCAAGACAGGAGCTGTGTGCCCAGAGACCACTGGGTGGGCTTTATCCAGGCGACCAGTCTGCAAATATAAGAGGAAAGAGAATGATTGATTGAATGAATGAATTAGACAGTTTATCATCCACAGTATCAAAGATACAATATGAAGGCTTTTCTGTTACACAGAACGCTCCACTGAACTGAATAACACAGAGAAGTATTTATTGATTTTCACTATTGATATCCACACCTCTCTTAAAATCTCTTTCCTGCATCATTCACTTCCATTAATGGGTTTGTAGGATGTTGCACTCTCCCACCTAGCTGGGGCAGCCCTCCTGCAGACACCATGGTAGAAGTGTGAGAGATTTAGAGGGCATTGCAAAGGCTGACTCTAATTTAAAGGGCCATAAATACCTCACCCCCTTCCTCACTATTATTCAACACAAGCGTCTGCCTCTACAAAGGACTTGGGGTTCTAGGCCTCAAGCCTCTCTCAAGTATAGCAATAGGAAATGTCACCATTTCCTCTCCTCATCAGGTCTCCACCACCTTCAGTCATGACATAATGAGCAGGAAGTGGTTTTGAGGATCGGTGGAAGGCACCAGAACACTTTTATAGCAGAAGATAACAATGGACAAGGCATCTAGCTCCACAGCAAACAATCCTGGTTGTGTCTTCCATTTTTGTTATAATCTAGGCTGAATTGTTCTTCAATAATTGAAAAAAAAAACCACTCTTCCTCCATTCCTTCTAAACAAGAGCTTCAGAGTGTTACTGTTTTGGACTATAATTGCTAGAATCTGTCTGCCACCATAGCCAGTTTTACTGCAAGACAAGTAACTTTTCCAAGCTCTGTTAAAAATAGCCCTTTGACGCTTCACATTTATAGCACTATGATTCCTCTTCAATTGCCATGGCAACATCTTGTGGAATCCTGAAGTCTACAGTTAAGCAATTCTCAGTCAGAGAGTTCTAGTGCCTCATCAGACTATAAATGCCAGGATCCCATAGGGTGCAGCCATAGCAATTAAAACAGAATCACAGTGCTCTAACTGTGTTGTGTGAAAGGACCCTAATTCTCCTGCACACAAGCACAAGTTTGAGATAATGTTGGCTCCAGAATCTGAGGGATACTTGGACAAGACATCCTCCCACCCACCCTCTCTGCATGTCTGTCACCACTGAGCAATCACTTGCCCTCTCCCTGTAGGCTTTGAGCCCTTTCACACTACCAAGGCCATTTCCGCACTACTCTCTTATAGCGCGATAATTCCACCTTCAACATCCTATGGAATCCTGGGGTTTGCAGTTTCGGGAGGGGCCGGCTGGCGCTTCCCGAAACCGCAAACCCCAGGATTCCATAGGATGTTGAAAGTGGAATAATTGCGCTATAAGAGTGTAGTGCAGAAATGGCCCAAGTTATAGCTCCATGATTCCACATTAACTACCATAGCTGCTTCCCGTGAAATCTTGACATGTATAGTTTAGTGAAGCACTAGAGCTCTTTGGTTGACAATTCTAAATGCTCCTCCCTAAACTGCAAATGAGCCAGTGTAGTGTAGGGATTTGAGCATTGGACTACGATCCTGGAGACCAGGGTTTGATTTCCTGCTTGGCCGTAGAAACCCACTGGGTGACCTCGGGCTCTCAGCCTCAGAAAACCCCATCATAGGGTCACCTGGAAACAACCTGAAAGCACAGAACAACAACACAACAAACTGCAAATCATATGATTCCATAAGGTGTAGTAGTTAAAGTGGTATCAACAGTAACATCCCCCACACACTAGATTGTAAGAAGTGGTGGGTTCCTGGCCATTCTCTTGCCCTAGACCTTGCCCTAGAATTTCATTGTCCTTTTTGTAAAGCTGCAGCCATAGCAGAAGGTCCAAAAATCTCACTAAGACACCAGGTCTTATCCAGCCCATTGCCAGATTCACTGTAAGCACCACTGGTTACTGAGCTTCTGGATTTTTGCATCCCTCTTCATCCTCCTTAAGTTATTTCTGCAAAGTTCCTTCCCTCCCTTTTCTATTTCTTTCCCACCCACCCCATTGTCAGCACTCTCCTTCCCTAATTAGTTCCTTTCCAGGCGCTGGCTGACACTCACCACTGCTTCCCCCACCTCCTACACAACCTTCTCCCAACAACCCACACCACTCTAATCCCAGCCTGAAATGCAGGGTTGCCAGCTTTTCAGCCAGTGTCTGCTTCTGCACCTTTAGCAAACAAATTGCTCTGCAGACATGATTACAACCAGATGCTATTTTTATCAATTCACTTTACCCCCACTTTTTAGTGAACTGAATCACACATTCACAGCAGATCACATATATCTCCATGCTGTGAAAAACCTTCCGTGGCTGACATCATGTGGTTGTCAAGGAACAAGAGCAGGCTGGGCTGGTTTACAGAATTCATCAATTCTGGTGAATTGTTAAAACAGTTAAAGTATTTGGGGGGAGGGGGGAGGCAGTCATCATAATCTTGCAAATGCATGCTACCCTTTCAGCTGTCCCAGTGACACTGTGACCCACTGTTTGGGACAACACATTGACATGGGACCATTTACATACCCTCCAACATTTTAAGAAAGAAAAATAAGACATGTGTGGCCAGGCAATATCAGAACATGTTCAAGATGGCAAAAGTTATTAATGATGAAGAACAGACAAGCTAGGAGAGGCTGCACATTTGCTTCTGCCTGAGCAGACTAGGAACAGTCAGATTCTATCCCCTTTTCTCCTCTCTCCTCTGATGAATTAATAGAGACGTCTCTTTTTTTGCACTTTGAATTCAGAGTACAGCTGTTGAAGTGAGCTGTGGACAAAGCAAGAAGGTTGGAGGAGGAGAGAGAAACAGAGACATTTTAAAAGCAGCTGAAAAACTAGGATGACAGAAGACTAATTGGAACCATCCCTATCAAACTGAGCCAATTGGGAGAGATGCATTTACACACCTTCCAAAGATGTCTAGACATGTTTTGCCATTATCACTGGATCAATGTCACAGGCCTCAGTCACCAATCTAGAGCTCCACTCCTAACCTGCTCAATGTAGTTCATCCCAGTTCTCCATCACTGCTTTTCCTGTGATCAAGAATATCCACCTCTTTTCTCCGTGTAGGTTATTTGTATCAGCCAGCCAGCAAAGGAGCCAGACCCACAACCTGAACAAATACCCACTAAGGAAATAAGGACAAAAGATCAAAATCAAGGGCCACTTGCCCATCTGAGAAGAGGAGCTCTGGGCTATTTTCCCAGCATGAACGACAGAGAGCAAACTTGTGTGGTATCTCTCCCTGACTCTTCCTACCCTTTGTTGCGCTTGCTCCTGAAGACATGAGTCTATTCCTCGTTCCCATATCACGCTGGAATCATGAGACATATCCTAGGGGCAAGCACAAGATCTTCATGGAGGAAATTGGGAGAAAGAGGCCCAGGCTTAATCCAAACTCTAAATTTAGTAGCCAAAGAAAGAAATATGGCCTTGTAGTGTGTCATATCCTACATAACCTGATTCTTTTTAATATCTTTGGGAAGTATAACTGTGCCATGGAACAAACTCTCAGGGCCCCAAATAGACAACAGGTCTTCAAACAACTCAGTCCAAGTGGGTGGAAAACTGAGCCTATAAATGAATCACGAAAAAGCAGGGGAAGCAAGGGGAGGGATCTACAAATAGAACAGAGCCCAGAGTATTGCAATGAGAGACCCGTATAGGAGTTCAGAGCTTGTGGAAGCAACCTTTTGGGCTGCAATACCCAAAATCCACCAGCCCTGACTGAGAGATTCTGAGTACTACAGTCCAACAAGTTATTTCCCCAGGCTCTGAGCAGGGTATAAAACCTGGAGAGAGATGGAATTCACTGTCTAGCTATTTTTGTTTTCTTCTGGATGGGTGAACGATGAGGAGAACCAAGATTTGTGGCTTCTTTGGAATCTAGTTATGGGGTTCAATAAGCAAGGTGAGCATGAAACAAGCCGACACACAAAGCAAGGCGAGAGCTTCAATGATTACCAACCACTGCCCTCGTTTCCTTCCCCATCTGCCTGCACGACACCCACTAACCCACATCCTCTTTCTCAAGGCCCCATTTCCGCAGCAGGTTCAAATTTCAGGCCATTTAAGGCAAAAAGAACCTGCCAAAAAAGATCTGTTGTTTCGGCAGTTTCACAAGATTTTGGTCCCTCCTCCCTGCCATCATCCTCTGTTACCAGAAACACACAGTTGGGGAGGGGGGCCAGGAGTTAGACCTAAAAGTATAATTTGTAGTTTGTAATTTGGAGCTGGGCGGGCAAAGTGACATTAAATTGTTCCAGGAAACAAAGGTTGAGATGAACAGAGGGATGATTGGAGAAGTATTATGAGATATGTTTTTAGGAGTGCTAAGGTACCTTGGCCAATGGCAACACCAAGAAGGCTCCTCCACCACTGGCCTCCACAACAATGGCCAGGAATTTGGGGTTGACAGAGCAGAAATTCCCATCCCAGGTCATCTGAGAAACACGGATGTCATCGTAACACTGGTCAGCCTTGACCGGCTGCCCGTAGACATGGCGGAACTTGCTGGACCTCACAACTTTACGGCTCATTGTTCCTGCAAAAGAGTTCACACACAGAGGTTCACACAGTCACTGTTTAAGGTATTCAGTTGCAGCAAAGGGCTAGCCCTTAGTGCCAACTCACCACTTCAACAGAGGTGTCTCGGGCACTATGGAAGCATAACTGAGAATTCTAGATTCAGCTTTTGTTGGCTACAGTCATGCCACCAGCTTCACTTGACACAGCTGTGAGTGACCTTAGAGTCATGCTGCCCAAGCTGTTGTCCTGCCAGAGGTCCTCATGAGTTACCTGGCATTCAGAATTCCAAAGCCATCCAGGCTAAGAGATTATCCCACAACCCCTAAGGGAAAGGAAGAGGAGTGGCAGAATTTCATAAGAGCTTACCAAGCAACCCATTCCAAAGATGCCCCCAAGTTTATAATAGACTGCACACAGCCCAGTCCTGCACTGGCTGACTCTGATGTAGGTCCCATTAGGTTCAATAGGATTTTCATCTTTGTATGTACGTTTCAGCCTTCAGGCTGTCAAAATAGTTAAGATGGCTCTAGTCAAGCCATGCATCAGAGTGGGATGGCAAAATTTATCTGCTAAACCCTCATGCCATATTTCTTCTCAGGAGCTCTGGGTGGTAGGAATGGACTTCTCTTTTATCCTTGCAAATTGTGTGGGGTAAATAAAGTTCAGAAGTAAATTGCCTTGAGCCACCTTTTTCATATCATGGTTTGGGAACTAGTTCTATCAGTCCCAAATCAAACACTCTTCCATCTGCTGTTCCAGATTCGCAAGACAACTGAGAGACACACATTCAAAGGTCTGCTAGCCACTTTGATCTGGGAAGAAATGAACCTCTCATTCTCAATTCAACAGAACCACTCCAAAAATGGAATGAACTGGTGGGGAGGGAAGGAGAGACTTCAGTTACCCAGGCTTTCAAATGAACATAATAAGTTGTACGATCCACCTCACAAGCTGCTATGGATTTTGCAGAACATGGGCCATTTCTGCATGAGACTGTTATAGCACAATGATTCCACGTTCAACCTCCCATGGACCTGGGGTTTGCAGTTTCGGGAGGGGCTGGCCAGCCCCTCCCGAAACTGCAAACCCCAGGATTCCATAGGAGGTTGAACGTGGAATCATTGCGCTATAACAGTCTCATGCAGAAATAGGCATGACCATGTGAAGCTTTGCACATGAAAAAGTACCCGAGGGGAAAATGAATGATCAACCTAAGAGAGCTCACCCGCATGCCTACCACTTTGCCAGTAGTAGTCCCTCAACAATGCACTGGCATTGCCCTCCTTCCTAGCCCAGTGCCCCTTCCCCGTCAGCCCCCAGCCCTGAGCTCTCACCTGCAGCCTCTGTAGCGGATGTGTGCACACAATGAATTGGAGATACAGCGGCTCAGGGCTTTTTAACAGAGCCATCGCCCTGGAACTGTCAGCGCTGGGAGGGTTGGTCTCTTAAAGGGCCAGCATGCAGGAAACTCACAGTCCCTGCTTGCCATCTCTCTGTCAATCTCTCTCTGTCTCTAACTCTCTGCATTCATCTTCAGAGCTTTCTCTCCACCTTTCCCCAGCTCTCTTGCTTGTTCACCATACGTATTCTCCACCGTTTTCATTACAGAGCGCTGCTGTCCCATTTGTGCTAAAGAAAAGCACACGACACCTCCACCCAATATTCTGAGAGTGAAAAGAACCAAGCTTGCCAAAGTGGCAAGCTTCTAACCAGCACAGAATTCTTCACTTCTGCCTGAAGAAGAGACCTCAGCAACCCAGGAACTTTCTACCCAGCCAGCTAGCACTGGTAATGGTAAGAGTTTCACAAGATTTTAGATATAATCTACTTTATCTTTCTACAAATCTAACTGCAGGCACCGCTTCGTATTGTTTCCTATCCTTCCCATCTCCATCTTATCCCAATAAGAAGGGTTCTGCCCTGGAGTTCACAGGAGTCCACTAAAAGTATAAAAAGTGCTGCTGGGCACAGAACTGAATCACAAAGCAGCACTGGTAGTGCAATGGGGAGAATGGACATCCCCACACACAAATTTCTAATCCCCATGCATATGTGGAGATACTGTGAGTTTGCCGACTCAGATGAATGGGTTTATCACAACGATTTTGCTTCTGAAGTGAACCTGCAGCCCTTTCACACTACATAATGATAGCACTATGATTTCTATTTTGACTGCTATGGCTGCATGGTTTTGTAACCTAGGGAGGCATTAGAACTCTCTGGCTAAGAATTCTAAATAGTTCTCCCTAAACTACAAATCCCAGAATTCCATAGGATGGAACCGTGGCAGTTAAAGTGGAATCACTACGCGCATAGTTGTTTACTGCAAAAGGATTCATGTTAGATTATTTGACTAAAGAATGTATGTCCCTTTAAGGACTATGGTTTCTGAAAAGTACTTGGAAGACAGATGCACTGCGATCTAGCAAGTTTGCTTACTTGAAAGTAAACTAATGAACACAGCAAGATTAGTTTTCAAGTAAACAGTTATAGGTTTGCTATGAGTGTGAAAAACAGACAGTTTTACAATTACAATATAGGGAAGGTGTTTCCACTAGGAGCTAGCTGGAATTAGGGATGCAGCCTTCTGTACTGGGCAGCAAAGCTTACTTTCTGCCTTATAAAGGTGCCGGCATTTTGCTTACAAGAGTCCTCTGCTTATATACTTATTAATTACATGGATTCAACTGGAATGGGCAAACTCTGCATCTGTGGAATCTACTTGCTCTTTCGTTACAGCCCTATTGTCCATTAGCTAGAGTCAGGCGTGTATCCCTATGACACAATTATAGCACTTCTGTATTGTTTTAACAGGCACACCTCCATGCAATGAAAGTCTGAGACCTTAGTTTGGTGAGGAAGTTAGAATTATTTGTTGTTGTTCAGGATGAGTAGCCTAGAGCAATGCTTCTCAAATTATCAGATGTACAGAATCTGCACGTTTTTTCAGGCTGAAGTGCAAGGGACCAGCACCATATTTGTGTCATTCCAGCTTTGTCACAAAAAGTCCAGATTTCCTTCATACTACATAGCTATCTGATATCACTTTAACTGCCAAGGTCCTATTTTATGGAATCCTGGGATCTTCAGTTTTGAATGGTATTTAGGATTCTGTGATGGACAGCTCTAGGGACTCACAAAACTACAAATCCCAGGATTCTGTAGGATGCAGCCACAAGAGTGAAAGTGGGATCAAAGTGCTATAAAAGAGACCCCTTTTAAAAGAGGACCTTTTAACAACTTTGGCTTGTTCACCAGCTATGACCATTCATGGACTGGGATAGCCTGCCCACAGATTCTGGTAATCTTTGCAATGGGTCCTGCAGTACATTAGAGGTGGCACTGCTCCTGAAGAGGACTCAGAAGCTTCACCTAACACAGAACATGGCAGATAGCCTTTGGACTGGTACATCTAGACTTCTTCATATTAGGCATATCTTAAAGGAACTGATTGATTGCCAGTGCCTGGCAAGATGGGACCAATTCAACGTGCTGACGCTTCAGCTTAGAACCCTTTGCTAAAAGTAATATGCTAGTAAGGGCCAGTGTGGTCTAGCAATTTGAGTGTTGGACTACGACCCTGGAGACCAGTGTTCGATTCCCCGCTCAGCCATGGAAACCCACTGAGTGTCCTTGGGCACATCACACATACCCAGTCCCCAGAAAAAAACATGATAAGTTTGCTTTAGGGTCATCATAACTCAGAAATGACTTGAAGGCACACAACAACAATATGCTAGTATTTCTGTAGTAATTTGTCACAGTTGCTTGTTATGCAGTAGGGAAAGTAACTAATTATATCAGGGGTTACAGTGCTTGTTCCAATTTTATTATAGTTTTGTGTTAGAAAAAAACTTTAAGGTTGATAAAAGAACGGTATACAACTAAAATGCATACCATCCAACTGTCCCAATTTAGCACAGATAGTCCTGATTAATCCTCTGTCTTCCCACCTTTTCAGGTGCTCTTAAAATGTCCAAGTTTCCCTCTTCACCTCTCACACACCCTATTTGTCTTTATTTCCATTGTTTCAAAGTGAGTTTGAAGTGCAGAAGTAGTTCGCACTCAATAAATTCGGGAAGGGAGAGGGGAGGGGCAGCATTTTGCCTTTCCCAATGCACTCTTGCCTATTGGGAAAGGCTCTATCCAAAAAGAGAGAGAGAGAAAAAGACAGAGGGAGAAGCCATTTCCACACTAGACTTGTTATAGTGCTATTATTCCACTTTCAACATCCTACAGAATCCTGAGGTTTGCAGTTTAGGGAGGGTCCTTTGAGGGAAGGGCCTTCCATAGGATGTTGAAAGTAGAATAATAGCTCTATAACAGTCTAGTGTGGAAATGGTCAGAGAGGGGGAGAGAGAGAGAAGTAGTAGTAACTTGTCCCATTTTTTGATAGAGTTACTATCTTTTTAGATGAAAGGAATGCTGTGGATAAGGCATATCTTGACTTTCATAAAACTTTTGACAGAGTCTTCCATGATATTCTTGTGAACGAACAATAAAATATAGGCTGGACTGTGCTACTGTTAGGTGGACTTGTAACCACCTGACCAACCAAACCCAAAGGGTGCTCACCAATTGCTCCTTTTTATCTTGGACAGAAGTGACTAGTGGGGTGCCACAGGGTTTTATCCTAGATGCAGTGCTGTTCAACATCTTTATAAATTATTTGGATGAGGGAATAGAGAGCATTCTAATCGCATTTGCAGATGATACCAAATTAGAAGGAAGAGCTAACACCACAGAGGACAGGATCAGAATTCAAAATTTAACAGATGAAAGAGCCAGGCCAAAACTAACAAAATGAATTTCAGCAGGGTGAATTGTAAGGTATGAAACCTGGGCAGAAAAAAATAAAATGCACAGATATAAGATGGGTGGCACCTGGCTTGACCACAAGCTGAACATGAGTCAGCAATGTGACGTAGCAGTTGAGAAAGCCAATGCAATTCTGAGTGGCATCAACAGGAATATAGTGTCTAAGTCAAAGGAAGTGATAGTACTACTCTATTCTGCTTTGGTCAGACTGGAATACTGTGTTCAATTCTGGGCACCGCTTTTCAGGAAGGATATTGACAAGCTGGAACATGTCCAGAGGAGGGCAACCAAAATGGTAGAAGCCCTGGAAAGCATGCCTTATGTTTAGCCTGGAGAAGAGAAAGTTAAGAAGTGACATGATAGCCAAGTTGAAGGGATGCCATATGGAGGATGGAACAAGTCTGTTTTCTGTAGCTCCAGAGACTAGGACATGGAGCAATGGCTTCAAAGTCCAGGAAAAGAGATTCCATCTAAGCATTAAGAAGAACTTCCTGACAGGAAGAGCAATCTGACGGTGGAATATGCTCCCTTCGAGGGTGGTGGAGTTTTCTTTTTTGGAGTTTTTTAAACAGAGGTTTCTTGCCCATCTCTCTGGAATGCTTCGATAGTGTATTTCTGCATGGCAGAGGGTTGGACTCAGTGGCCCTTATGGTCTTTTCCAATTCTATGATTCTATAAAAAGCGAACTGCTGGAGCTTCTCTTAGCTTGTGTGTTCTTCCTCATTAATAACGTTTGCCATCTTGTCCATACACTCATATGTGACCCAGTTTTAACTGGTGAATGTTGGAGTGTATGATATCATCATGATGGACGATATCATACACTGTGAAGGAGCCCCAGAGAAAGGTGCAGAAGGTTGTCTCCATGCCTGAGTTCAGCGACAGAACAGGTGAGGTCTGTACTTGGCTGTCGCCCCTTGCAAATGCAATTCTGGTTCCCATGGCAACCTGGCATGACTTCATCGGTGAAATGTTTTCATCTGTGAAATGTTGGAGGGCTGAATATGCCCTGAACTGAAAAATTTATTAATTTGACTAATAAAGCAACTTTGTTCCTGCTCATTCTACAGTGCTTACTGTTGAAATTTAATTTTGTTAAGGTCCAACTCCTCCTCTCTGCATCACTATTAGAGTGACCCCTTCATTTTCACAAAGTCTAGCATGCAAAACCCTTGCAAAGGTCAGAAAATCATGAATAACTGCCCCACAACCTAAGTGAGCATTCCCCCGCCGATTCCCTTCTAGGGCTCCCCACTCCCATTCCCTTGCCTTTTGCCTGGGCACACGTGCCTTCCTTCTCTCTGCACCCGGGCAAAAGGCAAGCAGATGGGAAGGTGGAGCCACACACATGGAGAAGAAAGGCATGCGCAAGCCTTTCCCTTTCATTCTCCCCCTTCCATTCCCATGCCTTTTCCCCAGGTGTACTCCCTTCCTTCCATGTGCCTGCCTTATCCACGTGTTGGGCTCCCCCCTCCCATTCCCTTGCCTTTTGTCCAGGTTCGTGGAAGGAAGGCCTGCGCACCCGGGCAAAAGGCAAGGGAATGGAGGGGGAATGGAGAAGAAGGCAAGGAGGTGCCTCATGAATAACCAAATTCGCAACGGTCAAATCCACAAATATGGAAGGAGGACTGTATTTCTGAACTCTGGCTAATATGTACCTTTTAAGTCCTAAACAGCAAGGGGCCCAAATACCTGTGGAAGTGTGTCCTTCATATTAATGTTCCCAAGCATTAAGGTCTTCCATACCCTGCAACTGTCCCAATTTGGCAGGGATAGTCTTGACATTCCACGTTTTCCACAGCTTTCAAAAGGTCTTAGTTAGCCTTCTCTTGTTTTCCTTCTTTGTCCTCAGCTTACCTCAGTTGCTGCAAACCGAGTTCAAAGTAGAACAATAGTTTGCATTCAGTTAACTCATCAGAGGGGAAAGGAGGGGAGGGGGCAGAAGCTTGCCCTTCCCAGTAGGCTCAGGCAAAAGCAAACTGCTATGGTCTCTCCTAGCTTGTGTGTTTTCCTTATTAATATCTTTTGTCATCTTGACCACACTATGATGTTGCTTGGCCATATATGTCCCAGTTATCATCAGTGACATGTTGGAAGGTATGAAAATGCAGAGTTTAACTGAAGAAGGAGGTTCTTCAGAGCTAGAACTGAACATGCTATTTTTTTGTAACAAGGTCACAATGAAGCTACATTCATAAAGTAGCAAAATGCATATAGTGTTACTTCGCACTTGTGTGATGAATAATGTTATAGATGACTTTCAATTACTAGAAATTTGCAGAAGCATTTCAAGTAAAATTTATTAAACCCTGAGAGGTTCCCTCCATAAAAAATAATGTAACCAGTAACTAAATAAAGTTATTAATGGAGGAGAATGCACAAGCTAGGAGAGAGTGCAACAGTTTGCTTTTGTCTGCCCGTCCAGGGAAGGGCAAGATTCTGCTCTCTTCTCCCTGTAGCTGAATTAAGCTCAAACTACTTTTGCACTTTGAACTCAGTTTACGGTTACTGAAGTAAATTGAGAACAAAGAGGGAAAGTGAGAAGACAGAGAAACTTGGAAATTTTAATAGCATCTGAAAAAATGAGATGACAGAGTATTAATCAGGAAGATTATACCTGCTAAATTAAGAGAATAGGAGGCTATGTCTTCCTAAGCCACAATATTTTGCACCTGGGTTGTATCCACACTGCACAATTCTAGCAGTTTGATACCATTTTGACTGCCTTGACTCAATCCTGTGGAAACCTAGGATTTGGTGAGGCACTTAAGAATTCCTTGGTAGACAGCTCCAGGCCAGTGCTATTCAAAAGGGTGGTCTATGGATTAACGCCAGTCTGCAAACCATCCGCTGGTGATCCCTGATGGGTTTCCGGGAAAGAAACTGGACTTCTAATTATAAGGCTGGATTTTGGAATATCCTAGAGCTGTGAATCTACAATTTCGATGACTTAGAACCCCCTTCAGGATAACAACTCTACTCAGAAATGGAAATAATCCATCCTCAGTGCTTCTGTCTTATCAGTACTCAGTTTCAGTTTATTTACTTTCATCCAACCCATTACTAAGTCCAAACACTGGGTCATCACCTCCACAAACTCAGCTTGAATCAGATATCAATAGTCAGAGCTGACTGCCAAACATATTGATGAAACTTCACTCCAAAACCATATATGACTTTGTATGTTGGCTTCATATAAACATTAAACAACACAAAGGCCATGGGTACAAACTCCTTCTAGAACTAACCTTATAAGTAAGATCAAAACCACTATATCTCCCACTCCCTACCATAGTCCTGAAGACAAACGTGGCTAGTGGTATTAAAAGCCACTGAGATATCAAGAAAAGTGCTTCTTTTCTCTTCACAGCACCTTTGCCCACAAAAGTGACCAAAGTTGTTTCAGTTCCAAAGCTAGACTTACAGCTTGTGGGTCCAAATAATTTCTTCATCCACAAGAATTCCAAAATGTTGACGTAGTTGGCCTGAAAAGAGAATACTGTTAAGCATGTAATCATTTTTATAATTCTCCATATCTAGAGATGGTTTCTGAAGGAACGGCCATCCCATCACTTCCTTCAAAGCAGCTAGGACAACTTCCACTGAGGCACTGAATACCTCTTGGGCCCAGCCATTAAATCTTCTTCAAGTGGCTTTGATGAGCCACAATACGCAATGTTAAGAATACATGCAGTCAGCCGCCCTCATCCCCACTCCCAGGCTTTTTCAAGCCACAGCAATGGAAAGTGAGCCCACAAAATCATAATATATCATGCTCTCTGTATGTCTCCATAGGAACCAGTGGTTGGAGATGTTATTTGAATTACGAATACCGGAATCTGGGCGGATCAACGACTCAACAAGTTTATTTCCAAAATGGAAAAGGTTAACTGGGCAACAAATTTCAGAAAAGCTACCCCATTCAAACACAAGATGGCTGCAAATACATCAAGTCTTTTGTTCCTTAGAAATATTGTGACACCAGACACTAGGAAACTCACACTTTTAAAAACTTCAGTGGGACAAAACAACCTAAGTAGTAAAGGTATAGTAGTCACTTCAACACATGGCTCTTGTAGATTCACTGAATCAAAATTTACAAGGCCTTTGGGTGGCTTGGCAGCAGGGTTTAAGGTACACCCTTAGTGACAAAGAATGGGCCCAAATATGGAATTCTTACCATAGAAAATGATTTCATTTCACACTAGGGAGAATATACTAAAGCTATTATATAAATGGTATTTAACTCAGGTCAAATTGGCACATCTCCCCTAAATGTTACATCTGTGGTAGAACTGCTAAGGTCTGTGCCTATTCTGGACACAAGTGCAAAATGAAATGCCTTGTTATCTTAAGTTCTGGACTGGCATTCTTAAACATATTTACAGGAATCAATGCCAACCTGCTCCATTAAAAATTGCTCTTCTGTCTGTTGCTTGCAGCCTGAAAGGCCATAGCCTGTAAGTGGGAGGATAAGGATCCACCTTCATTGTCTAAATGGTATGTTTGGATTCGGAATTTGATGATACTGGAAAAATTAACCCATTGTGTAAACAAAAGCAAGAACCATATGAACAAAGATATATTTGAAAGATACCATTAACTGACTTTTGATAAAGACAAAAGGAGCAGAGAAGGAGCCCCAAGCACACATGGACATCGCTGGGACGATGCACTCTGATGAAGTAACCTTTCCTAACGAAGAACCAACATCTGCGTTTTGATTCTTGATGTCACCCATCCTTGAACTATGGCTCTCTTTAGCAATTATGTTAAACGGAGACATAGTTGTGCATGATTTCTCAGTTTCCCGGGTTGTGTATTTTATTTTGGAGAGCCAGTACAGTGTAGAGGTGATATAGGTTTCAGCACTGGACTACAACGCTAACCTCTCCAGACCAGGATCAGGGTTCTGCCATGGAAACCCACCCACTGACAGAAGAACCCTGACCCTTGGCAGGTCCCACTCTCTCGGAATCAGAGGAAGGCAAAGGCAAACCCAGTCTCAACCAATCTTTCCAAGAAAACCCCGTGATAGGGTTGCCGTAAGTTGAAAATGACTTGAAGGCACACAACAACCATGTACGTTATTTCTCCTTGTTGTGAAAATCTGATATATGAAAGTCAAAGTTTGTGAGTTTGTCTGTGTCAGGCGAAGACCTGACCTCATGTGACTGGTTATGTCAGGCAAAGACCTCATATGCTTGGCTGCCTGAGAAGCTTCTACAGAACCCTGGGGTTTGCAGTTTAGGGAAGGGCCTTTAGAATTCTCAGCCAGAGAATACGCCAGTTGCTATGGAGATAAGGCCTAGCTGCAAGGAGGAGGGCAGCGTATTCCCTCAGGAACCAACCTCCCTATGTTAATAACTCTGAGTACAGAATGGATTGGGGAATATGGGTAAAAGTTACAGGTACTGGACAAGGCAGTTTGCGGAATTAGAGACACAGGATCTCAACAGGTATTACCTATGAGAAAATAAAACCCCGGGCAACACCAGATAAATACACTAGTAGTAAATAACAGCAGGCAAAGAAAAGCTCCTCTCGTTACACCGTAACCAGTAATCCAAAGCCATGGCATCATGCAGACCGCAATGAGTCAGTAGCCCAAACCATTAAAACCTGCCTAAACATTTTCTGTTATCACACCGGGGATTCGAACACGTGACTTTTGGGAGCCCAAGGATTAAGGGGCGGGGCGTGAAACACGAACAAGCGCCCGGCGTCAGCTCGGCGATTGGAGGCTGGCTGGGCCAAGAGGCGTGGCTCGGCGGGCCTGGAGCGCGCGAGAGGGCGGGGCATCGCGTTAGTGGAATGTTTTGGGTGCGGCGCTTCCGGGTTGAGTTCCTGACGTCCCAATCCATTCCAGGCGCGCGGCTGCCTGCAGATCGCTAGCGGGCAGCCTGTGCGCATGCGCCCGAAGGGGACTTCAAGCCGCAGCTTCTGCGGGGCGCATGGGCAGTGGTAATCCCTTCGTTTCCCAGGCGAGTGCATGCGCAGAGTCGTCGGGCGGTGTCGGTTCCGGGTAAAGCAGCGATAGGAGCGGCTGCAGGAGATTGTTGAGCGGATCAGCCATGGCGGCGGCGGCGACGACAGCAGCCCCAGGTGGGGCAGGAGCCGTGCCCGTGCCTGGCGCGCCAAGGCTGGGAGTGGAGACGGTGAAAGGACAGGTGTTTGACGTGGGACCGCGGTACACAGATCTGCAGTACATCGGCGAGGGGGCGTACGGCATGGTCTGGTGAGTGAGCGCGAACCGCGCACAGTGGCCCTTTCCGTGCGCCGTACCCGGGGGGAAAGCGCGAGGCTCGGCGAGCTTATTTGTTTCCAAAGCTGGCCCCGCGCGGCCGCCGTATTCGCTGAAGCAGGCTTCCGCCATATTGTTTCTTAGTTCCTGAACCCCCGTAAGAGTGGCGTTCTCCCAGCGTTGTGCTCCCCTCCAGCCATTTTCCCGCTGCCGTATCCTCCCCTTGGAGAGGGCTCTCCTCCCGCTGTACCCGTGGACTCCCAGTCACAGACCCAAGTCTGCAGAGGTAGCCTGTCGAAGAGCAAGCCAAGGATGCGCGTAAACACGCCCTGAAAAGTTGTTGCCGCCTAAGCCCCTCCCAGGGATTGGCCGGTGCAGGCGCTATCTCTTTGGGCCAGTATTTGCCAGGCTTCTTGCTAACACCGAGGGTGCCAAAGCTTCGTCTCGGTAGAGTGCCATTCCAAGGCCTTGCAGGGTACTTTTGTGCATTTGACTGGGATGTCAAGAAGTCTGGGGCTGTAGCTTTCTTGACCCATTGTCGTTGCAGCAATCAATAGCGAAGTTGCACCCGATAACGCTTGACTTATAACTAGTAACACAGTAAGAAGTAGCAGAATTGGCTAACCTGTTTATCTTCCAAATCTTTCATTGCCAAGGTGTCAACTGTGCTCAGTGTCTGGCCCATTTAAACCAGTTCAGATCTGTAGGCTAGATGGTTTCACCAACCCTACTAAGTATGGTTCTCTGCTTTCTAGTTTCTGGTAATACATGCTGGCTTCTACACTGAAGTCAGAGCTTGATATGCAGCTTCAGTGTTAATATTAGCCTGTAGAATTCTTGGGGCTTTCTAGATTACTGTACAAGTTAGCTGTATCTAGAGTGGTTCTCTGAGCCAGGATATTTTTTGCAATATTCTCGGGTATCACATTGAGCCACTATACTATTGAATCAACAGCTTGGATTGGGTACCCAGGCTTCTGTGTGTACTCCAGTACCTGTAGCTTTCACACTCCAAATCGTTTTTACACTGAAGTTTTTGTGACCATCTTTCTAAGCATCAGATCTCTGGCCTATTCCCATTCACAAACTTGTCTCAGGTGCATTTCACCATGTCATTGAGTGTCATCACTGGTCACATCTCCATTCTGTCAACACTACTAATCTTGCCAACAGATGTTACTTTACCATGCTTAAATACACTATGCTGAACAGCTGGACTGTGAATAATTGCAATTGTAACTCTTTCTCTGTATTGCTATACTTTTTGTTTTCTTTGTGCTTCCTTACTTCTGTTCTTGAATCAGTCGCATTGACTGAGGCGTAGTACCAGGGCATGCACTTGTCTATATGACAAGCTTTGAGATACAGTTCTTTCTATCAATTGCTCTTGTAAATTACCTGTTGCTTTCTTCCACTGGAATGGCACTGGGTAGTTTCAAGAATGAAAGTATCCAAATACAGCATAGCCAAGATATGTGCACGGACCTGGGGATCCTGATCTGTTGTTGTCTTCCTTTCTTCACAGTTCTGCTTATGACCATGTCAACAAGATCCGAGCTGCCATCAAAAAGATTAGCCCTTTTGAACATCAGACATACTGTCAGCGCACCCTAAGAGAGATCAAGATCCTTTTGCGCTTCAAGCATGAAAATGTCATTGGCATCAATGACATTCTGCGTGCACCTACCATTGATCAAATGCGTGATGTGTATCCTTGCAAATTGTTATTGTCCTTTCCAAGTGTGCAAGGATAGTTATGTGAATGGAATGTAGATATTATATTAGAATCCGTATTCATCTTCTCCACCCCTAGTCTATCTTTGAACCAAATGTGCAACTTGAAAGCTTCAGCTAACCCAAAGCAAAGATTTTTACTAGGATTGCTGGTAATTATTTATACCAGAAAGCAACTTTGTATTGGCTCATTGTTGCCTTCTGGCAATAATTCAGGGTTACACTGTTAATAGTTTGGCTCTAAAAATTGGCTATTCTTTCTTCATGTTATCTTAGATTAAGAATGCTTTCTCAGAATCATTCATATGCATATCTGTATATCATGGACATGTGAAGAGAAGATAGTCTTAGCTACCTTTTGATGATAAAGATATTTTCAGCTAGAGACTCATCAAAGTGTTTCTGCCTGGTTTAATTCCCATTGCTGAAAGCCACTCCAGGGAAGGTAGTAAGGTTGTTATGGCGAGTATTATGGCTTCATTTTATTGTGCATGTGTTTAATGCTTTGCCTCAAAGAGTCTGCATATTGTTAATTCCCTTGACTTTCCCCTTTGCCTCCTCTATCCTGGAGGAGGCACAACTTCTCTCTTTGCAGATACATAGTTCAAGATCTGATGGAGACAGATCTGTATAAGCTGCTAAAGACCCAGCAACTCAGCAATGACCACATCTGCTACTTCCTCTACCAGATTCTCCGAGGGTTGAAATACATTCACTCTGCCAATGTGCTTCATCGGGATCTGAAGCCCAGCAATCTTCTCATCAATACCACATGTGACCTGAAGGTGGCATTCAGTGGCTTTTGCTACAAGCCTCTTGCTGCTTTTTCCATCTGAGACCCACCTCTCTCCTATTGCATTCTGATTAAATCTTTGCTCATCCTGGGTTTGCCACTCTTGCATATCCCATTCTTCTCTCTCTGCTTACAGATCTGTGACTTTGGCTTGGCCCGAATTGCTGATCCAGACCATGACCACACGGGATTCTTGACAGAATATGTTGCCACTCGCTGGTACCGAGCCCTGAAATTATGCTCAATTCCAAGGTAAGTTTATTGAAGTAGAGGGAGCTTTAAAGCCAGGGTTCCTGAATGAAAGACATTGGTAATACCAAGTCTGTTTAAATAGTTGTGAATGTGGTTTCTTGACTCTGTTAGAAAGAAAAGTAAGATTTAGTATGGCGTTCAAAGCACAGTGAAGACAGTTTCTAAACTGTGAAACAATTATAAACCAAAACACTTTGCTTACATTTGAGAAGGATCTTATGTTGTCTCTATAGCTCATTGCAGTGAAATGACAACAAAAACCACAATACAATTACCAAATTTTTTTCTGTTTCCTGTCCCTTATCTGCTAGGATTCATGTGACTGAGTTTACCCACGCTTATTCTGTCATTTCCTTCAGGCCTCAGTGCTTTTTGCCATCAAGCCTATTCCGTCCCATTATCTATTTTGTTCTTTCCCATCTCTTTACATGTCTTACGCTGCCACCTTATTTCTGTTATCTATGATACATGGAGTTCTCTGGTCTTGCACTTCACATCCCTGTAGCTTGGCAGGATGAAAAACATTTTTCCTTACAACTGTTCTTCTCTCTGAAGGACTGAAAGTTTGAGTTTTCATTTTGCCTAAAGGTTGCTATAATGAGGGGAATGGGGTGGAGAAGCATTCACAGATCAGTTGCTGTACATGGTCCTGACAGGAGATTAGAACAGGGCAGAACTAGAGTCTCAAGTCCAGGGTTCTCCTTCCATGTCTTTTCCTCCTCCTTAGGGCTACACCAAGTCCATTGATATATGGTCTGTGGGTTGCATCCTGGCCGAAATGCTGTCAAACCGACCCATTTTTCCTGGCAAGCACTACCTGGACCAGCTCAACCATATCCTGGGTAAGCAAGGGGAGTGGGGAGAGAACAAAGCTTTTGGCAAGGTTGCATAAAAGAGGTTTGTATAGATTGCTTTTCAGTGATGGGCTTTGTCTCCCTCCTGGTCTCTGGCTGCACTTTTTTTAATGCCTGACACCTCTCTTGTTAAAGGTTTGATGCTTGTTTCTTTTTTAGGGATTTGCCCCATCCTAGATACTTAACAGTGCTCTGTCCATTCATCTCTCCAGGTATTCTGGGTTCCCCATCTCAGGATGACCTGAACTGCATCATCAATATGAAGGCTCGCAACTATCTCCAGTCACTGCCCCAAAAGCCCAAGGTTCCCTGGAACAAGCTGTTCCCGAAGGCAGATCCCAAAGGTAAGAAAGTAACAGAATGCAGAGTATAAACATGTGCCAGCATACATGACCCACAGTGTGCATTCCCAGAATGCCTGTGTACCTGTATGGCAGCTAATACCAGTTACTTGAGCTAAAATTCTTCCATGTTTTCCAGCCTGGAGCCTGTCCTCAATCTCTGTGACCCAAGAAATCTGTTCCTTTTTCTGTTTTTCTCCATCTCTGCTGTGCAGGCTTGCTAGTAACTGCTCAGCTTGCTGTTTTCCACTCACTGTTTAAACATCTTGTGAATTAAGCAACTAACGTTACTGATTGGTGTAGGAGCGGAAGAAAAATATGGAGTGTATTTCTTTGGGAGAAGGGAAGACTTGCTAGCCTTTTTAACCTTGGCTATAAAAACAGTTTGCTGTGCCATGCCTTGCCAGAAAAGTGCCTTCGATGAGGTTTATGAAGTCCGATGCTAAAAGCCCCCCACCCTTTAATTCAGAGAGGGAATGAAGATGGCACTTGATGAGCAGAAAGAGGAAGATACTCTGCAGTAAATTCTTGCAGATTTGTAGAAATTTATGACTACTAAGACTGAACGTTGTTTTGAGTCCCTTGCTGAACATAGATGGAATCTGACAGCAGCAATTAGACAGAACATAGAAAAGACTACTTGTGTGTCTTACCATTATTAACAATCCAGCTCCTCTTACTTCCACTGGAGCATGTAACTTTCATGAACAAGAAGCTCTGTAATAAAGCTTCAGATATATATCCTCAGTTCTTATAGATGACTCATAAACTTCTCTGGGAACCAATCTTAGCTGAAAAAAGGAGGACCTAAACATAATTTTGGCCATCCCAGGGCAGTTTCCTTCAGTAAGGAGCCCTCTTATGTTTTAGGTATAGTCCAACAGTTGAGGTCCAGCTCAGAAGGCACCGTGTTGGGGAAGACTGTTTTAGGGTGTGCATTTTTAATCAGAAAAAGAGATTGAAAATTAAGGCATCTGTTTCATTGATAGCTGCACAGAAAAGGAATTTCCAACCTTGTTTTGAAGCTGATTAGTTTTTGGAAACACTAATTAGCTTCCAAACAAGGCACACATTTTCTGCAAATCTCATTTTAAAGTGAAAGTGTTTTGTTTAAAGTTTTGCCCTTTGTGAATTTCAGCAACAGGAAGTATGTGGTACCTCTTGTTTTGGGGGTTGCAAAATGGTGACTTCATATACAGGCTATTGGACTCTGAATAGGCTGTGACTACTCAGGAAAAAGACCTTGCTGTTGAACAGCTTACTGAAAACATGAACTTGGTTCACCACAGCAATGGAAAAAGGGTTTCAGATGTTAGAAATTACTAGAAATGAAGAAAGCTGTCAGTTTTTTAATGTGATGTCATCTGTGGCTTAGCCACATTTTGAGTATTGGGCTGTCTCATCTTAGGAAAATGGTTAGAGAAGTTAAGAAGCAGCCAAAACTGTTAAGTCTTGAGATGTTTAGAACATAAAATGTAACTTAAGGGGAGATGGCAGAAGTAGTTTTTACAGTCTTGATCTACATGTGGTTAGTTGTTTTTCCTAACACTAGTACTTTCAGTCAGCCAGTTAAATAGATTGGCAGAAGGTTCAGAACAGACTAAAGAAAAATCCCCTTCATGTAGTATCTGTAGAATTTGCTGTCACAGGTGGTGATGTAATGGCAGGAGCCAATAGCCTGGATCACACTGTTAGGGGCTCGACAAGCTAATGCAGGGTGATAGCTAGTGGCTCTCTCCCTTGGAGGCAGTATGTTTCTGGTAGGGAAGTTAAGTTTCATGCCCTGCTTGTGGGTTTCGTGGAGTTATTGGGCTGACTGTTGTTGGAAATGTTCAGTTTAGTTGGGCCCCACTCAGATCCAGTCAGGCTCTTGCATGGCAATGGTTTCACTTGGCACAGCTTTAGTCTGGCATACAGCCAACTTGTGAGTTCTGACCCCATTGCCTTAAAGACCAGCAGTTGCCATCGTAAACTGTTCTCTGCTGCCACCTCTGGCCACGTTCCATCCCTACAACCATCTGTTTGTCAACATACTCTATAAGAAATAGCCTGTTTGTTCTGTTGCAGTCCGCTGTTTGCTTGTTAATAGTACATTCTCTTACTTTCCTTTCTTAGCTCTAGATCTTCTGGACAAAATGTTGACCTTTAACCCTAATAAACGCATCACAGTGGAGGAGTCCTTGGCCCATCCTTACCTAGAGCAGTACTACGATCCCTCAGATGAGGTACTTTGGTTTTTGGGGTCTGAAGATATTGGGAGTGGGTTGGAAAGTGACAAAAAAGGCCAGAGCTCATAAAAATTAAGCTTCTTGCACTGGAGCTCCCAGAATTTGCCAGCCAGCATAGCTAATGGGCTTGGGAGGAAGACAATTGGGGACCCGGATTTCTGGATTTTATCTATATCTTTTTGGCTCCCACTAGCCAGTTGCCGAGGAGCCATTCACTTTTGACATGGAGCTGGATGACCTTCCTAAAGAGAAGCTGAAAGAGCTGATATTTGAAGAGACAGCACGTTTCCAGCCTGGCTATCAAGGTCCCTGAGAGGTTGTTTGGACCACTGGTGAGTGTAGCTTTGGTTTTTTTACAGAATACTGGGCTATAGATTCTTTAGATCCTTTCTACCTAGGGGAACCACTGTGATTAAGAAATATGGATGTAGCCTACGTTCACATGATCAGAGTTTAACATGGCACATGGGGTGGTGGTTTGAGCATTGGACTATGACCCTGGACACCAGGGTTTGATTCCCTGCTTGGCCGTAGAAACCACTGGATGACATTGGGTGTATCCCATGCTCTCAGACGCAGAAAACCCAATGATTGGCTTGCCTTAGGTTTGGCATAAGTTGGAAACAACTTGAAGACACACTGGTTTGTTCCTGAGTAAAAGATAGTTCCTATAACTGGTTATTTGGGGATAATAAAAGTATGGTTCATCCACTCAAACAAATGGGTGAGAGCCATGGAAGTGCTGTCATACTGGGGAAGTCCTATATGATGGGGCTGATTCGCATGGCAGGTTTAAGACAGGTTATGAAATACATATGGGACACTTGCCATCCTTCCTGTATACGCATAACACACAGAGAGGCCTTGAGGAAAAGTTTTATCTGAACTTTTCTGGTGTATGTGATATAGAAGCTTTGTTTTGTTCCCCTCACATGCATGCTGAATCCATCCCTACTTGTTGCTATAAATTTGGGGAGGGGCCAAGGAAACACCTCTTGGTGTTCTAAGGAATTCCTCAGGCTTTAGCAGGGTTTGTGGATATTTTTGTTAATACAGATCTTAGAACAATTTGTATATTTAGGATTGGCCTTAGTTTCCCTGTAGCAAGCTTGGCAAGTTGTAACATGCTTCAGCTATGGCTGGAATCCTATTTGAAGCTGGTGGAGCATAAAGGTCTGAGAGCACACTTATGCCAAGAATCCTGGAAGGCAAAAGGAGACCAGAGAAGAGAGGAGAACAAAGATAGCCAGCCAGTATTCTGTTCCACAGTGAAAATTGTTGCATGAGGAGGTACCAGATATTTCCTTATGCAATACAGGAAAAAGTAGTTGCAGTGGTGACCCACTCCCCGCTTGTGTTAGTCACTGAAAAGATTTTCGTTTAAGTGATTTTTGTTGTATCATAGTCAACTGATTTGCAGTGCAGGCTGTTTGTTAGTAGATGTCATTTTCACTGGATCCCTTATTCTTACAGGTCTTTGCTTCACCAGGAGATGAATTGGGACTGTACCCAGCTCCCCTACTGGATTTTTTAAGGGGAGCACAGGATTCAAGGGGTACCAATTTGGGGGTGCCCCTGTTGACTTGCTGTACAACTGCGCTTTGCTACGTGGCTGTGAACCCTGGTAACCCATCTCTGGTCCCCCTTAATGTGATGTGTTGGGGTGAGACCCTGGTGCCCAGGTTGGGGAAGGGGAGGGACCACTCCTCTCCCTTACAGGAGGGAAGAGAAATCGGTTGCCCCTACCCTTTACCCCTACTTCAGAGAAATTGAAGGGGGAGTGTCATCTCCTTTTTTTTTTTTTTTTTTTGGCATTTTATTGTCTTTGTTAATGAGTTAATAAACTAATGCTGATTTTAGCAGGGCCATTTTTTTGATCCCTTGGGCATTATTAACAAGGGGAGTTGAACATAAAATCCTGGCTTCTGGAGTCTCCCTCCAGTAACCCACTTGAACCTCACTACCCTTTGAAAGCTGGGAACTGAACTCAGATTCGGGCACCCCAGCTTTGCACAAAACTCTTCAAGAACACAGGGGTCCTAGTTCCTCCTTGCACAAATGGAGGGCATGTCTGTGCTGGCTTTTGTCCTGGGTTTAGTGCCATTTTGAAATGCCTGCAGTGCACATCTGACTGTAACCATTACTGTGGGTGACATCTGGCATACAGTGCAAGCTAAGATCCATCAGATGCTGAAAAAGCATGCTTGGTTTGAAGAAGGGCAGATGTCTCCCCTTTCTGCTTTAAATGTGTTGTTTGAAAAGCTGTGCAGCTGGAAAGGAGGGCTTTCAATGTCCTCTGCATCCTCTAATTGAAACGGAAAGAATTTGTGCATGTCTCCCTCACTTCCCACCCCTACCTGTCTCTGATGAATTGGACAGCTGGGTATGTAAACTCTCTACATGCCTCAAGAAATCAATTGGCCTCTGCAACAACGTGGCACTTTGTCTTCTTGCTGCTGTGAACTAACATGGCTGCCCTCTAATTCTCCACTCCTTAATGGTATTTTTAAACAACTGTATGTATTTTTAACTCCCAGTCTCTATCATACAGAACAAATTCCAAAACGAGTGGAGCCTGCAGCGATCATGCAACATTAATTTAAAAGTGAGGGAAAGACTGGGAAGATGAAGGACGATCACATCTGTGTGTCCTGAGGGGACAGCCCAGCTACCCTGTAATAACCAGTCAGGTTGTGGGTGGAGGAGGTGTTTCAGGTATGTGAGTACTAAATGGAGCAGGTGATTTGTTTTGACATCCATTCTAAAATGGGAATGAAGCCCCCTCATTTGAAAGCGAGCCCTTAGAGGAGCGTCACAACTCCAATGGACGAACTTCTTAAGTCCTTCCATCTACATACGTGTGCTACTCTGGGTAAATTAAGACTGCCGGAACCTTTTGGTTCCCAAAGATGAAAATTCTGTAAACGAAAAAGCATGTAAAAAGTGTTTTTGTTTCCTTAGCTTTAGGGCTGAGTGAGGAGGAAGCTTCTCTGTTCAGATAGCATTGCCTGTTTCTCTAGACCCCAACCTGATGCCCTTCAGTGTATTGATTACTCCTCCCAGCATCCCCAGCCACTATGCCAATAGTGGCTGGTGACAGCAAGAGCCATAGTACAAGGCATCTGGTGGGTTTCTCGTTGGAGAAGGCTAATCTAGAACATAGCCATGGTGACATGGGATGGGCTTCCTTTGTGGGGTGTCATATTTTGAGGGAATCTGGATTGAAGGGACTTAATAGCTCCCCATCTCCTCCTGCTTTGAATTGTATAAAGACCCTGAAATAAATCATTCCTTTATTCCTTCCATGCATAATGTTATGTCTTACTTTTGAATTGATGGGGAGGGAATACAGAATTATCTATTTGGAAGGGATGTCAAAGTTGTTTAACCCAGCACACAGCAATTGCAGGAAATCTTCCACTGCAGTGCTCCTGACAAGCAATCCGATCTCTGCTTAAAAACATCTAGCAAATAAGAATCAGCTGTTGCATTGCCAACTGAAGTTCTTCTTAATGTTTGTAGAAATCCTTCCTCATGTAATATAAACCCACCAATTCTGATCCTACAGTCTGGAGTTACAGAAACACACATCTGTTCCATTATCCATGTGATGGGTTTCCAAATATTTGAAGGCTACTATTTTGTGACCTGTTAATTGTCTCTTGTTCAAGCTAAGCAGAGCCAGCTCCTTTAGCCTTTCCACATGGGATAGTTGTGGGCAAAGTGTGACGCTCCAGATGTTGCTAAATTGTAACTCCCAGTATTCCTCACCACTGGGAGCTGCAGCCCAATAATATCTGGAAGGCTACACTTCGCCCATCCCTGACCATAGACTTTGGATTCTAGACCCTTTGTTTTCTTCCTTGGGATGTATTCCAGGTGGCATAGTGGTTTCAGCACTGGACTAAGACTCTGGAGCCCAAGGTATGAATTCCCACTCAGCCATGAAAGCATACTGGGTGACCTTGGGTGCATCACACTCTCTCTGCTTCTGAGGAGGGCAAAGGCAAATCCACTCTGAACAAATCTTACCAAGAAAACACCATGATAGTTCACCTTAGGGTTGCCATAAGTTGTAAATTACTTAAAGGCACACAACAAATGCTTTGGTAGAAAATGAGGTTTGGGAGTAGGGGTTCTTTTTAAAGCCTTCAGCTGCATTCTTACTAAATAACCAGGATGACTTTTGGCCTAGAAGGAAGACTGCATGCTTCAGAACTAGTATATCATTTAAAGTACAGTTCCTATAAAAATCAAAACTGTATTAGCAGGGTTAATAGGCAACAAGACTGATGATTTTTTTTAACCTTCAGTAGCTTAAAATTGATTGTTGACACAGTAAAAGGAAAGAAGCTGCCAGTGTCGTAAGAGTAGAAAGGGGATGCTAGAAACAAGTATTGTTATGTGCCTTCAAGGTATTTCCAACTTACGGCAACCATCTCACAATATTTGTTCTGAGAAGTTTGCTGTTGCCCTCTGAGGCTGAGAGAATGTGATTTGCCCAAGGTCACTCAGTGGTTTCCACAGCTGAACAGGGATTCAGACCCTGCTCTAGAGTCCTAGTCCAGTACTATAACCATGCCACTACATTGACTGTCCAGAAATTAATATGCTGACAGAAAATATGCATATAGGTAGATGGTAAATTATTGTTCTCTCTGACCAGACTTCAAAGATTGCAGTGATTTTCATACGTTTCATGTGACTAGAATATGTATAGCATAAAAAATGAAATGCTTCCATGATTATGAAAGCATCCATTGTCATTTCCATATTTGAAAAGTCAGAATTAGTCTTGCATTATGGAATTAAAAGAAGTTCAACACACACCCTTTGTTCCAAGCAGAACAAACCCTCTAGAATTCCTTGCCTTGCATTCAGGCATAAATTACTTTTATTAGGCAGTCACTATTTCCTTGATGAGCTTGTCAAGCCAGATGAAGAGATGCTTATCAGTCCAGGCCACAAGGAAATAAAGAGTCAGCAGGAGCTTTGCTTGTCTATACTTTATGGTTGACCTCTCTTATCCCAGCACATCAAACTTATACAAGTAGAACTAGGTCAGCAGCAGAGGAACAAAAGATGGATGATACGTAGCAGCCGGATGAGATATGGGGGTACACCTTGATAGTTTTCACAACAGTCTCTTTTAAGGCACAGTTTCAAAGGAACTTTGAAGTTTGGAAATAAGAAACTCCAAACAGCAGATTCATAGAATGTGAATTGTTTTGTGAAATAAAAAATAGTAATTTATACAAATAAGCTGCCAAATGTTTTGAAAACACCCGTAGGTACTATTGACTGGGTAAAATATAAAACATAAAGCTTTCTCTGAATTATTTTAACAAAACATGTACAATCTTGTGTCTTGGTTCCTCAGTGGAGGCTCCAAGATGGCTAGCAATAATATAGGGCAATAAGCTAAACAAGCTGTGGCAATCACAGCCAATCATGCATTACTAGACCACAAGTAGTTACCCTTTTACCATCTTGGTCACAGGTGTATCTGCTTCAGTATTTTCTTAACTGAGTGGCAAGACCTTTTGGACTTCAGTAGAGTTGCCCCAGTCTTGTCTGATATGTAGCTTTCAACTGTCTACATACAAAATGAGTTCTGCAATGGAAAATAGACTAAATGAAAATTTTACTTGTCACCTAAAAGAGATAGTGGATTACCCAATTTTCCCCCCAAACAAAATGTTTCACAGCTGGGTACCACTGCAGAAAATTACCTTTCCTTTATTCTGTGACATGGTTGGGAGCAGATGAGATCTATACCAAAGTTTCTCTAAGAACTGAAGTATGTGGACAGGTCTGTATGGGGAAAACTTAACAAATTAACCAGACCAAGCCTCCCATCTTGCAACCTTATGAGCTAACTCATGGTTCCAGTACGACGCAAAATATGTTGTCTGTGAAGTCAGAGACTATTCCTCTGAGACAACCTGCATGAATAAGTCTGAGCTGGTAGAGGTTCAGGGACTATTTCTTCCATTGTCTTCATAGCACCTCTGAAATGCCACCCACAGGAGGTACATCTTGTACTTAAGGAAGACTGTTAACATGCTGCGAAAGTAGGAAGTAGTTTGTGATGATTACTCAGCAAGGTCTTGACTACAGTTTGATCATTAGGACCATTTCTCTGCTTCTCAAAACAATCTTAACATCTCTACCTGCTGACACACAGTTATCTTCCAAGAATTACCCTGTCGATAGTGTGACATGATTAAGGGAAACTAATCCATCACCTTTGCCTGAAGCATGTTAGCTAACTGGGAATTCAAGAAGGTATATTGAGTAATGCTGTCTCCCACTCAGTGTCACACTCTTCTCGTCTTTCTTACCTAACTATAGGGCCTTGTCCTTATATAACCAATTCGGTCATTTCCCCACCTATTTTTTAGTTAAATCTTTCATGTGTTGATATCATATGCATATAGCAGATGGGCTTCTAGTTTAGCTGACAGCCTCTTCCACACAAAGTGACCATCTGAGGCAGTGGCCTTTTTGGGTACTTTGCTTTTGCATACTTAATTTTCAGCTTGCTCGCTTGAGGGCAAGTAAAAAAGACTATGTGCATATTGCAGTGGGTGGATGAGATTTGTAATTCTAGACTGAGTGGTTGAAAGGGTGAATCAAGAGGTATCATGTACCTGAAACACCCTATACTTTCTCACTGAGAGACTGTCTGAAACTTGGTGTAAATATGAAGGAGAATGAGGTGGAACGACGGGGCTTGCCAATTTAGATAAGAAATGGAAAAGATGGCCTTTCTGAAAACTACATATTTAACAAAAATCCCTACAAGTAAAAAGTATAGCAGGGAGAGAGGTTTTAGCCCAGCCTATTCCCTACCTGCTAGTGTTTTGGTTGTAGGAAAATGCTGATATATTCACACTGGGGGCTTTAAAAATGGCACCCTAATCAGAGGTCTGAAATAATTGCATCCACATTACTACCTTGGCACTTTTCTACAGGCCACGTCCTAGCCATAGTTATGTAAACAGGTCCTAAGGAGGGAGGCTTTAGGTGTGCATTTGCTCTTGGCACCTACCCCAAGCCTTCACGAGGGAAGGCAGGGATGGACAAAACATGAACACAGCCATCCTACTATGTATGCAGCACAATGGCCCAGTACTTCTTTACAATAAGAATGCCTCAAAAACCTTGCAGAAAACAAGGATACAACTGTTAATAGGGCATCTGAAATTAGACCTTGAGGTTGGCGTGTCTCGCTTCTACAAAAAGAGTACTGGTATGTATGTGTACATATGCACATATGTGTACACACAGAAAGAGGGAGACTTTATTATGTCTCTGCTTTCATTATCTGCAAGAAACATTTAGAATGGTTTTGTAAATAAGCCCATAAACTGGTAGCATGGGGAAAAAAATAGCCTGCTGGGTGTTGGCAGAGAAGAGATGGAGAGTTCCACCTCACCACCGTCCCACTGCATTTCATTGGTACATGCTAAGGAGGTAGGTTTCAGCAGTGGATACAGAGGCAGGCTGGACCACTCCATCCCTTAACCAGTGTGTTTATGCATCTTCATTCACCTCCTTGTTGCCTATGACTATCAAGTGAATGCCTCAACAGAAAGATGGCTTTACAAGCTATTTTCTCCTCTCAAGAAAAAAAGATAGTAGACAATAGTGGCTTACTATGCATGTTAATGGCTGGGATGTCACTGGTTCAAGAAAACAAAACAAAAATAATGACCACATATGATTTACATAATTTTAAAGTAGATAGTGAAAACATTTAAATAGTTAAAGATTTTCCATACTTTGGCTCAGTCATAAATCAGATTGGCGAATGTGATCATGAAGTCAGAAGACTAGGATTTGGAAGGGCAGCTATGAAGGAACAAGAAAAGATCCTCAAATGTAAATGTGTCTCATTGAATAATAATACTATTCACAACTGCCTATGTCATTGTACGACCAATCTATGTGGTTGCAAGAGACAGTGAAGAACGCTTATAGCAACACAATCAACACATCTGCAATGTGGTGCTGGGGGAAAGTTCTATGGATATGATGGATTGGCAAAAAGACAAATGAATGGGTCCCTGAGCAAATCAAGCCTGAACCCTTCCGAGAAGTCAAGATGACTATCACGTGAAGACATGGCTCACAAGACACAAATGCTTGCTAGTAGGAAGTAAGAAAAGAGGAAGACCACATTATAGGTAGATAGACTGAACCAAAGAATCCATGGCCCTGAGCTTACAACAACTGAGCAGGATTGTCAGTAACAGGGTGATGGGGGGGTGTCTCTCATTTACAGGGTTGCCGTAAGTCAAAGTTACTTAATGGCAATTAAAACAAGACAAACTACCCTTCTCTCAGCCCCCATATGCACCATATGTGGAGGTTGTATAGTTATATAGTTCAGTCATAGTTCAAATACAGTACATTCAAAAAGTACCAGATGCATTCCCTGGCATTTCCCAGTACAGTTTTTAAAGACAAATGTCTGAAACTCTGGAAAATCACTCTCAGTGTTGGCAATGCTGTATTAAAGTGACCACAGGTTCCTATGACCTGTTATAAGGTTGCTGCAAAGATAATTGGATTATCTAATGTGCTCTGAACAATCTAGTCACAGTGCTAAACTGAATAACATTAACTCAGTAACCATTTGAAAAAAAATCTCCAAACATTCAACTTTTGCTTTCAGGAGGGAAAAACATCAGGCTAAGTTACTTGGTCTGTCCAAATCCAACTTTTTTCACATATAGACATCTGACCTCATCCACAATATGTGAGATCACTATCAAACAGGATGTAGTGAACAGGCACTGATGCATGTGAAACTGTACAGGTGGAGGGAGAAGCTGTTAAAAGATAGCAGGAAGTTTAAAGCCAAGAAAATCTTGTACATACTTGTTTGAGATTTTATGTAACTTCATGCAAAGG
Organism: Iguana delicatissima; assembly: GCA_948472985.1. Taxonomy (NCBI): domain Eukaryota; kingdom Metazoa; phylum Chordata; class Lepidosauria; order Squamata; family Iguanidae; genus Iguana; species Iguana delicatissima. Next base: position 384,046 of record CAOKZL010000410.1, on the reverse strand, counting down.
TCTTGGTCAGATAACATCACTTGTAAAAGCAAACTGGAATTCTTACAGGATATCATACTTCCAAGAACAAAAAAGTAATTTTATTTCTCTATTTATGAGCTATTATTGACAGATTATACTTTTCCAATGTACAATTACGAGTATTTGTAATTAGTAGTATTTTAAAGCCTTGTGCTAATGGCTAGGAAATATGCAGCCCTTCAGATGTTGGAATACAAATCCTATCAACCTTCACCCTTGGTTATGCTGGCTGGGGCAGATGGAATTTGATGTCCAAAAGTATTTGGAGGGCCACACATGACTAGCCTTGCTCTGCACTAAGACTGGAACTAACACGACAATGAAGATCAACAGGAATCCCAATCCACCTTCATGTCCTCATGATAAAATCTTTCAAGCCAGAATGGCAGAGAAATGGCAGTTCTCAAATTCCAGCTGTATCACTAAAGTGCATGGCATTGTCACCATCTGTAGATACAAATTAGAAGGAATGAAAGAGAGAGAAAAGTCACCCTTTAATCACATTTTAAAATCAGTCATGGATGACTAAACCAGAGTAAGCAGTTAACATTTTAGAAAATGCAACAGCAAATTAACAAAAACAGGATAAAGAAGACTTTTAGGTTTGTATCATCCAGGAACATAACTGCCATTTAAGATCCAGCTAAAGCTTCGTATAGCACAACAGTCTCAGTCCCAACAGTGGTCAATCAGACATGCCAAAAAGTACAAGATGGTAATAGTGATTCTCTGCTTGTCCTTTATATCTGACAATTAAATACATAGTTTGTAAAATCCCCCTAATCTTCCCCACATCCCCCAAAGGTCTACAACTCTCTGCACTAATTTTCTCTCGTCCATTATTTTACGGACGTTACTGCTACACTAGAAAGCTGTTATCGTGTAGTGGCTTAAAGAGTGATCAGGAGGTTCCCAGATCATCTCCTGCCTTTGCCTAAATGTACTAGGTGAATTTAAGGAAATTATTATGCTCTCAGCTTTGACCAGTCTAACTATCTGAAATTTTGGAATACGAATAATTACTTGTTCTGCAGATGTTTGTAAAAAATTACAAGCACAGCACATGGGAAGCATACATATTTTAAACTTTAGAATATGCTTCTCATATATTATGTTGTAATTTTTACAAGCATCCTGCAAGGCAGGTCACTATTGAGTATCTAAAGTGTAACAATAAATACTAGGTACATTCTTCTGTCATGGTATAATAACAAAGTATATGACAACAAAGAAGATGTAGTGACTATCACAGGCTTCACTTTAGAAAGGCTTGTTAAAAAGGAGTGCAGAAACTATTAGAGGCGATTGGCTTTAACAATAAAATTTGAACCTTCATGTTCAGAGGCAGTTTACCTCTAAACATCAAATGCTGAGCCAAACCACAGGGAGTGGCTATCTCCATCATGCCCTATTTCTATATTTTCCAGGGCAGCTAGCTAGGTGCTCTGAAGAGCTAAAGCAAAGCAATTCCTATGACCTCCTAAAATATCATTTCTGATCCCTCATATCTAAAATGGCTGACAAAATTTACATAACAAGAACACTTTTTCACCAATATATTCCAAGGCTATGAAAGCTCAGCCTATTCAGACAATGAAACTGTAGCCAAGCAACAAATGTTGCAGCAACAACATACCTTAACAAGTGCATCCTTCACACTTCACTTCCTGTGCCTATTACAGGTTGTTCAGCAAAGCAAGCAAGCAAGCAAATACGCACAAGGTATCTATGCAAAAATAGACAGGAATAAGGCCAGCATGTCTACTAGGCAGACAGATCACTGGTTTGGGTTCCTCCACTGGCACGGGACACTCCCGCCACTCTGGGCCTGGCCAGCTATTTTGTCAGGTTAAGGAGATGAGGGCAATCACAGGTGTGCCACAACTGCTGGGCAAGAGCATCTGGGGAGCACATCCATTGGAGTTCCCTGGCCACCAAGATTTGTCCCCAGCATCTCCACAGACACGCTAGTAATTTGCTGAAGTAAACATACACACTGAAAGTTATAAAAGCTGCAGAAGGAAGTGGAGGACACTGGAACTTGATAGGAATTTTTGCTTCTGGAAAAGAATGGCACTGCCATAATTTGAGCACAGCCTGAAAAGTTTTTCCCCTACTCCATTTTTTCATACTAACTCACAATGCAGTTCAGAACATTAAAAACAAACCATAGTTCATGAAAAGCAATAAAATGAATGTAATTTAAAACCATTCAAGAAAGCGGGAAGGAGCTCGGCTCAAACTTCTGACAGAACAACAATAAAAATATCCCTCAAAAGCAGCAAGTGATGGGGCCAAACATACATCCTGGCTGAGGGTGTTCCTCGGTATGGCACTGGTTGTCTGACAAGGCCTTGCTCTTACTAAATGCTATACTTCTTAACTGTCATCAAGTTGATTTTGACTTATGGTGACCCTATGAATGAGTGATTTAGAAGTCACCCTGTCGTCAACAGCCCTGCTCAAGTCTTGCAGATTCAGGGCTGTGGCTTCCTTGATAGAGTCTATCCATCTCCATAGCCTTCCACCTTGCCAAGCATCATGTTCTTTTCTAGTGAGTCATGTCTTCTCACAATATCTCCAAAACACAACAGCCTCAGCCTTGGCTTTCAGGGCGAGTTCAGGCTTCATTTGCTCTAGGACACAATTATTTGTCTTTTTAGCTGTCCACAGTATTTGTAGAACTCTTCTCCAGCACATTTCAAATGAGTTGATTTTCTTCCTATCAACTTTGTTCACTAACCAGCTTTCACAACCCTACCTAGCAATTGGAAATATGATGGCTTGGACAATCCTAAATTTAGTGTTCAATGATATATCTTGACACTTCAGGATCTTGTCTAGTTTCTTCATAGCTGCCCTTCCAAGGCCCAGTCTTTCTCTGATTTTTTGACTGTCTCCCCATTCTGATTAACGTCCGAGTCAATGTATGGAAAAATCATAAATTATTTCAATGTCTTCACTGTCCACTTTAAAGTTATGTAAATCATCTGTGGTCATTATTTTTGCTTTGTTCAATTGTAAACCCGCCTTTCCACTTTCTTCCTTGACTTTTTTCAGTTAACCTTCCAGGTTTTTGCTATTTTGTGCTAGTAGTATGGTATCATATTGTCACCTGCATATCTTAAATTGTTGATGTTCCTTCCTCTACTTTTCATATCTCCTTCCTCCAAATCTAATTCTGCTTTACATACGATATATTCAGCACACAAGTTGAACAGATAGGGTGATAAAATGCTGTCTTTCCAGACCCCTTTGCCAACTGGAAACCATTCAATTTCTCCATTTTCTGTCCTGACGGTAGCCTTTTGTCCTGAATACAGGTTACACATCAGGGCAATCAAATATTCTGACACAACCATTTCTTTAAGAGCAATCCAAAGTTTTTCATTATCTATACAATCAAAGGCCTTGCTGTAGTCTATCAAGTACAGGCTGTTTTTTTTTCTTTTGAAATTCTTTGGTGTGCTCCATTATCCACCTTATCCTTGCAATATGATCCCTAGTGCCTCTTCTTTTCCTGAACCAAGCTTGGACATATGGCATTTCTCCTCCTTATATGATAAAAGTCTTTGTTGTAGAATTTTGAGCATTTTACTTGTATGGGAGAATGCAATGAACCCGTGGTTACTACAACCTCTGGTATCCCCTTTCTTGGACATGGGGATGTATATTGACCATTTCTAATGCTAGACTTGCATCCACCTAAGTATAGTACCCTAAACACCATTTTGTTCTAAAGAATGGCCAGTGGCAGCTCTATTTAAGCCACCAGTTTATGATAGGCATCAGATGAATTTCTGCTTTTTGGCAGAGGGCACAGTTGGAGATTCAGACAAAGCTGAAAACTAGCACTCTCTCTACTTTTGCGGCTCCAGGAGCATGGCTGAGTCCACAAATATTCCCAAACTGTGAGTCTTACCCTTTGGGAGTGTGTAATTCCACCCCAAAAGAGAATTTCTCCAAAAAACTGGTCATCAGTTCAGTTCCACGTGGATCATACATTAATTTATTCACCCTTATTCAGGCAATGGTGACTGTTCCAAGACACCGTCATTCATTTGCATCTAATCAAAGGAAAAACCAAAGCTAGATGTCATCAGTACATTGATGTGTTTCCACACAGTGTCATCCAAGAGTTTTATAGAGATCTGATTCCTCAGGATCATCATACAGAGCAATCCCTACAAGGAAGTAGAAACTGACACTCACGAAAACACACACACACCACTTCCTAACTTTGAGAGGCAGTTCAGATCAATACTACCATTAGTCAAAATGGTCTCAATAGCAGCTAAGAAGTTTAGGGATGTCATGGTCATGAAGTCACTACTACTGTTTCACTCTCTCTCTCTCTCTCTCTCTCACACACACACACACACACACACACACACACACACACACACCACTTCCTAACTTTGAGAGGCAGTTCAGATCAATACTACCATTAGTCAAAATGGTCTCAATAGCAGCTAAGAAGTTTAGGGATGTCATGGTCATGAAGTCACTACTACTGTTTCTCTCTCTCACACACACACACACACCCCACTTCCTAACTTTGAGAGGCAGTTCAGATCAATACTACCATTAGTCAAAATGGTCTCAATAGCAGCTAAGAAGTTTAGGGATGTCATGGTCATGAAATCACTACTACTGTTTCTCTTTGTGGATGCTTTCTTGGCACCAGGCAAGCAGCTTTCTTTGTGGATCCTTTTCTTGGCACCAGGCAAAGCCTTTCTGTTCTGCTATGGCTTTTATATATTTTGATGCTTATACGAATTTTTGCCACTTCTTATAGCTGGTCATTTTTTTATTGCTTGTTCTCATTCTGATTTAATGTTTGTTCATAGTTATTTATCTTGTTGTGAACCAACTTGAACCAATTGCCTAAGGAGGAAAATATATTCATAAAATGTACAAAATTGATATATAAACAAGGATGCCCAGAACACTGCGTGTCTCCAGACCAGGTCTGGCAATGGACTGGAACAGACAGTGAGAATCACTGTGAATTGTCCACTAATGCACCTTCAGTACCACTTTCTCAGCATCTTGCTACCTCTTCCATCACAAATTCAAGAGCAACTTAGGCCATCTCTAGCAATGTTTTTTTTTAGACAGACTGAAACATCGCTTCCTTTAAGGAGGCAGGTACAAGCTCTTCTGATAATGATGCATTGATCACTCAAGTGCACATGCACATGCGCACTACACCCAGTTGATAGATCTGGCAGGAAAAGAGCTGGGGGAAAATAAGTCATTTCTTTCTGAGCCAGCAGAAAGCATGGGCCATTAAGCAGATATATGGGTCCTCACTCTTTTATTATCAAAAGGCTGGTAATGAACTTTATCCTATCTCTGATGGACTCAAATATTTCTCAGAGTGCTGCCAAATGGGTGGCACAATCACAAGCTACAGAAGGTAAATTGTTATCCCTCGCTCTTTTGGAGTCAAAGGACAGGACTCTAGGTACATTTTTCTTATATTACAAGTCATATTAGGTGGGGAGGGATAATAATGAATGGGATCAGAGCAAGCAGAGAGAGAAGGCATTTAACCCTTTCTTCCCTTGCTGCTATCCTAAGGGAAAATCCCTTTTCTGAGACTGTTATTTGAAATGGAAGGAAATTCCCCAATGGCACCCTCACTTAATTTCAAACAAGACATCTGCTGGTTTGGTAACCTTAAGAGCACTCTGGAATTCTGCTCAGGATAAGGTCATATGTCTTTCTGGAAGAGGAATGAGGTCAAGTGGTTCAAAGCAGGAAGGACGAAGAGCTCCTGGCTTGTTGCTGCCAAGAAAAAAAATCTCCTTATCCCAGGGAGTGGCAAGGCTGTAAAGTGTACAGGTTGGCAGGATGGGAGGGGCAGGAGCATGACTGATGTGTGCCTGTGACATATACAGTCATTAATGTGAAGGAACAGGTGCAAGGTAAAGACTGGGGAGGTTCTGGCAAGCCAAGGGGAGGAGGAAGTTCCTATCACCTCTACTCCCTTCCACACACCCTTCTTCCTGCTCGTGTGCCTTAAAAACCTCATGAACCTGTCAATCCAGCCACTCCTGGCCACAATGGCCAACATCATTCACTGTACTTGACCAGGGTTCTAGGATTCCAGTGATCCAAGTCTACTCGATTTCATTCATCAGCTCTGTCTGGTCCCAGAGGATCTGAATAACCTGTTCCTGCTTTTTCTCCTCTGATCTATGAGTATTGCTCACTTTCCAGAGGACCCAGGCATTCTGGGCTGTTCACCACACCTTCTGGCTTTAATCTACTAAGCCCAGGACTTCTAGTTGGTTGCCTCCACCAGTACCATGGGCTCCCACTACCTTTTCTTTGGGTTGCCTGCTCTTGGGATTTATGCGCTGACATCTCACTACCTGAGAAAGAAGCCACATCTGCTCCACACACCAAAAAGGTTTCCTGTCCGATGCCGCCACGTTTCCCACCGGGGTGGTGAGTTTTTGCTGAGGCAATTGGGAATTTGGTTGGGAATTGCTGAGGCAATTGGGGGCACTCGCTGAACCTGGAAAGGAGGGGTGCTGTACTGCAATTCAATGCTGATAGAGTGGAACACAGAGGACAAATCAGTCCCAGACACCTGATCGTCCTTTCCTTCTGGCAGGTGGGATGTTCATATTTCTTTCTGCTCCAGTTCTCTAGACTTGTACTGCCACATTCCTAAAGCCCAGAGTACGGGCTCTTGGTGTCCCTGGGAAGAGAGGGGGTAAGATCATACATTGGGAACTTCAGTGCCTGCCTTCTGAAACATTCCCCTTTCCTTCTCAGGTTGCGGTGAACGGATTGAGAACACTCTGGGAGCCTTTAGCCAGTGAGTAAAGCCACCTCACCCTACTTTGCCCAATCTTGGCTTGCACCACTGCTGCTGCCATACAGCCTCCAACACTGACCTCTTCTTCCACTTTCCCAGTGCATTGAGCCAGGGGACAAACCTGCTGGAACTTGACTGCCACATGACAAGAGATGGAATTGTGGTTGTGTCCCACGACAATAATCTGGAACGCCAAACAGGACACAACATCGAGATCAGTCAGACAGATTATGCGGTAAGGACTCTAGGATTCTGGCTCTCAAATCAATGTGCTTCTGTTATTATTTGTGGTTACACCTATATCTTGCTTTCCTTCTGTGACGGAACCCAGTGCGTGTGGAGTTCCCATCCAAGCAATGATCAGGCTCAAAGCTGCTTGGCTTCAGCAAAGTAGCTGCCTAATATGCCTGCAAAGTATACCCCAGGACTGTTCCTCTAGCCCCAAGAACTTGTCTCCCTCCTAGAGAAACCAGGGTTCGTTAAACTATCTATACATATACACACATGCACGCGCGCACACACACACATCCTATGAGCCACTCAATCCTACATCTCTCCAAGAAAACCAAGGTGTCCTGGCTGCTTAGTCCTTATCTTTATTGTGTCCCACAGGATCTGCCACCCTATAAGAATTCTCTGGAGGTGACATTTTCACCAGGTAAGTAGGACTAAGAATTGCTCTTGGTGAGGTGTACTGTGGTGAATGGCATAAGTGTAAAGACTTGGTGAAGTTTTGTCCTGCAAAGGATGCTCGAAGCTCTCCTCAGCCCCCCTACCTACCCCTGCCTAATAGGTTGCTTCTCCCATGGTGATGACCACCGGATTCCAAGGTTGGAAGAAGTCTTCCAGAAATTCCCTGGAGTACCTATCAATATTGAAATTAAACAGGACAATGATGAACTCATACAGAAGGTAAGGGTCAAGTTTCTTTTGCCCATTCCAGTAATGTACAAGACCTAGATTTTTCTTGATTTCACCTTACAGAGTTCAGTTCCCAGCAACACTGCTGCTTTCTATAGCAAGAGATAGTAATTCTCTTTTGCAACTTGCAAAGGACTCTGTCCACCACTTTTGTATCTTTTGTGACTTTAACCGCTCAGCATTGTTTCATCTTCTTATAAAAAGGAATCTTCTAACACTGTAAAGGCTGACAGATTTATTATGGTGTAAACATTAATGGATTAGAAGCACTAGATACATGTAGCTAATATATTTTTGTAAAGTGGGATCTGGTATGCAACAATACATGCCACAATAAATCTATCCAGTCTTTCAGGTTGCATAAGGCTCATTTTTGGTTCTCCTATTTGGCCACTACCCCAGTATTTTTCCTCATATAATGCAGCCACATTCACAGGGCTCCAGAAGAGCTAGGCAAATGCCTATCTTCCCCCAACATAGTCCAACTCCCTTTCTAGAATCCTCACACATACTCTAGACTTTTTTAAAAAAATGAACATCTCACTTCAGAACATTCTATACATAATACTTTTATTTAAAAAACAATAACCTTGAACTTAGCATTCTGTATCTTCAGCACATCCAGGGCTCTGTGCTTCTGTGAGAAGGAAGGCAGTAACCAAGAAAGGGGAAATAAATGAACCAGGAATTACAGATTCAAACTGTGTTGTTTTTCAAATAATTGCCTACTGGAAATTCAAATATCTGAAGGCTTTATTGTGTGTGATAATCTAGAGTGGGACACAATCTTAGCTGGATACCATCTGTTGAACCTTGTCAGACGAAGAGCTTCTGCTCGGTTTGCATAACCTAAGTGACTCTGAAAAGTCATGTCTACTTTTGTTGAAATCATTTTCTGACTCTGTCCTACTCTGCCTTCTGTTCTTGCACACAGGTAGCTGATCTTGTTCGGCAATATGAGCGCTCCCACATAAGCATTTGGGCTTCCTTTGAAGGAGAAGTACTGAAGAAATGTTGTCTAGCTGTATGTATCAATTGTCTTTCACCACTTTCACAGAGTCTCATAAAGAAAACAATGCTTTACTGGACCAATGTTCTGAATGTAGAAGAGTATGCAGGATTTCAGGCTACACAGGACTTTTCATATAGAAAAAAAGATGATGCATACCATAACAACAAATTAAGACATGTCCAAAAGACTTCTTCCTGATTTCTTTCAGTTGGTTTCTTCAACCTTATTTGTACTGCATACTTAACAATTTCAAACTTGTTAAGCTGTCGTGTTCTCCAACCTAGAAGTTCTGTGAACTGTGTATCAGTAAAAGTACTAGGAAACTCCTACAGAAAATTTGTTCAGCCCAACCAACAAGATCTTGGATGTGGTTTCTTGGGGAGGGGGGACTATACATCTCAGAATCTCACATCCATCATGGACAATATCCGTGGTGTTTGGGAGATTCTGGAAATGGTAGCCCCCCCCCCAAAGAACTTCCAAGCTCTGCCTACAATTTCTATGTTTGTTTGTGAGAAGGTATTTATCAAACTGACTTAAATGTGTAAGATGCATATAAGACTCTCTCTGATCTGTCCCCAAAGGAAAAAATGCTGGGACCTATTTTTTTCCTTGGACACAATCATACATGTGGCTGAAAGACAGACTACAGAATGTTGAGAAAGCAATAATGACCTTCAAAGATTTGTGGAATGACCAGGAACAATTCAAATTTGTTGTTAAATTTAGAAGTTATATAGTCTTCACAATATATGACAGTATTATTTTATCCTCATTTATCTTTTAGAACACAGAGATGCCCTATATCTTTACTCTGAAGCGTGGCATCATAATACTCCTCCTCTATTATGTGGGACTTCTGCCTTTCTTGCCCCTGAAGGAATCCTTCCTTGAGTTTGTGCTGCCCTCCATCATGAACAGGTAACAGGGTTTGGGCAAGAGGGGATAAGGAAAGAAAGCTAAAAGAAGTACAGTATTCCTAGACTGGCTGTCAGTTCACATTGCAGAAAAGTGTGTGAAGTGGCCAACCACCCTCTCATCTCAGTGTGGTCTTTCTTTTATACTAGCTGCTGACCAGCATCCTTGAACAATAGGCTGATGATGCAGGAAGGGTAGAGTGAGAGTCTGTGAAAATATCATGTTTGTGAGGATCAGCCATGGCAACTGGAACCTGCAACAAATGTAGTGTGGAATCCTCAGGTTCATTGAGTGCATCAGTCAGTTAGTTATGCCTGCCTCCAATATACAGTTCCCTCTCCATCTTTGTTTTCTCTCTCCCAGTTCCAACAACCAGGAAGCATTCTGCAACCACTAAGCACATCCACTCTTTACTGGATTGCTTTGGGGTCCCTCCCCTCCACAGTATGTTTTTCCACCAGATCTCTTTTTACTTCTGCAAACCTCCAGGCTCCACCAAGCTTACTGATACCTCCACATTTGTAAAAGTAGCACTGCTTTGGCTTCATAAGCATCTGTGCACACAGATCTGATAATCAGGGACAAAGTAAAATGCAGTATAACTGCATATCAGCTTCTGGTATGCTGGACTAGAGGCTTTGGGGCTACAGAAACGGGTCCCACAGAACACATGCAACCCGTGTGCTGCATTGTTTCTCACCTTATCCAATATGACTCTTCTCATGCAGCCTATTGAATGGGGCTAAATCAACCTCCTTGAACAATAGTACATTGGCCTTTAAGTGCTGGTGATCATTTATAAAGAGACATTTTTGCCTGTACAACTGGAACTAACCATTGTGGGAAAGGAAAGAACTATTGCTGTGGGAAGAAAATTATAGGAAAGCATTACTTCTGCAGAAGAAAACTAAGGTCTTAGTTCATGCAAGACACAGGCACTAAAAACCAAGGTTCCTGTAGGTCCAAGAGCAGAGATGGGAAACTGATGGGGTTTGCAGGAACATATGGTCCTACCCCAGGACCCTGGAAGACTACATCATCCACTGTTACCTTCACATCTCTCACCTTTTTCCAAACTGAGGTGGGCAGAGATATTGTGTTCCAAAATAACAGTGAACTGACATGACTTTGGAGATTGTGAATGATCATTATGCAACAATCCCACACATTTTTGGCTTTATTTTTTTTTCCAGAACTCTAGAGACCTTTTCCCCACAAACCTGGAAATGATTGGATTTCCTTTCCTGTCATTTCCTGTTTAAAAAAGTCTATATAAGCTAAACTTTTTCAGGCTTAAATAGGAGGAGAAGAGACCAGCTGTATCATAAAATGGCCAGCAGTACCCCCTAGGGAGGCTGAGAATAGATACGATTTGCCATTTTGAGGCAAAAAACATACCCTCCACCAAATTAAAGACATTGTATAAGGGTGTATCGAACTCTTGGAGGCACAAAGCAGTCTGGGGTTTCAGGTGGGTCAGTGACTGCACTTCACCTACCCCTGCCCTAGAGAAATCTTGAGCCCTTTCCGCATGGTGTAGTCACTGCATAGCTGTGACGGCTTGAGGAGGCGTGCATGTGCATGACGTTGTTGCTATTAAGTTGACGTTTAAGTTGCTGGTGTGCCTTTGCATGTTGCTGAAACGGCATATTTGAGCAATGGAAAAAATGTCTTTTCACTCCCTGAGACCGCTTCTACTACGTTTTTACAACTACATGTGGAACCGTTGAAACACATTCTCACTGGAATGGGCAGGTTCAGGTTGGGCCTGGCTCAGCACATGTGACATCGTGTCTGCGTAGGGATGTCCTTCCCAAGATGTTAAAAAAAAAAAGGGATCCAATGAAATGGGCTTGGGTGGGCCACAGGTGGAGCAGGGGAGTGGTGACAAACACTGTAGCGTGGAACAAGAAACCGTTCTTCACCGCCTCAAGCAGAGGACAGTGCGGAATGCCGTGTCGCAGAAATGTCGCAGAAACGCAGCCATAAACTCCGCTCCTACGACGCCATGAGGCATTTCTGCCATCTCGTGCAGAAAGGGCCTTGGTCTTCACTGCTCTGAGAAGGCCTAGCGAACAGTCTAGGATTTTTCAGAACTCTTTCTGGGCTGTTACCACTTCAGTCAGCAGCCAAATATACTGCTTCATTCAAAAACATTCTTTGAACCAAAAAAAAAAAACCCTTTAGAATAGGGATGGGACTAATCCAGATCTGGATCTGAATCCCTGGAAGGTTCTGGGAATCCATGAATCTCATGAATCTCGAATCTTTCAAATCCTTTTTTTAAAAAGGATTTAAAAAGCAAGGGAAAGAAGGATAATCTTGGGCAAGACACACTCTCTCAGCCTTAGCAAAAGCCTAGGCAAAGGCAAATCTCCCTCTGAAGAAATCTGGCCAGGACAATTGTCACAGTTTTGCCTCAGGATCTCCCCAGATTGAAAATAACATGAAGGCTCTTTCTACACAAGCAGGAAAATGTGGATTAATCCCACATTTTCCTGCCTGTATAAACAGGGCCACATGCTACAGTACAGTGATAATCCAGGTAAAAACTAGCTTTTCTTTGCATAGCTCATTCTGACATCCTGGGGTTTGTAGTTTGATGATGCGCCAGCACACTTTGGCAGAGAAGGCTGTGACACCTTGTAAAACTGCAAACCCCAGAACTGTGTCTGAAAGAGCTTTGCAAGGGAGTGATGCAAAGAAATGATCAGCTGTCCTTGAAATCTTAAGAAGACTGTACCTTCCAGTCAAGTCTCAAGTCCTGCAACAGGGAAGGCACTTAAAACACACAAACAAACAAACAAACAGCCTCTAGTCCAATCTCAGTTCTGCACTCTGCAGTCTCAAGAGCCAAGTCTCAAGCCCTGCAACAAAGAAAGCATTTAAAAACACACACACACACACACACATACATACAAACAAGCCTCTAGTCCCATCAATTCTCTACGCTCAAGTCCTGCAAGGGACATTCAAGTCAAATCTCTAGGCTTGTCTCAACAATTCCCAGTCTCTACCCTACAGCCTCAAATAAAACAATAATACAGATTAATGTATGCTCAATAAACGATTCTGGAGGCAGCTATTGTTCACCTTGTTTGTTGTAGGCAACACACGCTCCTCCTATAGAATCAGCTAGAGTAGAATCCCATGCTTTCCCAGCTCAGTTTTTTTTGGCATTCGTTGTTTACCACTGAAAGTCTGTGTTTCTCCAGCTCTCCTTTGCAACTTTTCCAATGGCAGTGCTGCTTATAAACTTGCAGCTAGACAGAGGAAAAAGAGGGGGGAAAGAGGAAAAGGGGTTGAGAAGCATAAAAAGACCTTCTAAAAGGGAGCTTCAAAACGGGTTAACTGAAGTATTCATGTATTCAAGACACAGAAACTAAGAGAGGAAGTAGCATCATGACAATCTTAGTCCCAGAACTGACCAAAGAAAGCTGGTGAAGGGGAAAGTATGGCTGGCACGGCTGGCATGGAACGCCTGAACCCTTTTTTGCAGTCTTTGGAACCCCCTGGGACATTCCCACAAGCTCCTAGACCTCCACACAAATTCAGTTTTGCTCCTCTGTCCCTTACTTCCCAATCCCTATCCCAAAATTACCTCGCAGAGGGAGGCAGCAGCACAGGGAGGCAGCACTAAGGGCACAGGCAGCAGGAGGGAGAAATGGCAGCCTCTAGTGCGTGGGAGGCTTCATGCCAGTTTGCTGGTCAATCACCCGTGCCCACGCTGGGTGGGGAAACACGTGAGGAACGGGATCCCATCCTGGTCCCGAGTTTTCAGGCATCCTGGTCTCTCAAGTTTTCAGGTGTCTTGGTCTCCCAGGTTTTCAGGCGCCCTGGTCTCCAACAAACTGTTCGAGTAGCAGATTCAAAAGATTCCATTTGCCTATTTTGAGACAGGGATTCGGATTCCCGAATCTCAAATCCCTGCCAAAGATTCAAGGATTTGGTTGGCCCATCCCTACTTAGAATTACTGCTTCTTTCTAACTTAAAAGAGACTCAAAATTTTCTTGCCACTGCCAAGCTAAATATTTCTCCACACTGGAAAGAGCCACTAAAGCACCATCTGTTTCACACTGGCTTAATAGATCCTAGAAACATATAAAGAGTAGCACTCAGGCTCCCACTGCAATGATGAATAAATAAACCAAGCAACTTTAAGTGATTGCATTCTAAAATGCTCTAGCCAACACTGAAGTTTACAATCACAGTCAGAGGTAAGCAAGCCAGGCCTTCACTGATATGGTTGTGCTACCTCTCCTGATGTGTTTTATTTTATGCTTTCTAAAACTTTATATTTGGGGGAACTGGTATAACAATACAGCCTATTAATTATTGAACAGGCCATCTGTGCACTGTGTTTGTGTAGTGAGGGAAGCAGGTAACTTTAGGGTTGTTCACAAAGACTGTGAAAATTAAGCAGCTTAGAGGAAGAATGACAGAAAATGATATTTTCTTACTGGTCTTGTATCCTCACTGCCTTTTCCCCATAATCATAGGACATATTTTCCTGTGAAAAAAGGTGTATTCGGAGCACTACTGGCAAAATTTGCCTACAAGTAAGTGACAACAAAAAATGCTTTACCTGCTCAGCTCTTACAAAGCATCCCTAACCACTAACTACCAAGTTTGAAGGTGTATTTTTTAACATACCCTCTGTTTTCAGAAAACTATCCAGAGTTCATGGGGTGGGCTTAACAAAATCTGCAAGTCTTACTACTTGATTCCCCGGGTTCTACCAAAATCATGTGTGTGCCCCCCACCCTATCTGTAGCCTTCTAAAAACAGCAGCTTGAACATCACAAAAGCAAATTTCCAACCACCCTGATTTATTTTTATTTATTTTGGTGGTGTCCATAACAAGCATCTTTTACCCTTCTCTGTCCTATCTATTCCCCCTCAAACAGAATGACAATGAGGAAAAAACTTTTCAAGCATCTGGAAGACAGAGGAATACAGGTAAACTGGAGGGAGCTGGGATTTCAGGGATAGGACCACTGTAGCCTCTAAGGCAGTGCTTTCCAAACTGTGTGTCACGACACATTAGCATGTCACCTGCAGTGTGTAGCTGTGTCATGCCAACCTAATGGGCGGAGGGGCTGTCTCTCCTGCTGCTGCAGCAGGCCACACTTGGGTGGAGGGGCTGCCTCTCCTGCCAGCACCGCCCTGGGCCAAGGAGGACCCCGGCAAGGGCAGTGGACCAGGCCTGGCTGGAGGGGCTGCCTCCACTTACTGAATTACTGTGATGCGAAATGATGCATGTCTAAAAAGTGTGTCACCAACATGAAAAGTTTGGAAAGCTCTGCTCTATGGTATGAAATTGTTAAAGCCTGAGTCTAAGCAGAAAGTGTTGCAAAAAATGTTCCTATTAGCATCGTGATTTATAAGAGCTCCTCCAGGTGGGACAAATGTTTTAGGAAGCTGATGAAAGTTGTCTTATTTGTTGCTTTAATTCTTGGGTTATTTTAAGACTACCCAAATTATGTTTCTGTAGTCCTCAATTATTTTCAGACATTTTCCAGCACCAGCTGCAACATTTTACTCCCACCTTTGAGTGAGTTTCTTCTTAATTCCAAGACGTAATAGTAAAACAACAACAAACTTTCTTTGTTGCTACAGTGCAACAATAAAATGGGAGTTTTGTGCTATAATTCTAAAATATATTTTTAAAAATTTAGAGAAGAGAAAATTTGCCCTTCAAACTACGTGACCACTTCAGTAAACCACACTTTGGTTTTAAAAATCCTCCAAAAGCAAAACAGATCCACAAAACTGAGACAAAGATTCCCAAAACAATAGAACAAGCAGACACAGAGGAACTAATAACTTCGTAAAACCCAAGGAACTATAACACGAGAACACATGCTTCTTTAGACTAATCTGGAAGAGCCTGCAGGTGAAATTTGTCCTTCCTTGGATAGCTTGATTTGACTTTTCAATCCTTTTGAATGGGAAAAGGAGGATATGGATGTTTATTACTAGTTAATTTGTATACCCATATCTACTCTTCCCATAAAAAACACAAAAGTATCTACTGATAAAATAATGTTCCTAAATGTACACTGAACAGTGCTGTACATACAATTCATATTCAACTGTGGAACAGCCCTGGCTGATAGGTTGGACAAATTACTCTCACTTGAGGCTCCCCATCCTGCAAGCCGGGAAGGGCCAAGCTTTTGTCATTCTTTGGTAGGAGGGCTGCCTCTCAAAGCCTCTTAGTCCATTTCCGCACTATACTCTTATAGCGCGGCTGGCCCCTCCCAAAACTGCAAACCCCAGGATTCCATAGGATGTTGAAAGTGGAATAATCGCGCTATAAGAGTGTAGTTAAACATATCATTCTCGTCCTCATAAAAAAAACACTGAACAACAGACTAAACTAATGCACTGATTGTGACATGAGCTTTTGCAGGGGCCAAAACTC
Organism: Iguana delicatissima; assembly: GCA_948472985.1. Taxonomy (NCBI): domain Eukaryota; kingdom Metazoa; phylum Chordata; class Lepidosauria; order Squamata; family Iguanidae; genus Iguana; species Iguana delicatissima. Next base: position 367,911 of record CAOKZL010000410.1, on the reverse strand, counting down.
CATATATGTCAGAAACGGTATGGTGTGTGACACAGAATGATTTTTTTTTCCTGGTTGGGTTGCAGCCTACTCTCTCCTGACAGCTATGTCAACACCATTTGCTTGTCCATATTGGACCAGATAGCACTGTAATTGCATTACAAGTTTTTGTTTTAGTGACTACAATCAAGTGATGGACACTGAAAAGAAAATTTATTCCACTAAAACAGAGTTGATTAGCAACAACATTGCCCGGATGCTCCACACTAAGTGAGCAAAGCAAGGGCAAACTTAGAGAAAAGGGTTAATGTGGAAGGTTCTTTTGTCTAGCCCAGAAAAGACTGGACTCAGTATTATAAGATTTATGCTTGCTGCAAGAGACTACACAGCAATCCTCTGCACTATGGCCTATCTGAAACATTTAAAGTGCTTTACCTACTTTATTGGAAACATCTTTACAACCTCATAAAGTAGCCCATCTTTACACTGCAAATGCAGAACTAAAATCTGAAAACAGCATTTTGCACAAGGCCATGCGCTCCCAGGCACCAAACATGTATACCTGGGAGCCAGCAGCATTGACTTCAATGGCACTTACAGCTGAGTAAGCAAACAAATCCCTACCATCTTCAATTCATAGCTCAAATCAAATCTTAACTAATGGCTTCCTGTCCCAAGCTCACCACTTACTCCGTATTCATTCTCAGGTGTCTGTTGTGCTAGTTGCAACTATTTTGTAAATGTCAATCAGTTGACTTGAAGGCACACAGCAACAACAACACCACAATTATCACTGTGACTTTTCCTCTTCAGGAAATGCCTTCCTCCAGCAACACCAACTGGGTCATTGCAAAGCAGTGACTGTGACTTTTCCTCTGGCAACATTATGCATTGTTTGAGTTAACAGCTGAATATATAAGTTGCTCACTAGAAAGCCATAAAGGAAATCTAGTTTTCAGTGGAATTGTAAGGAGTCAATACTCAGGCCGTTTCCGCATGAGGCTGTTATAGCACTATGATTCCACTTTCAACATCCTATGGAATCCTGGTGTTTGCAGTTTCGGGAGGGGCCGGCCAGGAATCATAGTGCTGTAACAGCCTCGTGCGGAAATGTCTCCAGCCCTATCTTTTCTTTTCCCATATAGGTTCTTCTTTGGGTCTTGAATGAGGATAAATATTTTGAGGAAGCCTTCAGTTATGGGATTTCTGGAGTCATGACTGATTATCCCACACGTCTCCGGAAGTATCTAGACACTCATCCACCCCTTTTCAATGAATAATCCAGAACATGATTGAGAATGCATTGAGGGAGAAGCTGCTTAATATTTAAATACCTGACTGGGAAAAGAAAAGAGACATGGAGCATCAGAAGGAAAAGAAAGAAACCCTGAGCCAAGTTTGGTACAATCAAAAGACTGTAAAATTATGAAGCAAATAAACTTGATTGTTGCTAGAAATGAGAATTTTCTGTGACTGATTATTTTGAAAATGGAAGGAAGGAAAAAGGAGGTCTTGTGGAATATTTAACAGTAACCAGTTAATTTCAGAATAAGCAGCAATAATTTGGTTTGTGGGTTGTTGTGGGTTTTTCAGGCTTTGAGGACGTGTTCTAGTAGTATTTGCTCCTGATGTTTCGCCTGCATTTGTGGCTGGCATCTTCAGAGCATCTGGAGACATGGAAGTGAAATGGAGTATATATACATGTGTGATCCCTGAGTGGGAGGGATTTGCATTTGTGATGCATTAGTGATGCAGCTGGCCTATGAGACAGCCCACTGTTGAGTGGACTTGCCCCCAGGGTTGCATTGTTAGTCAGGGGATATGCATAACAGTTGTGTGGGCATTTAAGTACTCGTTAGCAATCCACTGTATTGTTTCCCGTAGAGAGACCTCCTGAGCCTGGGTGGTGTTCATTGGCATATTTTTGAGTCTTGGTTTTAGTGTTTTTCAGTAGCGGTAGCCAACTTTTGTTTACTTTCTTCTTTCCTGTTAAAATTGTCCAGGTGTTTATGGTTTTAAAGGTGCTACAAAACTACTTTATTTTTTATCCTGAAACAGTCTGAGATAGCTATCTCACTGACAATTTATATAAACAAAGAGTTTGGAAGATGCCTTATGCTATAAATTAGCGCTTCTTCAGATGCAAGGAACCACGAGAGTTTTTTCTCCCAATGTGTCAAGGACCAGCACTATATTTGTGTCCATTGGTTACAACTGATTCTTTCCTACCTGGAAACTCAATACAGATGAAACACAGCTAATAGTTCACAGTCAGGTACCAGTCTATGGACCACTACTTTGTGTAGCATGACTGTAATTCACAAAAATTGTTCAGAATTCTGCTTCTAAAATGCTGAAAATGTTATCTTGAGTCCTAGGTTTCTAGTTCCTATCGGTTATAGCTAAAAGAATAATGTGGATTGGGTTGATGCTATCACCACATCTCAGAAAGAAAAGCATTTGACAGAGATTTTCAGTAGTCAAGGCACGGCTCCGCTTCATTAGCATTTAACTTTCTTCGATGCTGTTCATTCTGCATTTAACTCTCCTTTGGCACTATTCGACTGAAGATCATCAAGCCAATAGCTCTCTCAAACTCATTTTCAAGTCAACTGCAACACATTAGAAGAACAGATGCCCAAACCTAAATGACAGGAAACCTCTGACAACAAATAAGAAACACAAAGGAATGAAAACTTTCAAGTGATATGTAAAAATGGAAAAGAGCCAACCACAAAATGGAGGACTGTTTCAATGCAGTCAATGCAAGTCAATGTAAGTCGAATCTTTGTTCCATTAAGTTTTTTTTGTGATGGGGAGAAAGTTTTAAATTATGCTAGCAAAATAGTGATTTTGCCCTATTTCTGATGTTGTGAGAGACAAGTTAAGACCATATGCTTTACAAAAAAAACTGCATGGGGTGGCAAGTTCAGAAGCCTAAGCTGTCATTCATAGAACCTGTTTTCTTCCTCCTGTGTGATTTTTGGTGTCAACAGAGGCTGAATACAATTGAGAGGGGAATCAATGTGTTCTCTCAGGTAGGTATGTAGTCACTGATCTCCACCCTTCCCCGGGTACATTCTTGGCACTATCAACAAATGATAAGACAAGTTTCCAAACATGGGTTTCTACTTTGTTTGTTTATATTACAATCTCCCCCAGAATCAGAGGCTGACACAGCCAGGAAACTCAAGTGAATATCTAAATTCTTACTGAACAATGGTACAGAAGCCTCTTGAAGATGGAACTGAAGCTTGGCACATCTCTGTTCTACAAGATAACCTGTGCCCCATCCTTGCTGCTACCAAAGAAACAATTGCAATCTGGTTGCCTCATTTAAAGCCTTGCTTTTGTGCAACCTGCTCTTAAAAATGATGTCCTCATGCCAAGCCATGTTGTGACTAAATAATATAACTAAAACTGTGCATCCAAAATTACTGCAATGAATAATTATGGTAATTACAGGAGTGTAATTATTATGTGGGAAGACTGGTCACCAACATACTCTAAATTGTTGTTGGTGGTGTGTGCCTTCAAGTTGTTTCCAACTTATGGCAACCCTAAAGCAAACATGTCACAGAGTTTTCTGAGACTGAGAGAGTGTGATGCTCCCAATGTCACCCAGTGGGTGTTCCATGGCCAAGTGGGGAATTTAATCCTGGTCTCTAGGGTCATAGGCCAACACTCAAACCACTACACCAGCAAAAACAACAACAAATTATTATGTGTTAGACTTCTTTTGAAGAGTACGCAAAAGATACATCTAGTTCAAAATACCATGCTGTATTTTTTACTTCACAGTGCTCTCACTCCCATCGCACTCTACTTTGAATACTGCATAATCTACCTTGTTTTTCACTGGGGCATCTGAAGGAAAGGTTATCTGAGTGATCGGTGCCAGTGTAGTCCTGGCCAGTTGTAATAAATGTCCCCCAGAGGATCTGAGTATAGGGGGTAGATTAGCAGGGAGGAGGAGATCCTGGAGTAACTTGGACCCAAACCAAGTAGGACTTTAAAGGTAATAACCAACACTTTTTTACTTTGCCTGGAAATGAACTGGCAGGTAGTTGGAGTGACTTTAATATTGGTGTAATATGCTCACTTATAGGTATAAAAGTAATCAATCTAGCTGTCATATTTTGAATCAACTGAAGTTTTCAAATTTGGTACAGAGGTAGCCCAATGTACAAGGCATTGCAAAAGTTCAGCCTTGAGGTTACCAGTACTTGTACTACCATCTTTAGGTCCTCCAACTCCACGAAAGGGAGCAGCTGGTATATTGGCTGAAGCCGATAGTAAGCACTCCTGGCCATCGCATCTCTAAGAGGAGTCATCTAGAGTGACAGATTCAAAAGCACTTTTAACATAGGTTCTTAGGGCTGAAAGCTGGCAAAGCATCCAGTCTTTTTTAAAATTACTTTTTTTCCAAATATGATATAATAATATCTTTTGTTGTCTATCTAGGTAATCATTTCTACAGTTCATTTTCTCAAAAATGGCCTCCTTATCTCATCTCACATTTTAGTGCAGGGATGGGAATCTTTGCTTAGTGAAAGCTCTGCAAACAGAGGAAGATTGAACCTTGTGATCCTCTCCAAAACCAAAAAGTCACTGATAATGTCTGTCTGACCAGACAATTTTTCCACAGCATGACATACATTTCTTGAATAAGACTTAGAGGCCATAAAAGAAAAAAAATAAACAAAGACCAAATAAAATTTAATAATAATTTTAAAAAGGAATAATAAAAGAAAAGAACCACTTCAACCTTTACAGAAAACAAAAAACATGGAAAAAACTTAGTAAGAGAAACTCAGCTCCAAAAATAGAGGAAGTGAAGGTCCCTAACGCTGATCCTTGCACATCAGCTGAAAGAGAATGGAGGAGAATAGCTTGACACACTGAAGAGAGGATGAGAGTGGAGTTCTTGCCAAATAGCTATTCAGTTTTAGAGGGTTCCAAATGAGGCTCTGTTCAGACATAAAACCTGTTTGTATGTGTTACAGAAACCACAAAAAAATCATGTGGCCCTCCAGAGGTTGTTGGACAGTAACATAGCATTCCCCAAAATTAGCTATGCTAGCAAGAACTGCTGGGATTTGCGGTCCATCCACTTCTGGAGGAATGCATAGTTCCCACCCATTGTTTTAATTAGTGGCCAATTCAGTGGTCAGAGCTTCTGATTTGTAAGGCTCAAGTTTTAATTCTAGATGTGCAGCCCTCAGCTGCCATTGCAAAATGGTAATATAGTTTACATATGCTCAAAGATATTCTCTATAATATTAGTTTAAATATTCCAGTGTTGAACCCCAACACTGAAAAACAGGCTTCTCCAACTGGGCCCCGATTCACATTAATTATCAGGATCTTCAAGGCATCCCATACCTGTCACCATTATTCATTTTGTTTCATTACATATCTCAGTCATTAACGCAATACACAAAATTTATTACTTTGTCTCATTACCCCATTAGATACTTTAAAGATACTTTACTGCCCTAGCAAGCAACACTTCATTGCCAAAATGTACAGGTAGTTAACAGCCCAACAGAACAGGAAATGACAGACCACCTTCCACGTGAATAGTTGTAGAAGACGTATATTGCAGCTGGTCCTGTTTTGGGATTGTTTCTTAGACTCAGACTACTGGTAGAGGGACACACATAGGGAACTAAAAGAGACCTAAATGGTCAACATACTAACTCTATATTCCAAAAGAGGTTCTTTAACACATCAGACCTGGAAAATTTTAGAACAGTGGTGTACAGCCCACAGGCTTCATACAATCCTCGGAAGCAAGTTGAACAGCCCCAACTAAATTTGCCTTATAGCCCAAGTGAACAGAGGGCTACACTGAAAAGAATACTGCTGCTACAGTGGGTTGCTTGAGGCACATAGTCTCTTTAGAACTAATCAAGAAAACTTAGATCCAATATTTCCTAGAGGAGATGCAAACAATTTAAAGGGATTTAAACTTTGAATACACTGCTCTTTAAATATTAGAGACGTTTAAAGAGCAGGGGTAGTTAAAGTTCAGGTACAAAGAACTGAGTTTTGTTGTGAATGCTTAAAACTTGTTGTAAAAGGCAAAAGATTTATACAATCTGAAGAGAAACCAGAGTATCTTCTCTTTTTTTCTTTCTTTCTATCTGGCTTTCTTGATATTCTTTTATTTTTAATTAGAGAAAGTGTAGCAAGAAACAGTGTAAACTGAATTAATAAATTAAAGATTTAATGCTAATAGAATGAAAATTTACAGTTATAGGATAACAACTCCAGTTAGGTTAAGCGAGGAAGCATGTTTATATTAGTATCTTGGTGTTTGCATTGATATGTATATCTGTATTAGTACTATCAAGTATAACTGTAACTTTTACTTTCTATTTTCTTTTTACTATTTTTTTCTTTGTTTCAATGTATTAAGAAGTTTTCTTTGTTATTTCTGTTCTGTTTTGTCTATGCTCAATAACATTTATAAATTAAAAAAATGTTGGACAAGGGCTTATGTCTGAGTAGATATTCACAGAACTGAGTTGTGCTTTGCATGTCTGGAAACTCTTACAAAGTGGTGGACAAAGTGTGGTCTGCAGACTGCACATGCACTCAAGGCTTACTTTAGGCCTCTGCAAGGGTCCCTATGCCCATCACCAAATGTTTTCGGATGACAAACCAGTTTCTTAGGTTTGCTCCCAAAATGACCCATCATACCCCCAAGGTATGTGGACAGACAGTGCTAGCCATTTTGTTACCTTTGGATACGTTCTGGTGGAGCACTCATCTTTATTTTCAGTCCCAGAGAGGCCTTTTCTACCAAACAGTCTGGTTGCTTCCTTGCTGGAAATAAGGACTGCCATGGCCTAGAATACAGGAAGTGGTACAAAAAGCTGTGAAAATGCAGCAAAAATGACCAGCAGCAACCTCCAGAAGCTTTGGGAACTGATTTTAATTACTAATTCTATGCACCCACTCCAACTTTTTTGCATATGAAGTTAACTGCATATGGAATTAATATTCAAAAGAAAAGAAAATCTTTTATAAGAGTTTCAGCTAAGATCAATTAAACTTTACAAGAGAAGGCAAAACAAAGGCTATGTGACAGGCTATGGGAACAGTGAAGAGTGGACAATATTAGGCTAAGCAGACAAATGGTCTGATACAGTGCAAGACAGGGTCATATGTTCAGCCTTGCATTTACACCCAAAATTAATTGCCCATCACTCTACCTGTACCCAAATCTGTATGGTATGTGGGGGTATATATGTGCCTTCAAGTCTCCTGCTGACTTATGGCAACCCCATGAATTTCATAGGGTTTTCTTAGATAAGGAATATTCAGATATGGTTTTGCTAGTTGTTTCCCCTACAATACCTGCTATTCATTGGCAGTCTCCCATCCAAGTACTAACCAGGGCTGATCCTGCTTAGCTTCCCAGATGAGACAGGATCTGGTATGTTTAGGATATTTAGACCCATATATGGTGACACTTATACTTCAGAATCTATTACAAAATATGATGCAGGGGAGATATGATGGTATACAGTACAGCTGCTATGATATCCTCACCACATCATCATTCATAGCAGATGCTCACACAGATGTCTGCAAAAGCTTTTACCACAAAAAAACAGTGAACCTCCAATAAGAGTCAGGATTCTTAACCTTTTTTCTGCAATATATTAAACAAAACAATAATAAAGAAAAAAAACTACAAGAAGTAACAAAACTAGTAACTGGAACTATCAAATTCAACACTACAGAAGTTCTGAGAATGATAAAGCAATGGCTCCTTCTGAAACATTTATATACAGTTTCAATCTTGTTACCCATTCACCAGCATTCATGAATTTCTATCACTTACATTGCTTGGATTTTTTTGACATCTCATAAAACACAAATGCTGCTTTAGGTATTCAGTGCAGACATATAAAATACAGTATATGCTCTGATACTGAATGTGTGTATAGGTCCCTAATAATGTAAGATACATGTGTAGGATGGGTGATATTGTAGAGGGTATGAGGGCCATTACACAAACACTCACACATCTGCTCCTACCAATGGGAACAGAGGTGCCATTGTATCACTTCTGATTCCAGCTAAATGGTCATATATAGCCAGATTCAAGTTCTGAGGAAGGTTGCAGATCCTCCAACATTTCAGAGATGAAAAGCAGGACACATGTGGCCAGAGAACACCAGAATGTGGTCAAAATGGTGAAAGTTTTTAATAAGGAAGAATAGACAAGTTAGGAGAAGTTGCAGCAGTTTGCTTTTGCCTGAGTCTATTGGGATGGGCAAAATTCTTCCCCTCCCCTCCCCTCTACTGAGTTAGTTGACTTTGAACTCAGTTTGCGGCAACTGAAATAAGCTGAGGACAAAGGGGGATAGCGGGAAAAGAGAGAACTGGACCCTTTCAAAAGCAGCAGGAAAGGCAGTGTTATAGAGGACTTACTAGAATTGTCCCTGCCAAATCAGGACAGTTGGAGGACATGGGGCTGTGAGGTGTAGCAGAGGCCAAGGGGACCCACATCACTACGTTTAATAGTGGTTTAAGTGTATTTTTCACTGTTTGGGGCTGCATTTTTGATAAAAATTAACATTTTGGAGAAATCTGAGGATTTTAAGGGGGTTCTGAGGCTGTAGGATAGGCTTCCACAGGCTGCCTGTTGCACGTAGGCCACAGCTTTCCCCATCTTTGCATGAGGTCAGGTGCATTGCCTTGAGCTCTCTGAAGGGAGGATACATTACATTCCAGTAGTAACATTAACGGTAACAGTATACAGAAAGACGTGCAGCAAGAACTGCAGCATTTGTTCAGATCCCGATATTTTATTTCGGCACAGAAACCTACAATGAAAGCCATTCCTGTTTTTAGAACAAGTCTGTTCTTATCAACAGCATCAGTGTTTCATCTACCGCAGGAGGGTAACTTTCTGCACGCAGAAAACGCAGTCTAGCAGCCACATCCTCTGACCTTGACGCTCTGAGGTCTCGCCTCTGCAAAGGAGCGCAAGGCACTCTGCACCGGCTCAGTGGCACCCGCGACACCACGGGCCTCGGGCCTGCGCCCGGCTCGCACCTGCCTCCCCGCCTCCAGGCCCCGCCCCTCACGTGCCATAGGCTACGCTTCCTCCAGCCGCTTCCCCCCGTTTCCAAAATTCTGCAGTTTATTTGCATACTGCCCTCTCATTGGCTGGGAAGAAAGGGGAAGGAGCAGAGGGGAAAGCCTGCAGAAAGGAGGAGGGAGAGAAAAAGGGGCGGAGACACCTTTGTTTCTCAGCTTCGGTTTGTAAACAAGAGGAAGTCTAGACGTCCAGCTGGAGCTTTTCTGGGGGGCGCAGGTCTCTCAGCGGGGCCTCTCCCCACCCGGGGCGCCACGGGAGCACCCTCCCACCCTCACCCGCTCGGGCCTCGGGGGAACTCGGACGCTTCATCAAAAGAAGGGGCACCGCTTCCACGTTTCTCTTCTGCCAGGTGAGATCGTGGTGGGTGGTTTATGAAATGGGCTGAAGTCCACGAAAGCTGGATAGTGTGCCCCAAGAAATCTGCTTCGTCTTTAAAGTGCCACAAGACTTGGGGTGACGCCTCGTGTAAGAGACGCGTTAAGGTGGAACTGCAGTGGGCGACTGAGTCTCTAATTGTGGTAACAATCTATAATCCAATTTATTCAGCAGGTAACAAATGTGTTTGGTGAATAACAAGGGATGGCGTACATTCCAGAGAGCAATTATTTTGTTCTTTCGGACAGCATAGGCTGGTAATGCTCTCTTTAAGCAGTGCTTGCATGTACTACAACCCATCACATAATGTGTTAGAATCAAGACAAGATCTTTCTCCAAATGTAACAATATGCTCATTTTTCATGTAATTCAACAGTGCTGCTTTCTTCCCCGCATAACAACCCACATTTCCTTCATCGGAGAAAAAAAAAGGGTACGGACAAAGACTATGATTTCCAGTTCCTCTTATTCAGAACAATAACGTCCCCCTTATGTCTCCAGCACCCTGTGTTTGTCTCTAGACGATATTGCCAGCATAATACTAATTGCAGGCACTACGCCAAACCATACAAATCATAACCAGGAGACTGTTTATGAAGGGAGGGTGCTTTTGACCGTATCTTTATAGCCTGTGACAGTAAATATAACCACCATATTTCCAGAATCCAGGGGCAAAGGATTATGAGCTAATGGAAGATATTGTGGTTCTTCTGGTTTAGAGTTTTGTTGTCCAACAAGTCTTATCTAAAAAGATACTCAGTTTGGAAAAGAACTACAGAGGGGAGACATGTTCCATATTTACTCATATTCTGAATTTCCTGTTTTAACAATTCATTCAAATTATAGAAAAAAACATTTTTGCCTCAGTGGATTCAATATATATTGAGAAGTGACAAACTCAGCATTTTTTTTCTCAGAAATGTTTGGCGTTTGATTATAGTCCACTTAATAAAAATCCTGTCATAGCTATCTGACAACAAATCTTAAGTTTACAGGCATTCAGACCCTATCTTTAAAAACTATCTTAACCAAATATCTACCTTCCTCCTCTGTTTCCTCTAACTGCACCTTAAAGTTTTCTTATTTAATAAGTAAAGATCAGAAACTATGAAATATGTGTAATAATTTCTGCAGCAAGAGCAGAAAGTTAAGATGCTTTATGTAGCTTGGCTTGCTTTCCATTCGTGGCCCATCTCTCTCAGGGGCTTCTTCCCCAGCAACCTATTAACCCATATACATATATACCATATGCTAGAAGAAATTGTAGTATAATGTAGACCGTATTTTCTTGAGATCTATATCTCTTAAATATCACATGCCACCAATGGTAATTTCTTAGTGGTTACAGGACAAAACTGATAACTTGTATTCATACATTCTATAAAATAAGGCCAGGCTATATTTTAATGTGTGAATTCTGCAGCATGTTAATATGAGCACAGCCATATTTAACCTAAAAACCAAGAGACTCAGGTCAAAATATACTCCATGGCCTCACAAGGACCTGAATATCCATTTTGCAGGACTCTGATGTTAAAAACATCTTAAGGCAATCTTTCTCACATTATAGACTATGGAATGCAAACCTGGTATATTCCTTATCATATGAAAGAAAGACCTTACTGTCTGATGGAATTACTGTTCAAAGTCCATTATCGTGCAGGTGTGTCCTCTTATTTTGAAGCATCTAGTGTGACGAAAGAACTTACATTTGTTTCTTAGGATTACCTTCTACCAAACTACCACCTGTACAGTTGTGATCTCTCTGATAAATAAATGGCCTCCACATTAATTAAGCTGGTGGCCAAAATATTTTCATTGTTTATTAGGCAATCCTATATTTTCCACACTAATATATACTAATGTTATATTCTCTGATACAGAGGTGAGACTTTTGGTATAGAATTGCTTGTTCAATAGCTGTGTAGCATTTTTTTTTCACAGAGCATTTTGCTAATGTTGCTGGAATGAAGAATAGGGTTGTTGCATTACAGACTTTTAACAAAATCCTTCCCCCCTTTTTACCTGATCTTCTTTAACTTGTTTTCCTTTCCTTCACCTTTACTATTAAGTGTTCTCTTTGTTCCTCTCAGCCTTTATCTATCCTACAGCTAGTGCTTCCTTATTAATGTCTAGGCAAAAAACAGAAGACCATACTCACTGCAAATATTTAAAGGGGTGAGAACATACGTTCTTCCAAAGCATGGAATACAGACTCTTAATTTTACATTTAGGTGGTGAGGATCAGACTTAAAACTTGCAGTGGTAGGGAAGAGATATAAAATATGTACAATATTTGGTCTTTTGCATGAGAGTTCACCCTCAAATGCTTGCTCCCCTGCATCAAATTCAGCTTCCTGTATTTTTTGTTTGCAGATGTATGGAGTCTCAGCTTCCATTTTCTCTAGCAATCTCCTGCCTGTAGCGCTGGCGGGTTTGTTTCTTTTTCAAGGAACTGTTTTTTTCCCCTCCCCCATCACACTTCCTTTTTGCAAAGCAAGTCTCCATCCCTGCCTCCTTGCCGAGGGCTCTCCATTTGTGTATCTCTCCCCGCCCCACAACAAATTCCTCCTTGTGCATTTGTTGAAGCAAGCACATTTTCCCTGTACTATTTCTGTCCCCCCACCACCACCCGCCTCTTCGCCTTCCGCTCATCTGCAGGCTGCTCTGTGTCCATCTCCTTATTCCTCATCCAGCTGGATTTAGAGGCTTCTTTACCCTCAAATCTGGCCATACATGTGCCTTTGCTACACAACTCCCTCCTTTCTGCATTTAGGCTTGTCCTTTACTCATCCATCTCTTCAGTCCTTACTGAATACTCCCTATCCCCCTTCCCCATCCTTTAATAGCTATTTCACACATTACTTTTGTGCTCATTGCATTATATCCATCTGTTACTCCCGCCATCTTCCCACAACTCTGCATGTTTTCTAACATTCATTGTTCAGATGCTCCTCCCTTCCCCCAAACATAATTACTAATTCTGTACACTTTTACTTCCCTATCATATTCACCCTTTCCTTCATCTTAATCCCAAGACCTTCCTGAGCCTAAGATCATAGTATTCTAAGCCCTTTCTACTAAAGAGAGATCAACTAGTCAAAGTGGGTGGTAGTTATTTCTAAATGAACAATGAATACAAGAAAAGGGAAAGCTGGCAATGGATGAAAGCTTTATTTTAAATTGTTGATCATGTGCCAGAGCCTCTTGGATGCTTTGGTAATGATAGAAATGAAAATAATGAAAAGCCAGGAGTTCCTGAGTTCTCCAATAATGAAATGTTAGCTGTTGTGGCATCTACAGTTCCAGATCTGTTAGAAAGGAGAAAGAGATCATTAACAGAAACTTCTTCAGAAGGGATGGTGTGGAAGAGCTAGGAGGCTTGGGTTCTATTCCTGGTGAGACTATTTCATCATAAGACAAGCAGCCCTGACCTACATCTTGGGGTTAATTACAGGTTGAGACTCTGAGAAATTGCTTAGGGAGGGAAAACACGTGGTACTGTTTTTGTTTAGATACCAGACTGGTTAGACAGAACTTGGCTAGCTCCCAGAACAAAAAACAAAATCCTTAACTCCCATGCTGACATCCCCCACTCCTGCCAGCTTTTGGTAACCCTTCTCTCTTGACTTGTTCACTTTTAGGCTTTTAGGGACTGTCTGGTTCTTCACACCTCTCTTGTGGTTTCTCTCCCTTGTGCAACCCCACCACAATGGTGAGGCTGTCCAAACCCAAAACCTTCCAAGCCTATCTGGACAACTGCCATCGACGTTATAGTTGCGTGCACTGCAGGGCCCACCTGGCCAACCACGACGATCTCATCTCCAAGGTAAGTGGAAGGGAATGGGATGTCCTAGGCAAGCTGCTATAGAGAACCTATGGCATCTGAGTGGAGAAGATGATGCTTTTTCTTATGCAGATGATTTTTAAAAAGCTCTGCAGTCTATCTAAACCTCTAGTGAAAAGCAGGATATATTGGGAAAATTGCCAAGATTCACCTCCCAGCTAGGTTGAAATATTGGCCTGGGAGCTTTCCCTTGATGACCAATTCATTGAAAGCTCAGAAGAAAAAGGAAGGTACAAATAATTTGCTGACTGCTGTGTTTGTTTGTTTGTTTTACCCAGAGGGGATATAGCTAAACAGAGAGGCACTGTCATAAGGTTCCTCAGCATAAGAGGAATGGGAGCTGTTTGGAAATGGGATAAAAGTAGTGGAGACAGATAAGCCAAGAGAGCTGCTAGAGCAGCTGCAGGGGTATAGGTATCCCCAAATAAGGATTCTGTCCCCCAGTGAAATGTTTTTCATTCTCCAAATTTCTAGCATTGCAGTAAATTAAAACTTCAGTTGAGTATTTAGAAATACAGTTTAAGCATCCAAAGAAAAAAGGCAGGCAGAGTTACCAAGGGACTGAGAGCACAGCCAATAGAAGCATTCTAGGTGTGAACGTTTTTCAGTTTCTCACTCTCTGCAGTGCTAGAAATTTGGGAACTGATAAAAAAAATTCATTGAGGGCGGAGTTCTTATTCAAAGGAATGCCCTCATCCTACTCACCCTCAGCTACTCCCCAGGTGAACTGGCTTCTCTAGGCCTAACGTTTCTTTCTAAGGAGCCTGCCAATTCTTGCCTTGCCATCCCCACCCTAATGTTAGAGATACTGAAAGCTCAACAAGTTAGAGTTGATGGCTGATTAATCATTAAACAGTGTTCAGTTTGTGTAGATGGGGTGTGTCTGAAAGTGAGCAGGAGAACAAACAAGGAAATACAGAAAGCAGCTGAGACACCAGGGCATGAGGACTATTATCTGGGGCTAAAGACTGTGGGGGGGTGGGGCAGCGGGGAGTCAGTAAAGAGAAGATAAGCTGCTGGGATTGGACTGAATTATTCTTGTCGGTATGTTGTGAGACCAGGAATCCCAAAGCTAAGACAAGACAGGTAGGTGTGGAGGCATTCAAGATTTGATTTTTTTTTCTTGAGGCACACTGTGCCTATGCTATTACAGGTCTACTTGGTTTTAAATCCCACAAGATTTCTTTCTGTGTTTGTTGTGATAGACTAACAGTGCTCTGAAAAAGTGCTTTTTTTAAAAAAAAATGTGTTTCTTGTCTCCTTGTCATTACAGTCTTTTCAAGGAAGCCAAGGCCGGGCATATTTATTCAACTCCGTGTGAGTATCATAAGGAGGAATCAGGCTCTATTAAAGACAGCTACACAGCAGGTTGAGACAGCAGCACCTACATGCTAACTTGACCTTGCTGTGATCTCTTGCTCAGTAGTTCTTAACCTTTTTGGACCACTCTCCCAAAGAATTTAATGAAATCTCTCTCATCAGATAGATGCACTTCAACACAATTTTTAAAGTAACAGGAAGTAAGTGGAAGAAAAAAAAACAGTTTTTTTTAAATTAGTTTATGAGACCCCTGAAGCCTAGCTAGGGCTCCCAAGTCCTAACCTGGTTCACAGGTTAGGAACTCTGCTCTAGATGTTAGAACGATGGCATGGTGCTCATTGAGGTGGTAAAACTATGTCTGAACTGTACCACACCACACCAGACCTATAGGCTCACAGGTCTTACACGTGCCTCCATAAAAAAAATTCTGGATGTTACTGAGAACGTGCCATCTACTCTTCTGTCCAATGTGATAGTTCTCTTAACTTTCTCCAAATGTTTGGTAATTATATCTGTGGTAGGTAGGTACAGGCATTGTAGCCCTACCAACTCGATCCACAAATTTCCCATCTTTACAGGGAAGGTCTGAAAGGGAAAATTTAACAGAATTCAAGTGAGCATGGTTATAGATATCTGTGTGATCAAAAACCCAGATAAGGCAGGATTCTCAACTACATGGAGTTTTATTTGGATGGCCTTGACACTCTTAACTCCCTGTAAACATAGGAAGATCAAGGATGGAGTGGGTTGGGCTACTGCACATATCCATATTCCTTGCTATATTCCTCCTCTTTGGGGTTGAGGGAACATCCCTTTACATGTGTCTCCCAATTTTTAGTTTGTTGTGGTACAGCTAAGACATAGCTAACTACTGCTCTTTAATCTTCGCAGGGGTGTATTGCTTATCGTATAAGACATAAAGGGGAATATAATCTTTTTAGGAAGGGAGAATTATTTGTTAGACCCAAGACAGTGACAAGAAAATGAAAACAACATCTTCCAGCAGTGAAGGATATATGAACAGGACTAGACTAAGAGACAGTACAGCAGGGCTAAGGAATATGTGGTCCTCAAAATATTGTTGGATTTTCCTGTTAGCCCTAGTCAATCTGACAAGTAGTGAGGGAAGATAAGAGTAGCAGCTCATCAACATCTGGAAGGCCACAGATTTCCCAGGGCTGGCCTTAGAGGCAGCTATTTGTCAAAAGGTAGCTTAGTGTTCAGTCCACCTAAATTGGCAAAGAGCCCCAAACCACAAATTTTCAAGTCCCTGGTAGCATGGTTAAGTAATCTTACAGATATCAGAGAATGAATTCTGGGCCCCTTATACAGCAGTCCATAGATTTTGGTTGACTTGGCAGTCTATCAGAACTATGAAACTGACCACATCCTCCCTTCAGGGGTAAGATCCTATCCCTAGCCTTGGACTGTCCAATGAAAATGAGATACCAGTCAGAGAGAACCCTGCTCTTCCCATCCAAACAATTTCTCTTGTACCACAGTTCTAAAGATGCTAAGAGTGGCTCAAAGTTCCAGGACAAAATGGAAGCATCCCTGCTCTCCCAAGTATGTAGCTGGGAGAGAGATGGGGACATTTATCTTATGCTTCTTAAGCCCAATTGTTTGGATCATTCCACCATCTCATCTTCAGTTCAAGATGAAGGATTTATGTTTCTAAGGCATCTGCAGCACCTCAGAAGCAAAGAAATCTGTGGGGATGACACTTATCAAGCTTAGTGCCCTCACTAAGCTCGATAAGAAGGCTGGGTTTATCATGTTCACCAGAGGGGAGTGGTATACTTGTTATGTCAAGCAGAAGTACAACCTTGCCCATACATGCATGGATTGAGGCCCATCACTGATCAGCGGTCAAGATGGAACTCATAATAGCAAGACTGTGGCTAAGAAATGCTGGGCATTGTCAGAGGCAAGTGACACACTTCTCCTCTATTCTGCTTTTCCTTGGCTCCATATAGAGTGAATGTTGGATGTGGCCCAGCAGAAGAACGGGTTCTGCTGACAGGTCTACATGCTGTGGCTGACATATACTGTGAGAACTGCAAGACCACACTGGGATGGAAATATGTGAGTCTTTGCTTGGCCTCTTTCCCCCTACTATAGACGGTATCTGCAGGGGAATGGACAGGTACCCCACCACAGGTTGTACAGCAACTCCTGGCACTTTTGATTCCAGGAACCAGCCAAAATATGGACAGTTTCCATATTTGGGGGAGCAAGATAATTGGGGCAAGGACAGCTGGACAGCCATGTTTTGTGACAGTTCAGGTGTGTGTGTGTGTGTGCATGTGTGTGTGTGTGTGTGCGCTGTGAGACCATTTATTTGGCTATTTTCTTATTATTTTGGGGAGCAGGAGCTTCAATGGCCTCTGGAGGGTTCCAGGGGCTGCAAAAGGGATTGCAAGGGGCTGCAAATGGACCACAAGTCACACTTTTCCTATATCCCTGCCCTCAATAAATGTCCTGCTTTAAGCTAGTACACAGCACTTCCTCTATAACCCTTTGCTTTCTCTCATTCTGCAGGAACAAGCTTTTGAGACCAGCCAGAAATACAAGGAGGGAAAATACATCATTGAACTCAATCACATGATCAAGGATAATGGCTGGGATTGAAACAAAAAGGAATCCCACCATCACTGGACAACTACATGGGGGGGGGGGAATAAGAAATGACAGTTTACACAAAACCTGCCTCTGCCTTTCCAACCAATGGGCTGCCATCCAAAACACCTCTAGATGCTCCTTCTGAGTTGTGAAGGAGGAGGCGGAGCTTCTTCCAGGAGGCAACACATATGGCTCAGATATGTCACCACCATGTGGCAGTGCACAAGAAGACACCAAGGCCAGGGGCAGCGTGCAAGCAGGGTTTAGGGGAGGGGGAAACAGGGTGGGATGTGTTGTACAGAGGGAGCCTGCATTGGGTGGGGGGAAAGAGGGCAAATGTACAGTGGAAAGGGGAGGAAATGGGTTGGGTTGTACAGTATTTGTGAGTTTGTGTGAGTAAATGTATTATATAAATAAAAGCATTGAAGTGATTTGAGATTTTCCTACAGTGGGTGCTCTATAGAATGGAAGGAGAAGAGTGTGCAGGAAAGCTGCTGTTCACTCCATCCTTGGGAAGTCCAGGCAGGGCCTTGTCTGTGGCCATTTTAATTATTTCTGGAAAGATATATTCAAGACAGCTGTCAGATGAAAATAAGAGCAATAGCAAATAAGAGCAAGCAACAACGGCTATTCCATGAGCCATAGTTTCATGTACATTCCTGTGTTTCACAAGCTCCCAACAAGAGACAGTTAGCTCCAGCCCTATACTGAAATAACTTAAAATACCTTAGAGGCACCAGATCCTGTCTGATCTTGGACGCTAAGCAGGGTCAGCCCTGGATGCTTGGATGGGAGACTGCCAATGAATGCCAAGTGCTGTAGGCTATATTTCAGAGGAAGGAACTGGCTGAGTATTCCTGCCCTATGAAAACCCTATGAAATTCATGGGGTCACCATAAGTTGACAGGCAAAGTTGAAGGCGCATACCCACACATATAGTGAGACATGCCTGTCATGCTTCTCCCATCTAACATGTTTAGAGAGCACAGTTCTATCTCTGCTTAGTTCTCCCTTTCCAACTTAGTCTGCTTTTTCAGGTGTGAGGAAGAGGAAACACTTGTTCAGGGTTCTTAAACCAAATGAAGTTGAATCTTTCACTGACAGCTGAAAACAATTCCTAAAATGAAGGTTTCTGGTTCAAACATATACACAAAGAAACAGAAGAACAGCCTGTGCCAGTATGGGTCCCACCTGATGTTACTGGACTATAATGCCAGCCAGCATTGCCAATGAGAATGGATGATCAGAGTTGTAATCCAAAATACTTTGAAAACCCAATTAAGAGGAAGACAGTGTTAAAGAACCACAGTCCTAGTCAGTTCATCTCACCAAATGTTTCTGGGAAAATAAATTTCCTATCACATTTTTTTCTAGATTTTCTGTGCTATATGTCATCTACCCCATCTTTAATAACAACTCAAACCCCAACAATTCAGCAATTATTGTAGAACTTTGAGATCCCAGATAATTCAACAACAGAAGAATACTGAGGGCAAGGAGCTGGAGCTGATCAGCTCATGTTGATCAGATTTTCTTTCCATTTTCCAGGAGCTTAGCAAAGGCACTTGTTCCCATTCTTGCCCTCAAAGGGCTCAGTGACTTACCAGCCATCAGAATTCTTTTGTCTCAAATTGGACTACTCAAGGGTTCCCCCTGCTGTCCAATAGTAGAATTAGATTAATTATGGATTAACCTACATGCATAATATGCTACCCTTGTTGGCACAGTTCTTACAATCATTAACTTGGATTAAAATCATAGTGGGATTAAGACACGTTGGAGCTTTTAACTATTTCAAGTTTGAGGGCCCACAGCACTACTAAAAGATGTCTATTATTCTAAAAGATTTTTATGGATTTTTTTAGGGTGGTTACGCATTGAAAGTCCTCATAATCTGAAGCCCTACACTATAGTTTATTTATCTTGTATATAAATCCAGCACTGATTAGAATTATTGTTCCATACTTGAGAGGAGAACTGGGAGTCATTGGACTACAGATTCCAGCATTCCTCACATTGACTTTCCTAGTCCAACAAAATCTACTGGGCCACATAATTCCCACCTTTATTTTAAGATAGATTCTCATGACTACACAAGACAAATTAGTTGCCACATCATTTTAAGCACTCATTTTGCCATCCTAATTCAAGAGACAAATTTAGTATTTCTTTTGTTTTATTTTGTTTTCTGTGTTTGAAAGTTTTAAAACTAAAAATTGCATAACTGGATTTCATCAAAAACATTTGTAGTCCAGTGTTTGATCTGCCACCAGCATGAGATCCTGCTTTGCCTTCCCAGCATCTTCTAATCAGCAATGCACTTCCTCTAGATCTGGAAGCTGTACTCCAACATGCAGGTTTCCATTTTCTTCAGCAACTATGCATGAAGAGAAACCCTTCCTATCATAAGAGATATGTAAGGCTTTGTCTTCAGCCAAGTCTGATTCTTGTTGCAGCCCAGAGGCACAAAGACAGCAGCAACAGGAGAGGTCTTTTGAAGAGGGTGGGGGACAGAGAATCATGAACCCAACTGGAGATCACATCTTTCCCCAGAAAACCCTGGGATAGGTTTGCCTTAGGGTCACCATAAGTTGGAGATGAGGTGAAGCGACACAAAAACAACAACAAATATCCACTCTGCATTTTTAACACAGATTTTAGTAACGCAAGACCACTTTCACACTTCACCTACATTTAAATTCAGTTGAAAGAGATGCCTTTATCCACATCCATCCATCCCTTTAATTCCAACCCAAGAATAGCAAAGGTAGCAGGTAAGAAGGGAAGAATAGCGGGTGGAAGCTGCATTTTTGAACACAAAAATCCAAATTTTCTGCTTTTACTGGCCATTCCTCTAAAGCAACACAAGAGGGCGTTCATGTCCCATACCCAAGATAGCCAAGATGTACTTTTTTTAACAATGTGGAACTGCCTTGTTGCTCCCCACAGGAAAGAAACGGGGCATACCACTTTTATTTCACCAGTCTCTATTCGCTGAACTCAGACCTCACACAGTCGCATAACTGCAACCTTCTTAAATCAGAATTAACAAAAAGAAAAAAAATTTCCCAAGTCTATTGTAGATGGCTCAAAACAAATTTGCCTGCTCTGTCACTTCCGCCTTCATGCACTTTCTTCGAACAAAATGCCTGTTCCATAAGACTAACCACTTGGTAAGATAGAAGGAGAGAGCTGGCATGGTATTGTGGTTGGAGCTTTGGAGTATGACCCTGACAACCAGGGTTCGATTCCACACTTGGCCCTGGAAACCCACTAGGTAACCATGAGTGCATCCCATGTTCTCAGCCCCAGGAAAGCCCGTGATGGGTTCACCTTAAGGTCGCCATAAATTGGAAACAACTTGAAGGCACACAACAACAAAGCACCTGACAGCCAGCATGGTGTAGTGTTGGAGCACTGGACTATGACCTTAGAGACTAGGGTTTGATTAGGAGACCAGGGTTTGATCAGGAAATCTTGGAGACCAGGGTTTGACTCAGCAATGGAATCCTATTAGGTGACCTTGGGCATGTAACACACTCTCAACTCCAGAAAACCCTGTGATAAATTCATCTTAGAGTTGCCATAGATTAGAAATAACTTGAAGGCACACCACCACAACAAGATAGAAAGAAAAGATGTTCCATTCTACTTTCCCCACATCCTAGGAGTACAAGGTTCTTCTCACTTAGAATGGTATACAGAAATTACCTTTTGGAAGAGCAGGGGACAGGAGAAACTATTAAAATGCCCTCTACTTTAGAAAGTTGACTTCTGCTAGATGATACTGCATTCAGTTGTAAGTGAGAAGTGGCAGCCGGGAATAAAAAAGCATTACTCTCAAGCAGGGATGGGCAACTATGGCTGTCCCAACATTCTTTTTTTTTTTTTAATGTTTTTATTAGACTACATACCAACATTCCAACATACAATCTACACATAACCACTTACAAACATACTACTACAATACATACAATATATACAAATAGTACAATTACTACATACTAATTACATGATTACAGACAAAAAACATAAAGAACTTGTTACCCTGTTCAGGTGTCCCTCCCAGGACCTCCAGAAAACAGGGTAACAGAGACTTCCCCACTGAGTGAGAAACAGCCTTATTATATTCTTAGAATATCATGAAATATACCTCTCCATATAAGAAAGGGGGAAACTAATGTTCTGATATTACAGATCTATATCAACCTCTGATTATATAATAGTTATATAATAACAATACCATTGGTTCTTGTGGGCTTTTCGGGCTGTGAGACCATGTTCTGGTTGTATTTTTCCTGACGTTTTGCTGCATCTGTGGCTGGCATCTTCAGAGTTCCTCTGAAGATGCCAGCCACAGATGCAGGCGAAACGTCAGGAGAAAATACAACCAGAACATGGTCTCAAAGCCCGAAAAACCCACAAGAACCAATGGATTCTGGCCATGAAAGCCTTCAACTCTACATCGAACAATACCATTATTCACAATATATTCTAATTGTCTCACACATAATATTAATGGTATTCCTTCCCGTCTCTGTTCCATCAAAGAAAGACTAATCACATCAAAACTTCTTCTCCTTCTTCCCCTCCTTCCACAATATTACCTGGAGATTACCGTCAATAATTTATAATTACAAGTATTAACAATAAATTACATCATTCCTACTTATTCTTGAGGATATACTGTATTTTGAAATATAGCATATTCCCCCATAAAAATAGATTAAACTAAATCCAAAAAGGAATCCCCTATTCATTCCAGATACTCAACGCTGAAGACCATTGGTTGGAATTTTCTTATTTTGCAGAAATACTGTAAACAACTCCCAGGCCTTATAGAACTTACTATCCATCTTGTTCTCCAATCTATAAGTCATTTTGTCCATCTGTGCAATTTCAGTTTTTCAGCAATTTTTCTAACCATTCATCAACCATGGGGATGTAAGTCAATTTCCAATATTTAGCATAGACAAGTCTGGCTGCCACAATCAAATGCCAAACTACTCTTTTGGTGCAGAAATCCATACTGTGTATCTGCACCAAAAATTCCCAATAAAAAAATTTCAGGAATTAATTCAATTTTTGTTTTCAAATGTTTTTGCATACTGGCTCGTATGGCATACCAGAATCTCTTTGCTTTATCACATCCCCACCACACGTGATAAAAGGAATCCACTTGGTCTTCACATTTCCAGCAGTGATTGTTCATATTCTTGTTCATTTTGGCTAGTCTGTTGGGTGTCAAATGCCATCGCTACACCATCATCCATCGCTACACCATCCCAACATTCTTGACCTACAGCTCCTGTCAGAATTATGGGAGCTGCAGTGAACTGCAACTGACCCCAGGAACAGGGCACTCAGTGCAGAATAAATGCTACATACAAACCCCTCAACTGTATATAAATCCCCAAGACATTATAGAAATTCTAAGCAGGTAGGGGATATGTCTAGTTCAAAATAAAATTTGCAATTCACCTCCATATGTGCGTGTTAATTGCTGTCAAGGCAGTTTGAGCTTGTTGCGACTCTATGAATGAGACACCCTGTTATTAACAGCCCTGTTAAGATCTTGCAAACTCAGGGCCCTGGCTTCATTAATTGTGCCGGTCCACCTGTAACACTCTTTTCTGCTCTTCTTACTGTGTTCCATATTACTGAACTTTCATGTCATTTCTAGTCAGTCATCTCATCTAATGATATGTCCAAAGCACAATAGCCTCTTTTTAGTCATTTTGGCTTCTAGGAAGAGTTTGGCCTTGATTTGTTCTAGGACCCACTTATTTGTCTTTTTAGCAATCCATGATATCTACAGAATTCTTCTCCAGCACTTTTTGAATGAGTTTGTTTTCCTTTTGTCAACTGTCTTCATTGTTCAGCTTTCACAACCATATACAGAAATCAAAAATATTGCAACATGGATGATCCTAACTTTGGTATTCAATGATACATCTTTATATGTGAAGTTCTTATCTAGTTCCTTCACAGCTGCCCTTCTAAGTCCTAGTCTTCAACTGATTTCTTGACTACAGTCTTCATGTTGATTTATGACTGAGCCAAGGTAGAGAAAATCTTTAATGATTTTGACATCTTTATCTTCATTTTACAGTTATGTAAATCATCTATGGTTATTATTTTTGTTTTCTTAATGAACACTTATAACCCTTTCTACTTTCTTCCTTTACTTTTCTCAATAATTTTTGATACTTTGATACTTTCTGCTAGTAGCATAGTGTCATCTGTGTATCCTAAACCAGTTTATTGCTTCCATCAGCTTTATATCCATCTTGATATAAATAATATGTTCTCTTGTTAATTATATAGCATTCCCACTCTTGGTTTAAATTTCTTTTTGATTTCTCTGATCTTGTGGGAACAGTCTCTTGTTCTACCTTTCTTGTTGTCTTCTGTTTCTTTGTATTTGATCATTATTACACTTCTCTTTGACTCTATGCATAAGACCCCTGAACAGCTGCATTCAGGATTCTCACTGTATTTCTGTCATCCTTTACTTTCACCTCCCACCTATCTTTAACCATTCAAAGAATTTCATTTGTCATCCAATGAGGCTTTTCTTTCTTTTCGGCTACAGATAAGGACTTTTTGCACTCCTTCCTGACAATGTCCCGAATTTAGGTTCAAAATTCTTCCAGCTCTTGGTCCATTAGGCTTAATAGTATAAATATATTCTCTATATAGTCTTTACATTCTTTGGGGATGTTCTATAGATTGTATTTTGGCATGATGGTTGGTTTAGTATTCTTCCCTGGCTTTATTCTAAACTGTTATATTAACAGTTCATGGCCTATGCCACAATCTACTCTTTGTCTTGTTTCAGCAAGAGAGTGGAGGTTCTCTATGTTCTGCTTCCAATTATGCAGGTGATCTGATTTATATATTGCTCATCGTGGGATGTCCACATATACAGTTGTCTCTTCAGCTGCTAGAACAAAGTGTTCACCTCTATATACATATGATCTATTACCACCCATTTTATATGAACTACAATTATTTCCCCCCCCCTTTATTACTAACAATTGGTATACCCCTGATGATAAGAAATGCTGGTTCATAGCACTGAACATCTGACATTCGTGCAGAAGTAAAAATTATAGGCATAGCAACTGGTACTGGTCAAGAATTCCTCAGTCTGTGTTCTAAGAAACCAGATTTCTAGCCCTTAAGACCACTGAGATAATGTTAAAAACAACAGCAGCTCCTGGTTAGGTATCCAAAAGATTTCTAGCAATCAAGAATGGGATTTCAGTGCCTCATCCAGTTCTTGCCCTTTGTCATGACCAGCAGGAGAAATAAGTTATAAAAAATAAGTAACTACAGTATCTGCAAATTGTTAATTACATGCAAATTGCTGGTTTGCACAGATCGATCAGACTGCAAAATTCAGATTTTCTTGGAACACATTTGATAAGCCAGTATAGTACACTAACTGAAATACTAGACTAGGAAGATCCAGGACCCAACCAGCCATAAAGATCACTGGGAGACCTTGGAACAGTAACTGTCTTACAGTCTAAGTTACTTCACAGTGGTGTTGTGATGAGTGCACATGTAAGAACAGACATGCAGCCCTAAATGTCAAACAGGAAAGGCAGGATGAAAACACAGATAAATAAATACAAAATACAATCTTTGTTATTTTGATTGTGAATGCTTTGCCTTACAATATTTGATTCCTCACATGGAGTTATTCAGTTTAATTCATGTTGAATCTGACATTATGTCCTTCCCATAGATGTATCATCCCAACATCAGTGACAACACTGTCAAGCATCACAGTACTTAACTGCTATTCTGTTGAAAATAACTGTCCAACCATATGATAACATAACGTTCTGATAGCACTAAACACGACCAATTACAATTTTAAAATTACTGTATTATGAGAACCCAGGTATCCTCCTGACTGTAAATGTGGCTGTAACTCTCTATACCCCAATCTCCACTCCCAGGATTTGGCAGTCTCTTGCAGCTGTTCTACCCAGCTGTGAAAACATCTGGATGATAAATGACCATGGCACCTCCCCCCTCACCCACTTGTAAAACCAAGGATCCCATAGGTCAGGATCAATCAGGAAACTTTGGAGTCAGGGTGTTAATTAGGCAATTAGGAGGATTCAAGTGATGGGCACAGAAAGGGACTCAGCCGACACTCTTAATGAAGTCTGAGATGGAGTTGGGGAGCTTGGCATGGGGGGGTGCTAGGACTGGCATACTCTTATTGCTGAGGATTAGACCAAGATAGAATGTATCAGACACTGAAGACCACTTATTGTATAAGGGCACTCAGACTAAGACTGAAATAAAAAGAAAGGCGGAAGTTGGATAAAATAGAGGGACACTGCTAGAAATAGCTAGAAGGTGAGTAAGGATGGGACATCCTGGGGCCGAGAATGTATGTCCCTGCCACTTCTCTCCTCCAACTCCCCTGCCTTCAGCCCCAAACCCCTCCCCTTTAGAGGTGCGAATGTGCCATTTGGGGTCTCACTTCAAAGAGCTTTGGCGGAATCATAAATACAGCCCCAGTCAGGGGCTCCTCAGGAAGAGAGGGGAGCTGGAAGTGGATGCATCCCAGACTTGCTCACAAGACAGAACCAGGAAACCTAGCTCCCAGCCCTCAATCCTACTCAAACCCAACAGGCTTCCCTGCCCTCCTTCCTACTCCAACAAACCATATTCCATTCTTCCCCAGGAGCCCTACTATCCTGCCTCAGTTCTTTTAACCCTCTAGATCTTCTTCCTTACCTACAGAAAGCAGAAGCCCTTGGCTTCCTGTTTTAGCTTGCTTCCCTCACCTGTTCTAATCCACTAGGATCCCAAGTCCCCCCAAAAGAATCCAGGAGTTCTGGCTCCCAGACTTCCTTCAGCATCCCATGTACCATCCCTCAGAGATGTTCTCACAGTATGGGGGCTCTTATCCTCTGCGGCCTCCCCCACCTCCTGGGACTGGGTACCCACAGAGTCAGGCACCCCAGTATGAAGCCTTCAGATACCCAGGTGAGAAACTGGGAAATTGTGGTTGTGGGAGAGTGGGAGGAAAATGAAGAACTGAAATTAGAGGGAAAAGTGAAGGGAATGAAGCCAGAAATGTTTTGTATTTTAACGGATATTTTCACTGTTGATTGGGCTCAAGGACATTTACATAACCATTAAGCTCCCTGGTTGACCTTGAAGTAGATATCATTTCTGTTAACGTACTTCACAAGGTTGTCATGAAAGTAAATGGAGTGTGGGAAAGGCAATGTATGTCTCTTCGAGTTCTTTGCACGAAGAGTCAAATAAAAATTTGGTACATAAACAGTAAAGTAGACAAGAGAATGAGGTCTAAGATTCCTATGCTATTGGAAGTGAGAAGGTTTTGCTGGGATTCCCTAGAAAAGGAATGATTATATTGATGTATACAGAAGGGATGGAGAGACCATCACTACTCCTTCACAGAATGAAATCAAATGCAAAACTTCTAAGTGATTTGGATGTGGAGGAAGAGGGGAATGGTGTCTACTAGATTAAAGTAATGGGGTGCAAACTCCAGCTCTTAGGTTTGTCAGGGGGGCAGGGGCAGAGAGTTAAAAAAAAGAAAAAGAGGCTAGGGCTGGGAACCAGGACTGCTGAATTCCCAGAGAAAATTGGATAGGATGGGCTGGTTGGAAGCCAGGGATTATTTACATCTGGAAAAAAATGAAATGCACATTTGAAAAAGTAAGAGGAAAGCTCACAGTGCGCTGAGCAGACCAAAAGGATGGATGTGAATACAGTGGTAGCCTTAGGAGGGAAAGCAGTTGCTGGTTTCAGCAAGCCAGTGGGAGGCCAAGGCTTGAACAGCACAAGGGGGAAAGAAATTTAGAATTCACATAAATTCCATTGCTTGCTTCCCCCAACCACTACCACTCACACCCCCATTAGCTGGATTTTTAGCACCCAAGACCAACTGGTCAGGCGAATAGGACAGAGGAAGAGAAAACAAGCGAAAAACAGCAGGAGGGTGACAAATTCCTAGAGGATGCTCCTCAGTATTGTCTGTAGCCCTCCACTTCTCCTATCACTTACAGTTTAGCCAGTACTTCTCAATGCCACTCACTGTTTTCTCTGTATTATTCTGTTCTCTTCCTTGCCCTCAGACCTTGATGCTACCCCTAAGCTAGATAGCTTCTTCCCTGCCTTGGAACCTCCAGGCCGCCTCCTGCCCCCAGGCCCTGCCCACTCTTATGGGTCAGGTCAGGCTCTCCCAGCTGGCCCTCCACCAACGCCACGTCTACCCCCTGGAATACGGATGAGCTTGGAGAATGGTGAGCTTTGGAAACGTTTCAGTGGCATTGGCACAGAGATGATCATCACCAAAGCAGGCAGGTGAGATACCAAACAGGAGTAAGAAGGAAAATAACCTACCTTAAGCTAGGCCCTGGAACCCCTCCCCAGTGTCTTACATCACCTCCAGAACAACTGAAGCCAGTGCTTCTGAATTAATGTAGAATGCATTTTTTTTCTCTCATAAATAAAGACAGACAGACAGCATCCACTCTCTTTCATTTAAAAAGATGCAGCACTATTCTGGACAAATTCAAAATCGAGGAAGGACAGAAGTCCTTTAAAACATCTCCCTAGAAGACAGGGAAATCCCATGTATGCCTACTCTGAAGTAAATTTTATGATGTGAGACTTACTTCCAGTTAAGTGCACTTAGCACTGCAACTAAAACCATTCTTAACCGACACAGAGCACATCATGATAATCAAGTGTGCATGGCTTTAGGCATGCACATTTGCTGGTCAAGTAATTTTAATTCTACTTTCCCACTAGAGCTCAGGGGTCAGCAAAAGGAATCAAGTGGAAATGCAGTCAGGACACACAAAAGCAATTATGTTTCCGGTGAGGAAGTATTTAACTCAGGGAATTCACCGTCAAAAAATACAGTCATGGTTTGTAGTTTAGATGGGATCAGACAAATTTAGACAGACTGATCCTGTCTGCCACTATTACCTATGATAACTAAATGAAGCCTCCAGATACAGAGACAGAGACAGCACACCTCTATGTATCAACTGCTGGGAAGCCACAGAATGGGAGGCTTGTTCACAACTGGCTCATGAGATTCCTCAAAACACAAAGCTAGACCACTATGGAAAATGGATTGCTGCACTGTCTAGTCCTTTGGTCTGATGCAGCATGGCACCCCTTAAATTTGCATTTGTGTATAAGTATGTATATACATTTGTTTTACCTACTCGTTACTGGATTAATGTATGGGTAAAATTTAAAATGAAGGAAAGGAATAATAAAGTTTGCAACCCTCCCAGTGGCAAGAAATGGATGGATAACAGAAATAAAAGCAACAAATCCCATCCTCTTTTCAATCTCTCTTCAATTCATATTCCCACAATATGTCTCAGCCTTGTGCTCCCACATGTTGTTGGACTACAGCCACCATCGTCACTGACAATTGACTATGCTGTTTGCACATGATGGTCAATGCCTAATGAAATTTAAATGCTTGTTTTGGCATTGTCAGCCAATGCCTAATTAAATTTAGGTGCTTGTTTCAACTTTGTTGTTGTTGTTGTTGTATGCCTTCAAGTCATTTCCAACTTATGGCAACCCTAAGGTGAACCTATCACAAGGTTTTCTAGGGCTGAGGGTGTGTGACACGCTCAAGGTCATGCAGTGGTTTCCATAGCTGAGCAGGGAATCAAACCCTGGTCTCCAGGGTCATATTCCAGTGCTCAAACCAGTATACCACTCTGACTCTCTACTTTACACATATACTATACAAGGGATTCTAACATTCTTCCACTGCCTCAAGCAATCCAGAATAGAAAACGTGTTCAGCTGGCCAAAATGGGATGTATAAAGAGTTCTGTTTTTCTCTGAACATGGATTCCAAGTTGCACATGCGATGGATGTATTTCATTCATTCTGCTGTTTTATTTGCAGAAATTGTTAGCCTCAAATATGGGGGGAAATAGTCAGTTACTGCTGGGACTCAAAAGACAGTCTTGTTAAGAAGGATGCACGTAATGAATACAGTGATATGCTAAGGAAATCCATAGCAGACAGTCTGGAACTCCGTTCATTTAAGGATGGCTTCAATATGTCATTAGATTCATTAAAAGTAACTTTTGAAACTCTTTACCCCCTTCATTATGTCTCATAGACCAGCTCCCCAAACAAGAAGAATTTTCTAACCCATGGTTTTTATGTTGTGACTTCTCAGGCGGATGTTTCCACAGCTGAAAGTTTCAGTAACAGGACTGGATCCTGAGGCTAAGTACCTGCTGCTAGTGGATGTAGTCCCAGTAGGTGGCTCACGTTACAAGTGGCAGGGCAAGCGGTGGGAAGCCAGCGGCAAGGCTGAACTACCTCCTCCAGACCGTGTCTACATCCATCCTGACTCACCGGCATCAGGTGCCCACTGGATGCGTCAGCCAGTATCCTTCCATCGGCTCAAGCTCACCAACAACACCCTGGATCCCCATGGACATGTATGACTAGTGGGATGGGGGAGGGAAGTTTTGGGAATAGAGGTATACAGAGCCATAGAACAATAAACTGAAAGATATATGGCTATAGAAATGTTCTAAGAAATCAATATAGATGTTTGTAAGAGGATATGGACAGATATATATGAAGATTCTTTAGTCTGACAATTTTGTGAGAAGTTATGTAGCTGTAAGGATTGGAGCCTTGCTTGTCCCTTAAATATATAAAGAAAGCCAAGATTATTGTGATGACAGGTCACATAACTGACATCAAAATCTGCACCTCATGCAAAAATATGGAACATATGTGCCCTGACTCCACAAAGATGGGTAAAGATGAGATATGACAGGAATATGGTTGCCAAAGTGAAAACTGGAAATGGCTCCTGTGCCCTTAATTGTTGTTTAGAAGAGAAAATTTCAGCAGCTGTTGCGTTTTATCTGATTGCACGACAATAAGTACCTGCAGAAATTCCCTCTTCTACCCAATCTTTAAATATACAAGAAGACTGTCCAGCTTTCAAACTGGCAACCCTACGCAGGAAGAATTGTATGTGCATTTAAATAGATACCATACATATCACTCACTTCTGTCTCTCACATCCCTTCTCAGCTAATCGTTCATTCCATGCACCGTTATCAGCCACGGGTACATGTGGTTGGAGCTGGAGGGCGTCGTGGAGCAGGGGGCGGCTGTGCTTCCTTCACCTTTCCTGAGACTCAGTTTCTGACTGTCACAGCCTACCAGAATCCACAGGTAAGAGCAAAATTATTACAAGATTTGCTTTGAAGAGGCCCATTTTCAGAGGTGGTAGTGGTGGACATGGGGGGAAGAGTGATGAGGGAAATCACCCTGTCAATAAACAATTTTCCCCTTTCCTTCTCATACTCCAAACTGATCTACTACTGTGGACCGATGAAAGAACAGCACCTTTTAACGTAGACATTATTAAGTAAATTGGATATTTTAAGATGCTGCAGTTATAAGTCTGCTTTTTTGTGAAATTTCTTTTCAAGACTCAACAGTGCTTCTTTCAGATTCAAGACTCTTTCTGATTGGTTCAGAGATGCCATAGGATCTCATGATATAGCTTCATGAACTTTATTAGTTGTCAACTCCATATCCACTTGTTCTATTCTTTCTGTGGGCTATTTGTGTCTATTTATTGAATCTGGACTAGGGCTCTTTAGGGTTTATTTTTGTTTTAAACTGAGACATGGTTTGCCAAAGTGGTACTATGGTTTGAAGGGCAATTTTTATTCCTCCCCCAACACATATATATACTTACATAGTTATAGTGCCAAAGTGCCACTTCACGGATGCACTTTTGCACTGTAACTCTTAAAAAAAGGGGGGGGAGGAAATGTATGTATATATGCCAACATGTCTTGGAATTAAAAAGAAATCCACTAGAGGGTGGGAACAAATTGTTGCAGCTGGTGCTGGGAATTGCCCGAAAATAGTCTGGGACAACAGAAACATCATTTGGATATTTTAAAACCTCACAAGAACTACAACAAATACTGCAATCAGCCTATCTAACCCAACTTCTCTGAGAATTCAGCAGTCCTTGTTCCAATCTTTAACTCCCATATGAAAAAAATCAAATTGTGCTTAGAATGGCAGATTAGCAATAATATTAAATTATATATCTTACAAAAATCTAGCATCCTGTGGGACAAAGCTCAGCTCCTCTTCAGAAATCCAAACTGCGAGACACTAAGGAATATGCACAGTTTTGAATTGCCAATAAATTCCAGAATAAATGCCACCATTTTTGCCGCAACTCATAAAGAGACCTTGTCCAAAATGGGTCAGAATCCCATCTTCTGCCTGCACACTTATGCCTCAGTCCTGTAACTTACCGGTAGATATTTCCCCCTCACTTCTAACTAGCAACCCATCACTTCCACCTTTAGGACTAGACAGTCAATATCAAATTGCATTTCATTGCATAGCATTTACTATCCAAAATTCTAAGCAGGCTACAGTACAGAAATTAAAAAAAACACACACTGAAAAACATATAAGCATTACAAAATCACTGCTCCATCTCCTCATTACCTCAGTTTTTACTCTTTTCCGGCCATGTCTCCTTTATGTTTTCTGGCCATGTTCTGTGGTGTCTTCCAGGAATAAAACACCATGATGCCCCTGAGCTTCTGTTCCTGTTGTCTCAGGGAGTCTCCACCACTTTTCTCTACATCTTTGAAATTATGCAAATATCTAATTTAGGCTATCTCTGTGAGGCCTAGCAGTATTGGCACCCCCACTTCCATATGAATGTGTCAATTTTTGTCAACAAAACCAACCCCATGAAAATCAAGAGGGCCTTCGGCCTTCTTCTGCACCACATTCTAGCAATCCTTCACCTGCTTTTCATCTAACCCAACATGAAAAACCTATATATACCTTACATATTTTCCCCATTACAGCTAGAACATATTCCTCCCCCTTACAGCTCTAAACTACCTCAGTTCTTCTCCTCTGTCTCTATCCCTTCAATATTCTTTCAGCTTTTTTAATGATATCCTTTTGCCTCCCTCTGACCCTGTAGCTCTCATTTATATTGCCTATAAACATCCCAACCTTTATATCGTCCTTTATTTCAACTTTTAAAATATCTCTTCAGGCTCCTCATGCAAATATTCTTGCTCTGTTCAGTCATAAGCTGTATTTCAATCACGCCCTCCTTCGCTGTTCCATTGCTTACACTGTCTCTTCATGCATTTCTGTCCTCAAATGTATCTTTGTGCTATTTAACCATGGCAACACAAGCCTGGGTGTCCTTACCAGCCACAACAATTACAGTTCTGTCAAACAATTCCTCTCTTCTTACTTAGTGTCGCCATTGGACAACAGTGGCCATTGGACTATTTATTCACCTGCCTTTGAAAACAGTTCCTCCATATCCTTCCCCCCGTTATATAATCCCTCAGGCAATTAATTATACATTTTACCCACCGTTTCAACTCACCAAGGCCGTTTCTGCACTAGACTGTTATAGCACTACTATTCCACTTTCAACATCCTATAGAATCCTGAGGCTTGCAGTTTAAGGAGGGGTCTCAAAGACCCCTCCCTCAACTGCAAGGCCCAGGATTCCATAGGATGTTTAAAGTGGAATAATAGTGCTATAATAGTCTAGTGCGGAAATGGCCCAAGTCTTTTAAACTACAAAGGGCATGAAGGTAACTTTGCTGGCCTCTGGATATGTATAAGCCAGCTCTGCTTAGCCGTTGTGGCAAAGCACAATTAGTAGCAAGCATTACGCAACTTTAGTGAAAGGACAAATCTCCAAGAGTTGGTGCAACATTACTATGGCCATTTCCGTACAAGACTGTTATAGCGCTATGATTCCATTTTCAACATCCTATGGAATCCTGGAAACTGCAAACCCCAGGATTCCATAGGATTTGAAAGTGGAATCAAAGCGCTATAACAGTCTTGTGCGGAAATGGCCTATGTTTGTTCTTTTACTGCTTACAACTGCAACAGTCTAACCCCTGTAATTAAGTGCTTTTTCCAACCGTTTTAGTCCAGTGCAGCAGCTATTTCTGTGATTAGGAAAAAATGCGTTGTGCAATTTGTTCTTAGATACAGAAGCAGCCACAGTAAATCCGCTTCACACAAACACGAGCTCTCCTGTCTCGGTTTTAACCAGTAACACTGAGGGTTGAAAGAAACATGCTCACAATGGGGAATTTAAAAACCCTTCCCTGTACTCTAAGGAGAAATTTGTGTTTTTCTTCCCACAGGCACCAAGACCATTTCATTCCTTTGGGCCTACATAAGTTGATGTTGCTAGGTGACAGGGCAGGGACGTGGAGACAAAATAATACCCTCTAGAAGGAAAAAATATTATTCGCTATGAGCTTATTTCTTGTCATACAAGCCTTCAGGGCAGGGCAGGTTCTCAAGGGCACTGCAAGGTGACAGATGGAAGAAAATAAACCCTCATCAACACGCTTATTTCAAGGCTACCTTGACATTTCTAGGTTACCATTAGGCACTTTAGTGTGTAAGAGCCTACAAAAATTTCAGTGACTATGATAACAGGATTTTAGGGCGTATAAAAACAGTGGTATGTAGAGATGTGAAGGCCCTGGGGAAAAAAATCAGGGGGAAAAAAAACATTTTTTCCATTTTTTTTCCCTGAAGCCTTTTTTGTTTTGTTTTTCCCAAAAAATTGGAAACATTGAAGAACGGAAGAAAATCTATTATGGAATGTTTTATTTTAGCATGATGAAGAAAATCTTTAAGACAAGGTGTTCATATATTCTCCAGATTATTCCTAAAAACTATGGCTGAAACTGAAACATATCTATAGTTGAGAAAATGAGTCTGATCAAATTTCATGCTTATTCATTGAATCTTAGTTCCTCCCTCTTCCCTTCTACACATTTTTCCTCCCTCAGTTCTTTTTATGGGAACAGGTGCTTTATGTCTATCTGATACTATGGAGAGGAAATATAAATAATTTTCTTTGTTACTAATGCTGATGGTTTCTTCTGATTTTTGTTTTTATTTTGTTTTTTTGTTTTTTTTGCCTGCTCCACATAAACTAGCAAAACCAAAGCGGTTCCGTATAGTTCAGGAGATTGTTGCTCTATTTGTTACCAATTAAAAAACAAAAAGAAAATAAAATTCCATTTATAATAATTGTTTGAACACACAGCATTTTTAACATACCAGTTGTGGTACTTTTGTGCCAAATCAAATTGTACATAGTCAGATTTTATGTTCCTAAAGCAACAGAGTGACTTTCAATCTGTAAAAGTGCTAATGTTGCATTTTTTCCCCAAAAATTTTCCATATTTTTCTGGGGGAAAAAACTGGAAAAAAAAATTTTTTTTCCCCATGGCTTCAAAATTTCCAGAAATTTTACATCTCTAGTATGTCACAGTGAAGCAAAGAGTCAAATACAAGAGTGCCTGGGGCAGTGGTTCTCAACCTGTGGGTCCCCAGATGTTTGTGGACTTCAGCTCCCAGAAGCCCTGAGCATTGACCATAGTGGCTGGGGCTTCTGGGAGCTGAAGTCCACGAACATCTGGGGACCCAAAGGTTGAGAACGACTGGCCTAGGGCCTATGAAAACCTTAATGTGGCCTTTCTTATCTAGGCAGTGTCCAGAAACATTGGTTGGGATCCATTGCTCACCATACTCCTTCAGTGACTTGGTAAAGGTGAGAGGTGCTATGTAGACCAATTTCAGTACTGTAGGATCACACAGGCCAATGCCTTCGATTAGCATAATTCATCACTAATATATTATGCTTTCAAACTGATTCCAACTTTAGGCAAATGTATTGTAAAGGCTGTTGTTGCCATGCTTATTAAGAGAAGGTTTGCCATTGCCTTCCTGTAAGGCTGAAAGAGTGTGACTTATCCAGGGTCTCCCAGTGGGTTTCCATGGCCAAGTGAGAATTTGAACCCGAGTCTCCCCAGGATGCTAGTCCAATGCTCAAATCACTGGTTCACACTGGTTCTCCCGTTATGCATATAGCTCTGTGCATACAGCTGTATGCATTTTGGACATGACTAGAAAACCCCACAAAGTAAAGATTCTATGACCTGAATAAGTCATATGCAAATCTGTTTGCTTATTTTCATTTTTGACAATTTCCATACAGAGAGTAGAAAGATAGCTACTCAAACCACTGAATAAATGTCTGCATGTCCACACTTTAAAGGCAAAATACATAAAACTAATTCTGTATGTGTGCCCTTTGACCCCTAATGTTCTCCTCTTCCTTCTGCAGATCACGCAAATGAAGATAGAGAGCAATCCTTTTGCAAAAGGCTTCCGGGAGAATGGCATGAATAGCAAAAGGTAGGAAGAACAAAGGGAAATTTATTGTAATTGCCACCTCAGCTGGTATCAAACTGTCTCTTTCTGGTGTTAGCTAGTCAGAAGAATAGTCAATGACAAAGGGGTAGCTTAGTATAAGCAGGTGAGGTTGACCTCACTAGGAAAAAAAAAAGGGCTTAGAGAAATATGTGAAACTAGCAAGCAGACTGAGTTTCCAACGCTGTTTTACCTCATCTTAGTATAGTTCTCATTACAAAATACAGGGAACGTGAGGCACGGATCAAGAGGAAGATGAAAGCAAATGAATGTGAGGCCAATGTGGGAGAAAATGGTAAGAAAAGCATACACTCTTCGCTTTTTTCATTTAACTTCTCAGGCAGCCTGTTCAGGGTCATAGAGTGAACCAAAGAGTTGGAAGGGGTGCTGTGGGCTATCAGATCCAATCTCCTGCTCAGTGCAGGATCTCCATCAGGTAGCTGTCTAGCCTTCTTTTGAGAGAAGGAGACCCCATTCACTCTCTAGGCAAGTGAATCCATTGCCAACCCACTCTTACTGGCAAGAAGTTCCCACTAAAGTTCAATCAAAATCTACTGTCCTGTAACTTCAAATCATTAGACCTAGTTTACACTCTGGGGCAGCAGAGAATAAGCCTGAACTCTCATCTTTGTGACAGCCCTTGAGGAATTTAAAGAGTGCAGTCGTGTCACCCCTCAATCTTCTCTTCACCAAGATTAACATGCCCAGCTCCTTCAACGTTTCCTCATATATTTTGTTCTCCATACCTCTTACTATCTTTGTTGTCCTTCTCTGAACCCACCCCAACTTGTCTGGTTGAAATGAGAAGTCCTGAACTGAACATAGTACTTCATATGAGCCGGACCAGCCCAGAATATAGTGGGACTGTTACTTCCCTTGACTTGGAAACCATGCTTCTGTTAACACAAGCTAAAATAGCATTTGCCTTT
Organism: Iguana delicatissima; assembly: GCA_948472985.1. Lineage (NCBI taxonomy): Eukaryota > Metazoa > Chordata > Lepidosauria > Squamata > Iguanidae > Iguana > Iguana delicatissima. The sequence continues at coordinate 331,373 of CAOKZL010000410.1, read as the reverse complement.
TTTGCCACTGCATCACACTGCTGGTTCATGTTCAATTTATGATCAAGAAAAATCCCAAGGTCCTTTCACACATGCTACTGTTCAACCATGTATCCCTCAGTCTATTTTGCATTTGTCTCCATTAAAATTAATTTTATTAATGTTTACCCAATTTTCTAGGTCCTTTTAAATTCTGCTCCTATCTTCTTTATCTGAAATCATAATTGAACAAAATGAAGATTACTTATAGGGACACTCTGTGGATTATTTCACCATTACTAGTTCTGGATTCACATCCTTATAAACTCGCTCTAACTCACACACTTGTTTTATTCCACTGCTTTCCCATTACTGTGCTTTGTATATGTATGCCATTAGTCTTCCTCAAATCCTATTCATAATCTTTCATAATCTTTCAAAAGCTCTGTGTGCTTCATTCTTCATTCTCCCAAAACGATAGAAGTATCAATCTGGAGGGTGGGGGATAGGTGGGGGGGGAAATGCAGCACAGAATAAGTCGTACAGAAATATCTGGCTAAACTAGATGAATTCAGGTCTCCAGGGCCAGATGAATTACATCCAAGGATATTAAAAGAACTGGCAGATGTCATTTCTGAACCACTTGCAATAATCTTTGAGAACTCTTAGAAAACAGGAGAATTCCTAGCAGACTGGAGGAGGGCAAATGTCATCTCTATCTTCAAGAAGGAGAAAAAAAGAGGACTCAAATAATTATCACCCGGTCAGCCTGACACCAATACCAGGGAAGATCCTACAACAGATCATTAAACAGTCAGTTTGTAATTACTTAAAAAGCAATGCCATAAACACTAAAAGTCAACATGGATTTCTAAGAAATGAGTCATGCCAGAGTAATCTTATCTCTTTTTATGATAGGGTTACAAGCTTGACAGATGAAGGGAATGCTGTAGACGTAGCATATCTTGACTTCAATAAGTCCTTTGACAACGTTCCCCATGACATTCTTGCAAAGAAGCTAGTAAAACGTGGGCTAGACAAGGCTACTTTTAGGTGGATTTGTAACTGGCTGACCAACCAAACCCAAAGAGTGCTCACCAATGGTTGCTTTTCATCCTGGAAAGAAGTGACTAGTGGGGTGCCACAGGGTTCTGTCCTGGGACCAGTGCTATTCAACATCTTCATCAATGACTTGGATGAAGGAGTAGAGGACATGCTGATCAAATTTGCAGATGAGACTAAATTGGATGAGGTTGCTAATAGCCCAGAGGACAGGATCAAATTTCAAAATGACAGATTGGAGAGCTGGGCCAGAGCTAACAAAATGAATTTCAACAGAGAGAAATGTAAGGTCCTACACTTAGACAGGAAAAATGGAATCCACAAATATAGGATGGGGGACGCGTGGCTGGATAGCAATACGTGTGAAAGGGATCTAGGAGTTTTGGTAGATCACAAGCTGAACATGAGTCAGCAATGTGATGCAGCAGCCAAGAAAGCCAACACCATTCTTGGTTACATCAACAGGAGTATGGTGTCTAGATCAAGGGAGGTAAGGGTACCACTCTATTCTGCATTGGTTAGGCCTCATTTAGAATCCTGTGTCCAGTTCTGGGCACCTCAATTCAAGAAGGATATCGACAAGCTGGAATGTGTCCAGAGAAGGGCGACCAAAATGGTGAAGAGTCTGGAAGCCATACCCTATAAGGAACGGCTTAGGGAACTGGGTATGTTTAGTCTGCAGAAGAGAAGGTTAGGAGTGGACATGATAGCTATGTTTAAATATTTGAAGGGATGTCATGTCGAGGAGGGAGTGGGCTTGTTTTCTGCTGCTCCAGAGACTAGGACAAGGAGCAATCGATTCAAGCTGCAGGAAAGGAGACTCCACCTGAACCTCAGGAAGAACTTCCTGATGGTCAGAGCTGTCCGGCAGTGGAATATACTGCCTCAGAGTGTGGTAGAGTCTCCTTCTTTGGAGGTTTTTAAGCAGAGGCTGGATAGCCATCTGTTGGAAATGCTTTGATAGGTGTTCCTGCATAGCAGGGGGTTGGTCTGGATGGCCCTGTGGTCTCTTCCAACTCTATGATTCTGTGATTCTACAATCACATTCCACTGTACCCCATCACATAATCTTATCAAAGGGCCATAACCCTGAGAAAGGTCACAACTGCATATAATGAAATCTCCTTTTATTTCAAGCAACATGCCAGAGGGGCTGTTGATTCTTTCTGTAAAAGCTGTATACTCTACCAGAGGGCCATTCCCACATATGCCACATTTTTCATAGCAATTACTGGACCCATAAACATCCCACATGTAATCTTTTGTTTTATTCCCCTTTCCAGTTATGATCTTCTTTTCTCCTTTCCCACCTAGAGAGCAAGAAAGGCCCTTGTGATTCTACCCTGACAGAGGAAACGCCTCTGGAGTCACAGCACCCACCTGGGCTTTCACAACCTTCCTGCTCCTTCTACCCCCCTGCGGGGACCAATCCCAGTGGCGCTGAGGCTTATGTGCAACATCCAGCTGCATTCCATGGTTTACGAGGGGCATCGTCACCCTACAACAGGTGAGCAAAGAATGAACTAGCTGCTTGTTGTCCCATTCCCAGTCAGTAAGCCACCCAGTATACTTATTTGTAACCTTCATCAGATAAGCCTGTAGTATCCCTTTTGGATTGAGCTTGGGCTTCCTTTGGCAGTGAAAAAAACTAATCCTAGGATGAAGATAGGCATCATATTTACTGGTAGTTAAAGAAACTAATCCTAGGCATCATGTTCAACTTAACGTGGATTTACCTTTTTATCCCCAAGCAAGATTTTGAGTTCCCCTAAGTTCTTAACAACAAAACCCACACACAAACAGGCACTTTAAACTCTTCATTTGCAGAATTGCTTCAATTTCTTGTCATACCTAATATATTAAGGTATGAAAATATTTACTAGTGGCGACTAAAACAACTCGGAAAGTACCACTCAAACAATGATGACTCTTGGTGCAGTTATCCATAATCAAAAATGGAATTATCTGCAGTTCCATTTAAAAACACTTCAATATTGCTTACTTTCCAAATTATATTTTGGGGGTTGTTTTTGCCTTTGGCAAAGATTACAGTATAACTTAATAATATATTAGGTATGACAAGGAATCTGGACCACATCTGCAATTAAGTTTTAGTATCTTTTGAAGTTCTTTTTGTAGTCTGAAATTTGCCAACTGCCCTTCTGGGGTACAGTGTGCTATTGGCTAACATAGGCAATATTACCAATGTATCTCTTTTCTTCCTGTTCCATTAAAAAAAAAGTATGTGTGCGCACACACATTAACCTTAAAATAACATTTAAAAGCACTACTGCCCACCTTAGGTACAAAGCTAGGTGTCAGAGGGCTGACTGATCCTGTGTTTAGCATACTGAAAGATAAGTTTATAGAGGAAGTTGAAAATGTATGATTCCTCTACAGGTTAAAACCTCACTGTGATACCCACCAAAATATATGTCTTTACCACTAGAATAGTGGGAACTGCTACAGGTAAATCATCTGTAGCCTTCAGTGATTGTCATTAGATTGTCATTTCCTCATACTCGGTGCACAAATACAAGGGATGGGCACTATTCATTCCCAGTTGTATGTGCTAGCCCAGCATCTCTGATAACAAGCATTCCCAGTATGCACAAGATAGCTCCTGCTCTGTGATATAAAACATCTTTTATGTTACTTTTGCAGGTTTTTCTGTATTAGCATACTGGGCAATCCTCAAATCAATTAAGGGATAGCTATCTCACTAGTCCATGCTCCTTTAATCTGTTTAAACAACTTGCATCATGTTAATTAATCCAAGCTTCCATCTGATAAGTTGCAAAGATATCTGATAGATGTGCAGATATCTCAGTCAAAGGCATTTTGAACTGAAGCCAGATTAGCCATGCATAGTTTACTCCAACCATGAAACCATACACAAATTTGCCATTTATTTTTAGTGGAATTGGGGGGGGGAACAAGAATAAATGAATAGATGTGTGCCAGGGAGGGGTCACTCTGGTTGGGGAATTATGGGAACTATAGTCTGAGAAAATGAGCTTTCCAAGCATTGGTTTTACACAAGCAGAAAGTGCACATTAGATATAGGAGAATTGGAGCAAGTATAAAGGAAAACTGGAATGTTGTACCCAAACACATACAATGAGTAGGAATGTCCAGCCATCAATGCGAAGTTTGAGGACTACCTATACTTTGACTGTTTGACCTACCCTATCTTTTTCTACAGCCCAAGCCAAGAAATGGCAGCTCCTCCATCTTCTCCCACTGCCAAATCTCCTCCTGAACAATCGGATTTCAGAGCAATGCTTCCAACAAGTTGGAACAGCCTAGATATTATTCCTTTTCTTGGAGGAACAGAACCACCAGATGCTTCCTCCTTTCCTTCTTTCAAATTCAGCTTCACACCCTACCCACCTCCTCCTCGTGTCTACGGCCCTGCTTCTGGCTATCCTGGCTCACAGCCCCCTATGCTTTAACTCTTGTTCCTCCACAGAAACCTGGAATCCTTTCTACCAGGTATTGATTGCAATGTTTCATGATGTCTTCTCCTTTCCTTATTATCGTCTATATTGCCCCAGGTAGCTGTAGACTTGTATGTTGCTTGTGTTATAATTAAATCCCTATAAGTCTGTAATATTCTGTATATTTATTTGTTCTCCTCCATGATAGATGTAAGAAAGTTAGAGCACTAAAGCGCCAGCCTAGGTTTCTGCTTCAAGAAAAATATTTACTCAAACCTGATTAGTTTTAGCTATACATGAGAAAGCTTCAGTTACTATTTTCAGGATAATAATTTAATTTTTTTTCTAATTGAATTGGATTATTTAAAAGCAGAATTCAAAATCTTCTTAGCAAATAATAAAAAAGAGCCTAGGTAAAATCTATAATGAGACTAATTTTGCACCTTCTAAATATATTCCATGCTTACATTGAACAAAGTTTATGGAGATGGGAAATATGATCATTCCTACTATATAGGATATACAAACTGCATGCACCCACTGTTTCTTTCTAGCAAGGCCTTCCCTCTCTACAAATACAAAAATAGAGGAAGTCAACAAACAAAAATGGGGGAAAACAGAACAGCAGTCTGGAGGAGAAGTCTGGATATGAAAAAGAGCCCGTTTCTGATGAACTGAAAATTGCTCTGAAAACAATTAAGAATTGCTTGGTGTGTACCTCTATTCTAATGAAGCTTACATCTCTGACTATGTATTAAGGTTGTTGTTGTTGGGCATCTTCAGGACATTTCTGGCTTACAATGAGCCTAAGGTGAACCTATCATGGGTTTTCTAGGGGCTGTGAGTGTGTTACATGCCCAAGGTCACCCAGTGGGTTTCTGTGGCCAAGCAGGGAATCAAACCCTGGTCTCCAGGGCTGTAGTCCAATGGTCTAACCACTATTCTATACTGGCTCCATTAAGGTTATAGTAAACACTAATGTACTAAATGATTATTAAACAAAATACTCTTTACAGATTAAGCTATGATTTAAATAATTGAAATTCAGTTGCTCCAAAACAATTTCTATCATGCGTTTAAAACAAATTGACCCTAATGATTTTACAACATTTTACCAAAATCGCTTGAATTAAGTTGGGGCTTGCAATTACATTTGCACAACGCATTATTTTGGGGGGAAAAAACAGTGACAGTGGTGGTTAAGAAGTGTGCTCATAAAAAAGTGGTAAGATTATGAGACAATAGTTTAGGATACCAAGTCTCACAGTGAGACAGGTCATATCTGACATGACTGAAGGCCATCAAGATTCCCACACCATCATCTGCTACCACTAAGTCTAGAGAAAACAGAGACATTTATTTTCATTGAATGTACAGGAGTCATTATCTCTGCACAAACCAAGCTAGTTATGAATGCAATAAGAAATGAGAAGAGTGGGAACAGACACCATGCAGATTAGACTACACACTTCTGCAGCACTCACGATGATCACAAACCACATGGCAAGAGAAATATGGAATACACAGTGTATCAGTTTTTTCTGAGTTTTATTAGAATTTTTTATCTAAAATTGTAAATAGGAAAAAAACAAAATGAAAACAAAATAAAATTAGAGGAAGAGACGTATTATAGAGATGGGAGGAAAACACCCCTCCTAGACATGGGGAAAGTGGCAGGAAGCTCCCCCTCTCCCTTTAATTCTAAAATATCTGGATTGACGATCCCTTCTTAAGAATAAACAGAAGAGAAGAGGGAAATTTGAACCTGGGGTTGGATGGGATTTGGATACACCATCCCCACAGGGGGCCAGATATTATAAGGAGGAAAGATAGAAAAAATGCCCTATTGGTCAAATTGATTAGTGTGATATGGTCCCAGTCTCCCCATTTTAGGGAGAAGGGGGCAGGAAGGAGGAAACCCAGTATACAGATCTGCCAATAAAATATTTAATAAATTCATCAGAGTTTAATGAATCCTACAGAACATTTGGAACCTCCAATAACTTGAAGGACTACCACTTTTTGAAAGAGCAGAACTTTCTATTATAGTAAGTTGGAGACAGTCAAATATTCTACTGGCAAAAAAAAAAAAAACTTTTTAAGGAAGAAAGTGGGAATGAGAGGTGGCGGCACACAAAGGAACCACTTCCTAATCTAGATCACTCAACACCATGTATTTTAAATCAACGTGCCAATAAACCAGTGTGTCAGGTCTTCCAGCAACCAGACACAGTAAGGTCTGAAGCACTTTCTGTTCTCTGCTTAAGAGTTATGGAATGGCACCAAAACCACAGAGTTCCAAGGCCAGCTGACCAGAAAAAAATAAACCAAGAGGCACCTAAGTGGCACAGAGCCAGAGAACTAATCCAGGGATTTGGTCCTCCTAACAGCTTTAGATATTCGTTGGCCACCGGTTCCTCTTTATTTCCAAGTCCAGTTCCATAAGATACATTCTCTACTAATAATTTCCAGTCCTTCTAAAGAGTAGAGAAACACTGCAGATGAGTCAGAGAGCTGGGCAAGGAAGCTGTCAGCCACTCCTCTACAAAACCCTGAAGATCTACAGATCTGCACTCCATCATTGGTTTGAATTTTCTTTTTTCATGGAGTAATCTGAGAGCAAGAATTTTCAGGTTTTCTCAATGACCAAAAGTCCCAAGCAGCATTTTAGGTGGACAATGCAAATTAGGGCAGCAAGAAAAGACCATAATGAGACTGGCAAGGATTCAGTAGTGAGGAAAAATATGCCCATTTCAGCCTAAGGGGTCCAGAACTGAGGATTTATTGGGCAATGGGGAGAGGAGAGGGAGGGGAGAAGAGACCTGAACCCTGCCAAAACTTGAAAGAGGGTCTGCCCACCCCAGCCAAAATAGAAAACAGAAGCCGCACGGGGGAAATGGGAGAAGCATTCACAAGAAGTAGTCCGCAACAGGTTTCTTCGACGGGATCCCTCGAGTTTCTTGAGGGGCTGCTTCAAAGATGATAAACTCCTTTTGAAGATGTTCATCCAGTTCCAAGATGGCTGCTACATTCCCACATCTGTATGTGGAGCAGAGAAAAATGGATCAAAACAGGATGTCTCAATTTTTAGTCACTGCCACACCTCTGGGTAACCCAGCTCCCTAAAAGCTACATGGTCCTCTGGAATTCCTTCTATACTGAGCATAACTTGAATTGAGAACATAGCCCAAGGCTAGCAGCACCCAACCATTATTCCTGCATCTGCCTCTACCATCTCCTCACCGATAGCAGTAGTTGGGAGCAGACCATACAGTCAGAACTGTCTCATTGAAGTGCCACTTGTATCCCTCCATGACCAGCTGATGTGCCCTGCAGATCATGTCGATATCATTCGCTGCATTGAACTGTGCTACCACATCACTGCCAAATAAATAGCCAGCACCTCGAGGGCTCACACCCCAGCCTGTAGTGTCTGCAGAGGAAGAAAAGCAGAGTTTATGACTAAAGAAAATCAAGTGTGATCCAGTGTAAGTTAACATCTGCATTTGCCAAACTTGTAAGTCAAAGCTGATCAGAAGTAAGAAAGAAGGAATGAGGTGTAAAAGTTAGACCAATAGGTTCTTGTGGTAAACCTTTTGCTCTGCTGAACTACAAATAAAAAAGTATTCCACTTTCCTCTTTACCAACTAGTCCTTATAAACATAACTGGGGAAAGGGGAGAGAAGAGGGGAATACAAGGGCACAACATCTGATTGCTTTTAGTAGATTAGATGTTTATTTGGATCAGTGACTGAACATTGGGCCCATAAATGTCAGATCGCTCTCTGTACCCCAGCAACAGAGGACTGAAAATCCAAGACGCATTTATAAGGTAGCTACCACAAAGTGTTCAGAATTCCATAAAAGTCTTGTAATTTCTTTTCAGTATACAACAAGCAATTAATACACTAAATTCAATTAGAGGATGCTCTCTACATAACAGCCACTGCTCTTTAGGGCTCTAATTCTGCATTAGAATTAAAGATACCTCCTAAAATAATATGCTTATTATACTTGTCCCAAAAGAAAACCCATCACTGACCTAACCTTACCATATTCTATACCTAGATCTTACACATGTGTACACTCCCCCAGTTATACCTTCAGGGTCAGACCACAGAAGATCACACATGGGACCATCATGAGGCACCTCCTGTTTGCGGTCTATCGTCCGGATCTGGTCCAGTGTTTGAATGGATGGAGACAAACCACCATGGACACAGAAAATCTGAAACAGAAAATGCAGATTTGGAAAGCTGTATATGAAAAACAAACAGCACCTTAGACCACAGTTCCTTCCTCTCCCATCACCTCACCTTGAAATCTTTGTTGTTACCATCCCAGGTTAATCTAATCCCTGAACTCAATTCCACCTCCACTTCATAAAGCACTACGCAAACTATTCTCCCACCCATACTCACCTTGCCATCAATAATAGCAGAGAGGCTGAGGTAGTCAAAGATCTCAGTGCAGTAGCGCCACACAGTGACAGAGCCATACTTCCTCAGGCACTCATCATAAAACCCATATACCTGGGTGATCTGTCTGCTCTCATGGTTGCCACGGATCAGGGTGATTCGGTCAGGGTAGCGGACCTGTAAGGAAAACAGAGAATCAAGCTAAGTCAAGCTATAGGTATGAAGCATTAAAACCAGAGCTTGGAAAAAGTACTTGTCTCTTTCTAAGCTCTGGTTTAAATCCCATGACATCTGTGAAAGGCATGCAGAGTCTACACTGGAAGACGTAAGAAAGTTAAAGTTTAGATTCTTAATCAGAGGTGTTCCTAACCTTGAGTGCTAGCAGTAACAAGAATGTTTCAACACTGTAGAAGCCACGGTCAACAAAGTCTCCCATGAAGAGATAGTTGGTCTCAGGCACATCACCTCCCACCTGTAGCAGGAAGACAAAGGACACAAAGTAATCACTTGTGAAAGTTACAGAAAAGCACTATAGAATTGGCCACGTAGTGCACTCACCCTGAAGAGCTCTTTAAGGTCATAAAATTGGCCATGGATATCCCCACAAACCTGTAAAGAAAGATGAGGCAAGGATGGGAAGAAACAAAGAGTTCACATGACTATCGTTATCACCATCCTAGTCCCAAAATACCTCTGAACATCCCATGAAAACTGACTCACTGTTACTGGGGAATCTACTCTCTGGACATTGCTTTCTTCCACCAAAATCTCTCTGTTGGGGGAAAAAGGCATATGTTACTCTCAGCTACTTCTCACCACAATCAGCTGCATTTCTCAGTTTCAGAACAGAGATGTCCTGAAGACCTGAGAGGCAATAAATAAATACTTTTTAAAATGTCACTAGTGCTCACCTGGCCTTGGCACAGAGGGCTTTGACCTCACTCTCTTTAATGAGTTCACAGCGCCGCAGTTGTTCAATCTGACGGTCAAGGTCACTGATTTCAGCCATCTTGCCCCTGAAGGAATAGAAATCATGTAATCACTTTTTAAAAACATTCCTTAGCTGCCTTTCATAGAAAGATTCCAAAGTAGTATACTAAAAGCCTCTACGATTAATAAAGTGTAGATCTACAACTATGACACAAATAAGAGAAAACTAATGACATCTCCAAATACTTTTTCCATCAGACAGAAGGAGCCCAGTCCTCTGTCCTGTTTCCAGTATTACCTGATCACTGTGAAGAAACAAAAAAGAATACCAAAAGACGCAAACCTGACATTCAGTATCAATACTCCTTTACACAAGGGATGGAGGATGTGTGGCCCTCCAGATTCTACTAGACTGAAACTCCCCTCACCACTGACTATATTAGCTAGGAGCAATGGAAACTACAGGGCCTCACACTCCCCATGCCATACAAGAACCCAGGCCTCCATTCCATCAACTGATCTCATTTGCCCAATACTGTGGTCAAGCCAAAAATGAGATAGAGGGTGACCAACTCCCTCCTGTTAGCACAGCAACACCCCACTCTCCATTTCCCCCACAGTATTTTAACCCCTACCAATTATAGCACCTAGCAGAAACCTCCCTCCTTTCTGTGAGTCCCACCATCACTTTCCTCCCTGATGAAAGGCATCCACCACATCCTCTTAACCCACTGTTCCCTGCGAAGCAAATTTTAGATACAAACCGATTTGTTATCTAAAAATCCGTAAGTGAGCTGTTGCTCGTCCGCTCCTCTGGAGAAGGCCCACAACCCGATGACCACTGTTAACAGCCCCCGCGGTCCTCTGCCCGAGAAGCCGGCGCCCCTGTGCCGGGCTGGCCCTTGTTCTTCCCCTTGAACCTATGAAGCAACAGCAGCCCTTCCCTCTCCGCCGTCCCTGCCAGCCAGCCCCCCACTGCCCCGCTAGTACACAGCCGCGGCCCGCTCACTCCCTCCGACCCACCCTGACAGCCCTCCTCCCTCCTCCCCCGACACCACGGAACTCCTATCTCTATAGCAACCAACTTTCCCCGCCGCCAGCACCCCCGGCACGAGGAGGGAGGGCTCAACGGGGGAGCAGAGGCGAGGCGAGCGGGCCCGAGGGGCCGTACCGCGGGCCTGGGCTCCCCGCAGCGGCGGTGGCGGCGGCGGCGGCGGCGGCGGGTTCCGCGGCTCCCTCCGGCTCCCGGGCCCGGCCCTTCCCCCTCTCTCTTTCCGGCTCTCCACCAACTACAGAACACGGGACGTCACTTCCCCTTCCTTCTTCGGCCGAGACCCGCGGGGGCGGGACGATGTCTCCCTTATCCCTTTGTAAGGGAGGGACCGTGACTCACAGGAAGTGACATCCTTTCTTTCTTTTTAATTCGATGCGGAAAAAATACGCTCCGCCGTCAGGAAGGGGGTGCATTTAAAAGGTGCGCAGACGGTTTCGGACGTGACGTAAGGACGGAAATAGCGAGGGGGAAACATGTTTTTCTTTTACTAACATGTTTCATAATTGAACAAGGCGTAACTCGAAATTTCTTCCGACCTTGCTTCCGCCCCACGTGGCTGCGTCACTTCCGCGGGCTGGTGAGTTAACGCGCTTCCCTAGATGATATTGTCTGTGTGTGGTTTATGGCTTCCCCGTTTCATGGCGTTTCCTTCGGCAAGAAGTGGTTCGGCCAGTGCCTTTTTCTGAAATATACGCAACGGCGCTTGATATTGTTTGGTGGTGTCCCGTATCCGCTAACATTTCACAGATGAAACCCAGGATACTTGTGACCGAGCAAGGCCAGAGTGTGGTCAAGATGGCAGAAATTACTAATGAGGAAGAAAACACAAACTGGTGCCATTTTTGTTCCAGACTTTTACAGCGCTATTGGTCCACTTTCAACATCCTATGGAATCCTGGGGTTTGCAGTTTAGGAAGGGGCCTTTGAGGGCCCGCCTAAACTGCAAACCCCAGGATTCCATAGGATGTTGAAAGTGCACCAGTAGCACTACAACAGTCTAGTGTGGAAATGGCTGTAGCAGTTTGCTTTTTTCTGAGCCTACTGGGAAGGGGAAGATTCTGTCCCCTTCTCTCCCCAATGCAGAGTTGACTGAGTGCAAACTACTTTTGCACTTTGAACTGAGTTTCCAGCAATTGAAGTAAGCTGCGGACAAAGGACGAAGTGGGAGGAGGGGAGAGAAACTGGGATATGTGAAAAGCAGTTGGGGGAAAAAAGGAACTACAGATGATTGCTGGGGCAGTCCCTGTCAAATTGTGGCAGTTCAGGGTATCATATATGCTATCAAATATGACCATGTGGTTTCATGTACTTCATGTACCCTAATGGACGTATGCATGTGGCCAGGAAATATGGAATGAAACCTCTTAAGAAGAAAAGAAAGGAGAGTGTTGTTATAGCTATGATGCAGTTAATATGGGTGGAAGCCCACATTAGAAGAGATCAAGCCTGAACTCTCCCTAAAAGCCAGAATGTCAAAATTCAGGCTCTTGTAGTTTGGACACGTCATGAGGCAAATATGATTCTTCCATTGGAAAATAATATTGGTTGGTAAAATAGAAGGAAATGGGGAAAGAGGAATTACAGGTGGATAGACTCAACCAAGAAAGCCATTGCCTTGAGTTTGTAAGACCTTAGTAGGGCTGTAAATAGCAGTGTCTTCGGGAGCTCTCATTCATACAGCCACCATTAAGTCCAAGCCAAGTGTTGGCAGTTAACACGAAATGGGTTGAAGCAGTTGAGGGAAGTAAGATCAGGGGCAAAGGTGGGCCTTTTTTCAACTGGATGGGCCTGAGTTAGTGATGCTGTTTGAGGAAAGGTTACACCGTGTGAGTTTGATGGATAAGAATCTCTTACAAAGTCTGGGTAGGAAAAAATACAGATGTTAGAAATATGGTGGCAGAAATAAGAATGGCCATGCTGTATCAGACTAAAAGCCTAACTTGTCCAGCATATATGTATATATATTTTTTGCACAGTATCCAACTAGTTGTCTCAAAGTCCACAAAAAGACATGAATGTAGCTGCGCTGCCCTATTAGACACATAACAGGCAGTAAGTTAGTCATCTGATTAATTTCTCCATATCCCTAATGGTGAATGAATTTAAAACCTTCTAGTAGTAACACTCTTTCAATTTCATGTTCTTCAGGGCTGGACCTGGAGAGGAAGAGTGTCAAAATACCATACCACATTAAATCTTCTCACCATGATTTAAAAATGAGGAAGTGGCAATTTTTACATAAATGATGGCAAAATTGGGAAGGGGCTATAAGTCAGTGGTAAAGCACATGCTTTGTGTGTAGAAGGTCACAGGCTCAGTTGCAAGAGTTCCCTGGCAGCATTAGGAAAATCCCTGCCTGAAACTCTGGTGAGCTGCTTCCACGTGGCACAGGCAGCACCAAACTAGTTAGACCAATATTCTGAGTTGATATAGGGCAGCTTCCTAAAATTCTCCTGGACATCAAGTCTCATTGTGCAGATGTTAATTTTGTTCTAGAAGCTCTTAAAGTTTTACTTGTCTGTCCCCAAAGGATGGAGTCTAATAAAGCATTTTATAAGTTCAGGAGGAAATCACACTGTACTTCATTGTGGCGTAAAGACCTGTTTGCCAGGACATAGTACCCCTAAATTTGTTCATTCCTGTTTTTAAGAAAATGACAAGTTTCCCATATTACATAGAGTTCAAATTGTGAAAATAGTTTTGTAAGAGTTGACTCCAATTTTATTTATTCAGGCTGTATGATAAGATCTCGCTACCAAAAAAACTCCAGAGATACAGGTCTGGCAAGATGGCAACTTAACAGACCAGTATTTGCAAAGTTTTAGGCACCAAAGACTCATATTCTGTATCTGTTGGATTTGTCTGAGCATTAGTACATTGGTTCTGAAAAGCAACTGCTGGTTTGCTTCTCCCTCTGATTCACTGTGAGCCTGTTCTGTGATTGCTATGGATATGGTTCTTTTACATGTGATATTCCCACCTGACAGTCCTCTCGCCTGCCCTTACGGAGAACGGGTACGCTGTTGGCGTTGGCACAATTCTTGCTGGCATTGATTACCCAAGATAATACATTAGCAAATTGACAGGTTGTGCTTCTATACCTCACACTTTCCAAAAATACTGGTTAGAATACCAGCTTTAAAGCTGGAGGGCGCCAGCTTTAATTGTAGAAGTATTTGAGAAGCTGGTATCCTCCAAAGCACCTCTGTGAAAACTAGATTATCCTCCAGATAATCCAACTTTAGCTTGGAGTTAAGGACCATAGCTCAGTGGGTTCATATGTGTTCAAGGTCCTAGGGCAGTGGTTCTCAACCTGTGGGTCCCCAGATGTTCATGGACTTCAGCTCCCAGAAGCCCCAGCCACTATGGTCAATGCTCAGGGCTTCTGGGAGCTGAAGTCCACCAACATCTGGGGACCCACAGGTTGAGAACCACTGTCCTAGGGCTTCATCAAGGTGAGAAAAACCATCTACCTGTGGCCCTGCAAAACTACCGCAAGCCAGAATGGGAAGTAATGGGTGAAGGGACCTACTGGTTTCCCTCAGCATAACCAGCAGCTTATATAATTTTTGGTAGAGATAAGTCTGGAATAGCTGAAGACTTATAGTTAAAGCTTAACTTCTTTAGAACAAGCACAATGCAAACTTCAGTCTCTGTTTTGTTTTGGCTTACTAGAACCCAGGGTGGACTCCCATTTTTGCATCTTTGTTTTCTTTAATTAATAACTCTGGAATTACACCATCAAATTGGTCATTTGCTATTGTGGTTTCAGTCTATAAAAAGGGTCCTAGAAATGATCCAGCAAATTATAGGCCAGTTAGCCTTTTGGATATTTCAGGAAAAATTTATGCCAGCTCTCTTCTTGATACACTGGAGGATTGGGTGAAAGATCATGCATTGCTAGCTCCAGAACAGGCTGGCTTTTGTTCAGGCAGGTCAACTTTGGATAATTGTTTTATGTTGAAACATGTTATTGATAAATACTTGGCTAGAACCCAGAAATGCACCAGTCAGAGCTTATTAGAAATTCTCCTTCAGATGAAAGTATTCTGAACCTAGGAATCTGAATGCCATAACTGAGGAAATTTCCGTCTTCCATATAAAAATCTAGTTAAGCATTTGTTTGATGCATATCCTGCTCTCTTCACAGTATGAGACCCAAGGCAGCTAACCATTTGACTAACTACTAGTTATTTCAAACTTTTTTTCATTAGAGCAGTATTAACACAAGGCTGATGGAGAGTGGGCAGGTTATGCTGCTCTTGTTAAACAAATAGAAGTTAGAAATTCTTCTAGATCTGCTGCAATCATCTAAGGATGCATCTTCTGCCCATCCCTGCTTTAGAAGGAAAAACCCAGAAACACTTGCAACATTTAAATAGATTCTCTTTATTTCTAGAGGCCCGTGAGTCAGGTACCCCAGCTCCGGAGATATTTTGATGTTTTTGGCACGGACCAGGAGTGTTGTCGGTCACCAGAAGGAGAAGCTGGACATCACACATAAAGGTAAAGAGAGGATGGGATAGGGAAGGGAGTCAGAGGAAGGAAGAAGCCTAGACTTCTGCGTTCTAGCAAGGCAACAATTTCCACTTTCCCTCATAGGAGAGGCAGGCAGAAAGGGTGTGGTGCGGTGCGGTGGGTAGAGGCAGAAGTGAAGAACATACAACGGACACCACAGTAGCTCAGGCACAATGTTATAACAAAAGAGAGCGGACAGTGCAACCAAGCTTTTGATTTTAATAAGCATGGTTGGATACAAAGAGAGATTCGCTGGCAGCAGCTCCGGCTTGGCCAGATGGAACATATTTGCCTTGGCAGGCAAGGCTGTTGGCCTGTAAAAAAATTAGTAAGAGTTGGAATCAGTCTCATCTCAAAAGGAAAAAAGCCATACGTCACATTGCCTGCGTCAGCACATCTTCCCTTATTAGGCTTATGAAGAACCAGCAGAGAACTTGAGTTCTCAGCTCCCCACCAGTGCCAACATACGAAACTCCTGTTGTCTGCTGGGAAAGGCACAGGAATGCAAGAAAGCTAAGGAACAGAAAGAAAGCTTTCCCTCCTGGCATCTGTCTTTTGCCCCCATCCCCCAAAATGGCTGGTGGTACAGAAACTGGGAATCCTGTTTCCCAAAGTGATGTGTGTATCGCAGGTTACTTTCCTAGTCCCACCAAAATTGTTCTGTTTTTCTAGCCAGCCAGGTTGGTTCTATTTATTTCTTTTCTAAATATGAAAGTGAATTTTAAATGTTTGAGTTTCTCCCAAAAATGACTGATATTTAAGAACTGATCTCTCTTTCCTTCTCCTCTGCTTTATCTCTCACCAACCCCTTCACAACCCCTGAGCCCATGTAGAAACAAAAACTATTAGTGAACATGCACGGTGAATATTCAGGCCCATGCTTTGATCCCACTCCCACTGGTAAAGTAGCCTGAGCAAGACATACCAAAGCACGCTTGATGTACTCCTCCTGGGCATTCTTGAGGTTCTCCTTCTTGCCACTCCAGGCCTTGAGGGCAGAAGCTTGCAGGGCACGGCCATAGGAGAAGGTCAGGGCCCATGGCTTGTGCAACGGGCACTTGTTGATGGCATTCAGGTTGATGGAAGCCTCTTCCTCACTCTGGCCACCAGACAGGAAAGTGATTCCTATGATATAAGGCAACATTGTTAGCACTTTGCCAAAAGAAAAGGGTGGATTTAAGATCTGAAAAAGGCAATATTATGGTTTCAACTTAAGATGTTTAATGGGGAGAACATTAGGAAGAGAAATCAAACAGATTGTTTTGCCTCGGTCTTCTGACTCATTGCCCTGTCCTTTCAGAAAACAGTTCCAAGTAAGTGAATGGAGAAGGAGCCTAAATTCCCTGAAGGGCACCTGATTCCATCTCATTTTGGAAGCTAAGTAGGGTCAGTCCTGGTTATGAGGGATGCCAAGGAACACCAGGTGCTATAGGTATTATTTCAAAGGAAGGCAACGGCAAACACTCTTGAGTATTCATTGCCTAAGAAAACTCTATGAAATCCATGAGGTCTCATAAGTCAACAGGTAACATGAAGGTACACACACAGAGGTATGTGAGTGGAGCCCGATTTGTGCCTGTTTTTTAAAAAAGCAAGTGAAATAGGAAATGTCCCAACCTGAGTATGCTGCTTAGGTGGCAGGCGGTGGCAGGGGACAAAAGCAAGGTTGGAGTCAGTTCTCTGAACAGATTTATATATTGCCTCAACAGCCAGGTAGCTACTTACATAATAACTCCAGTTCTATAACATGAACTATCAACAGCTAGGTTGATAGAAATCCAGAAACAAAGAAGTGGTGTGCAGGGCTACCCCACTGCCAAGGAAGTGTGAGAATCTACAAGAGCATACCTTTATTACAGACAGAAAAGTAAATGGGCATTCCCTGACACCCTCCCCACTTTTCTTACCAGGCACCGCTGGGGGCACCGTGCGGCGCAGGGCAGTAACCGTTGCCATGGCGATTTCCTCAGCAGAGTATTTCTTGGTGCAGGCATGGCCAGCTGTCACCATGTTTGGCTTGAGCAGGGTCCCCTCCAGGTAGATGTGGTGGTCACTCAGGGCCTTGTACACCGCAGCCAGAACCTGTCCATGGCGGAAGAGATCAAAGTCAGTGCTAGAAAAGTAAGTGTCAGGACCATACCTTCAAGTTCACACTGGAAACAGAAAGACCACTATGCTGACAGAGACTGTCCCATTTATATCTATATGCTCCCTTTTCCCACCATCTCTCTCACCTTTTCTGTCACATATTGGCAGCGTTTGAGATCATGGTCACCATCAGGGAGGATTTCAGGTTCCACAATAGGAACAATCCCATTCTGGAATGAAGAGGGATAGTGGGTGATCAAGAGGTAGACAAGAGATTAACAGATAGAATCCCAAGCAGGTAGTGGATGAGACAATAAAAAAAAAAAAAAGTAAAGTTACAAGAAAAATACTGAAAATGGTTGACTAAATATTAGCTCCTCTGTCCAAATACATTTTAAACAGCCATAAGGGATCCACAAAAGCTAAGTGTATCCGCACTCCTTCATAGTTCAAGCACATGATAGTTGGAAATTCCACGTCTCGCCGCTGCATGTTGCGACTTGCTAAATTGCTTGGTGCCCTCTTGTAGCAACACATGGGTACTGCAGCTAAAGAAGACAGCCTCCACCCACTGGCAAAATGATGACACTGAATGTCCTTGGGAAATTTCCAGAGCACAATTAGGTGAAGCATACAAAACCACCATTTCAACACTACCGTCTTCAGACACTGTCTGCAACTCAGCTGCAACATGCATTTAAGGAGCTGTCTTACTGAAAGCGAGACTGTTGATCCAGACAGCTCTGTACCATCTATACCAGTGGTTCTCAACCTGTGGGTCCCCAGATGTTTTGGACTTCAGCTCCCAGAAGCCCTGAGCACTGACCATAGTGGCTGGGGCTTCTGGGAGCTGAAGTCCACAAACATCTGGGGCCCACAGGTTGAGAACCACTGATCTATACTAACTGGCAATCACTCTTTATAATCACAAGATCTCTCCCAGGCCTGGTACCAGAGGGCTCATCACTGTTTAAACCTGGGCTTTCTGTGCACATGCTCTGTCACCACATCATTTCCCTGATAAGAGACTTCCAACAGGAACCTAGGACACCTCAGTAAGGAAACAGCTATTCTCCAATTAGCTGCCTTTCCTCACCCAAACACCATTTTGCACCTACCTGCTGGCAGATGCTGGCATAACGGGCAAGTACGTTGGCATTCTCAATGATGGCCAGGTGGGAAGGGGTGGTTGGAGTGATTTTCAGGACACAACGCCACTTGGCAAAGTCAGCGCCATCCTTCTTGTACTGGGCACAGCGTTCGGACAAGCCATCCAGACCTATAACAGGCATAAGAAGGTTAAGGACCAGAGTCCTTTGAACAACCAAATTGTTCCCCAGTCTTGGGTTTCTTCTATTACTTCTCATCCTGCTCAGAACTTGCTTCATCTCTCACTCACTCACCCTGGGTGGTGGTCTCTCCGTTAGTCCCAGCAAGGGGCACAACACCTTTGTCAACCTGTGTGGAGGAAAAAGAGAAGTCTATCAAACCAAAGCCTGACCACTTCTCTCTGCGCTGAGCTACACATCTGAACCTCCAATAAAAAAAAAAAATCACTAGTAATTATCAAGGAAACAACTTTTAAAAAAAATAGAGGGACTCCTACTTTTTATCTCTCATTGTAATTCACCACAATTCCATGCTCAAAGTCCTTTGGGTCACAGATGGTAATTTTTATTAAGTAAAGGTTTTAGAGTCAGTATAGTATGGTGGTTTAAGTTTTGGACTATTAACTGTGGAGATCATGGTTCGAATCCACACTCAGTCAAGGTCACCACTGGGTGACCTTGGGCAGGTCACAGCCTCAGGGGCAGGAAAAGACAAATCCCCCTGAACAAATCTTGCCAAGAAAATCCCGTAACAGGTTCACCTTCGGGTCACCATAATTTGGAAACTACTTGAAGGCGCGCAACAACAAAGTAGAGGCTTACTTCCCCTGGGACTTGTCAAATTAAATGTGTTTTGTGATTTCAGTCTTTCATGGTTACTGATTTTGAAAACAAGAGGAAACAGCTAATTCTGCTAAAAAGTGTACCAGGGAGTTTAACTTGTATATGTAGCACAATGCTTCAACTCTTCTTTTCTAAACTCAAAAGAACTCCAGAGCCTCATTAATCTCATACCTTTGGATTAATTTTTCATCCAGCGTATAAAAGTCAAGGGCATATCAAGGATCCAGGATTTCAGGGTTTAGTCAGTTCTTCAGGGTAATTGAAAAGCTGCTTGCTCACAAGTGATCAGATGTTGGGGGGAGTAATTTTTTATATTTTTTTTTTAAATACTGCAGATTTCAGGGATCATTTCAGAAGATGCATTCTCCTTTCTCACACAGAAAGGAATGCCTCTTCTAAGATGGTGTCTACCAGGAGGTGTGAAAGCATAATCTGCCTATAAGAAGAGTGTGATTGTTTCTTCTCAGCCCCTTTATTCATATGCAAATCTGATCAATCAAAACAATTACCTTAAAGCAGATGACAGCTCCGTTAGTGACAAAACTAAACAAGTGGAAACAGTTTCGGTTCTGATTCTCCCAAAGCTCCAAAATAGTTTGAAGCATTATGCCTCCTTTTTTCCTGACTCGTGTCACCTTTTAACAACAAGGGTAGGCAGTGTCTAGCCTTCTAGATATCCTTGGACAGCAACTCCCATTGGCTTTAGCCAACAAAGCCAATAGCAAAGGGTAACAGGAGTGGCAGCCCAAGAACATCTCGAGAGTACAAGCTGCCCACCTCTGCTTTACAAGCTTCTGTAGACTTCCTGAAAGGTACATTCCTGCTTCTTTGGCATCCTACACAGCAGCAACTGAGAGAAGGGACTCCACCATTAACAAGTGTCAGCCCTCATTGCGTTGTCACTTGCCTTGATGCCTACAACGCCACCTTTGTCCTTGATGACCTTGATGAACTGACGGCCATCATCTGCCTTCTGGTACATGGTCTCATGGAAGAGGATGACACCTCCGATGCAAGGGTTGACCCGGTCATCTGCAGTGAAGAGCAGCTGCCTGTAGAAGCGGCGGTTCTCCTCGGTGTTCTCAGTGCCAATGGACTGGAGGCGCTTGGCAATGCTGCCTAGGAGGTGGAGGCGAGAACAAAACAAATGGATATTAGGCTGTTGGGCTAAGCTACTCATGCACACCAATCCCCCAACCCTTTTTAAAAATCCTGGCAGGGTTCCCCCCCCCTTTCCACTTGCTCCCTGTTCCTTCTCATCTTCCCCTCCAGCTCTTACCGGTGGATTCATCTGCTGCGAGGATGCCCTTGCCAGGTGCAACGATGCGGTGGGCAATTTCTGACAGCTCCTTCTTCTGCTCGGGAGTCAAGGCTGGGTATTGGTGAGGCATCTTGAATGACTAAACTGGGAAGGAAAAAGAAGAGTTAACATCCTTGCCTGGTGACTCTCTTCCTCCTCCACCTCCTGCTGTTCATACTTGCCTCTCCTGGTTTTGCCCACATGCCTGGCGAACAACCTTGATGTCTTGTACAAGCAGGGCGGGGGGGGGTAGAGGGAAGAAATCCTCCCTCCCTGTTGCCATGGTGATCAAAGGATTTCCCCAGATCAAAAGGGATCCCCCAATTAAAGGCAACTGGGGGTGCATTTTGAAAAAACAGGGTGTTTCCCATGGAGGGCTAAACTGAACCAGAGAGCCAAATCAAGGGCTTTTCAAGGACGGAAATCCCCTTTTCTTCCAACCCACACCCCGTCCCATCTTTCCCGCTCCTCCTTTAGGGAGATGCTCCAACTTTGCCCTCCCCCCTCCTTAGCCTGCGGTAGAGGAAGTCTAATTTCAATACGAGAGGGCGGGGGGATGCAACGAATGCAGCATTTTTACGATTAGGGATTACACACATCGTCCTTCCAGTTAGAAAGAAACGGAGGAGAAGACGCCTTTGCCGCCAGGCGTACACAGCGCAGCTTCTGGCCACGTGGCTTCCTCTGCTGTTGCCCCCCCCACCCGCAGGACCCTGCCCTAACTCCTCGGGGCCGGGCGCGTTTCCCCGGCCCCCTTCGGCCGCTCTCGAAGGCAGGTTCCTGCTTCTCGTTGAAACCAGGGGCCGGGATCCCCTGCGCTCCCCAATCACCCCGACAATGATCCTGTATTATTCCCCCCCGCGGTACTCTCGCAATCAAGATGGAGGGCTCACCGATCCCTGTCCGCGGAGAAAGGCGGGCGCGGCGGCGAAACCTCGGCGGCGAGGGAGGAGCGGCGCGTCGGGCGGCTCGGCCGGGCGGAAGAGGGTGTGGAATTTGACTCGCGGAGGGAGGAGGCCTTTAAAGGGGCCGAGCCCCCCCGAATAGCGGGGGAGCATTTATTTAAATAGAGGGGAGGGCCGCGCGGCCAATCGCCCTCCCTCGCCTTTCCATCGAATTGGGCGCGGGAGGATCACCGTCGCTCCGAGGCCATTTCCGCACTAGGCTGTTATAGCGCTGTGATTCCACTTTCAACGTCCTGCGGAATCCTGGGGTGTGCAGTTTCAGGAAGGGCCCAAGCCTGCAGACCCCAGGGTTCCATAGGATGTTAAAAGCGGAATCATAGCGCCGTCTAGGGCGGAAATGGCCCTGGTGCGGAAGGGATCGCGCGGGAGAAAGGCGGCGGCGGCGGCGGCCGCCCCAGTCCCTCCGTGCGCTTGCTTAGGAGTGGCAAACCGCATCACCAAATGCCGGCTTTGAGCTTCCAACAAGGAGCCCAAATTCGACTGTGAGCCTTGCAGCACTACAGGTGATAATGCTGTTATTCCTCTTTCAACGTCCTGTGGAATCCTGGGGTTTGTGGTTTAAGGGAGGGCCACTTAGACTTCTCAGCCAGAGAGCTCTTTGGTCTCCGTAAAGTACAAACCCCAGAATTCCACAGGATGTTGAAAGAGGAATAATAGCACTATAACAGTGTGGTGTGGAAATGCCTGAACCTCATGTTCCGTGTTGCAAGCAGGAAAAAAAATTTTTTTTTTAACAAAAAAAGGAGTGGGTACCAAAGTCCACGCTTCAGCTGCTCGTTTTGTTCATGGTACGGATAAAATAATAAATCCTATAGTTGCCCCCCTCCTCATAAAGAGTGAGGAGCTTTCCTCCCCCTATTCCACAGACTCCTGGATGGGTTGGGAGGAGATAATGGGGATAAACCAACTCCGTGGCCCCATCAGGCTTTCCTTTTTGCCTCTTCTCTTAGACTCCAGTTTCAGCGTTGACCTTTCCATGGGACACCCGATCCCCCTCCTCCCACTATCCTGTCCTTTTCTGAAGGACACGTTGCTATTTCTGGATGCCCCTGGCCCATGAGTTGGGGGGGCTCGGCTGCAAGGAAGCGAGAGGAGCTGATTGAGAGCACAGTGGTTCCTGCAGGAGTGATAAAAGTCAAACGGTGGCTTCATGGCCAAAAAAGAAAAGGTGCATGGGGGGATTCGTTTTCAACTTGGGGAAGGCATGCGTAGGCACTTGGATGCCTGTCATATCTACAAGGGTCTTCAGCCTAAGAATCTTGACAGGCAAAGGAGTTCTGTTTGAAATCACTGTGTTTCTATCCAGAGCATATGGCTTCTTCACACAGTGCCTAGTCAAACTGGGAATTTGCTACCATAAGAAGTACCAATGGCGGCCAGTTTGGATGCCTTAAGGAAGAGATTAGATGCATTCATGGAAGACAAGGCCACTGGTCTTCACAGAGGTAGCACTCTTCCAGTACAAGAGGTGGTACTATGCCTTTGTGCATCTCTTCCAGTGAGGAGGCCATTCTGCTCATGTCTGGCTTCTGGGCTTCTTCACTAGGCCCCAGGTTGGCCACTCCAAGAACAGAATTCTGGGCTAGAGCTACCCTTGGTCTAATCCACTAGGCCTGTTATGTTCTTACATGCAGGGTCCGAGTGCAAGAGCATGAGCTGCAAGGGCAGAGAGAGAACATTCCTGCACAATCCACAGTGAGGCAGAACTTGTGGCTTGTTGGCAGGAAGGCTCCAGGCTTGCCGTTTTTATAACCCCAAGTGTTACACTTCTCTAACTTTTCTATAATTTTTCCCTCCTTAGTTACACCCTGAGCTCGTAAACATAGAGGCAAACATGTCTCAAGATCCGGTTACCCAATCTATCCAGCTGTCCAATTAAAAAAGAAAAGAAAGACATAATCTGAACTTCTTTGAATTCTGTCCAGATTGTAACTTGAGTCCTGGCTTCACCCCAGAATCTCCTCTCATTCTGCTTTGATCCTGTAAAATAGTATGCTAAGGAGAGTGCATTTGAGCATGGACAGAATGCCTTGCACTTGCTAGGAATAAAGGGCAGACTCCTTTGACCCCCCAGCCACGCCTCATTTTTAAAGGAATTTTGATTTTCTCTGGAATGAACCATTGTTGCAACAAAGAGAGAAGACTCTCTCTAGATCCAACACATCTGCAGTTTAATCACATTTGGCATGTTTGCAAGAGTGTGGTGGTGTTAAAACCAGTCTCTCTCCCACATGATCTTAACTGCATGTTTACAGTGAAGGAAAAACTGTAAACTCAGGATGCAGTCAGGTTAATAAATTAGCCCAGGGCAACCTTTGTGAATTTATCTATTGCTAGAAGCGTTGTGTGGGATGGGGCAAATATTAGCCTTGAGGAAGCATCTGTTGGAGTAAGCTGACAAAAGGGTTGCAGCCACCCATTTTGGACAGAGCTGGGCTGTTTGATGAAGGAGCAAATGGAAGGGGGGGATTAAGAGGGGGTGTGGGGAAAGGAGGGTGGGTTGCATAACACCTCAGCGCCTGAGAGGTGAGAGGCAGCTGCCCTTTGATTTATTAGAGGAGAGAAAAGGCCAGGCACCTGTGGGGTCAATGTAACATGGGAATGCAACACCCCTCCTCCCTTTTGCCTGATCTCTCCAGACCCCATCTCGATCTTCTCAATAGCTCAGCCTAGGCTAGAATCCAGGTGGGGCTTCTCTTGAGATGATTACGGTAAGAGCTGAGTCACTGGTCTTTGTGCAGGAAGGCACGTAGCACGGGGAAGAAGGGTACTGAGGGATACCCTCTGGGTTTTTCCTTCCCTTTGCTCCCGTCCAGTCTTCCCCGCCCCTTTAAGTGGGATTAGTCTGGCTGTGGGCTTCCCCGCAAGAACCTGCTGCCTGCAGGACAGAAAGGTCACCATCAGACTGACATTTTTCTTCATGATGCAATGAGTTCCCTCCCTCCCCCACTGCCGGATTCCTCCACATCTTCCACTACGGTTGGCCTCTCCCTCATCTCACGCTATCTTTCCATGTTTCCCCTGAATCACACATTTCTCCTGTTCTACTCCCCTGCTTTTGTCTTTAATATTCACAGGAACAGGTAGCCATTCAACAGGTTAAGCCCTCTCCCAACTCCATCACCCCTTTAGATTGATGCATATCAACTTATTTAAAAAAATATATATAGGAGGGAGAAGGGATGGCAAAAATACTATTGATTCTACCTGCCCAGGGCCTGTTCCCTTCTCTTAATCACAACAGCCACATCCAGCCATCTCTAAAATGCCTCTATAGCAGTAATTAAGCCAATTTTAATAATGCCCCACTGCTTTCTTTAAAAATTACTTTAAAATTTATTTACATTTTATTAATAACTTTTAATAATCACTTTAAATTATTAAATTTTAATAAGTTAAAATATGAAATTATTTTAATACATTACATTAAAAGTAGTTTTTATATATTAAAATATTACTTTTTATATAGTAAAATTAATAACTTAGTCACAAAATTAAAGGAAAGGGAGAGTGGATAAGAGTCCAAATTGCCATTTTATTGATGCAAATGTTGTCTTTTATTGTTGCTTACTGTGCAGAAATGGAGATAGTGCCCTTCCCTCTACATTTCATTGGCATGCTAAGGAAGCTCTCTCCTAAGTTTCTGCGTAGCGCAGAACTGATGAAGACAGAGAATCCCTCTTCTCTCACCCACCTCATCCCAGCAAAGGGCCCTGTGGCACATTTATTATGCTGAAGCTTAAATCAGCTAAAATTCATTGTATGAAACAGATGTAATCCCCGACAAAGTCTACTACAGCAAATCTGTTACAACCGGCTCATTCCAGGTCCTTGCAAAAAACAAACCACTCTTGTTTACCATAATACAGTGAAATATTCAAAAGCAAAGCAGACTCTTGCCAAGAAGCTACGGTTGCAATCCGTGTTATATCGAAGTTGACCTGATAACAGTCCACAGCAAGAAATACTGTATTGCACTCTCCAGAGAGTTTCATGCAGATGTTAAAAGTGTTTTCACAAGCAAGGAACATCTTGTACCTGTGGAATTAATGTTTTAATCCAGAATAAAAACTAGCAGTCATTCTTTTTTAAGAAAAAAAAATTAAAATACATTTCATTCAGTGCTGTAGATTACAGCTGCAGGGGATTCAAAAGCTGCTTTTAAAAATAAAAATGGTCTTCGACAGCCAAAACAGAGATGGAAAGAGAAAGCGAAGAGCAGAAAAATGAACTAGGGAACAATGGAGGTTTGTAAGGTTACCAATTTAAAAACCATGAGTTAGTTTTAAGGCAAAACAGAAGCAGTATTCCACGACATGGCATGTTAGTCTGTTACCAGATAAAGAGATATAGAGAAACCTTGTAACATCTTTGAGACTGAGAAAAGAAATAGCACAAGCTTTTGGGAACTCCAGACGACTTCATCAGATAGCACTGATGCATCAATTGCACTTGACGAAGTGGACTGAAGCCCACAAAAACTTGTGCTAGATATTTTTTTTTAATTAGTCTGAAAAATGCTACAGGATTCCTTTATATATGTGCCATATATACAGAAAGCTTTAAGAGGACAACTTCGGCAACCAACGGGGATGGAAGAAGACAGGAAGGACACACCTTCCCTTTGCTGTGCTCCAGATACATTTATGTGAATAGAACTTCCTCAAACAATTAGCAGCCGTGCAAGACTTTTGCAAGTCACTGCGGCAGCCAAAGGAGGAAAAGGCAATATCGCTGAGCTCTGCGGGGAGGGACTGTGAGTCTACAGCCCCCATGGTCTTAAAAGGAGGGACAAGCTCTTTAGATTGGCAAATAGAGCTGGAGAGGTAGGACTTATCAAGCAGAGAGCAACAGATTAATAAAAGTGAAGAAGCGCAAGGAGAAATGGGAGCTGGACATCCACTAAGACTTAAAGCCCCATAGGGTTTTCAATTTGGGGGCCAGTTCTTAAACCAGACTTAAAGGACAAAACTTAACCATCATTTAGGGATGTGCTAAAATACAAGCTAGTCTTTGAAAAGAGAGGTTTTTTTTTTTTAATTTCCTGAAATGACTTCTTCTAGGAACATACACTGTTCACAGATTTATACCCCTCCATGGATCCCAACCGGAGCTGGGGGGAGATATTTTGGGCAGTGCAACTCCCCTAATCCCCCAGCCAGCCTGGCCAATGGGAGTTTTAGTCCCCCAAAGTATTCTTTCCAAGCTCTGACCCCATCTTCTTTCTTGGCAAACTTTCTGCCCAGGCAGACCTTCTCTTTCTCCCGCCCGAGAGCCCCCTGCCCAGCCTCGCTCCACCCCCCCCCCGAGCCCCGAGCCCCGAGCCCACCCTCGGCTCCATCACCGTCCCCCACGTACCGGTGGGTGCGGCAGGGGGGCTCTGGCGGGACGCGGCGGCACCGGCTCCGGAGGGCGCTGGCTGACTGGCAGAGGCACCGCCGGCGAGGGGGCTATAAAAAGGGGGAGCCGGGGGGCGGGAGGGGCCGCGCTAACCTTCTCCTCGACCCCTGGCCTTTCGCGGGGCAGGCTAAAAATAGGGCCCGGGGTCTCGGAATGTGAAACACGAGGCCCCTGACATTCCCCGCAGTGCAAGGAACAGCGAGTCACGGGGAGAGAGGCTGAGAGGCTGGTGGGACGCAGACCCCCCCCCTAATGTGGCTCACTCCGAAAGAGTTCCCTCCCCCCTAAAAAAATAAATAAATAAATCCCCGCACACGCTCTCCCTGCATTGGCCAACAACCCGTATTCCTTAAGAGGTTGTCCCAGGCCATTTCCGCACTAGGCTGTTATAGCGCTATGATTCCACTTTCAACATTCTATGGGATCCTGGGGTTTGCAGTTTAGGGAGGGGCCGGCCGGCCCCTCCCTAAACTGCAAACCCCAGGATCCCATAGAATGTTGAAAGTGGAATCATAGCGCTATAGTGCGGAAATGGCCCCAGCCCCTCTGCTGTCGCCCAGATTGGGCCAACCTTTTGGGGTTACCCCTCTGATGCCCCTTTGGCCCCAGTGCCCAAGTCATGCGTCCTCTCCCTTCCCCCCCGCAGCCTCCACTGTCCCAGCAAGAAGGCTAAACGAGGTGACCCCCACCCTCCCTCTTGCCTGCTGCCCCTGGACGCCCTTCTCCTCCCCAGATTCAGCGGGCAATTTGAGGCTCCCATTTAATCTCCCTTCATTTTCCGGCCTCCCGACCCCAGAACCTTGTCCCTCAGTGCCACCTGCTGTCGCTCACCGGGAACTGCAACCTAACCCGAACTGAGTTTCCAGATCCCAAGACTCGATTGGGAAAATGTGTTAAAATAACGAGGAATTGTGTAGCACCTTATCAATTTAATTTATATCCCGCCTTCCTCCTTGCATGGGACCCAAGGCAGCTTTGAACAGCAGTTAGAACAATCACCCTAAGCACTTTTGTTGTTGTTGGGTGCCTTCAAGTTGTTTCTTACAGAGAGATTTTCTTGGCAAGATTTGTTCATGAGCCTTCCTCCGAGGCTGAGAGCGCGCGAGTTGCGGGCTTGCATAGATGAGCAGGGAACTGAACCCTGATTTCCTACAATCATGAGTCCAACATTCAGACCTTTGCACAACAACAGCTCTAACCTTAAAGATTAGCAAAAGTGTCACTCTACACAAGCATTCACAAATTCCAGCTCGTTTTCTCAGATCCAGGAGTCCGTAACAGTTTGTGCCAAATAAAACCTGTTTTTAAATTGTCACAAAGACTCCTTCTTTGGTAGTCCCTGCTCAAGTTTTTAAATAAGTGGCTCTAGAGAGAATTCTTTATAGGGAACAGATCTAAGGGACAGAAAGGTCAGGTTTAAAGACTGTCCTGCCACTTTGAAACACATATTCATGATATGCCCTTACCTGTCACTGATCACACTCAATCAGATTCACAGACTAACATTCCCTATTTATTATTTCATACCTGATGATGATGATGATGATGTTGATGAAGAAGAAATGACTGTATTGATTATAAAGCAGTTGGGTGTTTTCCAGCAGGTATCTCACTATAAGGTGGACTGAAACACATCCTTCAATGTTTACGAGATGGAACAAGGTGTCCTCATTTTATATGAGTAGTGCCTCACAGTGCGGCACAGAGCAAGCGTGGACCTGACCCAGAGAATTCATGTGGCAGATGGATGGAGTTAGCTGCTGCAAAATTTGGTCAACTGCAACCAAATCCTGTGTAAAATCATTGAAAGAACTTGGTATGTTTACAAGATTAAAGGGGAGATCTCGTAGCTGCTATCAAATATCTGCAAGTTTGTCATGCAGAAGATGAACAAGACTTGTACTCTGCTGTTCCAGCAGACTGGGCTAGGACCAATGGGTGGAAATCTACAAGAAAATTGATGTTAACTGCCATCAAGTCAACTTCTGACTTATGGCAACCTTCTGAATGAGGGAAAAGTACAGTATATTTAGGTTAACCTTTAGGAGGATCCTCCCAACTGTGAGAGCTGTTTGATAGTATAAGATTGCCTTGGGAGTTTAGCAGACTGTCTTTCAACTGATTAGACTACTACAATATGCTGTCTGTGGGGTTGTCCTTGAAAATGACTTGGAAGCTG
This sequence comes from Iguana delicatissima, assembly GCA_948472985.1. Classification (NCBI taxonomy): domain Eukaryota; kingdom Metazoa; phylum Chordata; class Lepidosauria; order Squamata; family Iguanidae; genus Iguana; species Iguana delicatissima. The sequence goes on along the minus strand of CAOKZL010000410.1, from coordinate 302,109 downwards.
CAGCTAGTGCAAAATGCAGCAGCTAGATTGCTGATCAGAGTATTATAACAAACATCAGATACTGCTGGCATTAAAGCAGTTGCACTGGCTGCCAAATATATTCCAGTATGAATTCAAGGTGGTGATGGACATTCAAAGCCCTAACAGATTAGGGACCTCAAAACCTCAAGAAGCACCTGTCCCTACATATGCCGGTCTGAGGTCTGCTGAAGTTGCCCCTCTCTGTGACCCATCATTTGGGGCAATACACCCTTGGAACATGTGAGAGAGGATCTCCTCTGCTGTGGCACCCCAGTTGTGGAATACCTTCCCCTCGGAAGCCCTATTGGCACCAACACTAGTGTCATTATGCGTTTTACAAAAGCCGTTAGGTACTAACAGATTTTGTATAAATTTGCACAGGTGTATGGTTTTAAATTGTCTTAAGCTAGTTTTAAACTGGTTTGGTTTTAACTTGTCACCAAGCATCACCGTCTTCTGAACCAGGGAAATATTCAACCCTCTGGATGTTAGTGAACCGCTACTGCTTCCATCATGCTTTACCATCTTGCTGGCTGGCTAGAAGCGATGGGAACTGGTGATCAACAACACATAGAGGACCACAGATGCCCCAATTCTGTCATAAAACATCACTGTGAGAGATCCTTTTTTATTATTATTATTATTATTTTATTCCAGTGTGTTTATGGTGGGGTGTATGTATTTATCTGTTTTGTTTTGTCGAGTACTATACAAATCTAGTCTCCAATCACCAGGCTAAAGAGAATCCTGACTGTATCATGGTGTTGTCAGACGGTACCAAAATAGAAGAGCCAGGACTTTTTATCAAAAAGAGATACAAACTGTATTATAGGCTCTAGTAAATCTATATATATCAGCATGGGGGAAAAAAGAGACTGTACCTATTAAAGCAGGAACTTTTGGTAGGCATGGGAAGTCAGTGCTGATCCTCAAACAAAATGGTAGGGTTGGCAAGACGGCAACAGATGGAAACCAAGAAGCTCCGGCCAGCATGTGTAGTATTTGCTGCATTCTCCTCCTTCCCACAGGAGCAGGCTATGCGCCAGATCACCATGACAACCTACAAGGCCTAGGTTGTGATGCTGGTTACCCTAGCAACATTGCCACTCTTTCCCCATATACACCCACTCTGGCCCCTCCCCAGAAGGAGTAACTATCAGTGAAGAATAATCAGCAGGAAACTTTAATTAACAAGGTGGCTTGGAACAGACAAGTGGAGTGGGGTTCCTATTGGGGTGGCAGGCCTCTAGTCACTCAGTCAAAGCCAAACACCGCTCCTGCCCCCAATGACAGCAGGGTCAAATGAAAACTACACAAGGCTAAAGGGGGTCAACCATCAAAGCTCAAGAGCTTCTGGGATCACAGCTCACAGGATGCAGAGTAGCACATAATCAAAATTGAAAACCACAAGGCCAAAAGGATCACTGTGTTCTTAAGGGAGCAAAGATGAGCAAGCCCATGAAGGATCAAAGTTGACACAGGTTGAGTACCACAGCATTTAAGAACGGCAAGGTAAGGAGTAACGTTCATAAGTCAAGGAATTCAAGGTGAAAGAAGAGGTCCATATTCAAGGAGCCGAACTATCAATGAACTGGATGAGCAATAACACCCACTGGGTATCTTAAAGTTTCAAGGTTCATGTCAGGCGGTACAATGTTCAAAGATGACCAGGAGGTCACAAGTCAGAGTTCAGGGGTCATGGCCCCTACAAGTAAAGTCAAAGTTCAAGGGTTACATCAGACACTCAACTGGCTTCCTCAGGGTCCAGGACCTTGACATGGGTGAAAGGAAAGTGGCCACGGCGTCCATTCAGCTCGCCCTCCCATTGGCCATTCACGTTCATCTTGGTGACAGCAATGAGGTCACCCACCTATGGAGCATCAGGAAATACAAGCAGAATTCAGAAAACAAAGACAATAGGGTCATTTGTATCTACTCAACTCTGTGTACTGTCTTTTCCCTTATCTTATCATTTCCCATATTTATATCAAGTAACCAGATGAAAGAATCCAAGTACCTTTGATCTTTACTTTTTAAAAATGTCTTTGTTCTCATAATCACAAGGAATAGCTTGATAATAAGAGTGGGGTCCCCTTCCATCATTCATGCTTCTCTACAACTATTCGAAGTTCTGCTAACAAGGAACCAGTTACCCACTAGATGTTGTTGACTGAAGCTCATATCACAGGCTATGCTAGCTAGGGTTGATGGAAGCTACAGTGTAACAACATCTGGAGGACCACACACTCTCCCATCCCTGGGCTACATAATCTTTCAGAAAAGGGGTGGGCAACTATGGTTCTCCATGTATTTTTGGCCAACAACTTCCATTAGTCCTAGTTAGCATAACCAACGGTGGGGGACAGTTGCAGCAAAAACCATCAGGGGGAACAGAGTTGCTCACTGCTGCTGCAGAGAAAAGTTCACTACCTTTTTTTTTTCATTTAATTTGCAAAACTTATTCTGATTGCATGATTTTTGGTTTAAGGGTGGAAGGAATGCCAGTCTAGAATCCCATTCTTCCTACCAACGGTGACTATGACTCTAAAGGATGCTGGGCGTGCTTGCTCATATAACAGCCAGACATGCATTTATTCTCCACATGCTCCCATAATAAAGACTGCCCCATAACTTGCCTCAAAGGCCAGGGCCGTCTTGTCACTGGCACCAGGCACCCGTCGCTGCACTGCTCTTGCTATTACTGGAGCATGGCGGGGGGCACCATGGCTGCTGGGGTGAGCATACGGACATGGCTGGACATAGGGCACGGGTATCATGCCCACGCGCCCATCTGCGCGCTGAGCTGTCCACCACTGTTCTTCTGGCTTGGCCAATACCCTCAGTGGTTCCCCTTTGGTGAAGGGGAGGTCTTCTTGATCGCGACCTACAAAGTCGTAGAGGGCACGGACCCATTCGCCTGCAGGAGGTGGCTGGGCAGAGGCAGGGGCTACAACCCGACCCACAGGGGCTACAAGAGTGGTGGTGTCCAGGTAGTGGAGGCGGTAGAAGTCTAGTAGAGCAGGGAAGCCATCAAACTCATGCTCCCCAATCCGCAGGCGCCCAGGGAGGCTGTTTATGATGTAGTGAGACACCTGTGAGAGGCAGGAGGGCAAAGAAAAACACGGTCATCATGCCAGGGCTCTCAATGGACCCCGAACACCCAACCTCTTATGTATAATCAAAGCATTCCCCAAGTTCTTCCACTACTCCAACACAGACCCTCCTACTCTCTAAATTTCTCACCAAAAATATCTAAGAGTTTGGAACTCACCTTGGAGTTCTCGCTGACTGAGAGCACATAGTCACCAGGGCACGTGGTGCTGTCTCGTACAAGAAACGTTCCATGTCGGTGGCCCTGCAGGCAAGCGGCTGCTTCTTGCCGGCTGAGTGCCCCCATATACCATTCATGGGCATCTCCAAAAGCTGACATGGCTTGGGGTAGCATTGGAGGGTGGGCAACCCCCCCACCTCCTTACTGACGATTATTACCAATGAAAGTGATAAAGTCACCCTGGTGTTTGAAAACACCTTTTGTACAGGGCAGTTACCCAACTGAAAATCTGCGCTGTATATTCATTTAGCCCACTCTTGCTTCTTTCAAGTTTAAGGTGACCTTCAATTATATGCACCCCTTCACAGAGAAATAAACTTCTTTTGCATGTAGTCCCGTCTCAAATCATCCAAATCTGATATCCCTCGAGAATATCCTCCTCCCACTGAAAACAACAGTGTTTTTTAAAATAAAATAAGTATCTTAGGGATGCAAATCAAGCTTCTATGCTGAAATCCTTAGCATTAATAGAGTGCTATAAATGGGATCCCTCCCAGCTCCAATATAATTTTCAGGAATTATAGCTCACTTTCCAAAATAATGCATCCTACTAGCAGTTAAATTATCTTCTCAAAGACAGATTCTACCATCAGCATACAATATAACCAAACAAGGGGCCTACGCACAAGGCAACACGTATGTGATCTTTAAGTTGTCTGGTGTTAGACAGTCCCTATAAAATTAAGAACATTTCTTAATGCTCCTTAAGTATATTGAAGAATTAATTGTCCACAGAAGCTCCCCACCACTCCCTCAACCAATAAGGAATATGATATGATTGTATCCTCAGAATTCTGCAATGCCTCTACAGAGTTATCAACTCACAGAATGTAGTGGGATGCCATAGTTTAAAAGTTTGGTTTAGGGAAGCTAATCCTTACAAAGATTTTTTCCCCCATATGGAGTCACTGCACATAACCATAAAATGAATAGTATAGCTGGGTGTTACAATCACCCTCGACAGAAATTCCTAGCCCAGATTTAACCTACAAAATAATCAGAAGAGATCTCTGCACACAAATCTACTAAGTCACCAGTCCCTACTTCCACTGACATGATCATACTCTGGAGAAAACTACAGCAGCCCAATTAAAGCCTGCCCCCCCCCCCGCGAAGCTAACCAACAATATCCCCACAACCTGCTATGTGGGTAAGAGATTAGCCACCCTTCCTCCCCTCCCCGCGAAAGAGCAGCTCCAGCGCCGCAGAGCAATCACCACCAAGCCGACCCTCCCAAGTAAGCAGCCTCCTCAAACCGTGAGCGGCCCCAGGCGCCCACCCCGGCCTCCCAGCCCGCGCTCCCTAGCAGCCGTTCGGGAGGCGCACGCCTTCAGAGCCCCCAGCCACCATGCGACCCCTCCCCTGCATTACGTTCCCACGTACACCCGTTACTCCTTTCCAGGACTGCCTGGAAGGAAGGCCCCGATGCTGCATTGCAGCCCCCGAGAAGCCTCTCCCTCCGAATCAGCCGCACAGCCTGCAAACGCTCTTCAACGTGCCGCCCTGCACAATGAAGCCCCTTCTCCGCCCCGGGATGCACGTGTCTTCCCCTTCCCCGCGCAGGACTCCGGAGCCCCCGCTCGCCGCTCCGGCAGCCTACGAAGCAGCCCCACCTTCCTTCGGGGACCCGGGCGTCCTCCCTCCCTCGGGGTCTAACCCACCCGAGCCCCCGAGTCCGGGCTGCCAGCGTCGCCCCGCCCCGCCCCCCCTCCCCTCCCCTCCCCTCCCCGACGCCGTCTCCAATCCCTGCCCGCAATCCTGATTGCAGCGCCGGCAGGGTTGATGGGAAAGTGACGCGCCCCCTCCCCTCGGGACGGCGGCTGGGGGCGCGGGCGCCATCTTGAGCCCTGGCAAAGCTGGCCGTGAAGCTGCGCTGAGGGGGACAGAGCCATTTTGGCTGTGGGAGCGCGCCCCAGTTTCCAAGACGGAGTGGGGTTGCCCGCCCCCGGCTCCCGCTGGAAGCTGCGCTTGCTTTTGGGGTGGTTAATTTGGCCGTGGTGTGCAGTAACCCCCCTTTTGTGCTCTTTATTTCTATGTCCGTTTGGGAAAGGAGAATGATAATGAGCGGATCCACCGATTAGCTTCTGTTGGTTAGATCAACAGCTGTTCACAGGGACGTCCAGATGGACTCATAGGCCATTTCCGCGCTAGACTGTTGCAGAGCTATTATTCCACTTTCAACATCCTATGGAAGCCCGGGGTTTGCCTTAAGGCCCCTCCCTAAACTGCAAATCCCAAGCTTCCATAGGATGTTGAAAGTGGAACAATAGCACTACAACAGTCTAGTGCGGAAATGGGCCTAAGGTCCGGAGATCCGCTCCCCCTTAGGCTGCTTGCCAAAAACAAGCATTAGTCTTATTTTGGGCAAGCAACCATTCTCTTGCCACCTTTAACAACTCAGTGCCATCTATGGCCATGGCTAAACAGGAAAATAAAAACTATTAATATAACCGTTAGGACTCAGGCGCTAGAGCCACTCCAATTTTATTCCATATCGGCCGTAATAAAAACACAAATACAGTTAAAAAGAAGCAGTAGAAGCGAAAACAATTATTCGTACTTTATAGAGAGAAAATGATAGAGACAGGAATAAATTTTTGTTGATATAACATATGTAAAGATAAAGATGGGAATAGGTTAACTCAATTAAGTTAAAGGTTGAGGTAAGACAGAAGGATAGGAAAATCACATTTTGATAGAAACTACTCTTAAAGTAGAAAGAAGAGAGAAATGAAACAAAAATCTTTAGCTAGATGCTAATCATTTTGATTTAATATTTAGAAATTTAGAGAAAGGTAGAGGTTTTTTTTTCCTTCTGGAAATAAAAATCGTTTGATAATTTATCGTTGGTGGATACTAAATAGAGAATCACCGGAAAGAAAACAGAAGAAGAGACTAAGGGAAGATAGAAATGGTTTGTATATAGAAGATCTGTTTTGTATTGGAGAAGTGTGGTATTGAGTGTATTTTTATATGGAATCAAAAATGTAAGAGGTAAAGTCATTAGAACAGATAAAGGAGTTGACAGAGGAGATGTGAAAGTGTATGGATGTATGGATATCCCCTTCTGTTTTTTGGTGTTTTTTTTTCATTTTCTCTACTGTAAATTTGTAAGGTGTGATATTTGTCTTATGTTATTAATGATGAATAAAAATAATAATAAAAAATACAAGTACAGATGCCATTAAACAAGTTGCAACAAAACTATATCATAGATTGTTAAACTCAGTATATGGTAGGCTGATTATAATTAGTTATTACATTTACTGGGGTCAAGAGAAGAGAATTTACCTAGGACTCTGTATATTGATTTTGGTATTCATCTTCAACCTACTTAACCTTAAATAGACGTGGGATAGATAATCATAGGTGGCTGGAATATAAAAGCAGGAAACAGAGCAGAACCATACGTTGTAGGATAATTTAGCCTAAGATCAAGAAATGAAGGAAAGCAACTTACTGGATTTTGTGAAGACAACATTTGTCTGAGAGCCAGTGTAGTGCAGTGGTTTGAGCACTAGACTATGACCCTGGAATCCAGGGTTCAATTTCCTGCTGTGCCGTGGAAACCCACTGGCTAACCTTGAGTGCGTCGCACACTCTTAGCCCCAGAAATTCCAGCGGTAGGTTCACCATGGGGTTGCCATTACTCGGAAACAGATGGGAAGCAGATCTCAAGTGGAGTGCCACAGGATTCTGTCCTGGGGCTGATGTTCTTCCATTTTTTTTTATCAGTGATTTAAATGATGGCATCCTTATCAAATTTGTGTATGATACAAAAGTGGGAGGGGTAGCTAACACACTGAGAGATAGAGACACAATTCTAAACGACCTTGATAAACTAGAGCTGACATTACTCAAATGAAATTCAACAGAAACAAATGTAAAATTATACATTTAGGCCACAAAAACCAAATACACAGGTATAGGTTGGGGGATACTTGGCATAGCATTACTACATGACCTTGGGATTACTGTTGATCATAAGCTGAGCACGAGCCAGCAGGGATACTGCAGCAAAGGCGAATGCTATTTTATCCTGCATTAAAAGTAGTATAGTTTCCAAGTTGAGGGAAGTAATATTCCAACTATATTCTGTGCTGGTCAGGCTTCATCTGGAGTACTTCATTCAGGTCTTGCTGCCTCGTTTTAAGATGAATATAGACAAGCTGGAGTGAGTTCAGAGAAGGGCAAGGAGGTATGAGAGGTTGAAGGTCCTGGGCATGTTTGGCTTGGTGAAGAGAAGACTAAGGGTTGACATGATAAATACTTCAAGGGCTGCCACAGTGAGGAGGGTGTTGGCTTGTTCTTCACTGCCTCAGGAGGTAGAACTAGATGTAATGGTTTTAAGTTACAGGAGAGTAGATTTTTGATTAAATATTAGATGGAACTTCTTGATAGTAAGAGCAGTTTGGCAATGGAACCATTTGCCTAGAGAGAGGGAGGCGTCTCCTTCTCAGGATGTCTTAAGGAGGAGGAGGCTAGACAGCTATTTGCTGCAGATGCTGGAGATCCTGCACTGAACATGGGGTTGGACTTGGTGGCCCATAGGGACCCTTCTAACTCTATGATCTCCAAGTACAGTGTGAAAGGTGAACAGTGAAAATAAAAGCTCATAGGTAGAGACAAAAGTCTTTTGAAACATGCTGGTGGTGAAGAGACACCCTGGACTGCTAAAAAGACAAATGAATGGATCTTAGACCAAATCAAGCCTGAACTCTCGGTAGAAACGAAGATAACCGAGGCTGTTGTACTTTGGATGCGCCATGAGATGACATGACTGACTGGAAAAGACCATAATGCTTGGTAAAAGTGAGAGGCAGGATGGATTCAATCAAGAACCTAAGACCTAGGTCTGCAAGACCTAAGCAAGGCCAGTGATGACTGGGTATCTTGGAGGTCTCTATTTATAGGGTTGTCATAAGTTGAAGTCATCTTGATGGTGAGCAACAACAACATCAAATTAACTGTCAGCAGAGCCAGGATGGGGTAGTGGTTAGTTATCTTTGGCCGAGACTAGGAAGTGGAGGCTAGAACCTTCACTGAGCCATGAAATTCAACTCAATAACCTTGGACCAATTCCTGTCTCAGTAGAGCTACCTCAGAGTTGAGGGAGTAATGTAGGAAAAGGGAAAGCCATGCATGCTACCGTGAGTTCTTTGGAGGAAAAGCAGGATACAAATGCAAAAAATATATACACTGTAAATACTAAACAAATACATGATAAAAATAAAGACAGTTAAAGCTCTGTTTTATAATATATAACAGTCAGAGGTTAAACCATGAGACTGAAGCTCTGGCTGAAAACTATATAAGTTTCCTCCATTGGTCAGTGCTACTTCTGTAACATTCTTTAGGAGAGTAGATAGAGAAAAATTACCATAATAGCATGAGGCATATCTTGGTATCTACAAAAAAAATTATAAAGTTTTTTTTTAATGGGAGGATAGACTTTGTGCCAATTTGACTCCTGTTGGCATAAAAATAGTCGTCTTTACCTACCTTGATAATTTTAATAGTAAATTAGAGCCACCTACCTGGTCTGGTGCCAATGTGAAAGCTGATTAACCTGTTTCTTTTCTTGAGAGTTAAGGCATGCTCTGACCAGAAATCTGTAGGCTCAGATAGATTACCCAGTTGGAAGATGATCCTATAATCCAACTAGCAGCACAGATTCCATTTGTACTTGTTCACTGCTTTCCATGGTCATCCAGAGCCATTTGTGAATAATCTTTACCCCCATGTTGTGCAGATCTTTCCTTGACCACATGTGCATGTCAAGGAGACAGCAATTTCTGTCCCTTTGTTGTTATCTCAACATGGAGCCTTAAGAGTATGCAGACTACTGCAATAACATATTATTAATTAAAACAAACATTATAAATTATTTGAGGAGGGACGATAAAGTATTTTTCACATGCACATTTGAATTTAAAAAGTAAGCAAAGGAAAAGATGGATCTCATCCAGTAAAACCAAACAAAAAAAGCCTCCCAACAGAACCAAATGTGGAGGTGAGAAAAGCAACAGATGAATCTCTCTCTCTCTCTCTCTAACCTTTCCAGGAGTTCCAGTTGTGCTAATAAACTGTGACAAACGTAGCTCTCTCCTTGATCTGGCCACCTGAACTACACAAAGGGCTGTATCTTGTATTCACAGACATGCAAAGGATGCTCTCCTAGTTTTTTTTTTGCAAGGACAAATGCTCAAAGCTCCCTGGCTCATTACCATGATACAAGACCATTTTATAGCACTGCTGCCGAGATCAAACTTTGGTAAAAAATATAGCCATGGTACAAATATTATATGAATGAAAAAACTCAGTATCTTTGAGATGTGTTCACTTCTGCAAGGAAATAACTAGTTGCAGACAGCATTTATGGACAGCCTGAGTACTATAGTAAGTTTCCAGTCAAGAGGCTGAAGAAACCATTTTCAAAGCACTGCTCAGCCATGGAACTCACTAGTGACCATCTATCCCTTAACACAATTTCCCTCACAGGATTGCGTGAAGAGAAAAATGGAGGGAAGGACCATTTAGACTAATTTGAGTAACCTAGAGAAGGCAACATGGAATATGTTGTACACGTAATTTAAAAAATTGAGTTTTTTTTCTCTCTCCTAAGTGGTAACTACTTATATCTGGAAGTCACTTAAATTTTAAAACATATATAGGTATGCAAGATAATTACACCTAGATTATTTGTTGCTTTGGCTCCCATATATAGAAGTTCAGTTCTAGTTCTTCAAGAAAATACAGTGTTCACTTATCTCAATGATCACATATATAAGTTATCATTTATATTAGACTGTCAGGCAGCAGGTAGCATGATTGTTTATGCCAGTGAAAAAACAGCTCCAATACATGATTAGGGAAGAAAGCTTTTGTTCACGAGAAGACAGATAAGTGATATTTTTAAAAGAATCAGAACTAGCAATGCTATCATCCTAATACCTCTCAGCCCCCAAACATCCAACATTTTATTTTGGTGTCCAAGAAAAGTGCATGTTCAGGAATCCCTAACCTCTTCTCCAGAGCCAGCATGATTTAGTGGTTTGAGTGTCGGACTAGGGCACTGGGAGACTAGGATTTGAATCCCTGCTTGGCCATAGAAACCCACTGGATGAGGGTTACAATCTCCCAGCCTCAGAGAAAGGCAAAGGCAAACCGCTTCTGAACAAACCTTGCCAAGAGAACCCTGTGATATGGTCACTGTTGGTTTGCCATAAGTTGGAATCAACTTAAAGATAAACAACAAAAATCTCCAAATTCAGCCACTGAATTCCTCACTGCAGTAAATGGCTTCTATTTTCATCTCCATTAACGAAAGATACACGCGCTGTATAGTTTGCTTTATTATAAAATGCAGCAGTTCTTATAAAAACAGTAATATCAAATACAGTTACAAAAGATAACAGCTGTAAAAAAAAATCAACAGAAAAAAGAAGTCTCCCGTGCACTGGGATTGTTAATTTAGCTAACTTGAGCAAAAGCCCATTTTATGTGTCCATCACTTGCGTGAAAAGATCTCCCATGACAACCTAAAGCCTTGAGGCACAGTCACAATTCCCTGTCTCTCTCTGTTTTTGGTTTTTTTTAAGGCTTTGGGTGCCTTAACGCAATTTGATCTCAAAACAAATGCAATTGATGTTCTGACAGTCCGGGGGCTGGTAGGTGCAGGCACAATCACAGAGAGGGCACAGGCGGGGAAAAGAGCACATCCCTGGCTCCCAGCCCTGTTGGCAAGAGAGAAATTATACGTGGTTAACCTGCGGTAACACCTGTACCAACATCTATCAAGAACCTTCAGCAGATGGGGAGTGACACTTTATTCATATAAGACTACTAAAATATGGAGGATAAACTTTTTAAACAATTAATAAATAAAAATGCAATGGTTAAAGACAGATATGAAGGTAGATCTGAATATGATGGTGACTTTCACGATTTCTGTGTAGTGGGTGTTTGAAAAGAATGTCCTTGCTATTATTTCCCTCCTGAACACCTTCTGCAACTACATTCTAATCCTCAATATTCTTCTTCCTTCTCTTCCTCCCTGCCTCCATTTCTGAGCCATTCTCCTTTCCTCTTGTAGATCATTTTGATTAAGATGGGATTTTGGATTGAGTTTCTTTTTTGTAATAATCATTGCTGTTTTAAAGAGTCTCTTTGCTTGAAATGACTCAGGTAGCTTGTTATCTCATCAGTGGGACCTTGTAATTGCTACTGCACAACATGCTGGCTTTCATTACTCATGCAGGGAGAATTTGAGCCTCCCAGAAGGGGAAAAAATCCATTCCCAGTTTTTGCTTTGAAGAGAGCTCACTCTTCTCTGTTTTCTAAAAGTGCATTTTCTTCCCAGCCATGTTTGGCCAGCTGCTCTCATGCCCAGAACCTGACTCTAATTTCTCAGTGAAACACTCTACACTGTCTGGGGGCTGCCATCCATTTCAAGATACTGTGTCGCCCAACTCTATATGTGTTTACTCAGAAACTCTTCTGTGTTCAGTTAATGCTCATTCCTGCCAAAGCTCATACAAGATTGCAGCTTTAGTTCATCAATTTTTAAAAAATTTTATTACATAAAATGATGTAAGTACAAAGGAATACAATAAGAAAGTAAGACAAATGATTTACAACAGTAATTTACATCCATAATTCAAGTATAATGCCTTCCGTTGTCTATTAAAGATCTCATCATGCATCTAAAAATTCTACAGAAAGTTTGGGGTAACCTTGTAAATCATCTATTGCATTCATATATTCATTGAAAGGAAGCCATGTTTCACCAAAAGTTTTGTTCCTTTTTATTCCCCTATATGTTTGCATATTGTCTGAGTATTTCTCTAAAAGCCATAAATCCCATATTCTTCCCCACCAATCTTCCAGAGAAACATCTCCAGTCTTCCAGCATCTAGCTATTTCCATTTGGGCAGCTGTGATAAAAATTACAATCAAATGCTTATGTTCAAGGTGTTTATTATCTTTAGAATAAATGTTCAACAATAAAAGTCCAGGATAGTGTTTAATATCTTATCTTGTGATTATCATTATTTGTCTTATAACCTCTTGCCAAAACAGATCTATTTTAGGGCATTCTAACCACATAGGGTTATATGTACCGATAACCTCATATCGTCTCCAGCATTTTGATGAAATATTATTTCCTATCTTCGACTGTCTAAAAGGAGTAAGGTACCATTTGTGGATTGTTTTAAAGGCATGTTCCCTTATTAGTGCTTTAGTTCATCAATTAAAACCCATACAACTGATCTATTAGTCAGCTGATTAAGTTTGCATAACTATGCTTATCCTAAAAACAATTGCTTTGGGGGAAAATCCCCCTTTGCTTTTAAGACGGTGCACAAATGTATTGCAACATGCATGACCTTGGAAGAGGTATTCTTGCCTAAGAGAAAAAGAAGGATACTTCTTATAAGACAAGGACTGCTTATCTGCAGGTTTTTAAAGCATTATAATATAAATAGGTAGCATTAAAAAACAACACTATGCCATTAATTGGGAGCAGTTCAAGTGCAGTAACAAGTTTTTAATTGGTTATTCAACGCTACACTGCAGTCCTAGTAAATAGCCACAAAAATTTGCAACGCCTGATTTTTTTCCCAAGGCCACTTTTTGAATTAACTGGGGATAGGGAATTTATTCCCAAGGAAGAACTCTGGAAGTATCCATTACTGTGCCACTTAATTGCTCCTCAGATAGGGAAGGTCTATAATCAAGTCTGTGCCTCTTAGCAACAGGGCCAAATAAAATTGGTTGCAAAGTAAAATCTAAAATAATTTAATTACTTATTTTTATTTTTTTCAATTTATATCCTGCTTTTCTCCTACAAAGGGACCCAATATGGCTTCCAAAATTTATAATAAAAGTTAGCTAAATGTGCACAATTAAGAAAGTTTTTTAAAACATTAAACATCAAACATGGTTAAAAACCCATTTAAAGCATAATTAAATATATACGAAATAAAAACAGAAGCACACTTTCTGCCATATGATTAAATCAGTCAAAGGCCTGTCTAAATAAAAGTTCTTAATCTATTGGTTGATAGAGAGCAGAGAGGAGGCTGACCGAACCTCCCATGAGAGGGCATTGGTCAGTCTAGGAGCAGTCACTAAGAGGCCTCCCTTCTGTGTGCTCACTAACTGCATCTGTGATGGTGGTGGCACTGAGAGAAAGCCCTGCCCTGAAGATCTTAGAACTCAAGCTGGGTTGCATGGGGAGATATGTTTAAAAATGTATCTCCACAGAGTTACAGAAGATATGGTTAGATAGTGCAGAGATACGCAAGAAGGTTAGATAGTCTGGACCTAAGCAGTGTAGGATTTTAAAGGTCATAGGTCTTTAAATTCTGCCCAGAAATGACTGGTAGCCAGTAAAGCTATTTCAATGTATGATGTACGTGAACTCTGTAACCAGCCTGAATCAGCAGCCAGGGTACAGCATTTTGGACCCACTGGAACTTTCCAACAGTTTTCAAAGGCAGCCTCATGTAGAGCTCATTACATTAATCCAAATAGGATGTAATGAAGGCATGTGTCGCCATAGCCAAATCTGACTTCTTAAAGAATGGGCACAGTTTAATTCTGCAAACACACTCCTGGCCACCATCAAAACCTGGGAATCTAGGCTGGCCTCTGAGTTCAGGAGTACCTCCAAGCTGCAAACTTGAGATTTCAGGGAAAACGTAACTGCATCCAGCTCAGGCTGAATCTCATAAAAGCTTCCAGTAAGCTCTTGCTGCTCCAGAACAGTGCTACTCAAAGTGGTGATCTGTGGACCAGTGTTGGCCTGCATGGTTTTGGTTGCTGGTCCATGACAAACTTCCAGAAAAGAAACTGTTGTATCCAATGGGCTGTGTCCCTGGCACACTGGGAAAAAGCCCTGCTGGCCTGACAGCCTCGGAAGCATTGCTCTAGAAAATAAAGATAGGACTCTATTTGTAAAATCTCTCTTGGTTTCCTTCCTGCTGATAAATGGAGCCCAGCCTCCATGCTCCTTCAACCCTTCTGCTCCCCCCAAGAGATTAGAAATTTTCCAAAATATCCAGCAGAGATGAAGACTAGTTATTGCTGTTCTCCACACTTTCATCTGCTAAAGCCTGGAATCTCTTTTCACATGACACTCCAGTATGGTTAACTGAGGCTGTGGAACTCTGACCACTGATACTTCTAAACAACTAGTCAGTTACTCTGGGAGGAAAACACAGAAGGGGAAGACTCACATTAGTGCAGGAACAGCAGCGATCCAGACAGCGGGCTGGGGAGGGGAGCACACAGTCACATGACTCTGCACAAGCCATACAACATTCACACATGCTTGGCCAAGTCCGCTTTTCACAGGAACAGCAATTGGCACAAAGACCTCTGGCCTAGGAAACAATAAGAAAAGGAACACCCAACTTGGTTTACCAGGTATGAGGGGAAAAGCATCTGTAACTCTACTCTCTCTTGCTGATACAAGTACTAAAGCTTTATCCCCTGGATTTACATGCTGCAGGTAATCCAGATTTTCCAGGTCAGCAAGAATGGGTGATGGCTAATGCAACTCAAAGAAAAGCAAATCCGACAGTGGAAAATTGGGAGATGGCAATATGTTTTCTTCTATGTACTTTGGGGGCTGTCATGTAATACTGTCAACTTCTGTGAAGGAGGGACCTATCCTGAACCAGGATTTACCAGCCCTTTGTACTTGTTCCCTAACGGACTGCAGTACCATAATAATGCTGCTATGCTTAAGTGAACACCATTGCAGTAATATACTAGGGGAATCACAGATCTAATCTCATTTATCATTCCACATCTAAATCATCCAAACTTGGAAAAGTTATCTTTTTGTCATACAACTCCTAGAATCCCCTAGCCAGCTACCAAGGCTGGTTAGGGGATTCTGGGAGCTACAGTCCTTTTCCAAGTTCTGAAATCCAGAAATACTTTGCCCTTTTCAACTGTCTCCATCCAATCCCCCAGTTACCAGCAGACACTGACGGAGGACCAGAACCAGGACAAGGAGTAGCAGGTAGGAGCCAACAACCAGGAAAACGATGGCAGGAAGGGGCAGGAACAAGGTGGCAGCAAAAGGGAGGTCTGGTGGAGGGTTCAACGATGGAGTCTGTAAGGCAAACAAAGCCAAAGGGGGAGGGGATAATTCAGAGTGGAGAATAGTAGGAAAGGGCATAAAAGGAATTACATAAATGAGTATTGAAGTTCAGTTTCTGACATTACGCCACACAACAACTAACTACAACAGAAATGGCAAACAATTTGTTTCAGCAAGGACAAGAAGCACATTCCTCAGCTATGCGGCATCTCTGAAACAGGAATTAAGGGAAATACTGGAGGTATTTTTTTTTAAAGCAGATTTTTCCAAACTGTAAAGATGGTCTTAAGAAAAAAGTTTCCTATTGTATATTCTTTTAGCTTCCTGGATGGAATGGCACACCTCAAAGATGTGGGTCCAATAATTCCACAGATCCATGTAGCTTTCCTAGTCTTGTGGACTGGTGATACCAAATGCCTTATCTGTAATGCTTCACAGTAATCTTGAAACCAAAACATTACTAGTTTTCCTTTTCTTGGATCTCCATATAGCAGCATATTATTCAGTCTTAATTTCCTTCCTCAATGAAACAATCACCTCCAAATCTGCTATGTGTTGCAAGATCTGATATTGTCAACTGGAAGCATTTGAAACAGAAGAACTGATCTTTAAACAGCTGCTATACAGCTCAACCGACACAAAGATCTTGCTGAAAGTGCTTCAGAACTGGTTTATAGATTACTTGTCACAGAAGTTTTGTGCTAAGCTTCAGACAGCTATAAGACAGTGATGATCAGATATATATTGGCGGTGGTGGTGGTGGGGACAGAGTTCACAATGACCAATATTCTAGGGGAAAATGTTTGTATTTGAACATGTGGCTTCCAAACCAACCTCAACAAATTACAAGTAGTAAATCCAGTTTGCTCCCTATAGCGAGGTGGGAGAGGAACATTGGGACAAAGAAAATCTGCAAAAAAAGGTGAAGGAATCTTGATGCACTGTGGGTACCCTACTTTACAGGTGGGGAATTGCAGCCCATGGGCCACATGCAGTCCCCAAGATTGATTTAGTGCCCCCTGTCACTTACCCCATTTCACACACCCCAACTGCCAGTAATGCCCCCACAAAGCCTCTAAGAATCATGATGGTAGTTTCAATATGCACCCCCAACCGTTTTAAATTGAGTATACTTACTGCCATTCCTCAGTTAAGGAGAAACTAGGCTTCAGTCCCTGGAGGCTCCATGGATATCACAAAAACCTGGAGGAAGACAGAAATCATTCCAAGCTACTATGGACCATAATTCTACCCCTTCCTGCAGTTGACACATCAACTTGTTCCAAAAAATAAAACAAAATAAAATAACTCTACAGCCCACTAAATTAAACAAAAAAGTCCTAATATACTCATTAACACAGTTAAGCTCCACCAAAATCTTCATATATGTAAATTCAAGCGCTACAGATTTTTAAAGAACTCGCAACCATACTAAAACTCAAAACACAAGGTTACGAAGCCCTTTTGACTATTCCTTTAGATACATACATATTGAATTCTCTACGTGTATGTCAAGCTTCAAAGTTGTGTAATGACATGGAATATTTTCAGTTCCCCTAAAAGTTTAGGATTCATTTTCCAGTTAGAAAACAAAGCTGAATACACTCACTTCTCTTTCCTAGTTCTTCCTTGCAATTCCCTTTCTCAGGGCTTAAACTCTTTTACACTTATGAATACCAGTAAAATTCTTGTTCTTCCGCCCACCCGCAAAGTTCCCTCCTTTTTTTCCTTTTTTTTTTTTTAGAGCCCTCCCTCACGATGCTTTGGTAAGCATCCAGTCCGTTCACACCCTTATAAATATTCAGTGTATCGTTTATGAATATTTATCGGGGAGGCGCAACTGCCCTCCCAATTTCTGGCGGTGCCCGAGCCACCTCCTTCTCTGCCCTCCTGAATATTAAATCCGTCCATTCATATTCATACAGTCCTCAAGCTCTCTCGCGCTCCCGCGGAGCTTCCCACGGGTTAAAGCCCGCTCACTTTCTTTCTCAGTCTGTCTTTGTACAGCTCTTGGAAGAATAAAAGGGGGGAAGAGGGGAAGAAACATATACATCGCTTTCAACTTGGGAGGAAAAGCGGGATGTAAACAAACAACGCGGTTGCCTTGGCAACCAGCCCAAAAGGCAGCGAGGCGGCAGCGCTCCGGCTCTACGGGATCACCTTGCAGTCAAAATTCTTCAGTTCCTTGTTTACTTCGCGGAAATGACGTAACGGCTGAGGGCGCGGAAGTTGTGTTACCGGAAGTGCTTTCTATTTTACCTTAACGTCCTTCGACGTTACAGCACGTTCGGAACCCCAGACCCTCCTCTTTCTTACTTTGATATCCGCCGGAAATGCGGCGCGCACATCCGGAAGAACGTCGATAACGGGGACCAGATTGGACTGTTCCATCTGTATAATGCAAGGGGAATGAATGGAGGCAGTGCGAACTAAGGCACTCCCAGGTCGCCAAGCAGCGACGACTACTAGAGTATAGATGTTGCGAAAAGGGGATATTCAAAGCAAATCTCTGTTGTCGCTCCCGCTGAACTTTGTCCTGAAGGAGCTGTCCAAAGTGCTGAAACGATTGTGGCCGCAGGGCTGGTCATCTTGGGGCGCTCCTGTAAAGCCGGGCGTGAAACCCGGAGCGGTCTACCCTGCAGGGTGGCTGTACCTAGCTGCCTCGGAATTTTTTTAAAAAATATTTGAACACTACAACAACTGCCATTTGTACACTAGGCTGTTACAGCGCTGCGATTCCACTTTCAACATCCGATGGAATCCTGGGGTTTGCAGTTTAGGGAGGGACCTCAAAGGCTGACATCTTGTTGTTTAACCTCTCCTATCCAAGCCGTGGAAAGCGGGCTGTAGTCTTGCACATGCGCAAAACGCGTTCGCCTCCCCCCCCCCGCGCCCTTGCGGGTCGCTGGCCGTTGCTGTAGAAACCGCAAACGCCGGCCGGGATGGCGACAGGGTGCGGCCGCGGGGGTGCTCTTTCCTTCTCTGCGGCGGGGGGAGGGGGGAGGGGGGAGGGGGAGGGGGCGGCGGGGTCGCAGGCGGGCTGCTCGAGGTTGGCCGCGGTTTGAGAGCGCGCGGATGTTTTCCACAGCAGCTGGGAGGTGTTTCTCCCATCAGCCGTTAATGAAGGAAAATATTTCGAAGGGAAATAGTTCTCCCCTTGTCTCGATTCGGCAGGGACGGTGCTGATTAATCCTCTGTGGCGCCGCTTTTTCAGCTGCCTTTAAGATGTCCTGGTTTTTCACTGGTTTTCCTGCTTTCCCCCTTTGTGCTCAGTTTACCTCAGTCGCTGCAAAGGGAATTCAGAGTGCGTTGAGAGACCATTTCCGCACGAGGCTGTTATAGCGCTGTGATTCCGCTTTCAACATCCTATGGAATCCTGGGGTTTGCAGTTTAGGGAGGGGCTGGCCGTCTAGTGCGGAAATGGCCTGAGTCTTAAATATTACGTCTATATTGAGCAATCCCATATTTCAAGTATGCTGAGATAGGGATTCTTTCTATAGCAGCCTTCTTCAACCTAACAAAACCCTCCAGATGTCGTCAGACTAAATTTCCCACCATCTCAAGTCAACCTGTTAACTGTGGATGGTGTGAGTTGTAGTACAACAAATCTGGAAGGTGCCAGGCTGGGCTGAAATATATGGCAAAAGCCCTATGCCAGTCCAACACAGGGGCTACTGCATGGAAGGTACACTAGTACAACAACTGAGACAGTTCACCAGGCTATTCCACCAGGGAGTGTAACTGTTCACGAGCACAGGACAAGAATCTCTCCACCCTATTCAAAATAATTGTAGCATCAGGTTTTCCAGAGCAAGCTTAATGTTTTATTTATTTTATTTATTTATTGAATTTGTATGCTGCCTTTTCTCCCAAAGTGGAATTCAAGACAGCTCCCAAAAGGTTAAAAAACATTAAAAGCATATAAACAATTAAAAACATTAAAAAAACTTATAAAACTTACATAAAGGTCTTCTGCTTACCCATTAAAGGCCTGCTTAAAAAGAAAAGTCTTTGCCTGCCTAGCCTCCCATGGAAGAGAATTCCACAGGTTGGGAGCAGTCATTGAGAAGGATCTCTCCCATGTCCTCACCAGCTGGGTTTATATAGCTGGGTTTATATTACCTATTTATTGTACTAGTGTCCAACCTTTCATCCGAGCCTAAATACCCTAAAGGCACCAGATCCCATCTGATATGGGAAGCTAGTTAGGGTCAGTTCTGTTTAATGCTTATATAAGAGACCATCAACAAATACCAAGTGCTGTAGGCTATATTTCAGTAGGAACTGGAAGAACCATCTCTGAGTATTCCTTGCCTAAGAAAATTTGCCATTATGCATGCAACATCTGACTTACTGTTTTCATATTTTTCTTACTACAACTCCATGCCTTATTGAAATAGTTCTTAGTTTATTATCAGTAACCAACTTTCACGCCATTTACTTTCACTGAAGTAGAAACTATTACAAATCTACCACACAATTAAGTGTACTAGACCATTCTTTCCAGTGAATTGTTTTATTTAACAGTTCAAAATATAGCGCATTTTATAAAACTGTGGTGAAGTCCATGAATTACTGGTAAGGATTTCTGAATACAGGAAACCCCCGCCTTTCAACACCTCATTGTCTGACAATTCACTCTTTTGATGCTTCCAAATTAAGGACAAGTTCCATTAATTTGACAGGGGTTTCCCTCTTTCATCAGTTCTTCTTGCCTATGGAAGCTTGCTTGGCACCGTTCACTTGCACATGCTGCTTGCAAAATGAGCTGAGAGAGAGAGAAAAAAGGCGCTAAGCTGGCTGAGAGACTTTGCCAGCAGCAGGCGTGCTGCCAGTCCCGAGTGAGTTTCCGTAAGTCCCTCATGCTCCCTACAGTACATGAGTTCTGCTTTTCAACCAGTTCTGTCTTCTGACAGTGCTCCAGTCCCTAACCTGCCAGATAAGTGGGGGAAGCCTGTGTGTTAAATGCATTTGTGTATCAGATGCTCATTGATTCTCTGCTTAGGCTGGTTTGGGTTGTGTTTAATTTATACTTTTCCCAGGATGTTTTTCCTTTCTGTAAGTGTTACAAGCTAGTTTGAGGGCTTTAGTTGATAAAAAGATAGAAATATGCTAAATAAATAAATTTTCAGGACTATTTTAACATTGTGATGCACTGTAGAACTAATATCTGAAATATATAATCATGAATATCTTAAATACATCATCATTTTACATTAAAGACCCCCACAGACTTAAATGCCTTACAAATACATCAAGATAACTGACATTCTTTAGAATAGGAGCTCTTTGTGCCATGCCCTAAACTACTTTTGAGAAGTTCCATGAGAAGACTATTGACAAAGAGACGCAAGTTCGAAGTCTGGTGGGCATACAGGAGTGATGACACTTTGTTCTAGAACAGGGGTGGGAATCATGTGGCCCTCTAGAAGTTGCTAGACTGCAGCTCCCAGCAGCCTTAAACAATATAGCCAACAATGAGAGATGCTAGGGACTGCAGTACAACAGCATCTGCAAGGCCGCACAACTCCCATCCCTATTGTAGGACAAAGCGACGGGCTGTGACCCAGAGTTGCACCTTCCCCTGTGATATTGTATCAGAATGGTAGGGTTAAATGTCACAGTGCTTCCCCTTAATTTCTTTGCAGTTCCCATTTCCTGTCCTTCTTTCCCATCAGCGGAAGTAAACTGAACTTCACCTTTGGCCCACCGTAAAGGAATGAGCTTGGAGAGGAATGGGCTCTTCCTTTACATAATGGTGGCTACCGGCTTCCATGTCAGCAGGTGGTAAAGTGACACCAAGTTTTAATACAGACTTTAAAAGAGTTATCCAAGGTGCTAAACCACATCCTCATAATAGGGTCAGCACCTTGGAGAGCATCCAAAATCCAAAGTGGATTCACTACCATGTGGACATGGAAGGCACCAGCTGCCCCTGCTCTTGTGGAGTCCTTCCTGCCTATTTAGTCACCAGGGACCCCAGACCCAAAGCAGTCCTGACTGACTGCTCAAGCTGACATCAGAAAGTGACTGTTCAAATTGCAAAAACAGAGATGGAGAGAACTGGGTTCCTGTTTGCACCCCTTGAGCATCAGGATCAGTCCCAGAAATTCAGACAGTGTGTCACCCCCTCCCTTTTTCTTAGCTCTGTGCTTATGCATTATTAATGGTAAAGGTGAGATCTCCTCTTGATTACAGCTTGGCAATGAGACACTGAAATGTAGTCCAAAATGCCTAAGCCTAAATCCATTTGGATCAATGGTGTTTATATAAGTATGACTTCCCATTCAGCCATTGAGTCAGTGTCTCCACTCCACTTGGGACTAAAGCCTCAAAGCAGGGCTGGCCAAGGTGTGAGCTTTTCAATATTGTTGGATTGCAGCTTCCAACATTCCTCATTGCTGGGTATGCTGGCTCAGACTGCTGAGTGCTTCAGTATAAGAATAGGCCTACATTTTATCCACCCCTACCCTAAAGTTCATTGATATGAGCATATTAACTATATACTTCTAGGAAACAGAACAAAAATTAGCTGTGTTCTGAACCCCTTCTGATTTATATTCAATCCTGCCCAAAATAAGCACATTAATTCTCATTATTTTCAGTGGGAAAGGTTTGAATTAATGCATCTCACTGCACTCCAATCCACAGTTAACAGAAAGTCCCATTACAGTCAGTGAGGGTTGTTTCTAAGTAGACATTTATAGGATTGCACTGTAAATAGTCCTGTTGAAATCAATGGAATATAAAAGCACACAGCTTGGGCTGGATATATATTGGGCTTAAACCCTACTATTTGTCCTAACTAAACTAGAACAGTTGAATGAATTGGATTTACCCATGTGCTGAATTTCTATTCAGCAATTGATTATGTGAATCTGCTCTAGCTGGAAGTAACTACAAGACTTGTAGCCATTCTATATTAACCATGCAAACAGTTGTTTGTTCTTTTCATGTTTTCCTTATACTTATTCTATCCCAGGCCCAAATCTGACTCTCTGGGGTTTCCCAAATGGCCATGTTTCTTTCTCATGATACCATCATTTAGTAGTTTCCCTTTTTTTTAACAACTTTTATTTTCATGCAAAAAGGTTGAAGTGCCTCTCCTAAGGCTTAGTTATTAGGAGTAAGATCTTTGAACTATAAATGTGGCATATGTCTACAAGTCACCTCCCAGCTTATGACAACCCCATTAATTTCGTAAGGTTTTCTTAGGCAAGGAAGACTCAGAGGTTGTTTGCCATTGCCTTCCTCTGAAATGTAGCCTGCAGTATCTGATACTTCTTGGCAGTCTTCCTTCCAAGTACAACTAGGCCAGATCTCACTAAGTGTCCAAGATCACACAGGATCTAATGTTTGTCAGTATTTTAAGCTAAAATATGCTGATATATTTGGTTCCATTCCTTTTTCCTTTCACTGCTAAACTGCCCCCCACTTAACTTATTTGAAAAGGAATTTGACCTTTGATCTGAAAGAAGTCCCCTACTTTGCACTAAGGAGTCAAGGTGGCAGACATGCCCTCATCATCTTTGTTGTTAGGTATCTTGAAGTGGACTCCAAGTTATGGTGACCCTATCATAGGGTTTTTTGGGCTAGATTTGTTCAGAGGTGGTTGCCATTGCCTTCCCTCTAAGGATAAGAGAGAGATTTACCCAAGGTCACCCGGTGGATTTTTATGTCTGAGTGGGGGTCCAGTCTCCAGTTTCCTAGAGTCCTAAGTCCAACACTCAAACTACCAAACTATCCTGGATCTCCCTTCATCTTTACCTGGACCAATTTGTCATCGTAGCCACCCAGAAGAGCAGGTTAGGTAGAAAGAGGCCATTCCCAAATGATCCTCATCAAAAAGGAGATATATGAACTCCCCAGGGTAACACTAACCCTCTAGTGTCTGTCAGTGTTGTATCATTTGTTAAGTAGTGCATCATATTATTGCCTCATTAATTTCTTCCGTTGAATTAATTAACACCACACTGGGATTTGATCACTTAAATACTATGAAAGTAGAATTCTTGTACATTATTAGATTTAAATGACATCTTAATTATCCCTTTAGGAAAGATCTCTTGTGACTGTGAGGTACCCTCCATAGAGAACGACACATGTGATGGCAAAGCTATCATTGATCACATTTCCCATATTAACTAGGATGGCAGAGAAACAGGTGAGTCAATTTACTTCTAATAGGTGGAAGTTCATTCTTAAGTGTTTTCAGTACCAAAGAAGAAGAAAGAGAAGCTCTCTTAACTTTAGTTCAGCAACACAGGGTTAGAAGTGACCTAAAAGGTCATCCAGTTTAACCGCTACCAGTTCAAGAGATTTACTGCTACAGCATTTCTGATAAGTATCCACCCAGCTTCTTCTTAAAAACCTCTACTGAAGAGAGTTGACCACTTTCTCAAGCAGTTTGTTCCAGTGTCAGCCACCAAGACACTTCTTTTAATGATTGTTGAAGGGGTTTTTTTCCTTATAATTTGAATCCAACTATTCAGATCAAGCAGAAAAGCAATTTGTTTTTGGTTTTGTTCCATTGACCATGTGACAGCCCTTCACATTTTTTCCATATCCCTATTGTGTGTGTATGTACCTTCAAGTCACTTGTCAAGTTACGGTGATCCCATCAATTTCATAGGATTTTCTTAGGCAAGGTGTACTCGGATGGTTTGCCATTGCCTTCCCCTGAAATATAGGCCGTTTCTGCAGGAGACTGTTATAGCGCTATGATTCTGTTACCCTGTAGACTGGGGGTCCCGGGAGGGGCACCTAAACAACAAACCAAAATAAGCAAGATGGGGAAAATTAGCTGGAGCACTCTCTTGGCTAACGAGAGGCAGGGCAACGTAGCGAGACCTTTTATCCTATGTATACCGGTTCAGGTCAGTGAGGAGCCAAGCAGTTTCAAAATATTAACAGTTTTTATTAAACAAAATAAAACTCAAACACACCTAACTAGAGAGAGAGAAGAAAGTTTAGAGAAATAAGCAATACGCCACCTGTCCAAAGTCCTGTAGACACCAATTGAAGATACGGAGGGAAACCTGGCGAGTAGACCGAGGGGAATCTGTGGAGCCGAGCAGCAGCGAGGTGAGGACGAAGATCCAAATGGAGCTTCGAGTGATTTCAGCTTAGTGATTTCAAGTGATTTCAGCTCAGTCCAGTGAGAGTTCCGAAGAGCAACCAAAGTGAGACAATTTTTATAGGGACAGAACGACCGCAGGCTAGTCTGGTTTTTGCATGAGAACAATGAGTTTTGGGATGGAGACAAAGGCTCTGAAAGGTCAGGATTTACATGATTGAATTATGAACTGAATTGACAATGGTATAGCTGGTATGCCGATGTGGCTAGCTTGGCCGTTAAGTGCCTAGTTTGCCAAGGTGCTTTCACAGGCAAAAAGTTCTTTTGCTTTACAATCAAGGTGTCTGTTTCGGATGGCTATCCCCTGAAGCGGAACTGGCTATATCTGGTACTTTACAACTATCGCCCATGCCTAGCCTCGCGCTTGTCCGGCGGTGCCCAACAAACACTCAGCTGATGGGGGAAAGGGCCAAATTATGATATCAAAATGATATCTTTTAGTTCACCAAAGACCAGACCAGAGTGCCGTGGTAACAATTCCGCTTTCAACATGCTATGGAATCCTGGGGTTTGTAGTTTAGGGCGGGGTCTCCTGTGGAAATGGTCATAGCCTAGATTATCTGGTATTCCTTCATGGTCTCCCATCCAAGTACTAACCAGGACTGACTCTGCTTGACTTCAAGGATCAGCTGGGATATGGTACCTTCAGGGTATTTAAGTCCATTCTTATGGCAAAAATGATGGTGAAGTGCTAGTCCCATGAGGAAATAGAATAGAGATTGACCCTTAATTGTCTCGCTTCCTGGGTACACAGAGGCTGCTGCTTCTAATTCTCCTCATGGGATTAAGGCTTCACCACAATTTTTTTCATCTCTCTCAGGACATGTCCCAGAAGAGAGCAGCTTCAAAAGTTCAGGCCTTTAAAGAGTTCTAGATGCACTGTTTGGCCTGATTCAGCAAGGCAATTCTTGTGCGATTAATAAACCAGGCCTTTGCAAGGGAAGCATTTGAATCCATTTAATCAAGAGTAAACACTGCTTACAGTGGGCTACTTAACAGCCTAATAAGCAAACTGCCATGTCAGATCAACCCAAAACAGGGCCCAAATTGATCAGCATTCTGTTTCTAATTCTGTTTCTCTGAACTTCCTTTTATACTACATAGTTTGATCCCATTTTAGTAGCCATGGCTCTATCCTGTGGAATCCTCTGCCAGACAGCTCTCGTTCTTACCAAACTACCAATCCCTGGATTCCACAAGATGCAGCCATGGTAGTTAAAGTGATATCAAAGTGCTATAATTCTATAGTGTGAAAGAGATCTGAGCAGCCACACTCAGATAGAGCTTGCAAAAATTACTCTGCTAAAATAAGGGTTTTTTTTTTTTTTTTGCTTAACTAGGCAGGGGGAGAATAGCTCTAAAGGAGAGAGACTTTACGGCTACAACAGAGAACTGAAATTTTAAGGCATTTACAGTCTGAGGAGCGACGAGGGCAGGGCAGCTTTCTGGGCAGGAGAGGTAGGGGCTCCAGCTTTCTGAAAGCACTCTCCTGAGACATCCAAAACCACAAAATGCAGACCTATAGGTTTTTATGACTCCAAAGGTCAATGCTTTTGTGTCTTACAGGTGGCCTAACAAACATATTATCAATGTGTATTTTGGATTTTCTTGGACTACAGCTCCCAGAAGCTCCCAGCCAGCATGTTGACAAATCGTAATGTTTCCATGTTCTACACTCAGAACATGATCATGGTGATCCTTTTGTTTTTCCTTCCAGCAGAGGTCAATGGAAGTTCTCTGTAAGCTAACTGTTACAGCTAAGCCACTGATAGGTAGGTCTATTCCCCATGAACTGATACTTGGGAAAACACAATACAGTAGTTGAAAATCCTTATAAAGGTGGCATGCTGAACAACTACAATGTAATACATATGGCCCTTCAGATATGGTTAAATGGCAGAGCCTAGCATTCCTCCTCATTGGCTGTGGTGGCTAGGGATTGCTTAGAGTTACAGCCTCACAACATCTGAAGGGCCTTCAGAGGCCTTGAACTGACTTACAGAGGAAGTAGTTCTTCTTTCGACAGGAGTTCAACAGGGCTATTTCTGCCAATAACAACAATCTGATTAACATTTGAACCCTCATCCTCTGGCTTTTGCAGTTCCCCTATATCTTTATCCTGGGTTTAGCCACCTATCCCACATTCTTCTGCATACTGTGCTGGTCCCTGCTTCACTGTGGGAAGATGGAGGTCCTGAACGCGGTCTATGTGTCAGCCAGGTGAGAGACTTGGGTTCTCTGAGACACGAGTGTAAGAGAGAGATTGTAAGGGCCATTTCGGCACTAGCCTGTTATAGCGCTATTATTCCACCTTCAACATCCTAGGGACTCCTGGGGTTTGCCGTTTAGGGAGGTACCTCAAAGGCCCTTCCCTAAACTGCACACCCCAGGCTTCCACAGGATGATCAAAGTGGAATAATAGCGCTATAACAGGCTAGTGCCGAAACGGGCCAGCTTCTGGGACAGTTTGGGGAAGCCGGCACGCTGCAGTACACGCAGTCGGCCGCAGGATGTCAGTGTTGTTCCAGTTACTTCCAGGCGCCCCCCCCCCGCTTTCTACCCACCTATTAAAGGTCGTATCAGGGTCACCTGCTCAGCAGGTGGAGGATCAGCCTTTAATAACCTTTGAGGAGAAGGGGTTAAAGAGAGCCTCTGACTCCCTTCGAGCCCTCCCTCCGACCCGGGGCCCACTTCGCCTCTCCCCTTCCCTGGCGCAAACCCGATCACCGCAACCCAAGGCCGGGATTATGGGATTAGCCCGAATCGTCCCGCGCGCCTGACTTCCTGCCAAGCGAAGGCGGGGGGCGGGGGCGGGAGCAAGTGCTGAGCCGGCAGGCAGGGAGTTAAATCCGGTCGCCTGATTAGCTGCCTGTGGAGAGGGCCGGGGCGATGCTGTCACCATCCACACACTGCCCCCCGCCTCGCGCCGTCCTAAATCGCATTATCTGCCTGCGCTAAAGGCGGCGGGGCCGGGCGAGGGAGAGGAGCCTCCCGCGGCGGGATTTTTGAGGCCACGATGAATGGCCAGACCCCACCCACCCCCGGCGCCCCTCCTTGCCGCCCCAGGGCTCCGACTCTGGCTCACAATCCCCAGCGACACCCCCTGGATGCACACCTCTGAGCTGCTCAGCGCCCCCGCTGCACAGCCCCCCCAAATCTCCCCTCACCCCACCTCCGCTCCTCCCTCCCCCGCAGAAGCACTTCAGGCGATGCCAACCTGACACCCCCCCTCCTCCCCGGCTCGGCCGCCCTTGTGCGCCCGAATGCGCCCGCACTGATCCGCTCCGCTCCGCTCCGCTCCGGCGAGCCGGCAGCAGCCCGCCCGCCCGCCCGCCCGCCCGCCCGGCTCAGGCGCCCCCCGGGCCGCGGTCTCTTTAAGGGCCTCCCGCGCCCGGCTGACAGCTGCTCGCCCGCTCGCCCGCCCGCCCTCCCCCTCCCTCCCGCCCCGTCTGTCTGTCTGCCTGCCTGCCTGCCTGCCTGCCACAGCCGCTCTGCCGGGGACCAACCGCGCTGCCGCCGCCGCCCCCTTTCCCCCTCTCCATCCTCCCCACCCCACCCCACCCTCAGGGACCATGAGCCTCCCTCCAGGGTGCCGCCCGGAGGGCCCCCAGCCCCGCTGACCCTCCCCATCGGGGCTGCCGCGGCCGCTCCTGCTGCCCCCTCCCCTCTCCCTCCCTCCCCTCCCTCCCTCCCCCCACCCGTCCCCCCTCCCCGCCCGGGCCGCCCCAACCCGGCCGCCCGAGCGCGATGTTTCGCGCCCTGGTAGCGGGGGGCATTGTCTTCCCCGGCCTCTTCTTGCTCTCCAAACACGGCCTTAAGTGGCTGCCGGGGCTGCGATGGGAGGAGGCCGACGCGGTCATCGTCTCCGCCAGGTAAACGCGGAATGCGGCTGCCGCGGGAGGGAGAGGGAGAGGGAGAGGGGGAGACGCCGAGGGCGGCGACTGGCCCACCCCTCATCCCCACAGCCGGGCAAGCGGCAGGCCTCAGGGTGGAGAGGCCAAGATGTGGGGCTGGGGTGTGTGTGTGTGTGTGTGTGTGTGTGTGTGTGTGTGTATAGAAGGGTGTAGGAGGGGGCCAGAGGTCTCCCTTGAAAGGGGAGCATTGGAAAGAGGATGGGGCTGTGTGGAAAGCAAGGTTCTTTTGTGAGCCTGGGTTATTCCCTCTGCCGGAGTCCAAGGAGAAGCAGGTCTAGGAGCTGAGATCTGGAAGTCCCTTGAAACTGAAGTGGGACTCCTCAGTTGCAAATTACCTTCCCCTTCCCTGCAGCTGGCTTTGTAAGATTCCCCCAATGCTGGCAGGATAACCAGATTACCTGGGAGAGCCCATCTGGGGGCCTGTGGGAAACAGAAGTTTTTGATTCATATGGAGAGGCTGAGGATGATTGATTTAAAACTGAAGAATGGAACTAAGGCCAGGCTGGGGTGTGTGTAGGGCCAACAACCAGTAGTAAGGAGAACAAGCCATTCAAGCCAAAGGTTTCCTCTTACTTAGTGGGCTTGTTTGGAGGAGCTGAGAGGAAAGAAGGGAGCTTGGGGATAAGATGAATGACTTTGGCAAGGTGTGGAAGTTGTGAGGCCAGGTGCCTGCAGCCCTTGCAGGCCGCAGATGGGATTCCTCGAGAGTGGTGCCTGGAACTATTTCAGGAGAGCATCTGCTTGAGGTGTTCATGGGAGTGTTGAGGAATGGTAAAGGGTCCCAAGGATGCCTTTAGGGTTCATGTGAGGCTGGATTGGCTTTCTTCACGTACAACACTCACCATGAAGTAGGCAGGCTATCCCTGCTGCACTGGCCAGCTCTGGGGATTACAGGACAGCAATGCTAGACTTTACAGAAGTCAAGGAGCAGTTAGGGCTTTGGTTGAGGATCCCCTGAAATGGCCAGTACAGAATCTCTGGTTAGGAGAGATGTCAAAAGGAGAAAGGACCAGACACAAAGGTGTTCAGGAAAGTTCAGAGGATGGTCTCAGTAGACCGAAAGACACTGGGTCAAATTCAAAGGAGCTTTTAGTGAATTTACAGTCCTTCCTAAATGAACTGGCAATTGGAGTTTTGAGGGTCTGAGAGATGAATGGGGCAACTGCAGCCCCACTAACTTATCTTCACTTCTCCTATTTCTCTGCTTTCCCACAACAGACTTGTTTCTTCGGTCCAAGCCATCATGGCTTCCACGGTCGGCTACATTGTCTCCTCGTCCTGCAAGCACATTATCGACGACCAGTAAGTCAGCATTTGCAGAGTGCGCATGGCTGGGGCAAGGCTGCAGTGCAGTAACAAACCTCTTTTGCTCACCTCCTACCCGTTCCCAATCTCACTTTCCCCTGTGCAGCCCAGCCAGCATGTTGGCAAGGTCACACTAGTGGGAAACCTGAAACCTGTGCTGGGACGGGCACCAAATTTAGAAACAGGATGACAGTGACAGGTTATGGGCAGATGTGCAGGCAAGGGTAGGCCTGCTACATGTACAGATGGGAAGCTAGGCTATGATGGGCTGGTTTCTCCAGCAGGAGGCGCTACAGCAGGGTAAAGGGTGGAGGGAATCAGTAAGCTGTGAAAAGAGAGAAGGAGTAATCACACTGGGGGGTTTTTGCCCCATACAAAAGTATTGGGAGGGAGACAGGAGGGAAAAAACAAGGACTTTGAGCAGGCCACAGTCCCAACAATGGGGGGCTGGAGAGAGCAGGTGCCAAGTGAAGGCAAGGGCTGAACCTGAAGTAGTGTGGCCTGTTGGGAACTGAGTGCTGTCCATGGTGCTGCAGAAACCGCTCTCCTTGGCAGTCCCTGTTTCAGGACCATGGACAGCTCCACCAACTGCCTGCCCGCCCAGTCCTCTGCATTCCCCAGGGGAGGGGATTCCCTGTTCCTGTGCGGGATAGAGCTGGCGGAGGGGGCGGGGTGGGGAAGAGGGGGACAGACTTGCCAGTCCCGTTGTATTCTGGGAGAGCTGCCAGACCTTGATCTCTGCAGAATCCAATCTGGCAAGAGGGCAACGCTGCAGGACAAGCCTGAGTGCACAGCAGGTTTCCCTAAAATCTCTGAGGGAAAGGGTAGGAGAAACACGAGGGGAACAGCTTTGAGTGAGAGGGCTGCCCCTTTCCACTTGCTGGCCCTTCTTCTCTTTGTCGTCAAATGGTTTTGTTTCACGCTAATGAACTGAGCTGGGATTAATTCCCTGTCTATGAGTCACTAGATGGGGCACATGTGCTAATTCCCCTATAGCAAGGAGAAATGGAGGGGATTAGACCCCAACAACAGCTGTTTCCATTGCTGATTTGCATGCTTTGGACTCAGAATTAGCTTTATTGGGCAACCAGTGATGATGAATTCTACAGCTGCCTGTTAGGAGGTTGGTTTCCTCGTGGGTTAAATCTGACAAGAGGCTAGATTTCTGGTTTTCTCATGGTGGATGTGAGAACATCTTGATTCATACTGGGAAGAGAATGAGGAGGAGTATGCAGGATGTTTGGCCCTTGTTCTCCCAAAGATATCACTCCTTACATCGGATCTATCTTCCTGGGTTGTGATGTCAAATTTTCCTGGTAACGTTTCGGCTCTTCTTTGAAAGTGTTCCCTTGATGGATTCCAATTGCCCAGGCACGCCACTCCACCTCACACTGATGGTTCTGCAGCATAGCAAACACAGCTTGGAAAAGTTACTCTCAGAGGGATTACAGCTCTCAAGAGTACCTTTGTCCATGTCAGCTGAGGGAGAGATTCTGGGAGTTGTCATCTACAACATAACTTTAAGACATGTATGCCCACATATGTAAAGTGCTGCCCTGACTTCTGGTTAAAGCCCACATGTCCCATTTGCTTGGGCACCAATAGCATCTCATAGGCCATGAATCCTGTATGGCACTGCAGCATCCAAGCTCTTGGTCTGGCATTTGGCCTAATCACCTTGCACAGAGCAGGGATTGCTGTCAGCACAAAATGCCTGAGCCGGCTGCAGCAGCAAGGGAGAAGTGTGTTTGTGTATGAGGAAGAGAGGGACAGAGAGAGAGAGAAGAGAAATGAGCCAGGACAGTGGCAAATAGTAGATCTTGGGCCATACTCAATGTACAGTTTTCTTCCGCCTCAGTCTCCTTTTAAAAAATGGGTTGGGGCCAAAAGGACCTTTAAAAATATCTCAAAATTCATCCCCTGTCACCTGCCATGGAATGGGATTAAGTCCAACTTCCTGATTTACCTTAATCCAGTTGCCTTTTTATAGGACTTGATAGGCTGCTAAATAGGTATAAGGTCAAAGGCATGGTGCACAGCTGGGAGTAAGTCAAAACATCCTGGGCATTAAAGGGATTGAGGGGTCTTAATGCCGCCATGGAGAGTGGAGAGGGCAGGACACAGGAAGTGCCAGCCGTGCTGTGGTTGGGATTGAAAGGTGGTAGTTGGACAAGCTAAGAAAGGAGTGACACAACCTGTAGCTTGGATACAGGAATGGCACGTGTGTTTTGGTAATGCAGTGTGCAAGTGAGGAGCTGAACCAGAGAAAGACCAGGCAGGGAGGTAGTGGATGGCAGGGTGGGGGACAACAGTGGCAATGGCAGGGAATGTAGCCAAGGCAGATTCTGCGTTCTCATTGCCCTGGTGGGTGGAATGCATCAGGAGTTTGTCAATATTGATTGATTGTGGCCTTGAGCCTCTTCCAAGGGGGGTTGGGGAGGGCATTTCCCTCTCATCCTCCACTTCTCATAAAACCCCTCACTTTTACAGTTCAGGCCTTTTGCAGTGACCATTGTAACTGTTTCCACCCAGAGGCTGGAAAAATTACTTTTTGGACTACAACTACCAGATCCTACCCACTCCTGCAGCCAGCATGTCTGGGGAATTCTGGGAGCTATAGTGCAAAAAAGCACCACCTCCTCTCCAAATTGTAGTCCCAAAAAAGTATTTTTTTCTCCAAACAAGCTGGAGGATTCTGGGTGTTGCCATCCTAAAGAGTAACTAGGCCAAGTTCTGTTCCTTTCCATCTCTCTGCAGGCACTGGCTGACTTCCACCTATACCCAGTTTGCCGTTCCCTACTTCATCTACGACATCTACGCCATGTTCCTGTGCCATTGGCACAAGTACCGAGTCAAAGGTCACGAGGCGGGCTCAGGAGGGACACGGACACTGCGCACCGTTGTCCGCACCTACCTGCACAAAGAGTTCCTCATGGTTGTCCATCATCTTTTCATGGTGCTTGTTTGCTTCCCTGTGTCCACGGTGAGTGGGACCAGGAGGACCCAACGGTGAAGAGCAGGAGGAGGCGGCACAATAGGCGGGAAGGGGTGGGATGAGATGCGAGTCCATGGGGCAGAGGGGGGACACTGTACATTTAGGAGATCCTAACCCCAGGATAATCCTCCTCCCACTTCTCAAATTTCCCTACTTCAGCTGTGGCGTCAGGGCAAAGGCGATTTCTTCCTGGGTTGTATGTTGATGGCTGAACTGAGCACTCCTTTTGTCTGTCTCGGCAAAGTCCTCATTCTGGTGAGTATGGCCTGACCCTCCATTAACCTCTTGGGGTTGGGAACAGGGTGGACAGCAAAGTTCAGCAGGACTGAACAGGTCCTCTTGTGTGAGAGAACATAGCATGGAGAAGTTCCTGGATATGTGTGTGTGGAAATGTGTGTGTGTTTGTGTGTGCATGCAAGCACGTGTGCACACACACACACACACAGATTCTCTGGCTCCCAGAATCCTGTGCTGGTAGGGAGACTTCATGCGATTAGTCCTTTCTGGAGAAGAATAAGGGAAGCTAGAGGAAGTGCAGCTTTAAAAATAAGGAAAGGAAGGATTGTGTGATGGTTGCAAACTGTTGCCTGATTTCCCTTCCCTTCCCTTCCCCCACTCCTCCTTCTTCTTTCTGCACAGTACAAGCAGCAGCACACCCTTCTCCACAAGGTGAATGGGATTATTATGTTGGTTACGTTCTTCTGCTGTCGAATCCTGCTTTTTCCATACATGTACTGGGTCTACGGGCAATATGCTGGCTTGCCCTTTTATCGCGTGCCCTTCTCCATCCCAGCTGAGTACAACTTGGGGTCTGCTATACTCATGGCACCCCAGATTTACTGGTTTGGCCTCATCTGCCGGGGAGCTTTTCGTGTATTCCGAGCCCGGGGTGCGACCAAGGAACAGGTGTTGCGGAACGGGCACAGACCAGAGACACAGGCGCTCGACTGATGACTTCTCTCCCTCCGCCGCAAATGGACAGACCACATTTTCCTTTAACTTATTTATTTATTGGGGTATGGGAGGGACTGGATTGATGGGGGTAAGGAGGAGTAAGGAGGCTCCTAAGGCCAAAGGTGGATCTGGGAGGGGCTGGAAAGGGAGGAGGTCTCCCACAACAGTATCTGAAAGGCACAGAAAACCAAAATCAATCCCTTGGATTTAGCATGGGATTCATCTGCCAAAGGCAACCCTCTGATTTTGCAACACTTAGCAGTATTTTTTTTAAATGTTTCTGGGTGGAGGAACAAGAGTAAAGTCCCAAGTCAAAGGAAAATATAGGAAATATCTTTTTTGGAAACACACTCTAACCAGTTAGGTACAAGGAGCCCAAGCACCCAGAACAGAGTTGAAGTTACTAGTTTTTGGTCAGGGCGATGGAGAAAAGAGTTGCAAGACAAAGCAAGAGTGTCCCAAGCATGTCATGGGCTTTACCAAGCCACTGCCAATTAAGGTGAAGAGATTCCATTACCTGGAAAAAGGAGCTGCAAATGAGGTAGTGGTGGGAAAAATAGATAAAGGCTGGGTTATTCCCCCCTGTGCCCGCACAATATAATCTATAGAGTTGCAGCCATTATTAAATGGCATAGGAGAAATAATGTTGAGTTTGAATTCCCCACACCATCTGATTATTGGAATTATTAGGGTTTTTATTGGTAGCATCATTCATTTTCATAGGCATGCCTGCTAAGGGAAACACCCTGGAACTTTTGGATGCTGCTAAATATAAGGGATCATCAGTATTACTAAGATGTTACTCATGCAGAATATCCCTAAAGGGTATTAGAATAATATTCCCTTGCATTGGGAAGTTTGACCAGGGAAATGCTTTTCTGACATCGGTATGGCTCCCCCATCTAGCAATAACCAAGCAGGGAAATGTCCCTCCCTCTTGCTCTTGCCACCCCTTCTACTCTTCAACACATAATCCCTTTGCTCCTCTTCCCTTAGAAATCCCCACTCCATAGGGGCAGGGATCCAGCTGTAAATAGGGGCTGGGTAGGGTGTATTTATAATAGCCCAAGGTCTGCAAAGTATTAAAGGAGCCGTTATCTAATGCCAGCTGAGGGCCACTGTGTGTCTTTATTGCTCCCTCTCAGCTAAGCCTTCCACCTCCCACTTCCTGCAAGATGCCTGAGCTAGATTTGTTTGCTGTTAAAATCTGAGTGCCCCATAACCAAACCCCTCAGTTCCACCACCGAAACCTTCAGGTTTCTTTTCTTTGTCACAGTTGCACACATGTATGCATGTACACAAACACATACATGTTCTGAGAGCCTTTTATGGAAGTAGAATGATACTGGAAAGAGGCAGAAGATGGTTGGTTGGACTGGCATTTGCTTTCTCCAAAGTTTATCCTATGTTTGACTTCTTAAAGATCCTGAAAGAAAGAAGAACATTTTTTTTAAAAAAGACATACTGGGAATATATCATTACCCCCCAGTCATGCCATCAGGGTAGGCGTTTGAGATTCAGGTTTGGAGCCTCACTCAGCAAATGAGCAGGAGGGCTGGCTTACTGCTTTTCGAAGTAAATGAAGGCAAGCACATTTGCTCTCTTAAAAAACGGCCACCATTCCTCTAAGACCATTCCGTTTGGTGTCTATAAGGAACAAACTGCACCACTGACTACCCTCCAAAATGAACAGGAGGAAAGGGGAGATAACCTGTAGAGCACTGCATGTAAGGCAGGATGGTACGTACACTTTTGAGATGATCTGATAGAGGAAGAAGAGCAAGATGAGGGTGACAGATCCCATTAGGATATAGCGCAGCAGGCTGGGGAAGTTACCTGTAAGAGACAGAGGGGAAGCCATCTCATATAATTTTTTTTTTCCTCACAGCACTTCGCTTGCAAACAGAGGGTGCTGAAAAGAATAGAGCAAAAAGTTCAGAAGCACAGGAACAGAGCTTGACACTGGTAGGGGGATTCTGGGCGTTGTTTGAAAGAGGAACTTTCCCAATCTCTGCAAAAGAGGTCGCTTCCTACAGAGTCAGCCCATCTGTCCATCCAGCTATCTGCTTTGTTCTGCAGCAGCAATGCTGCAAGTTTCCAAGAAGGGTATTTTTCCCAGGCTTACCTGGAGATGGCAGAGTTTGAACTTGGGACAGATGGCGTATCAAGCACGTGCTCTACCACTGAGCTCAAGTCCCTGCCACAAGTTTTTTTCCCCCAGGGGAAAACATCTGAGGGAAGTCAGCAAATTAATAGGCTTCTGCAGAGTGAGAGAAGAATCTCACTTGGGGCAACAAATTCCGGCTGTTCTCCAATGTACTTATAAATGGCCAGGATCTTCTCTTTGTCCGAGTCGGGATAATCAAACCAGAGTGGTCGCTGGGGTGAAGAGTCCATTATCTCACTAGTGTCCCCCAGATTTTCTGCAGATGCTGTAGGTCCAAGAAGCCAAAAATATGCTAATAATGAATAAGTGTTCGTGACATCCAGGAGACTATTTAAAAATTGTACATTGGAGGTGAGGAATCCCTGCTCTTTCCCTTATCCATCTGTTGTTGAGTTCCACTTCCACCAGCACCAGCCAATGGTGACGGGCAATGAGAGCTGTATTTCAGTGATCTCTGCAGGATCCCAGGTTCCCCCAACTCTGTGATGAATTTAAGATAGAAAATGAAAGCATTTCCTAAGAGTTTGCCAGGAATTTCATTTTCCAAGGAAAATGAATGTTCTTCTTTCAGATTTGTTTTGTCAATGCTTTATAGACATCCTGAGCTTGCAAACATTACTCCTTTAACTACAATTCCCAGAATTCCCCAGCCATGCTGTCACTTTTCCAGGCTCCACAATTTAGGCATTCTTCTCCCTATATTCCATCAATCCATGGTCATGAACACCTATCCCCTATTCCTTTGCATTGGTGAGAAAATGACAGTCTTTCTTATACAGCCTGCAAAGCAGGATGGATAAGGAAAACTGTGTAATCTTAACATTAGCCAAACTTTGAGTCCAGCTATTTGCACTAAAAAATGTACAGCTATTCCTGTGGAAGTGGTTAATTCCCTCACCTCATCACAGTTTCTTGCGTAACGCCCTCCCCACAACCTGCCATCTTACTCCAGATGTGTTGAACTGAAACTCCCATCATCCCAACCAATGTGCTCATAACGGCTGCAGGTAATGGAATTTGAAGTCCAGCACATCCTGAGTGGGATGGAATGATGGATGCAGGTTTTTATATAGTATAATAAATAAACTAGCTTCAATTGGCTTTAATTTAGATTGTTGCAGGGCTAGAACTACAAGTTAATTCTGCAATTGTGTTGACCCAGAGATCACTTATTTCAAGGAGACTTTGTCCCATGATTACCCAAACTAGAACCATAGTTATTAAAGAAGCTGGGGTTGAGAGTCATAATCATGGGACAGACCACAACTTAAGTAAGTCACTTCTTGGGACTAAAACTCCTAGAATCCCCCAGCTGGGATTCTGACAGTAGTGGTCCCTAAAAGTTACTTTTTCAAATTGGGGGACTGACACACACCCCTCTTTAGACACCCAAGATATACATAGGATAAGCACCCCAGGAAGTTATCTGTTAAACTTACAATACATTTTTTTCCGCTGTGACTGCTAACTGCTCTATAGTGTCTCCTAAAGAGGTGATTTCTTTCTCAATGCGCCACGTTTTCCACAGGTAAGGTTGGGTCAATACTGGAATCTTCTGCCTTTGAGGCATGCCTTCCGCCACTGAGGTATGACTGCTTTAACTTCTCCGCCTGGCACCCTTCCGGATGTGCTTCATTGACTCCTGTCAACCATATTGGCTGCAGCTGAGGAGAGTTGTGGGCCACCACATTTGGAAGGTGCTGGATCAGGGGAAGGTTTGGCACAGTGTGCACAGCCCCGGGGTAATTTGAGAGGACATCCTGAAGCGTCAGATGGAGGTAAATGTCCAGGAAGGCACTTAACACTTAGAACTGGCAAGGCTTCAAAAATCATCTATCAGTAAAACTTGAACAGAGAATTTTAATAACGAAGTATTGAAAGCACACAAAATGTTTTAAAAGAAATACCAATGATGATAATGTAAATACAATTCCTTTCACAAAGCCAGGGTGACCACTGCTAGTCTCTAAAAGATAATCCCCTCAGCCTCCACATTATTATGCACAAAGCCAAACATGCTTCAACCTCAGTGGTTGACAGTTATCGTTGGTGTTTCTTTTAAACTTTTTGACATTTTGTATACTTCAATATGGTGTTATTAATACGGTGTTATTAAATTTGTCTGTTTCAGGTCTTACTGTTAAAGCATTTTAAGCCTGCCTATGACCCTTGTACTACTGTTGTTTCTAATCAACTTGCTATTTATCTGCCTCTTTAGTTCCTGAACTTTGCTGTTTTAAGTGCCTTACTGGTGGGTCAAGCTGCTTCTGCCTTTTACATATGCCAAGTATGCAGGAAGGCCTGTGCTCACCTGTCATAAGCTGGGAGAAAATCAGGCTGACCTAAGCAAGACTCACTAAAGCACGCAGAAGCTGGAGAAAGCAGAAATGCCCCTTGTCATGCTCAAGGCCACACCCCCACCCTCTATGACATCACACTGTAAGCCCCTCAGTTCCAACCGTGTCTCCTCAATATTCAAGAATATTCACACCTTCCCAAACGTTGTTTCCACAAAATAAGGGAGAGCACACCAAACCTCCCATGGCCAAGAGAAGAGTCTGGAGACTGCATGGGATCAGGTTTTATTGTATGCTTTCTTTTTTATGTCAAAAAGGCACACACTTTAGAGGGGGCCCAGGCAAGAAGGGAAGGCTTGGCCCTTTGTCCTTCTAAGGCACTTGAAGAAGGCTCAGCCAGAAAGTGACCCCCATCTCTGGCCTCTATGAAGCCTGTGAAGGCTTGGGCAGAATGCCCAGCAGCCCTCCTGCAGCTGTGAACAGGTTGATAGGGGAGGATCCATCTGTGATGAGTGTGGATTGGATGCCCAGACCCTGGAGTAGTTTCGCCTGTGGGAAAAGAGGAAAGTGAAATTTTGTCTCCGGTGTCAGATTACAAACATTCCAATTCTCTATTGCTAAATCCAAGCTGAAGAATATTCCTTTTTCAGATTACAATAGCTGGCTGGAGGGATTCTGTTAACTGTACTCCAAAAAAGGAACATTCCCAAGCTCTGATCCTCCTGCTGTCAAGGTATATTTTTCCCCATCCATTCGTCAGGCCTTTAGGAAGGTGATGAACTGCCAGTTCAAACAATTTGTCTATCTGGCTCAGCATTATCTGCTCCAGCTAAGCGGTACTCTCCAAGGTCTCTAGCTGAGATCATAGTCACAGCTCCTGCTACCTGATCCTTTCCCAATGGAGATGCCAGCTGGAGACTGAATTTGGGATGTTCTGGGTGCAAAGCACACACTGTATCACAAAGAATTATAGCCCCTCCTTACTGAGGAGATCCCATTTGGGAGAAATGCCCCTTTTTATTCCCAGGTTGGGTCAACCTCACTGTTTCTCACCTGCATCTCGGGCCCAGCCATTGCAATGTCCCGGATTGTGCTGGGTCCCAGAGCCTTGATCACAGCCTCAAATTTCTTCACTTCAACAGCAGCCAGAGCCTCAGCCCGGGCCACATCCAAGTCAGCCTGAGCCTTGGTGAAGCGCAGTTCCTGTTCTCGTGCTTTTAACAGGCGCTGCAGCTCAGATTCCTGCAAAGTATTATGGGACAGGAAGGGCAACATTGTTAGTGCAATCATGGGATGCAGGGTGACAGGCAGAAATGGACAAAAACTCAATTTGGGTAACATTGTGCTGAGGGCATAGGGGGCTAGATCTACAGACCTGTGAATGGAAGGAGAACACCCACTAGGGCTGTTCCCTAAAACAGCACTGCAATGATTCACACATCAGCTCTGGAAGAGCCTATCTGTATTCTGCCATTTCCACTTCCTGCCCTACCACAAGATGCTTCTCATGCAAGGAAAGGCACATTTTGATCCATCTCCAACATTAAAGGTATCTTTTAGCAGAGCTTAGAAAAGTTACCATTTTGTATTACGGCTCCCCAAATATCACAGCCAACATGGCCACTGGGATTCTGGGAATTACAATCCTCCTTCCATGAAAACAGGAACATTTTCTGAGCTCTACTTCTTAGCATGGCTGGACCTCTGTAGCTACTGGACTTTAAAGCTCTCAAGCTCCTTCTGATAGCAGTTTTCTTGCATATTAATCTTCATGTGTATAACTAATACAAAATTACATTCAGACTGCAATAACGCCCTAATACTACTAATGCCCTGCAGAGAATGATGTTTATAACAGAGGGAGAAAATACAACTTTTAACAGGATAGAGTTTCAGATAAAGAAAGCTGTGAGCAGTCTGTAAAAATTACCTTTTTGAACTCAGACTTCCAAAATCCTCTCATGGCCATGCTGGTTCCAGGAATTTTGGAAGTTGGAATCCAAAAAAAGCAATGTTTCCAACCTCTTGAGTGTCAAGGAGAGTAAACAAGTCTATTGATAGAGTGGAAGGAGGAGAGCAGGTGCCAACGTTTTTGAGATGGGTGTTTAAGTGTTGCCAGTCCACAGTGCTCACTTTGAGCAGGGATCGGCAGCTGGAGTTTTAGTGCCAAGAGGAAGCCAGACTAGCAGAGGCTCATGGGAGGAATGGCAGGACTCACCGTCTCTATAGCATTTGCCTCTGCCTTCAGCTTGGCTTGCTGGACTGCCCCTTCGCCTTCAATCCGGGCTGCTTCTGCCCGTGACTGGGCCTCGGCCTTGGCTGCCCCAGTGCTCTCCACTGCTGTGCTGTAGAAGAAGAAGTGTGTGAAATAAAGGAAATTAGGGAAACTTGTTTGCTGCTGAGTAGACAACAGGCAACCAGGACTTCCATTGTCCCTTGGGGCCTCCATGCCACAACCTCACCTGAGTGCTTCCAGTTCCAGCAGCTCCTTTCGGGCCCGTTCAGCCTCAGCCTGGTCAAGGATCTTCTGCCGTTCAAGACGTCCTCGGGCTTCCTGCTCCAACCTCTCTGCCTCATGCCTGAGATGTGGTGGTGGAATCAGAGAAGGGGTAAATCAAGGTCAGAACAAGAAAGAGAAAGACAAACACAGCAGAGATCCATCCATTTCAGGGACGGCTAAAAGGCATTCTCCAGGGAGAACTGTGAACAGATCTCAAGGAGAAAAAAGTATATGTGTGGTGGTGGAGACTGCCAGCAATTCCTGGTTGAGAAGAAGAAGTGAGCAGAATGACTCCAAGGTGTGTTGGATGTTTTGAAAAGCATGTATTTGGACCCTTTAAGGGAGGAAAACTTAGGAGGTTTCAAACCAGCCTCACGCTTGGAAAAGTCTCTGCCACACCTGCTGAAATTTCAGAAGCCACAGAGATAGCTGACGCAAATTTCCAATAATTCTATGTAGCCCTATATAGCTCCTTGTCTCGTCCTGTGGCTACCAAAAAGGAGAGCAAGGGGCAAGAATTTGGGATTTTTTTGCACAATTTCTTGGTGAATAGAAAAGATCATTCCCAAGCTGGTATCTTTGTTACCAGTCAGCATTCCCTATGCCTTGTACCTCCTCAAGTCCATCTACAGCTCCTTCTGCCCCCTCTCCCAGAAGAGAGAAAACTGGACTGTGTTGCCAGCAATCAGGGGAGGTTGTGCCGATCAAATGAAGGGCCAGCAAGTTTGTCACCGAATAGCCACTCCTGACTTCAGCAGCAGCTCTTTTTGCTCCCTTCCTCTGGAGAGAAGAGCCTGCAATCTAAACTGAAGCAGAACTTGGAAAAGTTACTTTTTCTGGACTCAGGCTCCCAGAATCCCACCAGCCAGCATGGCCATGGTAGTGCAATTGACCATACTTGCTCAGGGATTCTGAGAATTGTAGTCCAAAGAAGTAACTCTTCCTTGCTATGGACTAGGAGCCTGCACCCTGTCCCAATGCCTCATTTTATTGTCCTTCAGATGTTTTGGAAACCATTGTTGGCTAAGAAACTGGGATAGAAATGTTAGTTAATAACCTATACAGCTTCTATGGGCTGAAAAATTAGCTTGTCTTTGAATTTGGATCCTTCAGCAAGTGTATACTTAGCACTAGTTTCTCTTAGCACTTCACAAGGCTCCTCGAAGCTCAGGCCAAATCCAGACCTTGGAAAAGTTACCTATTTGGACTCCAGCTCCCAGAACCTGCTGACCAGCATGCTGACTGAAAGAGCTACCGTTCAAAAAAATGAACTTGCCTAAGCTCTAGCAGACTTTTAAAGAGACTGGTGTTTCTATGACTTTTGAACTTTTGCTGGCTGGAGCAGAGAAAGAGACACATTTCCTTGGCCAAAGAATTGTCACTTTTTCAGGCAACACCAATGGGCACACCAATATTCTTTTTTGCAGTTTTTGTTAACCCAGTTTTATGCTGTAGCCCACTTCAGACTCTAACACTGTATTTACTTCTTTTTAAAATGCTTTTCAATTTTCACTGTAAGCCACCAAGAGAACTTTGATGATTGGGCAGAACATACATGCATGTGTGCATGTGTGTTGTGTGTGAGAGAGACTGGGAGAGAGAGAGAGACTGACTGTGCAATGCAGGAAGGAAAGAAAATCCAGCAGAGAGTTTGGCTGCTTCATCCTACCAACCTCCCCGCTACCCCCAGGCTGTTCCATACCGGGCTGCTGCCTCCTGGGAATTGGTAGTGATCTCAATGGCAAGCTGCACGCTACGCTGGAGGGAATCTCGGGTTCTCTGGTCCACGGGCTCCACGCTCTGGATGTCGATGCTGCTGATGACAAGGCCATTGGGGGCAAAGCGTAAGGAACTGCGTAGGGCCCCTTCCCCGTCAAATCCAAACACTGCAGCACAGATCAGGCGATTCGAGTTCTGGGGACACGAAAAGAATAGCACAGATTCAGTTTCCTCTAAGTAACCACGGCCATGCTGTCAAATACACCCTGAAGCCAAAAAAATAGCTTTAATGCCAGCTAGTGCATTAGTGGAGTCTAAGCCAGGAAAGAATGCTGCCAAACAATTTCCCTCTCCAACTATTAAGCAATGTTGAGAAAGTCAGTGCAATGCAGTGGTTAGACTAGGACTAGGGAGAAGCAAGTTTAAATCTCCACTCAGCCATTAAGCTCACTGGCTGGCCTTGCGCTAACTATTCTCTCTCAGACTAACCTACCTGACAGGGTTGTGGCCAGACAAAATGTCAAGGGTGGGCCCCATTTATGCTTTAAATGTAACAAAGAAATAAAATATTACTGCATTCGAAACACTAGTTATCTTATAATCTCATTTACATGCCAAGGAAATGAAGTTTCAGGGTTTTTTTGTCAGAACAGAACAGTTCTCTCCAAGCCCAAAGTAACTGCCTCTGTCTACCTTCCCCAGCATGGCATTCTCCACATATGTTGCACTATAGCCATTCCATCATCCCCAACTTGGTTTGCTGGAAGTGATGTGAGCTGTATTCCAACATATCTCTGAGGTCTAGTTGGAAGACAACCACAGAGTTTGGAAAGGTAATTTTTTAACTACAAGTCCCAGAATTCCATAGACTGAAGGAATTTGAGGAACTGTAGTCTAAAAAGAGTTTTTTTCCAAAGTGTGGGCTTGATATCAATCCAAGGTACACACACTACAATTAAATCTTTTTTAAAACCTTCAAACAACTTTCTAATAAAATTAGGAACAGGGAGTTAAAAAAAAGTCTGCCTGATTTACATTGTCAAATCAACATATAGTGGAGTGCAGGCTATAATGTGTAAGTCTCAGGGAAAGCTGACCAAATCTCTGGGACAGACATGACTGCCCGTGTCTACTCACAGCCTCTCCCCACCCACATTGTTAAAGTATGATTGTGGAAGAACGTAAGCCCAATGAAGAAAAAGAAAAAATACCGGGAAGGGATTGAGATTTGTGCCTAGTTGTGATCTGAGTGACAAAGGATTGAGGGGGAAAAGCCAAGAGGCCTAGCAAAAGAGACCCACAACTCACTTTATGGAAGTCATCAAATGTGACAGCAGCCACAGCTCCCCGGATGCGAGAGGCCAACGTCTTGCAGGCATCACCTATGAAATCTGGGACGCTAAACAGACGGGCTGCTTCAGCAGCAGCAGGTATATCAAAGTGCCTGATGGGAAAAGAGAGGCAGACACTTTATAGTCCTCATG
This sequence comes from Iguana delicatissima, assembly GCA_948472985.1. NCBI lineage: Eukaryota > Metazoa > Chordata > Lepidosauria > Squamata > Iguanidae > Iguana > Iguana delicatissima. Next base: position 258,168 of record CAOKZL010000410.1, on the reverse strand, counting down.
GCTGTACAAAGAACATGACAGCAGTGTTTAGTTAAGGCTCAGTAAACCCGCCTGCCTGTCTTGAGAGGACGGTTTCCCACTACTTAGAGCAGGGGGTGGTACACTTTAGCCATTCAAATGTTGTTGAGTTACAATTCCCAGAACCCCTCACTTGCTAAGAAGGGATGGGAGTTGTAGGCCTGAAACATTTGGAGGGCCACAGTTGTCCATTCCTGACCCATAGGATGGGCCCTGAGAGAGAGTGTAAAGGGGAGGAGAAGACAAATTTTCTCCCCTCCACCATACAGTCTTGCCTGTATAAGACTTTTTCCACCACTACTAATCATTTGCTCACAAATTAGGAGATAAGATTTTTGTGATATATATCGAGTAAATTTGTCCCCGTTCTTGTAAAAAGAGAAAGAACAGATATTGTTAACTATATTATTAATTAAAATGTTAATAATAGCATGGAGGAATAACAGCTTTTTTTTCCTGTGGAGGGAGAAATTATCTCCACACTTGTTTTATGTGTGAACAGGGCAGTCACCTGGAGAAAAGAAACACAGGTACCCATCATGTCTCCCCTGCGCCTAAAAGACACAGCATGTGCAAATGTAGCTATATTTATGTGGCACGATGAGCACAAAATCAACCCTCCCGCTTCCCTCAGAAAGGCAATAGCACACCTGGAATATCTGTGTTTTAATGTGTTTTCTCAGCCCTGTATGATCTGGTTCACCCCGCAGCCATACTACTGTGATAGGTTTCCATGCTGTAGGGTCATTCTCGCTTCCAACATTAACACCTTCTGACTCACCAGTTGTAGGCTAGCTGAAGCTGCAAGCGGGCATGATCGGCTGTTTCGATAGTGATAATGTCAGTGCAGAAGTCGGGCCCCAGGAGGAGACAGAGGGAACGGCGAGCATGGGGGCGCTTGGGTCGGCCCCCTGATAGACTCAGCACTGTGAACTGCTCATCTGGCCCCAGAAGTACCAGCTCTGGCCCAAAAACCACTCTGAGAGGAAGGAGAGAGACAGAATTGAAATAGTTAGACCTAGAAATCACCAAATTGAGTGCAGCATCAGCCTGCAATCTCTTTCCTCAATGCCAAGATCTTTTTACAACACTAAAACAACCAACTGTGGCCTAGGACACCTGTCAGCCCTAACTAAGGTGGATCCAATAAACTGACAGAAGTTACATAAGTGTTGACTTGCCATGTCCCTACTGATTCAGTGGGTCAACTTTGGTGGCATGAACTGTTGGGATCATGCCTAGCAAATTTATGACAGCATGAATTTTTACTGGCCAGCTTCATTAGATGCACTAAGGGCTATCTAGTGTTTTAGATACTTCTATTGTACAAGTATCCATGATTAAGTGTGATTATAGACCATAAAAGCTCACATCATAATAAATCTGCTCTTTTTCAAGGTACCAAAAGCCACATGGTTGGTTTGCTGCAGCATATTAAACAGCTAAAAATTCTGGACCTTTTCTTAACAATACTTATTCACAAGATTAAGTTCTGCTTGGCTAAGGTCTCCTGCAATGCTAATTACATGTTTCCTTTTGTCTTACTGTTTCTGATTCAGAGAAATTGTGGGATTAGTCAAATTGTTTCTCATTCAGTCAGCATTTGTTCCAGAGGAAGGTTAGTTTATCATTTTAAAAGTCTTTTTAGAGCAAAATGTCATGAATTTAAAACAAAAATAGGAAAATTAATCACCCCTTCTCTGCTCAGAAAGAATAGATTCTGACCAGTCAGAATGCAGTTCACTGCAGTCACATTGCACAGAAAGAAACAAGCTGAATCAGTGAGAATAAAAGTTTTAATTAGAGATGCAGCAGCTCTTATAAACGCTTAATGGTGCTTTTGCCTATCCCACAGCAGACCAAAAGTTGATACAAATTTTTGTTTCACTGCAAAATGCAACTCAAAGGAGGATTGATCAAAATGGGAGGACAACACTGGAATGCAACAGTTTGGTAAAAGGTGACCCTTAGTTACATGTTAACACACACACACGCACACATACACACTCCCTGTTAACCATCTAACATATTTTGCAGGGTGGTTGTAAGAATAAAATATAAGTGACAATAAAATATGTTATTTATGAAGAATAAAATGTGAGGAGGATAACCAGAGCTCAGAGCTTAGAAAAGGAAGGGAGTAGGTCTACAACTCCTCATCCAGTGGCCAGGCTGGGTTGGGGACTCTGGGAGCTGTAGTACAAAAATAACATTTGCAGGTTCTGCAAGATGACCATGTATGCTGCCTTGAGTTTCTTGGAGGAAAGACATAAAACAAAATAGTTTACAGCACAAGATGGTAAACCGGTATAAGTGAAAAAAAATGAATTAGCATGAGAGAGAAAGAAAAAGCTAGCTAAGGGGAAACAGTCTTAGTCACACAACCCACTTTTGGTGCCAAGCCTTACTCTTGGAGTATGAGAGTACCTTTTCTTTATCATGCAGAGTAAGCACAATGTCACATTCCTGGCTGCAGGTTCAGAGACAAGGAAGCATGGGCTAGCCAAATTTGGCACTGCTGCAAAAACACCAGTAACTGAAGATGACAAAATGGGGAAGGTTCCTTATAGAAGAAGCACCCAATACTCCTGGTTGTAGATTTGTGCAGCATGAGCCAAAAGCTCTGAGCATGACTTTTCTTAAATGTAATTCACCAAAGGAGTCAACTAGCTCTTTTCCTTAACTGCCCAAAGAAGGCACCAGGAGAGAAGCTGGAAAAATTCTTCTCCAGGCTAGGAGGCTGGAATTTTAAGGTTCCACACAAAGCTTGGGAAAGTTACCCTTTGGACTACAAATTCTAGCATTCCCCAGTCAACTGGGGATTCCTGGAACTATAGTTCAGAAGTACGTTTTTTCTCAGCTCTGGTTTTCTACCTCAATACTTCTGAGGCCATCTGATATCGGAGACTGGCAATCTTTTTTTCCCTCATGTGTCACAGTCTATTATCACATTTATGTCCACTGGCTACAAGTGTTTCTTTCCTGGAGACTCTCTGTGGTGTGGGAATGGATGGCTTGCAGTTCAACATTTTGAGTGAGGAGGGTGGCACTTAGGAGGGGAAAACTGGGTGGAGGGATGAAGAAGACCTCATCTCCAGCCTTCGTGAGATCACACTGCTCTCTTGGAGCATCCCATGGTGCTGCCTTGCGTTTTAGTACCTGCTGTGGACAAATGAGAAAATACAAGGACCTATTTGTGTATAAGTAAGAGTTCTGGCTTCAAGATCATCAAGGTGTTATGGATACCAGGTAGGATTCACATTTTAGAAATTAAATGCTGATCTCAAAGAAATCCCTTCTCTATTGCCCTCCTCCTATCCTCTTTTAAGTGAAGCAGTTTTCAAAGGATAGATCATGCAAGTTTGTTTCAACATTAAAAGGAAAGAAAAAAAGAAGTTGGAAGCAGAATCTAGCACCACCACTGGGATTAACTGATTTATCATAACATGAGCTTGTGTGGTTATCAACCCACTTCTTCAGATGCATGGAAGGAGTAATAGTAAAGTTATAGGTTTTTAAGCACAGTTGCATGGTTTTGGGATAGAATACAGGAAAACTTTCAAGTGAACCTTCCGGTGAATTGCAGAGCTCCCGTGCTATTCCTGTTCATTCCCTCATTCCACCCATCTTGGAAATCCTCTGTGGAGATGTCTTTCCGTAAGTTTTTCCTGGATCTTTACCATTCTGGACTGTGAAATACTCTTATCCGTTGTTTCAAAGTCAGAATTACACACACACACCCTGCTTCTCTCACCTGGATTTGCGCTCTTTGTAGTCATACACCTGCACAGCTGCATTGTGTGGGACTCGGTAGGACACAGCCCGTGTCTTGTCACGGTAAACCGGGCTGCTCCTGTCTGATGTGTCCCGAGAACGATCGACCAGAGGATTCCTGTCTGAAGTCAACAAGGCCTCCACGTGGGAAGGTAGCTCCTTTTCCCACAGCTGCTCATCCTCAGACAGCATGTAAGTATGGCCAATAACAGCCCGGACCTGTGGGAAAACACAGGAAGGAGGGGAGATGTGGGGCAAGGCTCAGTTTTAAGCTCCTGTACTCGCTAACTGGAAAATACACAATAATACTCTTGCCTGTGATTTGCTAGAATAACCTGGATGACGTTATATATTTATTTATATTCACTAAGACATGTTCTAGATGCAATTTAAATTTGTTTTACAATATTGAAGCCAGAGCTTGGGAAAGTTTCTTTCTTTCTTTTTTTGGACTACAGCTCCCAGAATACCCCAGCTAGCTGAGGGTTTCTGAGAGCTGTAGTCCAAAACAGGAATCTTCTCAAGGCTCGACTGAAATTAACTTTGGAAGGAGAGGAGTTGCCTTCATACTAGTGCTAATCCCTTCAACCTGACTGCACAACAAGCACAGAGAAGTAGCATATCTTTTCTTCAATTGTGTAGCAGTCAAACTACAATGGAGATTCCAAACATTACTTAATATTATTTAGTATTACTTAATATTATATTATTACATATACATTACATTAATATTACATTATTTAGTAATGCTTTTCCACATGGCCAATATCCCCCCACCCCACATATTAACTCACTAATAAGTGAAATTCACTAAAGGTCCATTCCAGTGTTATTTAGAAGCTTCTTGCTCTCAGCTTCTGGCTATCATCCCAGAAAAGTAAGCTAAGTTTTTTACACCAAAACAAAAAAGTCCTGTGGCATCTCAAAGACTAATAAATAGATCATAATATGGCCTTTTGTTCCATTTCTTTCAAGGCATCATGTGTTATCCAGAATTACAAGTGCCAAGGGTGATTGTGTCATTAATATAACGGTTTTGTAAAAGATGATCCAATTGTCAGTGTCAGTATTTCCTTGCATTTCATCTCCCCCAATCCTCAACTCTGCACAGTCTCATCTGAAATTCTTGATATTATTCCACAGATCTGGTGAAACAGGCCACGGTTCATGAAAACTCATGCCATAGTAAGTCTGTTAGCTGTTAAGGTATCAAAGGACTCCTCGTTTTTGCTGCAACAGACTAACATGAGGAGCCCTCTGGAATTTATCCACCAAATCACCTTACAGACACTTTCCCCACACTACCTGATCACTGCAGTTGTAGTGATGCAGGAGGAGTGTCAGCGTTGGATGAAGGAGAGCCCAAGGTCATACACATGAATGAAGCTCTCTTTTTAATACTCCCAAAGGGCCATAACCAAAGAACCTAAGCAGAAACCATAGGATATCCTTCACAAACACCACTGTCTGTTTTTTCCCCCACAAAGCAACTCCAAGAGCTTAGGCTAAAGAGTGGTTAATAAATAATGGATATGAAACGTGACAGAGGGTGGTGATACTTTTGTCAGCAATGACCTCTGAAGGTGTGTATCCCAAGAACACAGCTAATGAGCACGTTTAGTCTGCACTGGATAGAAACTAATCCAGAAAGGAGCCAATATCTAGTAAGTGCCAGTCCATCTGCCCTGCTCACCTTCCCAGTTTTGATATCCCGCACATAGATGCCCTCATTCTCTGCCAGTGGGATAGACTGGCGCTGCTCCATCACTTCCACCTCCACCGGCGGCACATACTCCAAGGGGCCCCGGATCAACCAACAGTCACCTGGCTTGCGTAACACTTCTTTGCCATCCTGGGTAAGGCAGAGACAGAAAGGGTAGAGGGTTCCAGTGTTCATCCACATAGGACAACCTGCCCTCTTCTCCCAACTCCACAATTTGGGAAATTACTTATAAAAATTACCAGTTACAGTTACAACATTATAGTTACAGTAAAGAGGGATTCCAGTGCCCATCCATATCAGAGAGATTGGCTTCCTCTCCTTATTCCAGAGCTTCAAAATTACTTTTAAACCACTATCAGTTATAGTGACAGCTCCCTCGTTATCGTTATAGTAAGGTGAGGGGCTTCCAATGCTCATCCACATCAGACAACCTGCCTTCTTACCCTGATTCAAGAGCTTGGAAAGTTACTTTTAAAAGATGACTAGTTACAATTGTAATTCAAAGACCCCTCCACAGTAGTTACAGCAATAGTTGCATTTAAAAAATTATGTTATCTTTTTGTTTCTTGAAAAAAAATGGAGTTGATCGTTCTAGCTACTTTTAGTTACTTTTTTAAAATAACCTGATGCTGCAAAGTCACTTGTAAAATAGAACACACTCTCCCGTTGTTCACCTCATGGCCACCTCAACACAAAGATGCATCATGAGGGACAAGACAAGCGAGCACTTGAACCACGTGAAATTCTTCCTCCACCATTTAGTGAGGCCATACCTCCATACTTACAGATGTATCTAAAAAGTTAGAATTACACTGCAAAAGAAGAGATGTTAGCCTCTTATTAAATTAAAATGGTAATGTATCTCAGTCACAACTTCATTATTGGAAGAAGGAATTAATTATGACTTACTAGTTATTTGTAATGCCAAGCTCTGCCCTTGTTCAACACAGCTTCCAATCCTCTTACCTGACCCACATCTTCCAAGGGGCGGACTGCCCGGAGGAGGAGACCCTCTTCTTCTGAAAGGATGTAAATGTCTTGGATGCCTTCTTCCAGCCACTCTCCAGGCCTCAGGAAAAATGAAACTTCCCCCTGAGGAAATGACAGCAAAGGTTGGGGAAAATCAAGAGTGAGGCTCTGCAATCAGCCTGGTAAACAGAGTGCCTTGCTGTGCCCACGTCAGGTGGGAAACCACGTTGCCAGTATTTACAGAGTAGAGAAATATACATTCTCTCTAGTTTTATTCTAGTAGCCCTCTCTCATGTAAAAAATGCCACAGGGTTATGGAAATTACAATACACTAGCGTATTTACCTGGCATTGCCCAGGATTTTATTTTCTCATAGGTAACACTTGTTAGAAACACCTTAGGAATTACCTTACCTTACTTCAAGAATTAGATGCGGCTGAAATACACAGATTTCATATCGTGTGTCTCTAATTTCCCAAACTGCCTTGTCCAGTACCTGTAACTTTTCTCTATAGTCCCTGATCCAATCTCTATTCAGAGTTGTTAATATACAAAGGTTGGGTTCCTGAGGGTATACACTGGCCTCCTCCTCCTTGTTGCTAGGCCTTGTCTCCATAGCAACCTGCCAGGCCCAAGAGCTCTCTGGCTAAGAATTCTAAAGGCCCCTCCCTAAACTGCCAACCCCAGGATTCCACAGAATCTTCACAGGCAGCCAATCATATGAGGTCTTCACCTGCCTAATACAGACAAACTCACAAACTTTGACTTTTATATGTTAGATATGCTCAGAGGCTGCAAAATATGAGATCTCAGATTATAGCCTAAGAATGGGATGCAAATGCCCTACAAGTTTATCAAGGCCTCCTTAATAAGACTGGCAATGGTGAAGGAGGTTTCCTGAAAGACAACCCACTTACCACAAGCAGTTTCATGCAGGAGTACACAACCACCGGTGGATGTTTGGCACTTTATAGGAAAAGCTACACTGTGGTCCAACCTGCCTGACCAAATTCTGTCAAATCCATGGACTGGCCACTGCAGAATGCACCCCAGAATCTTTTGCACACCACAGAATGCTGGCTGTGACATTTTCACCGTAGGATCATAAGTTCCAGAACGAGCCTTGGAATCCAACCCATCTTTGCTCAGGGTGCACCTAGGATGAGCGATTCAGACAGAGAGGCATCCAACCCCTGCGTTAAGTATCTTCACAAAAGAAGAGTGCAGCACTTTGCAAAGGAGTTTCTTCCAATGAGTTAACTAGTTATGACCACCATGAAATTCTTTCTAAGGCATAGGCAAAGTTTTCCCTCAATTCCCACCCCCCCGCTTCTAAGCCTCAACAAAATTAAAAGCCAACCAGTAGAAGGCAACCTACCACAACCACTAGTACAAAACTGGCATTATGTTGACCATCTAGGCCCTGTACCCCTTGGAAGTAGGCACATACCTCGATCACTTTCTTCTTCCCGAGTTGGGGCTTGCCATCATCGTCCACTGGATCACAAACTACACAATACTGGCGACTGTTAAGGGTGGTGATATCAACCACACCCACCACTTCCTCATAAACGTCGGGGATGTGGACCTCAGCATCAGCCATGGTGACCAGCCACTCTTCCCCAGTCTTCCTGAGAATACCCAGGGAGTCCTGGAAGGTCTTTTTGGCCCGAAGATGGAGTGCTTTCTTGAAAAGGAAAGAGAGAGGTAGGCATGAGTGAGGAAGGCTGTGTGGACTCACTCTTGATTAGCCCGCATGATTCATACAGTATGACTCACAAGTGATTCTTGGCAGGTCCATGGGGCCTGTCTTTCTGGCTAGCCTTGGTGTATGTGCACGTGTATGCACCTTCAAGTCACCTGTTCACTTATGGCACCCCATGAATTTCATGGGATTTTCTTAGGTAAAGAATACTCAGAGGTAGTTCTGCCAGTTCCTTCTTCTGAAATATAGCCTACAGTATCTGATATTCTTTGGCTGTCTCCCATCCAAGTATTAACTAGGGCTGACCTTACTTGGCTTCCAGGATCATACAGGATCTGGTTAGTTTAAGGCACATGTGTCAGACAAGGCCCATGGGCCAAAATCCAGCCCGCCAGGCCATTTTATGTGGCCCGCGCATCTCTCCTGCAACTGTGGCACTCCCCCCGCCTGGCGAGTCTGATCCCCACATTGTGGGCCCCCGGCTGCTGGTATTCTGAATTTAAATTTAAATTTAACTCTTGATCTGCTTCTACTTCTGACTGTTCCTCTGTCCAAGTCTTGCCATCAGAGCATTGCTACAGGTTACCACGGCAATGTTCTGTGTGGTCGGCTCACAAGAGTTCGACAGAGGAACAGTCAGAAGTAGAAGTAGATCACGAGTGCAGGCTGCTGGACCCCTCTTCAGAATATTGGCAGCCGGGGACCCACAAGGTGGGGATTGGGCTCATTAGGTACAGAGAGGGGCAGAGGGGCAGAAAGAGGCACAGGGGAGGGGTGAGCAGAAAGAGGCACAGAGAGGATCTCAGCAGGAACCAAAAAGTTAAACAAAGTTAATGTAATAAACAATGCTTTGTAATATTTGTCTGATGATTAAAAAAACCCTTTGTTTTCAAAATTAATTTTTCAATAAATTTTACGATAATTGTACACTTGAACATCTGCTTGCCATTATTTTTCCTAGACTTCTAGTTTCAGAGCTAGTTATTACTAAAACCAGTAATAATTGAATGCAGAGGCAATTATTTAATAAGATAAAAGAGTAGATACATTTATATGGTCTTACAGATACAACCAGCCCTTTGAGGACAACCATAACGTTGATGTGACCCAAGATGAAATTGAGTTTGACACCCCTGGTTTAAGGGTATTTAGGCTCCTTCTAGCCTCTGTAGACAACTACTATTTTTGCTACACAGCTATGATCCTGCAACAACTACACTTATATGCAGTTTATCCCAAATGGATACCCTAAAAAAGGGTCAAAAGAAAACAAAAGAGAAAAAAATCTCCAAATAAATCTATCAGTGAAATAATAATGAAGTAACAAGTAGGACTATAAAGCAAGTATAAGGAAACAGAAAATGACAGAAGCCTACAGGCAATGTTACAATATATAGCTAGTGTACTTATAAAGGTTTCTATAACAACTCTGTAATAGGAGCACCTTCACATTCTAACAAATGGTCCTTAAGCTGCACAGAGGATTCCATGACTGGGCTGAAGAGCCACACTCATATCCAAGTCTATTCAAATCTATATGAGAGCTGGACATGTGAGCAAAACTGAACTATCAAAAAGGCTGTGTAGCAGAGAAGAATTGGCTGAAAAGACTACCCCTAGGACTACGGAGTCACTTCAGTGCTGCCTTCCAAGTTGCTATGCTCATAGCTATGTTTTTGAGATGAATGCTTAGAGACTGTTAACATTTTGTCTGGGAGCACTGCAATTATGTTTGGAAACTATGGCCATTTCCACACTACACTCTCATAGCGCGATTATTCCACTTTCAACATCCTATGGAAGCCTGGGGTTTGCAGTGTAGGGAGGGGCCAGCTGGCAAACCCCAGGATTCCACAGGATGCTGAAAGTGGAACAATCACGCTATAACAGTGTAGTGTGGAAATGGCCTACGTCTACCTCATATCACTGTTGAAGACTAGGTGAAACTACTTTTTCCATCCATTTTTTTCCTCTAGTTTATCTCATTTCATTTTTGGGAGGGGGTCTTACTTGGAGCCCCTCCCTTGTTTCCTGTTGCTTATCCCAAACGGACACCAACTTCAGATTCAGTAACTCTATATAACTACAGCTATGGGCTTATCTGAGAGCCAGCGTTGTGTAGTGGTTTGAGCATTGGATTACAATCTTGAGACCAGGGTTCCATTCCACACTTAGCCATGGGAACCCACTGGGCAACTGTTCATGTTTAACATTTTTAATATTTTTTACACTGCCCAGAAAATTCTGGTGACCGAGTGAACTAAAAATTTTAATACATACATATATGCATGCCCACAACAGATGCAAACACACATTAAAAGCTCAAACATTTGAATTTTCTAATGCATAACCCCAAATGGAATTTAACAGGTACTTCATTTTAAATTCCCAGCCCAATTCTTTGTGTTGCAAATGTGAAGAAAAAAATGACAGTTTTTTAAAGAAGCAAAATTCCTCTGAGCAGCTTAAAGGCAATATTTGTGGGTTTGTTTTTTTACACACTACACTGCTCAGTTATGAAGTTTGCTTTTTTTTAAATCCAGAATGCTGAGAGAGTGCCCTTATCCACGTTTATCTAAGAAAAGCACCATTGAACTCAAGATTCTGCTAGTTGCTGTTGAACTTCTGCATTTTTAACAAGCAGCTATGTTAACTGAGTAAGAATGGTTACCATTTTCAAAATGGCAGTTCTGCTCTTCCAAACTGCTACCTGAACCTGCTAGATCTCTCAGAGAGAAAGGTTTCACTTCGCTGTAGGCCAAGGGTGGGCAAAGTGCAGCCTGTGAGCCACAGTCAGTTCACGGGGCTCCAATTTGTGCCCCCTCAACTCCCAAGCTTTGATGACATTTGCCAAAATAACCCAAAAAGGGAGGGAGGGAGGGATGTCAAAACTGCTGCCAAACATGGTGGTTTATCATCCATGGTTGCAAACCCCCTCAAACTCCCCATCAGCCAAGAGTCGTCTAAAAACAAAACTGGTAATAACATGATGTTATATCTTGTTGCTTTAAGAGCATTGGTGCAGCGCCCCCCCCCCCGCCCTGGAGAGAGGATATGAGATAAAAATTGGTCTCCATGCAGTTTTCCACTGCTGCTGGTGACCAAAGAAGGCAGTAACTAAGAATCCACATGTCCCATTTTACCCCCCACACACCTTTTCCAGACCTGTGGCCTCCTTAAAACACCTACTCCCTATATTTCTAAACTAGAAGTGACCAAGTGGTCTCCTCTGATTTGGAGAAAAGGTTATTTGAGGTCCAGCAATAGCTTAAAAATGGAGGCTTAAACTCCTGCAAGCTTCCAGAAGTGTGATTCTCCATTTTGGGGGAGGGGCTGAAGCATCCACATGTGGTTCACATTCTGCACAATTCCCACACTGGTTCCAGGAGCCTTTTTCCCACTCCGGCTGATATCTTCCATCACAGCCTGCATTTTGTAACTTTATGAATCTGCAGCTACATTGCAGAGATGCAGCAAGATCCTGTTGGTGAACTGCAAAAATGTGTATCTGGGAGGCACAACTGCTCTGTTGCATTCTGGGCACTGCTGATGCGCATGGGGTATTCCCATTATACTCTAGCACTTGCTAGATGGTGTCCAGATGTGCATTGGGGAGCATCCCAATATGCAAATTGGTGCCCACTGCGCATAAGGCTCTGGTGTATCAGTCACTCTACTGGCTACCATTGTACAACAGATGCCTGTGCACTGCAATGTTACAACAGGTACTAGGGGAGTAAGGATTTTGCAAAATTACTCAGTTCAGTTTTGTGTGCACGTTAAGGCCATTTCTGAAGACTCGGATCTCAAGCAGAATGCTAGCCTCTGTCTCTAAACTCTTCTCCTTCAATATGTTGCCACCCACAAAGGTGTTACTATTACCTCAATCATCACAGTGAGGGAAAAGACCCCCTTCCAGCACAAAGACCAAATTCAGTTTCAGAGAAGTTCTCAGGGGCCACATTCCACAGGTGGATGGGACAAAAGGAAGGAACAAAAATAATCAGTATATATTTGCCTAAAGCTCTCATTGCCAGTTAGCAATGTCTCTTTCATACTACACAATTAAAGTCGTTTGATAGCGCATTAACTGCAATGACTCTACCCTATGGAATCCTGGGATTGGTAGTTTCATGAAGTAGTTAGAGACCTCTCCCAAAAGCACTAGTGCCTTGCCAAACTACAGATCCCAAAGTTCTATATATGTAGTCATAGCAGTTAAAGTGATACCAGCATGTTAGAACTGCGTAGTGTGAAACAACTTCAGGAGATACATTTCACCCACCATTACGGGCAGAAAACAGAGCACTTACCTTTTCAGTCAGGATGAAGGCATCCACAACATCTACTACTTCTTCAAACACCCCAGGCAGGTAAGCACCAACCCGTTTCACTAACCATTCCTCACCTGAGGAGAAAAGGGAGAAACCAGATGTATCATATGAAAAGTCAACAGAATGCTGGAGGCAGGGCAGCAAGGTTACCTGTCACACGTTTGTTCCCTTCCCTGTCCCTGCATTCTTTTCGTGCCTGAAGTCTTATGGCTTGGTTGGGTCGAATGACGGTAGCCTGGATGGTCTCTACCACCTCCACCTCCTTTTGTGGGATGTAGGTGCCTGAAAAAACAAAACAGAACAACACAACTGATGAGGACTTGTTACATGAGCAGACCAGCTCCCAAACCAGCTCCTGGAAAATCTAACACCCTTTATCTGCAACTCCCAGAATGGTAACTTTCCTAAACTCTGCCTTAAAACACAGCTACAGAATATTAACAAATCAAAACAGCTTTTTATCAGGTGTGTATCCACACTGCACAATTACAGTGGTTTGATACCATTTCAACAGCCATCATTCCATCCTACAGAATCCCAGAATCTGTAGTTTGACAGAACCCTCTCCTAGAGAACACTAGTGCACCCCTTCTGAACTAAAGCATGAGCCTTCTTTACCAGAGCACTCTAAAGCACCTGACCAAACTACAGATCCCAAAATTCCTTAGGATGGAACCATGGCACTTATGCTATTCCAGGTAACATTGTTTGTCCATCTAACATAGTATTAGCCACTCCAGACTTGCTCAGCCTACCAATCTCCAGGCACGTTGTACTGCCATCCTATGGTAATAGCTTCTACTACCAACCACGATGATGGGAGTTGTAACATAACATTCCTGGAGGGTGATATGATAAGGAAAGCACTTACTGCTCTGACCAGCAATGACTCTTCACAGTCTCTCAGAAGCACATTTTCCCCACCATTTGCTACCCAGTCCTTTCAAGAGACGAGGTCAGGGACTGAAGTCAGAATGTTCTGCCTCCAAAGTCTGTGTTCTGCCACAGAACTGTGGTTCATTCCTGCCTATAATTACCACTTACCAGGTCCTTCAAACAGCCATTCATCTCCAGCAACATATTTGCCCCCTTTGTCATCCTCAAAATCCAAGAGGGCTTTCAAGTGGAGGGCCGTGTTAGCTAAGACAATCTGCAGAGGGGTAACACCCTGGAGAGAAAGATAAGGGGAGGCAATAAGAATATAAGAAGATCTGTGTTCAACTAGACCGGAGGCCTAGTTAGTCCAGCATTCCATTCCCGTATCGGCCAACCTGTGGCCTATAGGAGGTCTGTGACAATATGGACTTCTGCTGAAAATGTTGCCATAATCTAAAATGTGGTTATGTGTAAGATATAGTATCTGTGATACGGTAAGGATCTGTTATAGAGAAGAGAGATGTGAGTGTCAAAGTTAGGAACATGAGTGAAAGTTCGTGATGGTCCCCCATGCCATTATTGGGGGGGAGTGAGAAATCAGATGTTTTAAATAAGTAATTTTTAACTGTAGGTTGAACTTCTGTTTAATAAATTATTTCTTTATGATACATCTGTGCCTCTCAGAACACTACAATTGGTGTGGATGAGTTCAGACACATGGTACCTGTGGGGGTAGCAGTGGTTCAAAGGTGGTGGTATCCAGTGATGGGATTATAAAAATAAAAGTCTCACACAGGAACCATGAGGGCATCTACAAGGTCTTACCATCTGTGCCATAGCAGTGGGACAGGTGGAGCTCCTCATATTTGAGAGTAGTGTTGGGCTAAGTGGAAGCTCTCACAAGGTCCACAAACAGGACATGAGTGTAACTGTACCTTCCATCTTGCCTTATCCAGCAACTGGTATGCGGAAGTGTCTGACAGAGTGAGCAAAGGAACTGGGGAAATCCCAGAGCCACACCCTGGAGAAGCATTGGAGATACTGATTATACTCACAGGAACCTAGGATTTAACAACCTCACCAGAAAGGGGCTCTAAATACTGCCCCACTATGGGTCCCTCTGTGAAGGGAAGAAACTCACTCATCCTTACCTGCCGTAGCTCCTCCCCTGGATACAAAGGGAAAGGGTCCTGAGCCAGTCGGACCTCTAGGTCAGCATGTCTGAGCTGCACCTGCCCCATAGCATCAAGCTGGACGGTGCCATCCACTCCACGGTGGACTGGGTTGAGGATGATACAGTAATGACGTGGGGGAACCATCACCATCTTCACCGGGGGAAATATGATCCTAGGTTGAGAGAGGAGAAAGGACAGGAAGAAGGAGGCATTTAGGAATTTGGACTCTGGAGGAAACCATTTGGGTCAAAATCAAATTGTAATGTGCTTAAACTAAGGCAAGTGGACGGAGGGAATGGGCTTCTTTTCTGCTACTCCAGAGACTAGGACAAGGAGCAGTGGATTCAAGCTGCAGAAAAGGAGATTCCACTTGAACCTCAGGAAGAACTTCCTGACAGTCAGAGCTATCTGGCAGTGGAATATGCTGCCTCAGAGTATGGTGGAGTCTCCTTCTTTGGAGGTTTTTAAGCAGAGGCTGGATGGCCATCTGTTGGGAGTGCTTTGATGTGGGTTTCTCCACAACAGGGGGTTGGACTGGATGGCCCCTGGGTCTCTTCCAACTCTATGATTCTGTAAGTGTGACTATGCCATGGGTATGCTACAGTGCCAGTTTACTAGCTTCCACAACCAACAGCTTAATTGGTGTCACAGTGCTGTATAGTCCTGTTTCACTGTTGTCAATAAGCCCCCAATCAAAGTGTGCTGGAGATGCAGCTATTCACAACACCTTAAAATGCACAACTACTTTTGCTATAGCTACAAAGCAGAACTCTGTTCCCATCTAGATACAACCCTTGCACAACACCCTAAAAAGTGTTGCTGCCTTCATAAGGCTAATTACATTGGCATAGACTACCACCAGGATTCTAGCCTTGAGCTCCTTAGCAGCTCAGGTTTAGCAGAGCTATTTAGTCTTAGAAAGCTGTCATTAGCAGCATTGCCTTGCAAAATATTTTGCTCCAGCTTCGCAAGTTCCGGCTACAAGAACTTACTGGAAGTGATCAACACCATTTTAAAGGCAGCTTCTGTCAAAGCGACACTCACCAGAAAAGGGACAAGAAATCAGAGAATTAAAAGTAAAAAAGAGTACACCATGTGAGAAGAAAAGAAAATTGTAAACAGGGACAAGGATGACCAAAATTCTGTGGCATAACTCAGGAAATCAGGAGAGTACAACTGCTAGGGTTGGAGGAGAACACCTCCTCTCAGATCAATCCTTTGATATGTTATCAGGCCTCAAAATTTAACATTAAAAAAAAATACCCAGAATCTGTCTCCTTTTGGCTTGTAGGGGAATTATTACCACATCTTATTACTTGTTATTACTTTTTCCTAGGGCATATTAGGACCAAGCGATGCCTTTATTCACACAGGAAGTGAACGGGAAATATCACTTCACTTCTGGCTAAAATAAAGCCTCTTCTGGGCCTAAAACAGCCTGGAGGAGTCCCAAATGTAGTGAAACTGCCTCCACAGGGAGTATGAGAGGTGTCTTGAGAAGAAAATTAACACAATTTTTAAAATGGGGAGGGTCCTTGGTCTCACCGGCCATACTTTCCCCACTCTTGAATATAGTCTGCACTAGGCTGCCAGGGTTGGGCACAAAAGTGGAAAAATCTTTTCCACAAAAGTAGAAAAATCAGAAATGCCAAAATGTGTGTGTGTGTCTGTGGGAAGAAGGCTGAGGCACGGTGGGGAAAGTGGGCACCCGGTGTCCAAGCCAGGGCAGGGAATGGAGAGAGAAAGGGGTGGGCTGGCATGGTAGCCCTATACTTCCTCTCTCTCACCCATCTCCTTGGGTGTGCGGAGGGGCATTGGGAGAAGGCTTGTGGTACTGAGAAACTGGGCTCTGATCCATCCTTAGCTGGCTGGGCGGTGACTGGTAAAAGAGGAGGAGGACCAGAAACGAGTTTTTCAAGGGCTCCACAGAATAATCAGAAAGCTCCCCTAGAAAAAAGCACCAGAGGTGGGGGGAAGGGGTTGGAGAAATTCACAAATAATCAAATCCGTGAAAGTTAAACCCACAAATGTGGAGGGCCACCTGCAAAATCAGTGTCAACTTGGTAAGCCTACATCTATATACTGTAAGTTCCATTGATTCAACGGGTCTACTCTAGTTGGAATTAACACCTGGGTCAGGCAAGAAACAACAGGCATCACACCTGGAGCCTCTTCTTTAAGGTCTCTAGCAGTCACTGGTAGCTTCAAGACACTTAGAGGTTTTTCTTTTATTATGTGGGTGGGGATAGAAGTGATGACAAGATAGAGAAACCTGGCTAAATTATCCAAGTCTGTACAAGTTGACTTCTGCATCTCCCTGATAATCCTGGCCCCTCCTTACCTCTCATGGTCCTGACGGATGTAGGTCTTGGGTCCCACCTCCACCCGAGTCACATTCGAGTTCTGATCCAAGACATGGGTATAGTGGTATGGTGGGATCCGGATGATTGATTCAGCAGCCATTCTGTCTTCTAATGAGAGTCACAGAGGGAACATAGCATTATATTAGAAACTTGAGCAAAAACATCTGACAGAAGACGCCTTTACAGCAAACTTCTTCAATCTATCATCTTCCAGATGCATTGGACTCCAACTCTCATTTCCCTCAGTCAGTGTTGTGTTCTGGTTGGGGATGATGGGAGTTGAAATCCAGCAAATCTGCAATGTGCCTGGTTGGGTGAAAAGTTGTGGGATGGGCACACCCTGGCCTGTGACTCATCTTCCTTCCCACCACAAATAGGCAGGGCCTTGAAACACCTATTGTATGCTGTAAATGTAAAGCAACACATTTGCTGTCCTTAATCCTTCAATAAACTCAGGAAACTAGCCCGGCCTGCATCTGGAAGCCATTACACAGCAACCCACACCCTTGAGATCCTATTACAGGTGCACCCTCACTTCCACCAAACAGAATCAGCCTCCCCCGGCCATTAAAAAGGGAATTAGTACATAGGCACACGACTACTACAAGCACCACAGAAAGCCTGTCACACTAGACTGTTATAGTGCCGTATTCCACTGTAACTGCAATTGCAACTTCTTGTGGATTTCTGGAGTTAGTAATTTACTAAGGCCCAAGAGCAATCTGATTGAGAGTTCCAAATGCCCCTCCCTAAACTGCAAATCCCAAAATGCCCTAAGACATTGCCCTGGCAGTTAAAGTGGAATAATAGCACTATAACAGTGTTGTGCGATGAGGATTTAGAAAAAGAGATTACCAGACCTGAATCCTGCTGAAGATATGAACCTCAGACTTAACTCCTGGATGAGCTTGTGGCAGCCTGAGCTCTAGGGATAAAATGGAGACAAAATCAGATTTCTGTGTATTAGTCTACAGGAAGTATCAGAGTCCACATTGCTCAAGGAGTTAACTAGACTGTTATATGGGAGAGTAAAGTTCTCCACCCATATATTGATGAATCATTATAAATCTTGAGATATCATACATATCTTTAGTCAACCAACTTTCTAATTCTACATTGAAACAAAGTCTTCAAGATAAATTACAAGAGAGACTCCTATTTCTCACTAAGAAGGAAAGAGGGGGAAGAAATCTGAAAGGCGGAGGGGGGGATGGAAATCTTACCGTGCAGAGAGCTTGCCTTCTCTTTCTGATCTTTCCTATGTGCGTTGGGCAGAAACTCCCCCAAAGGAGTTTATTTCCTGGTAGAGGAGGAGCGTGTGGCAGGGATTGTTAAAGGGGAAGCCGGTTGCGAAAGATTCACCCTAACAGATGACCCTTCAGAGAACACAGGGAAAAGCACAGCAGCAAAGCAGACACAGGGGAATGGCAAGGAGGGACAGTTATAGTTTCATCCCCTCCTTTCACTCACACACATATAGACATAGCATCTTCTAAAGTGCAACCAATCCATCTTCATCGGGATCTGTACACTGCATGACTGGAGACCATATGGAACCACATCATCTTAACATGACAAGGATGTTGTGAAGGGGGAACATGGAGCAGCACAGTTCTATAGTTGAATCTCTTGCCCCAGCAGGGGAAAAAAGATAGAACCAGCTGGAATGAAGGGGCTTCCTTGCACTAGGAACTATATGAGGCAATAACAAGACTTTCAAGTTTTTCTGTTGCTTGTTGTCCCAGGTTAGCACAGAGGAAAGCCGAGAATGCAGATTAATTCCTCCTTTGTACTAGCAGTGTATATGATAACATTTCTTGCCGTGATTCATTGCCTGTCTGGTATGGTGACACGTTCCTGTTTCACAAAGATAATGCACTTTTCATGGGGCTGCCTTTGGAAATTGTTTGGAGCCTTCAGCAGGCCCAAAATGCTGTGGCCAGAATACTGACTGAGCCCAATCACAGTTTTCAACTTCAATAATTACCAATTCATTTCCAGGCTCCATTCCAAGTGCTTGTTATGACCTGTGTAGCCCCATAATGCTTAGATCTGGACTATTTGAAAGATCATCTTTCTATATACGACTCTACCAGACTTAAGACTCTCAAGACTCTTATCCTCAAAGAGAGTTTTCTCTGGTCCCACCACTATCATAAACCTGTCCAGTGAGGGCAGAATCTTTTCAGCAGCTGCTCCCAGGCTGTGGAATTCACGTCTGGGAGTCTGGAGTCGTGGAGGCTAAACTAGCCCTTTCTCTGCTCTCCTTTCACAGGCAGAGACCTTTTATTTTTTTTATTTAAACAGACTTTTCATGATTACTCAGTGGCAGGCAGCATTTTATGTGCCACCAGAAACCAACAGAAATGTCACACGGGATTGATGTCAAGAGGAACAGCGAACCAGAGATGTAGGAAGCAGACAAGACAGAGAACTGGAATACCAAGGAGAATACTTGTAACGAGAATGCTTGTGATCGTGGCACTGGTCCCTATAGGATGGAGGATACTAGAGGTACAAACCAGAGTGTTCTCTCTTAAGTGTTTGTGCTAGTTTTGGTCAACACATGAAACTGACATGTACAGCAAGTCCTCTCATACAGGCATTCTCTCTGATGATACGGAGGTCTTGATGAAGCACAGAAGTGTTCCAAGTGGAATGACGGCCGCTCCTTACTGGATGACTGAACAGAAGAAAGCCAATGCCTCATAGAGTCTTCGTGTCAAGGCAAATCAGTCACTACAGGTTCTGGTGCAACCAGTTCAGCTTCCTATACTGATTGAGACCCTTGAGCCACCACTGGAACAAAAGGTGTTTGAGAAGAATTGGCAGCCATCAATACTGAGACCAGATGGAGCCTCAGATCAAGGAGCAGACTGATGTTTGGAACGCTTTGAGCACTTCTTTGATCTCAATTCATCATGTTCAGTTGATGCTGAGCACTCAGGAGAAATCAGCATTTGTGTTTCACCTTCACATGATTGGAGTTGCCATCCTTCAGCTTAGAAGTAGATGGTGCTTCCCCTTCTGCTAGAACCACAGTAGCTGTTAGGATCAATGGTACCGACATGGCGGACGCCATAGAAACCAATCGTACAGTCAGTACCTAAGCCAAAGGCCTTACAACTAAAGTCATTGATACCAGTGCTTTTGCTGCTGAAGCCATCAGTACCCAGGAAGTTTTTGTCTTGCAAGTCTTGGTCAGCAAAACCAATGCAGAATGCTGCAGTTTGTCAGCAGTAGACTAAAACCATTTCCACACTAGACTGTTACAGCACTATTATTCCACTTTCAACATCCTATGGAATGCTGGGGTTTGCAGTTTCCGGAGGGAACCGCCAGCCCCTCCCAAAACTGCAAACCTCAGGATTCCATAGGATGTTGAAAGTGGAATAATAATGCTGTAACGGTCTAGTGAGGAAATGGCCTAAGTCTCAACCTGAAGAGATTGCTCCCAACAATAACTCTTCAGTTGGTTAGTTCTATTCCTTAAGGCCTGTGAGGTAAAATCTCAACAGATGGAATACTTTTCCACAATATGAGTCTCCCCCAAGCAGTAGAGACACTGCAAATGACTGTTGGAAAGGGAAACCTTCTAGTTGCAGGTCGAGCAAAGTTTGAACAAAGTAGAGCCCACAAAAGTGGTGAAGGAAATATAAGAAAGCAGGGAGGGGAATAATGGAGGAACAGCTTAGGTAAACTGAAAGATTTATGAGGTGGTGTTTTTTTTTAAATTTGAGACAAAAAAAGACAAAGGAGAACGGCAAAGATAAAAGTGAGAAAAAAAGTGCAAAAGACTGAGAAAAAAAGTGGGAATGATCTACTCAGTCGAGGTAACTGAATGATGTTGCTCTGTCGGAGGCCAGAAAGGAACTGATGGAGACAATAGTTTTGGCAGGCTGGGACATGCATGGTAGGCAGAAAGGTGCAGTTTCCCAGCAAGCTACTCAGCTTAAGAACTTTCTGAATGAGGTCTCTGCACAGGTGCAAAACCCGTTTCAGTGAGGTACAGAGACCACAAAGAAGAAATCACAAATACAATGGCATTGACAATCCTGGCTTTGGTTTTCAATAAATATATCTTTACATTAATCTTGCCTAGCTCCTTCATAGTTGCCCTTCCAAGTTCTAGAGATTTTCCGCCCTACGCTGTTACAGTGCTCTTATTCCACTTTCAACATCCTATGGAATCCTGGGGTTTGCAGTTTAGGGAGGGGCCTTTAGAATTCTCAGCCAACAAACTCTTTGGCCTCGGTAAACTACAAACCCAAGAATTCCACAGGATGTTGAAAGCAGAATAATAGCACTATAATAGTGTAGTGCAGATTTCTTGTTCTGATTTCTTGACTGCAGTCTTCATTTTGATTGATAATTGAGACAAGGTATGGGAAATTTTTGACTATTTCAATATCAATGTCCTGTACACACTTTCAAAAAAGCCCCACTGAGTTCAGCAAGACTTACTACCATGCTGCCATAGATGAAATTGCAGTCTGATTAACTGATGGTAAGAGATGGTAAAAGTAAGACCTAACTTTTTTTAAAAAAATGGTTGCATATGTACAGGCAAGGCCTATGCCTCAGTAACAGGGCAGGGGATTTTCATGTGCCAGCATTCCAGATTCAATTGCTAGAATCTCTGGCTAAAAGATTCTTCCCGAAGTTTTGAAACAGTTGTACAACACCTGGTCAAAATAGATAGCAGCACTCAGAAACATTACCTTTTTTGATCATGTTAATTGGGAAATCCTGAAAGCTGTAATCCAAAAAAGTAACATTTTCATGCTCTGATAGAGTACTGTGAAAAGTAAGCCAATCGCTCGATCAAATGTCTGTAAAAATTTACTGAACTTGTTTAGTTTTCTATTTTTAAAGGAACTCAAGCTCTGCTAAGCACAAGGAACTTGGCGGCTTACCAACACTGATGTGGGGCAGGGCTCCCATGCGTTTAACAACTTAATGAAAGAAAGGAATGCAGCAGGTGTTCCTTTCTGTGTGTATGTATGTCATTATGTCCTGCACAGATGAATTTAGCACAGTCATTAAAGATATAAGTGCTCTAACACAGCCTATGGCAAGCATGGAAGTTGCACCCCTACCTTCTCACTCCCCACCTGCATATTTGATTTGTTCTCTATGAACTTAATGGATCCAACTACGGCAAAAAGCCAGTAGTGTTTCAGAAATGCGCTGGTTATAACATGAATGCACCATTTTGTTTGCAAAGACATATGCATGATCTCTAGGCTGAGAACTGCTAGTAAGAATTCATGTAGTTGTTTCACCTACCAAAACATACAACACTCATGTCACTACATCACAAGAAAGACAGTCCATCTGTCCTCTCATATTACATCTGGGGCCATTCCTTGCTCTCAATCTCTTTTCTTCCAGACATTTGGAGCAAGTCACACTTTTCCATGAAATCAGACAAACTGATATAGGGTTCATGGAATATGAATTCCACTTCCAACATTTCAAGTAAGATACCTACCAGTCAGCTATTTAATACATACATCCACAATCAATTTTTTTTAATCAATCCATTCCAATCTCTGTCTTAGAGGCATAAACACACCTTTTATGCACAATCATGTATTACTTACACTGGAATAAAAGACAATGTTTCCTCTTCCACCCAAACAGTAACTTAGTTTTTTTTCTGCAGCTAACATTTTCTAACCAGCAACATCTTCCATTTTAGGCTTGCTACATCTGTTTCACTTACCTTACAAAACACTACCCAGTACAGTAATAACCAACAACAAACTTCCCCTACCCCATAGCACATTTTGCCTATGACAATATTAACATCTTCAAAATATATTTTAATGTGGTATCACAAATAGACACAAATGTTGGCTAAAAAATGTACACCCAAGTCTTATAATGAATTCCTGTGGTTTTCTTTGCCTCTTAAATTCTATCCCCACACATACTGGAAACTATGCAGTGAATATATGCATTTATAGAGTTATGCAAAACAGCAACACCGATCAGTAGATAAAGGGACAGCAGGTGAGGGAGTGAGAGGGAGCAGAGGGCAAAGACTTCCTTCATGTTCCTCCTTCCTTCCTCCTCCTTGGAATGATCCTTCCTTGTTCTTGTCCTGTCAATTTAGATGTTCCACCACTCAGATGTTCATTTGGTTGGTAGCAGAGGGAGGATGTGTGTACTGCACATGTATGTGTGAGATTTGGTGAGTAGAGAGAAATAGCACAGGAAACGCAAGGCAAAGAGCCTATATCCTCTATCCCAGGGACCCTAAATTCTCTTGACCTCCCTTGATATGGATTTAGGGGCATTGTCATAAAGGACCCACTAGCATTGGAAATTAATCCCCTGAACATTGGGGCAAGCATACTGAACAGGATGGCATTTTAAATAATATTCAAAATAATCTTTTTGTTAGGATGATTATTTTATTTAATTATGTATAAAAATCAGGCTGGCATTCATGGGTATTTTCTCACCACATTTGATCATCAAAGTATCACCCTCTTGAAGGGAATTATACACAAATTTCAGAGAGAGAGAGAGAGCACACAGTGATATCCTTGTTAGGCCAACCAAAAGCAGTAAAGCACAAGGTTTCAAAGCCCACAGGTTTCTTTGTCAGACGTGGATGTTAAAAGTAATTTTAGGGGAAGAAATGTGATGATGGAATGTGACGGGATTGCATTTTCCTTGAGATGTTAAAGTTGAATTTAGGATGATGGTGGAGATAGTGGTAAGTCTGATGCTGATGAAGGCCGCATGCCTTCTTGGTCATGAGGCATTCTGGACACAGAGCAAAGTAGCCCTTTTGTTAGCAACAAAGGCAATTCCTTTGACATCTAGCCTGAATTAGGCTGAGAGATAGTGGTTGGGTCAAGATCATTCAGGCCACAGTCATATCAGGCTGCCTTCTCCCACCATATATCCTCCAGAGGTTTTGGACAACAATTCCTGTTATCCCAATCTGCATGGTAAAGGCCAATGAGAACTGTGATCTAACACAGGGAGGGCCACCGGTTCCCAGGTGTGGATAGCGCCGAAGCTGGGGAAACTCAGCTCCCTGCCTTGGCCTGGTACCCTCTCCTCTGGGGGTCCCCCTCCCCACCCCTGCGCTCCCCACCCAAGGCCTAGCCCGGCGCCATCCTGTGCAGCGGCCCATCCACACGAGGCGGTCAATCCGAGACCTCCGGACAGAAAGAGCCTTGCGCTTTCTCTCTCTCTCTCTCTATCAACCTCTGGGGCAAGGCCCCGGGCCACAGCCTCGCCGTCGTCCTGCGGGCTTTGGAGCAAGCCCAGGGGCCAGGCTGGCACAGGGCGTGTGGATGCGGCGCTCCTTCTCCGAGCTCTTTCCTCTCGGGCTGCCCATCTGCTCCAAGGCACCAGAGGTGGAGGCGTCTCACGGGACGTTCCCAATCTACAGCCAGTCCAATCTAAAGCAGTCGTCTGAGGCGTCACTTGACTGCACCGAAACGCGCTTCAACGACTCTCAGGAGATCCTAAATCAAACAGGTTGACCAGGGAAGACGTCGCTAACCGGTACCAGTACGCAGGCGTCAACGTTATCCGGCAGTCGCCTCGCTTACACAACGCAAGCCTACAATAGTTCTTTCCGGACTTCTGGCAGCTTGCCGCACCTGCGCTCTAAGTCTCCCTTAGCCTGGAACCGCCCTCCGTTTGTGGAGCATGCGCTTTAACATATTTACAAGAGCTCTGCCCGGGCGCGCGACACGTCCGGCCGAAGAGCTGTACTGCGCACGAGCTCATTGTTTTCGCAGACCGCCCGCATCCGTCTCAAGCTCCGGTTCCTTTTCAAGGCGCATGCGCACTTTCCTTTTTTTAATGATTACT
This sequence comes from Iguana delicatissima, assembly GCA_948472985.1. NCBI lineage: Eukaryota > Metazoa > Chordata > Lepidosauria > Squamata > Iguanidae > Iguana > Iguana delicatissima. The sequence continues at coordinate 233,386 of CAOKZL010000410.1, read as the reverse complement.
GTGCCGGATTGCTGCACCACGCATGCGCGGCGAAGAAATTAGCTTTGCCACAACTGCGCAGATTTTGTACCTTTGTTTCTTCACTGTTTTTAAAAATACATTCTTTCTCTAGCGCCCCCTTAATCTGCAGAAAAAAATGGCCAAAAGCGAGCTGAAAGGAAAAGCTGGAGTAGACAAAGTGCCATTTCTTTTCTTGCAAGCTTTCCGCTGGTGCTAATCTGTCAGCCATTTTCTTTGCCTTCCTCTTGTTCAGAGCTGCTACGTAACCTCTGTCGTGCGCAAACCTGATGTGCGATGTGCGTGTTTACTCAGAAGGGCTGTGATCCGTCGCTGCAATTATGTAGGAGTAAATCCCCTTGAACATAGTGAGATTCATTTCTGAATAAATATTTTGGGGCTGAAAAAAATGTTCTGCGTACCTTAAAAACCCTACGAATGTTATTTGGCACGAGCTTTCCTGGACTTCCTGTTAAATGCAACATGTAGGGTTAGGCACTTTAATTTCAGCCCTACTTACTAGGGAGTAAGACCCAGTGAACACAGGCCATTTCTGCACTAGACTGTTATAGTGCTATTATTCCACTTTCAACAACTTAAGGAATCCTGGGGGTTGCGGTGAGAGGGGCCTCAAAAGTTGAAAGTGGAATAATAACACTATATAACAGTGTAGTGCGGAAATGTCTACAGAATAAGCACACCTTGCTGTATAGGCTTAATGTAGACTAAGGCAGTAATTAATAGATACACGAAGAATAAGTGCTGTAGGGCCACTCCTCTTACACTCCCATGTAGCTTCCTAAAATTGTTTGACTATATTTCCATCAAGTTGTTTTAACAACTAATGCAAATCTGATGATCATTTTAATTCTGTAACACTTGCAATTGCCAGTTCTGAAAACTGAGACAATGGGTTTAATTTACAAAGCCAAACAAGCTTGTTAAGAAAAATGGGGACTGGACCTGTACAAAAATCTGCTGCATAGCAGAAGGGTGTTTGATACAATTCAGCTGTGGATAAGCAGTGTGCATATGACTGCAGGACTAGATCAAAGAAAATTCAGGTTCAGATATTTATCTATTCAGCCATGAAGCTCTCTGGCTGACCTTGGCCGTTATTATCACCTCTAACCTGTTAGAGAGTTGTTCAGTGGATTAAACTGGCAGTGGGAATCATGTACATGTTTTAGTTCCTTTAAGTATAAGTGTGTACTAAAAGAAGAGGATTAAAATGGTGTATCTGTTATAATTTTGTAGTGGCACAAGGCATACTATAATGCAAATAAGTCACTAATCTACAATAAATTCCACTAAGAATTGTTCTCTGCATGATTGTGGGAATGTATATTTGAAATACTTCTATACCACTTTTGAAAGAAAAGCCATAGTGCGCTAAGTAACAGGCGGAAAAACAAAATATTAAGTAAAACAAAACATTTAAAATAACTACAGCAGTTTTTTTCAAAATCACAGTATAAAAGGTGGATCTGCTCTGAATTAAACACAGCTTTGGCACAGGCAGGTTAGTATGTACCATTTTGAAAGCAGTTGTGCAAAAAGCTATGCACAGATCTCAGGACAGTGTTGCAGAATAGAGACCCATGGATTAATGAAAATCATTTATTTATCTCAGTGGGATCATTCCCAAAAGTCTGAGCCCCGCCTCTTCATATTCACAGCAATTTATACATTTTCCAGTACAATCATCACATGTTCAAGAAAGGAAACTGATGTGTACAACGGTTCCCACCATTTGCTAGCGTAATCTTACAAATGTTGCAAAGTAAGGGAAGCATAAGCATAGCGTGCCACATTTCATCCTCCCTACCATTTTATCTTACAGAGCTCTATTGTATTCCCCTCAAACACAGAGAAAGAGACTTCATCTGCAAAGACAATTTACTGTTTTTCCCACACCTAGCGGTCATCTAGCCTGACGCACTTTAACAAGGCATTTGCAGCTAAGTTACCAAATCTGAACTGAGTTTAGAGCAGTTGTAACCTTGAGGATTTCTTCAAAAAAAAAAACCAGTATTAAAATAGCAAGCATTCTTAAATAATTGCAGTTGACCAAAGAGTATTTTTACTTGGTAACATTTTCAGCAAAAAACACGGGGGTGAAAGGTTCCCATCCAACATTGTGTAAAGACCAAAATGACTGAGGCCTTAAGTCTGCTAACATTCACATTCGTGAGTCCTCCGGGCAGTCTCTTAAGTGGTGGCACAGTGGAACACTTCTATGCCCTTGGGATATACGATGCGCCCCTTCCTGTTCCAACACTAATTCTTAAGAGCTCTAGATTTCACCCAGCTTGCCACGTTTTGAACTGACGTTTATAAACAATATACTTAGTGTGAAACTCCTCACTTAAAAAAAAAAATTATATTACTGTAAAGTAAATGGTCTGAATAACACAGTTGACTGAGGTCAGAAATTTTCAAACGCACAAGCTTCGCTATTGTCTGTGACCGAGACCAAACCAGACGGCCATTTTGTGAGAAGAGACGCTGTCACTCAGTAGAAAACTAACGGGGAGGGGAAAGAGACTACCGTTACTCGCGCGCGGCCGCCTTGGTATCAACCAATCAACTTTCTCCTTTAAAAGAGAAAGCCCTACGGTCACACCGCTCGTCACTCCGCCCAATCAGCAAGCACCACACGTGGGGGCCTTTGTACGATCCCGCGCACGTCGGGAGCGAGGACTGCGGCCCCACCCAATCGCTACCTGCCGCCTTCTCCACACCCCTCTTTCCCCCCTCCCGCCCAGAAAAGCTGTGGCGCCGGGGGCGCGCGCGCGCGCAGAAAGGGGCCAATCAGCGTGCGCGCCGAGGTTTCCTCGCGCCGCTGCCTCCTCGCTCTATCCCCCCTCCCACCTCACTCCCCCCGCCCGCGCGACGTTGCTGCTGCTCCCCACTCGCTCCCCCTCCCTTCCCGACCCCCCCTCTCGCCGAGCTGAGCCCCCCCTCCCCCGCTCGTTGCCGCCGCCATGGACCCGAGCAACTGGAGCAGCTTCATCTTCCAGGTAACCCCCCCTCCCTTTTTCTCCACCTTCCCCCCTCCCTTCTCCGCTAAAAAAAAGGGGGGAGCGCGAGCGGGAAAGGACAAGAGAGCGCAAGCGAGAGCTCTAGTTTCCCCGCTCACACCCTCCCTGCCCCGCCCCTCCCCTCGGGAATCCCAGCGGGCGGGGGCCCTTGCGCGCGCGGGCCAGCAGGGCGCACTCAGCACGCGCTCCCCCCTCCGCCTCGCGCTGCCCCAACGGTCACCTCCCTCCGCCCAGCGCTGCCTTGCGCTCCCCCTACCCCCTCGTTCTGTACGCTCGCTGTGCCCAGCCCCTCCCTGCTCCTCGCGCTTCCCCCCCCCAGCGGTCACCTCCCTCTCGCGTTCGCTCTGCCCATCCCCTCCCCTCGCGCTTCTCCCCCACCTTTTTCCCTGCCAGTCGCGACTCCGTGCCTGCTCGGCCCCACTCCCCGCGATCCTTCCCGCCCCCCAAAATGTCTCCCCGTGATGCCTACAGAACGCCTCCCTCGCCCTGTGCGCGACTATTCTTCCCCACACGCAGATAACCTCATCTTTCCATAACGCCCCCTTCTCCCAAATAGCAAAGATGGCCCCTTCCATACTGCTTCCCCCCTCTCCTAAAACCCGTACCCTGGAGGCTTCAAGCCTGCACCAGTTTGGACTTGGCCATACCTGCCCAAAAGAGGCTTCCTTGCTATTTGCTGACCCCCACGATTTACTTACCCTCAGGTGCACGCACACACAGTAAGAGGTAACCACAATACTGTAGTCTGGTGTCAACAGGTGCAGTGTGAATTCTTCACCAGTTTCGCACCTATTTCTGTGTGGACACTTAAGGGTAGGTGGTTTCCTGTTGTAAGAAAATGTAGGAAAGCTCTTTCTGCCCCTGTTATGGAGGGCTGATTAAGATTATGACAGAACCATTAGTTGCAGACAGTTAAAAAGTAATAAATTACCTGGGATTGTACCTGCTCTTGCCAGATTTGGCTTAGATCTTACAAAGGGTGTACTGCTTCCTTCATTTTTTTTAACTGCCCCTTTTTTCCTTCACTGAACTAACCATCCACACCCCAGGGAACCCCCTCTTTTGATCTTACACTTGTCTTTTAGACATTTAAACCTATGACCCCTGCCGGCCTCAGTTACTCTTCCTTTCCAGTATCTCTCCGAAGAATAACCTACCTATTGCCCTGGCCCTTAACTCTTTCACTTAGTGTCAATGCTGCGCCTCCACTGCTCCTTCCTGCCATGTCCCTCCCTCTCCTCGTGCTTCCCCCTCCTGACCAGCATTTCCTCTTTGCAATGCACCGCCTAGGCCTTTCCTTTTTCAGAGAGGCAATCTGCTTCTCTGGCCAGGGCAAAGTGCCCCTCCTGTCCCAGTATGCGTGCATATCCAGTCCCAGACACTGCTTTGTTGGATCCCATTGTTTCATCTTTACCAAAAATCAGTTCTGGGACAGTGTAGCTTCACTCCTTTGACATTCACCTGGTCTCCACTTCACAGTGCCCATCCATATCTATTGGAATTTCTTGCGTACTCTGTTGTCTTCCTTCCCAACAGAAAGAGATTTTCTTTTCTCTTAATTTTCTGTTTGTCTCAGTCCATTTCACCCAGGTTGCTTTTGTCTCCTACCATTTTCCATAACATTGTTGTTCTTCCAAAATAATTGTCCCTTCTTGTAACATTGCATGTTAGTTCTTTTTTCATACTCATTTCTGTATTGTACTCAGCAGGAATTTGCAGAAGCACTTGAACATCAAGACTGTGCATTCCTCCTTCCTCTCCCAAAATTCTGCTAACTTATTTAATACACTGTACTTCCTGCATCAAGCTCTTTTCTTACAGATTAAATTGAGATCCACATAGAATAACCAAACTTCTTGACTTCCTGTTGCCACTGGTTTCTTAGTAGCCTTTGATTTTTATTTTACTTGAAGATACCAGGAAGTGCCATCTCTCAGTACACTTTGGGATTGGGCGTGGGTTGTTTTCCTACAAAGGTTCCCTGATCTCATTTCTTTTGTCTCTTTAGCAGAGTCATACTCAGAACCCTCTACAGGTTGGGACCGAAATCCAGTCCAGGTTTTTTGCCACTCAGGGCTGCAGTCAAAGCCCCTTCCAGGTGAGCTTTGTCTGGGCAACAAATGGAGAGCAGTGGACTACTTTGAAAACAACTGTCTTGGTGCTGGAGACCAAATCTGTGTGAATAAATTACCTGTGTCCCTAAGGCAGTGGTTCTCAACCTGTGGGTCCCCAGATGTTTGTGGACTTCAGCTCCCAGAAGCCCCAGCCACTATGGTCAATGCTCAGGGCTTCTGGGAGCTGAAGTCCAAAACATCTGGGGACCCACAGGTTGAGAACCACTGCCCTAAGGGATTGCCCATTGTATACATTCTTTTAGAATTTCTGTGGCTTATGCTGTATATTTTTTTAAAATAATAACTTGTCAGTTCTCAGATATTTGAATTCATTATTTCATTCTTGCAGTGGTGGGCCACAGCCTGAATCACCTTTGTGTGTGACCGATGCTAGACTTTAAAAAGTCAGTCTAAATTTTCCTGTGTTATTGGACACTGATAAATCTTTAGCAGAGGAAGGGAACTTCGCTATCTGGATCAGCCACTGGAAATACATTTCTTCATTTTCTTACTATTCCAATGAGTACTACAGCCAAGAACATGTTGACAAATTTGGGGAGGTTGAGATGTGTGTCTGTTCTTTGTTGCTGTAGAAAAGAGGCAGCATTTCAGTGTTGGAAAAAAGATTATTTTATTCTTATTTTGTTCTGTTTTTTGGAATAAAATAATATTTTCCAGCATTTCAAGATTTTGGGTGTTATCAGTCCTTTTTGTTCTCTGGTGCTACCAGGCAGTTGAGGCTTTAAATACTTGGCAGGTGCTGACACTGTTTACTTCCCATCAGATAAGGCTTTGTGCTCCTGCTCTATCTTGTTTAAAGGAGACAATGGGCAGTAGAAGAATTCCCTCACTGTTTTTTGCATGTCTTTGACATGGACCAACAAAAGTGTCTACACTCTCTGCCTTCCAGCTTAGAGCCAGCAAAGGGAGGCAGAAGTTTGTTTTATCTCTGTTTGCCCTGAGCAAGCATGGGCCTGAAAAGCAACAGGCTTTCACCCAGCTTTGGAGCTGAGTAAGGAGGTTGTCATCCTTCTTTCTTTGCAGCTCCAGCTTGGAGGAAGCCTTGCCTGGCTGACCTCTCATGATTGTGTAGTGGTGAGTCTGGTTGTCAAATTGTGATCCCAAGAGAGCACAAAGTTCATTTTAAAAGATAGTGAGGAAACAAAACTTAGAAAGCTGGGATTTTTTAGAGACATAGAAGACAGATTTCTGTATGAAGTGTTAGGTAAAAAAAATTGATCATGTAACTCTGTGATTGCGTTTTTTTCCAATAACATTTGTGGAATGTTGCCTGCTCCATTTTACTGACCAGTGTACTGAGACTAAAGCTGCAGCTACATGTATAGGTTTCTGAGAAGTAAACCTTGTAGAGCCCAATAGAGCTTACTTTCCAAGTGAATTTGTTAGTACCTGGCTGCACACACCATTTTGTCCAAGATCATAAGCTAATGACCGGACAAGAATTTTAATTCAAGCTTTTCCAGCATTCCTAATTTGATGACTGCATGAGAGTATTGTATATCTTATTTGCTTTTTACTCTAAGATGATGACATGTCATGTCCTATTTATTGTGTTAAGATAAAGGTTGTCACATCAGTGTAGGGCTTCCTCTTCTGCGCTGCCTATTGGGAAGTGGGAGCAAGCACTAGAATGATGAGATTTTATCTTCTAAATAGGCACTCCAGTACCAAAGGTCTTTTAAGTCTAAACTTTTTTTTTTTGAATTTCACTTTATATCAAGAGTATAGCTAATACATAGTGGGTTCTCAATGATACCATGTCTATATCTTTTGGTATGAAGACGTATCCTTAAAATTTGTTTGTTTACACACACACTTTATATATACATTTATATATATATATATATATATATGCGTGTGTATATATATGCGTGTGTGTATACGTACATATATGAGAGAATGAATAGCTTGATGTCAAATGGCTTAGTCTGATGCTGTTGAATGCCTGCATATGGTCATTGGAATTCACTTCTGAATTGCTGGAGCTTATAATATTAATATTTCTATAGATTTTTAACAGGTCTGAACACAGTGTCCTTCAACCCTATAACTGGTTTTCACAATTTATTGTAAACATTTTGGGCAAGAATTAAGAACAAACTAGTACGTAAGAGATCTTTGTCCTAGATCTTTGAATTTTTTGTTTCTATAAATCAGTGACCATTTTTAAGTCATTCCTCTACTGAAAAGGTCTGTTAAGTGTTTAGTTGCAGTAACAATATAACTTCAGGGGCTCTTACACCATTCACAGTCTTAGTCAGTAGTTCTGAATACTTACATATATATGCATAGTTGGGATGAAGATCTCATTATGGTCAAACAGAAGGTTTTCCCAGATAAAATTTATATAATCCAGACTGCTAAATAGCCAGTCATCTGATTGCCCATGACAGATCAGGTGGGCAAGTTCTTGTAAACTTGAAAAAGTTGGCCTAACCTTGCTTGTAAACAAGTCAGAATGAATGCAAATATGTGTGATTACAAGGATTTGAAGTTTTTAAAGATTGACTTGGAAAGTTCATCTGAGACAGTTATTTTTGAACAACTGCACAGACCAAAGTGAAATTAATTATTGTCGTTTATATCAAGAAGTAAACTTGTTCATTTGTAATGCAGGTCCTTTCTTCTTAGTTCCAGTTAAAATATCAACAGGTGTTTCACACTCATGCTTGACTAATGCATTGTGTAGGCTAACGTATAAATGGATCTGCTTTAGAAGCAGAAAAAGAACTCTGAAGAAAAAACCTATTAAATTTGAATGAACGTTTATGCAAGAATTAGAAAACTGGGTTAGGATTAGGGTGAAGTTTCTGCCATCTTGGGGTTGGTGGTCATGAGTAGGAAGAAAAAAGATTCACTAAAGCATGTCAGAATCTTTGCAATACAATGGCAACTGTGTTAGTTCCAGGCTCAGCCCTGAGAAGCTCAGCTCTTCTTCCTAAATCACAAACGAATATTCACAGGAGGTAGTGTTTCTAGCCAGCCATCCCACTTGTACTGCATCTCTGATACATTTTAATGTATCCAAGTTCCAGCCCCCACACAAAGAGGACTCAGACATGTCAGTAATTCTGTCCTCAATACATTAAGATACAACATGTCATCTTGACATATACAGGTGCATCTTGTGTAATTGTTTTAACAGCTAGAGGCATAGACCGGGCCAATTTCAAGGATAAAGTTTAACAGCTAGGGGGCACAGCAAGAATCAGCTTGCTCTCTAGCTGCACTTCAGCCAGCATCAACCATAGGGAGTTCTTCCCACATATCCCCTCCTCACTGCCATTTACGTGTTATAATTGCTCAGGGCCATCATGCATGAGAAAGTCTTCAGAAGCTGGAAGAGGACATGTGTGTGGGACAGCAGGGGTGCTCCTCAGTACACTTGCTCATCATTCCTTTTGCCCATGAAAGAAGTACCTTTTCTGCTATATGATAAGTAAAAGGACTAGTGTCTTTATACCATTGGTATTGCCTCATTGCTGATTTAGTTCTCATGCTCCATTGGTTCCCATTTGTAAAATTTACTAATAATGTGACCTTACGAGATAAACCATCAGCATAATTTTGAGTGGTACAGAATTTAAAATGAAGTGATGCTCTGAGAGGATATACTCCACACACAGGGGAACTCAGATAATATGCTAAATTTGCTTTGAGTCCTGTTCCATACAAATGCTAAATAATGATTGAACCAGCCCTTCTTATTTTTTCTCCTAGGATAATTTCAAGCTGGTTTATTAAATAAATGTTATTTGCTTTTGAAGTGGAAATCCACCATTTTGCTGTCCTCACAATATTGCTAGAATATGACAGACATTCAGGTTTGGTTGTTCATTGCACTGTTTCTCAATTACACAATCTCTTTTTCTCTTCAGACTGGCACCACCACAGCTCCTCCCCAGCAGACAGCCACCCCTGCTGAGTCCCTCCAAGTGGACCTCCTGCCTGTCTTGGCTGCAGCCCAGGAGACAGCAGCAGCTGCTGCCGTGGTTGCTGCTGCCACTGGTTCTGCACCAGCTGCTTCCACAGTAGACACGGCTGCCTTGAAACAGCAGCAGCCTTCTGCCTCTGAGGGTGGGGGTGGCCAAGTAGCACCATCCGCTCAAACTACCCAAGCTCCAACCCCACAGGCAGCTCCTACCACACCACAGGCAGGTGAGGCCCAGAAGAAGCCGAAGAGCAAAGGGCCCTACATCTGTTCTCTGTGTGCAAAAGAATTCAAAAATGGCTACAATCTGCGACGCCATGAAGCCATTCACACGGGAGCCAAAGCTTCTCGTGCTGGGCCCACCACCATGAAGATGCCCACCATGGTTCCCCTCAGCTTGCTTAGCGTTTCTGCCATTGGTGGTACAACCCCAGCAACTCCTGCCCCTGCTGAGGGTGGAGGAAACACAGCAGGGTCAGGTGCTGGGCTGGTGACCACTACAGCATCAGGCAAACGCATCCGGAAGAATCATGCATGCGAGATGTGTGGGAAAGCCTTCCGGGACGTCTACCATCTCAATCGGCATAAGTTGTCACATTCAGATGAGAAGCCCTACCAGTGTCCTGTTTGCCAGCAGCGATTCAAGAGGAAGGATCGCATGAGCTACCATGTTCGTTCACATGATGGTGCTGTGCACAAGCCGTACATCTGCAGCCACTGTGGGAAGAGTTTCTCCCGGTACGAGAAGCCAAGGGTACAGGGAGGAGGTACTTCAGATGGGAGTTTTTGCAGGGCTTATACAAGGAAGAGGTTGACAGCTTCCCCCTTGTGGTAAAGAGTAAGCTTCACCAGACAAACAGTTTGAGTTACAAGGTTGTTGCAGTAGTATGAAAGACTATCATTGGTCAGTAATAAACCTGTTAGGCTGCTTCCCTCACTGCTTCCCCATAAATTGCATACAGCTCCTCCCATCTCACCACTGTGGTTGCATATGGGTCAAGGACCTCCACAAATGGTAGTGTTAGAGGAAGTTTCAGGAGCAGGGATGTGCCTTGGAAATTTGTCCCACTTCTCACCATGTCCATTTTTAGCAGTACTTCCTCCTTGGAGTTCTTTACAGTTTGCAGCTGAACAAACAAGGGTGTGTTGGAACAGGTGAAAGCACATAGTTTGGAGGCGTGTCATATTGACTGATTTTAACTTTGGCAGTATATAACTCAGAACATGTTCACATACCTGACACTAGTCTTGTTGGATTACAATATTAAAGAAACTTAAAACATTTTTTTGGCTACAGGTAAGTTACACCTGTTTGGAGAGGATTCTTGCCGGGACTGAAGCATCTTGGCATATTTTAAGAGAGATATTTAGAATTACAGAAAAGCTGTGCAGTACAACAGATGAATTTCAGAAGGTACAGTGAAAGCGACAAGATAGTGTAGATAACTAATTCCAAGTCATAACTCCATGTTAATTTTACAGTTTCAGGGCAAACTCCAACTTGCAAAAGTAGCATAGAGTGCTTCCTGAACAGTGTCACTTTAGGCAATAAGTGGGGCTGTTTAGTGTTCTTTCATTTTTTTTAAAACAGTATGCACATTGTGCTATTTTTCATATACAGGTATGGGTTTGTTTCAACATGGAATTACAGTCAAATATGGACTTCTGAAGTCAGAAATGGTATAATATGAGAAAGCACCAGAACATCCACAATTTCTACATATTTCAGTAGGTCCTTGAATCAAACAACAGTCACTGTGGCCAACTTATGCAGAAAAATACCACTCTTCAAAATCAAGCTCTTGTAGAATTATTTGTTAATGGCATTGGGACACTTTGCTGGCTGAGGTTATAGGCTTGATTGCTGGAAAATGCTTCCTACTGCAGTATTTAACACTACCAGAACTGAAGTGAGAGAACCACAAAAGAACCATTAGGAACATGGAATATCTTCAATAAATTAAAATAAGGGAGCCACAGTTTAGTCTGTAGATAGAAGAAGAATAAAGAACAAGTTTAAAGCTGTGATTTGCCCTAGAAGCAAATCTAAAAATATGGAGATATTTCTGTTACACCACCATGAAAAAAATTGTATATTTTGCATAAGTTCATTTTGCTTTTAGGATTTCAATAGCACTTACAGATTTGAGATGTAGGGGTTCTTCACTGAGTTTGTACTCTGCCGTCATAAACCATCAGTCCATCCTGTTCCTTGATTTTCAGATACTTTTACAGCTTCTGTGCTGAGAAGGGTTTTTTTTTTTAAAGGGACATATACTTGTGGCACAAAGGCCAAGATGAAGCCCACTGCTCAGAACTGTTGTTTTTACATAGTATACAATAAGCACAGGCATTAAATCCCTGTGATTTTTTTTCTTTCTGGATTTAGTTTTTCAAGGATGATGGAACTTTGCACAAGAATATCAGTCACAAATTGGCAATTAAAGAAGCAGGGGGAAACAGTAGTAAAATGTCAAAACTTCACAAAAAATACATTGTGATGAGGCCTCTCTCCTACAGTTCCTGAGTTTTAACAAGAGCTGACTTTACATTATATTTTCTCAGCAGTTAAGAGGGCTGTATGGTTGCATTTGCAGTGCTTCTGTTTAAGATTTTGGTTCTGCACGCACCAGGTGGGAAAGCTAAGCCTAGCCTCATCCTTCATTTTTGAAAATGAGCAATTGCCAAGGAAACAAAATTGTATCTTTATTTTGATAGAAGGAAGTGTACCTAAAGTTTTCGATTTGTATAAATGTAGTGAAATCATTGGCTGAACATATATTGTTTGTTTGTTTTTATAAACCAGAAATTATAGTTCCTCTCCTGATTTCAGAGCCATGAGAGACCACAATTTTGGTTTCTAGTTTTTTAACTCACAACACTAAAGGAGTCAACAAGTTGAAAATGCAAAAAATGCAATCCCCAACTGCAAGATTTGTGTATTTACATATTTTGTTTTGAAAAACAGGCTTTTAGACTATGAAAGGTGATATATGGTCTGGACATGGCTACACACATAGATGCACACATACTGCATTTTTTTTAATTACCATGAGTGCTAGAATCCTGACCTGTAACGAGATAGATTAAAGCACCGTCTACAGAAAATTGCTCTGGGCAAGCTGGTTCTGTGCCTTCAAGTTGTTTCTGACTTACGGTGACTCTAAGGTGAACCTATCATGGTGTTTTCTTGGCAAGATTTGTTCAGAGGGTGTCTTCCTCGGAGGCTAAAAAAATGTAACTTGCCCAGAGTCACTTAGTAGACCTCTATGACTAAGTGAGGATTCAAACCCTGGTCTCCAGGCTCTTCAAGCCGGCTATACTTGCTGAGAAGTTAGTTCAGGCACTCCCATCTTTAAAGACCACTGCATTTTTGCAAAAGATTGACAATACCCTTCAGTTCTAAGTTTACTGTTAATTGCTTCCTGATGGAAATCACCTTTTCTTCTCTGACTCGATTTTGCACTTAGGCTTTATCAGCAAGTGCCCACATGGAGAATTTGGGGTGGGGGGCACTCAGTGATAAATCCTAAGTCAGAAAATGAGCCAAAGGAAAACAATTGATTTACATCAGGAAGCAAGAAACAGTAAACTTAGAATTAAGGGATATTGTCAAACTTCTGTGGAAATGGGATGGTTTTTAAAGATGGGAGTACCTGAACTAACTTCTCAATAAGTATAACCAGCTTGGAGAACCATTGTGGTGTAGTGGTTTGAGCTCTGGACCACAACTCTGGAGACCAGGATTTGAATCCTCAGTCATAGAGACTTACTAGGTGACCTTGGGCAAGTCACACTTTCTCAGCCTCAGGGAATGGCAAAAGCAAACCCAGCCTGAACAAATTTTGTTAAGAAAACCTGATGATAGGGTCACAGTAACCAGCTTGCCTAGACCTGTTTTCCCACTCGGGCTTTATCACTGAGTGTATACCTGCAAGCTCTTTTGTGTTTATGAGTCACCATTAAAGAGATGAAATTCCCTAGAAAGGATTCTACAAGGATTTAGTCAGCCAAACATTAGTGAAGGCATGTTTGAATTATGGAGTATAGGGCAGGTCAGAATTTTTTTTTTTTTGCTGCCTTTCAGTGGCCGAACTTGTAGCAGCTGCAAGATATTTGGCATTCAAGAGGTACAGTTTGCTCCAGAGTGGTGATACAGTAAGCTGTAGCTATTGAATATTTACATCTTTTCTAAGTGTTAAAGAATAGAAGGCCTGCCAAAAAAATAAAAAATGAAGGGCCAGTTCTAGCAAATTGTTTTATGTTTTCTTATAACAGCATTTTAGATTCTGCAGAGGATTATGATTTGTGGGGTAGGTAAAGTACCTAAGCCTGTTCAAGGGATGAATGTAATGAGACTTGGAAGGAAAAGTGGAATTTTATGATGAGAAATAAAAGAATCAAGACCATGTAACTTACTTGCATCTTTGCTCCTGCAGGCCGGACCATTTGAATAGCCACGTGCGGCAAGTCCATTCGACGGAGAGGCCCTTCAAATGTGAGGTACTTTTTCCCATTGACAGTACAGCAATATCTAGGTCCAGCCACTCCCCATAATTTTCCTTTTACTGCCAGGAATCCATGGTTGATTTCCTAGTACAAGGAGGAGGAAAGTTCTGGTATCCTTCACTTAAAAGGAGCTTGCTCCATGGCCCAGTTTCTTAGTCTTTCGGTTGCTTTTGGAAGACAAAATTGTTTCCCTGTGATTTCTTTGTCTCTATTTCCACAGACGTGTGAGGCGGCCTTTGCCACCAAGGATCGGCTGCGTGCTCACACAGTCCGTCATGAAGAGAAGGTGCCATGTCATGTTTGTGGAAAAATGCTGAGTGCTGCCTACATCACGGACCACATGAAAGTACACAGCCAAGGACCGAATCATGTCTGTGAACTGTGCAACAAAGGTAAGGGAATAGGGCTACGAGTGAGAATGAGGAAAAGAAGAAAAAATAGCCTGTTAGTCTTCCTTGAGCAATGTTGGAAGACTCACTCTACTACTTGGTGCAGGTTTACTCAGAAACAAGTTCCATTAGATTTCAAGAGGGTTCGCTTAATGAGGTCTGCACAGAACACCTATAATTGATAACTGCAGGTCACTCTGATTGTAATGTTTCTGCCCTGAATATCTCAGCTGCAGGCAGTCATGCTTGCCTAATGTGTTTACAGGTAAACCTGGGTCAGGTTTCCTTAAAGCCAGTGTAATTCAGGCAGGGCTCCTGTACCTTTAATAGTTGTGTCAAAGAGAGAGTTTTAAGAAGTGTAACTGGTCCTGCAAATAAGACCTAATGAAATAACCCCTTCTGCACAGAAATTAAAGGTGCAGTAGATCTGTCCTCTTTCTTACCAGGTATTACTTCTCACCAAGTATTACTCTTCATGCACTGGATCAGATCCAGCAAATTCTCCCCAAGGTTTTCAGCAGGGCCTGCAACAGGTTGCTGAAACAGCCAAACATCTGGGTATATTGATTCACCAGAACCTCACCATGATTGGGTGTCTTAGCCACTCAGAAGATATGTCTTGCCATATCTATGACAAGTGTTTGAATTTATCCTAGTAAGTCAGAGGCTAAACAGTATGTTTCAGAAGAAGTAGTTCCAGTTTGAAGGGAATGAGGATCCTTTTCACTTTGGACCAAACTGGCTTTGGGTGAGATTGCAAGTGAGGCCTCACAATACTGCTATTTAGTATACCTTTAAAATAAATATGTATTTAAAAAAAAAGGTCTGGAGACCAAACAGCATGTATAAACTTTGGTATATGGCAGCTGTTCAAGCTTCTCATTTTGTCTTGTGACTCCATTAAGCAAACTGCTTGGCAAAACAGCTAGCTTCTAATGTTTCTTTCTCCTGTTTGCATGGCCAGGCATCTCCATAGTTCCATTTTACCATAAGCTTAAGTGACTGCATTGTAAGTGAAATACGGCATGAATCATTGCAGATTGTTAGCTTTGCTGGTCATCCTTGTGAATGTATAGATGCAATCCAGTGAGAAGTAGAAATGTATGTACTTGAGGGAATTAAAAATTACTAAGAGGGCTTGCTAATGTCTGAAGTGCGTGTACCTGTTCCAGCTTTATCCAACCTAATTCTGACTGATTTAATATTCTTAAAACACTAATTGAACCTGTCTGAATAATGTGCAGGTTAGTTAGAAACAGTTAGAAGTCACAATGCATTTTTTTAAATTGAGGTTTTTTTCTTTTCACTCTAACTCCTGGATTATGTGTTTGGATAATGTGCATAATCTTTACCCATATATTACAAACAGCATTCTTAACATATTATTATCTGGATTTTCAAAAGCATAGAGCAGCTGTTAACTATTAATGACTTCCTGAGTTTCATTATAACTTTAAGTAGTTCATTGTGAATTGCATAGAGTATATGGACACGGCACAGAATTGCCATGTGGATGTGGTTGGGGGTAAAGGGAAGGTTGTGGGATGGCCAGGTGAGTTTATGTCATCCAGATGTTATTGTTCTAGGATTGTAGTTCTGTCCTTTTGTGTTAAGAAACACAAGTTCCTTATATTGGTTTCCTCAGTGCCCAGATGCAGCTGCCCTGAGGGTGGGGGTCTACTGTCCATACAGGGATAGCATGACTAGTGGCAAGATGGAGCCATCTCGTGAGATGGAGAAGCTGCTTCTTTAACCAGGGAGGCTTCTTGCAGTGGATTCTTCGTTAGATGTCAAGACGCAGCCGCCTCTAGGGTGAAGCATAGCCAAGTATTGCAGGACACCGGGGTATGCTTTTCACTAGTCTGGACACTGACCTGGCTGGTTTTTGTCCTTCTCCCCCTCCCGTAGGGTTCACCACAGCGGCCTACCTCAGGGTCCACGCGGTCAAGGACCACGGACTGGCCGCCCCGCGGCTGGAGCGTTTCCTTTGCAAGCTGTGTGGCGTGCACTGCAAGACCCCAGCTCAGCTCAACGGGCATCTGCAGACGCACGCAGGAGAAGGGGCCGCGGCCACTGAGGGCCAACCGCTGCGGTGAAACACTGGCCGGGCCACCAGGCAAGAGCCGCTTCCTTCTGTCCTAGGGGATGGGGATGGGGGTTCCCCCTTTGTCCCATAGGGTATCCAGGTTTCCATGTATTTTCAGTGGGAGAAGGGAGAACCCTAGCTCCCCAGGGGCGGCTGCATCCTAAATTAGAATCCCTCTGCTAGTATTCAAGGGCCTGCATGTTGTAGTGTCTTTCTAGGTTTAGGTATACATATGTCACTGAGGAGATCCTTCTTCAGGTTCGTCTTAAGAAAAAATAATTTGAACTTTTGCGGGAAAAAGAAATGAAAAGACACACACATTCCTTTGAATGTTTTATTTATCTAAATGTTTTTCCAAGGAAAATTACTTTCCAAACACCAGTAGGTAATGAAATTTCTTCATCCTAACAAGAAAAGCACTAGGGATAGACCACTAGTTGTTCTGTGAAGTTGGCAACAGATCTAGTGCACTGATGCTGCTTGGAATCGTTTCTACATTTAGAGCAGTGGTTCTCAACCGGTGGGTCCCCAGATGTTTGTGGACTTCAGCTCCCAGAAGCCCCAGCCACTATAGTCAATGCTCAGGGCTTCTGGGAGCTGAAGTCCACAAACATCCGGGGACCCACAGGTTGAGAACCACTGATTTAGAGGCTTTGCCTTCCACAGAAAGTGCACAGCTGTTGTTTTTGAGATATCATTGACTGTGAGATAGGAGTATATTAACAAATTCTCATGAGATAGTATGGTACCATGGAACATATTCCAGATCCATTCATTCTCATGGATGTATTTCTTTGTACTGGATTGCCTCACACATCCTGGACAACTGTGATAGAGTCCCCTGCAGGGAACTAGTCTATGAGAACTCTTTGTGCATTATGACAGCAACTGCTGTCCAGATGTTCATAATTATAAGAGTGAATTTCTGTATTGTCTTCAGTAGGAGGCCTCAAATTTCAAATTATTTCTTTCAGTCTTGCTTTAATGCATGGTAGTTTTATGAAGCTACTTTCTGTTTAGCCTGTTAGGGTGTGGACTTTTTTTTGGGCTGTCATTCTGGAGGGGCAGCTGCATCCATATTTCTTTTACCACATATAATCAAGATGTGTTTGTATCCAGGCACACCACTTTAAGGCAGTGGAAGGGGCAGATAAAAGATTGCCTTGTTAATAGGAGAATTTTGAAATGCATCTCCTGAAGATGAGACACGTTTGACTTTCTGCATCTGTCTTCCTCCACAGGTACGGGTGAGGTCTGCCCCTCGCGGCAGCCGTCTCGGCCCCACCTCCCGCCGCTGTCACGGTGCTGCCCATGGAGGGAGCTTCGGTTGTGAGCCAAGCCCTCCCCACACAGCCCTGGTGATTTCTGGGGGTAGGGAGGCAGAAGCCCACCCACCCAGTCCCGTCCCTCTCCCTCACTGGCAGCTGGAGCCTCCAAGCCCAGATGGATATGCAGTGGCCATATTTGGGTTTCTAATTTAATGGTGGTTTCATTCATTCTCTCCCCTGCCTGTGCTCGTAAAATAGCGGGGCTGGGAAAGCACCTGCCTCACCAAGGCAGCAGCTCTTGTTCAGAGAACCATGGAAGGGCTTTGTGTGCATTCAGAGAGCACCCTCATTTTATTGACTCCTCTGCTGTAGGACCCTTAACTCCTCACCCCAACAGCAGTACCAGAAATCCAGACACCCTCCCCTGTTTCTCTCCCTAGCCAAACAGCCACAAGTCTTTGTCACCATACGTCTCTTGCTCATTCCAACAGCACCCCCTGTTGCCCCAAGTTAACAACCCAAAAAGAATGAGACTGTGGGACCGAAAGACTTACAGGTTTGATTCGGGATCTGAAAGAGGAGGGCTGAAGACTGGGATAGCTGTGGGAAAGAATTATGGAGTGACATTGCAGCTGAAGGGAGCCCAGAACTGGGAATAAGTTGGTGTGGGTTAAGAGGTTGACAGCTTGTGGTTCCCACAGAGAAGTTTGAAGCAGGGTACAAATCAGGACTTGGGCATCAACGGTGCCTGGAGTTCAGATGGGAGAAGCTGCAGTGAGATGGAATAAAGAAGCTTGTCTTTCTCCATGGCTGCAGTGTGGAGTGCCCTCCATTCCCCTGCTGAGGAGTTGCTCTGGATTTCCCTCCCTTGCCCCAGCGCCTCATTCTTCTGCGGTGTTTGTTTTAATGCTCCATTCCCTCGGCTTCTCTCGTGATTCGTGTTCTGAGCGTGTCAGCCCTCCACACCAAGCATCGATGCCCCACCTGCTGAACACCCTCCTTGTTGCATGCAACCCCCACAGTTTGGGGTTAGAGTCTCTTGCTTTTTTGTATTATATATATAAAAAGATCCCCTGACATTTAAAATAACCCCCTTGTGTTTTTTTGTTTTGTTTTTGTTAACACACAATGTAATGAAGCAGCGTCTGTCTATCCTTTTTCCTTGTTCCTTCCCTTTTACCTCCATCTCTTCCCTCTTCTGTGCACCCTTTCTGGATCTGTGTCTCAACTGCAAAAGATTTTAGTAAAAACATTGAAGGAAAAAAATCCACATTTGTGCGTGTATTTATTCATAGGTTCTTTCTGTGTCACTTTGTGTAAAGGAAAAGGATAGTGTTTCCTGGCCTTTTGCCCTTTACACTATCAGCCTCTCTTCATCTCTTCCTCCTTCGATGTCTGTGTAAAAATCTAATAGCTCTCACACCAAATCACAAATCTCAGCTCTAAGTGGGTTTCCCAAAACACACTGCCTTGCTTTTTGTGGTTACCCGGGAGACTGCCCCCTGCCCCCCTCTCTCCTTTGCAGCGTTTAGTTCCCCCCTACAGGAGAGGAAGCAAGGGCTACTTTATGGCTGGACATCTGGATGGCAGTTGATGGGGAGGGGGAGTGTTGCTTGTGCTTTGCCAAAGAGATCAGCAAATGCTACACCGGAGCTGGGCTGTGGTGTGAGGAGGGTTAATCTGTGGGCTCTTTTTATCCTCCCTCCTGCGTGCAGCAGCCAGGGCAGGTTATAAATAATTGATGAGAAACTGGAAGAGAGAAAATTTATATAATTTTCTCCCAGAGCGGGGAGGAAACAGGGCTGAGGAAGCAGGATTCCCCCAAAACAAGGTTTTCTGCTCTGGTCTTCTGCACCAGCTTCCTGAGTTGGGTTGAGCTCACCAGCACAATTTCTCCCTCCCTCCCTCCCTCCCTCCCCCCTTTGGTGCAGCCTGGGGTCCCCTTTGGTCTTGCACCCTGAAAAGTCTCACTCATGGGGGTTCCCCACACACCCTCCCGCTTGCTCTGTTTTTATGCTGCGCGCCTTGGAGCCTGTGGGCAGTCCCAGGGGGACGGTGGCAGCATTGGCACTGGGACTCTTTCAGTCCTTCGATGCCATTGCACTTGTGGCTTGCTGATGTGAAGTTTTCTTCAATTCCGGGCGGCGGGCAGGGTGTGTGTGTGCGGGATTTGTGGGACGTTTCCAGTACCAGTACCATCTCCGCTAATGTCTTGCCCCCTCCGGATCAGCTGATTCTTCATAACACTCAAACCACAACTCCCCCCGCCGCTCCGCTTGCATTGGAGAAGAGGGGTCGATGAGACCATTTGACGCGCATCAGTGCAAAGGGAGGGGAAGGGGCGTCTTTGCAGACAAAGCTGCCGAGTGAGCAAGTTAAAAGAGGTGGGTTGGGGGGGCGGCGGAGGGAGAGAGGGAGGGGGCGGAGGCTGCATCTTTGCATCTATTCCTCCTCCTCGTGCAGGGGAGGGGAGAGAAGGAGGGATACAGCAGAAAGAGGGAGGGGTGTGATGTGTGAGTAAGGGGGGGGCATCAATCCTGCCAGCCCTTTGCCCAGCCCGCCCCCTTCTGCCAGCTGGACGTAGCCCGAAGCCCAGGTAGGAGCACGGCAGAGCCTGCCTTTGGTCCCGTCCGCCCCCTCCCCAGCCCTCCTTTCTTCCCTCTGAAGGATAACGGTGCTGCGGCAAGCGGGCGGGGGAGCCCGAGGGGACCGAAGTGAGCAGGCAGAGCTGGGTGTGAACGCGAACGAGGAGCGCTCTTTGATCGGGATGGAGAGGTGGGGCGGGGGGCAGAATTGCCCCCAAGCCGCAAGCGGGGGGAGCCTGACGGGGGCGTGGGTGGCAGGAAGCCTGAGCGGGAGCGAGGGCTGGGCAGTAGCGGCTAGTGGTGGGAGGCGGGCTGGGAGTGGAGACTTGGACTGTCTTTCCGGTGTTGCCTGAATGGCCCGGGTGTGCGGGGCGGGGCGGGGCGGGGGGCGAATCCAGGGACCGGGGAGATATGCCCGCAGCAAGTGCAAAAAGAGAGGGTGGGCGCGTGGGTGGCGAAGGAGGCGAAAGGGGGAAGTGGCGGGAGGGGGGAGGCGAAGACACGGGGGGCTTGGCGCGTGTGTGAGAGCGGAACGTGGAGGGGGCTAGCCCGGTCTGCGTGTGTGCAGGAAGCCAAAAATGGGTCGGGTGACTCGAGAGGGCTGGTTCGCGGGTCTGGGGGGGGCTTGCGAGAGAGCGAAGGCACGGGCACGGGTGACAGGGGGCCGTGGGGTGCGTGCCCGAGGGAGAGGGAGCCTCGAGGCGGAGAAGCCCGCCGTCGCTTTCCTCCAAGAAATGGGGGGAATGGAGCGAAGTTGAAAACCAGCGGGGCCGGGAGTGGGGGAAAGGGGGCGGGGGTTCCCAGAAGCCCTGAAAGCGGTGGGGGCCCCCGCAGGGTTGGCGGGAAGAGCGGGAGGGGCGGCGCTCGACGGCGAGCCCTGAGTCCTTTCCGTGGGGGAGCGCCTGGGAAGCCACTTCCCCTGCATGCAGCGGGACTTACTCGTGAGGAGACCCGCCTCGGGTTCCGCCACGCGCCGCCGTCCCTCCTTCGACAAAGGGCTGGGTGCGTCAGGTGGGGTGGGGTGGGGTGAAGGGACCCCAGGGCGGAAAGGAGGGGGCGAGGGGACCCCAAAGTGGAGGCGGACGAGGAGGAGGGGGGAGGGAGTAAACGGGAAGGGGGACTGGCCGAGTGGACGGGAGGCGAGGGAGGCGGCTGCGTGGGAGCGGCGGGGGGCTCTCGTGAAGCGGGGCGGCAGGCGGGAAAAGGGCCGGCAGGGCGTGGGGACTGAGGTAATGCGGAAGGGGACGACGCTCGGGGGGCGCCGGGGGGAGCGAACAGGTGAGACCCGTGGGAGCGGATCCGCCCCCGGGCTTGGAGGGAGGGAAGAAGCGGCGCACCTGGCCGGGGAGGCGTCGGGGGCTGTGGTCAGGGGGTCCGCATGCCCACCGGCAGAGAGTGAGGCGGCCGCCTCAAGGGGCAGGTTTTGCGGTGTCCGCGGGGGCAGCAAATGCCTCGCCGTTTGGCTGGATTCCTCCACCACCACGGCCCAGCAATGGGGAGCGAGGCGGATGGGATTCCCTGTTTCATGATGTTTGGCTCTGGCCTCCAGGCAGCCTCCTTGACTTTGGCGGACAGGGGGCACCGCTTGCTGCCCAGCCTCAGGCGGCAAAATGTCTTGGGACTCCCCCGGATGTGGTGGAACCGAGGCGACGCGGGACGGATAACGTGAAGAGGCCGCCGCTGTGGGAGAGGAGAAAGCACTCTGGTGCGCGCGCGGGGTGTGCCAGGAAGCATCCCAAAGAGAGGGTGGCTGGGAAAGGGGGAAAAAGCAGCATGGGGGGAGCGGGAGGGGTGGCAGATTAGCCCACTAGCGGGGCTTTAGACATGGAAGAATTTGAGTCACCGGGTTAGGGTAGATATTATATTTATGTGTTGGGGGGTGAACATGAGCAAGACATCCTTGCTCCGGTGCCACAGAGGTGGGGAGCCCTTGGCCGTCTAGATGTTGGTGGGCTCACCTTCCAGTCAGCCTGGGCCAGCATTGCTGGTAGTCAGAGTGTGGAAAGTTGCAGTCCTGTATCAAGAGAGCCACTGGTTCCCCACCCTCTGCTCCAAACTGCTTTCTCTAGCAAGAGGGGTTATTCTGATGTTGGGCCAAGCACTATCAATGTGTTGAATGGCCCTGGCATATCTGCTAAGATCACTGTCCACCATCTGAAGATGGTATGAAACTTACATGATTTCATTACCTAAGTGGAAAGGACCTAGTGGTCTTAGTAGATCACAAGTGAAACATGAGTCAAAAGTGTGATGCAGCAGCTGAAAAAAACAACACAATTCTGGGCTGCATCAACAGGAGCGGAGTGTCCGCATCAAGGGAAGCATTGGTGCTACTTTGTTCTGCTTTGGTCAGACGGCACCTGAAA
Organism: Iguana delicatissima; assembly: GCA_948472985.1. Classification (NCBI taxonomy): domain Eukaryota; kingdom Metazoa; phylum Chordata; class Lepidosauria; order Squamata; family Iguanidae; genus Iguana; species Iguana delicatissima. The sequence goes on along the minus strand of CAOKZL010000410.1, from coordinate 211,076 downwards.
TATTGTGTACAGTTCTGGGCACCACTGTTCAAGAAGGATGTAAAGAAGCTGGAACATGTCCAGAGAAGGGCAATGAAGATGATCAAAGGTGTGGAAACCAAACCTTATGAGGATTGACTCTGGAAGCTGGATATGTTTAGTGTGGAGAGCTCAGGACTGAAAGGTGACATGATAGCCATCTTTAAAACATCCGAAGAGATGTAATGTGGGAGATGCAGCAAGCTTGTTTCCTGCTACACTAGAACATGAACCAATGCATTCAAATTATAAGAGAGATTCCTCCTAAACATTAAGAAATTTTTTTTAAGCATAATTGCTATTTGACAGTGGAATAAATTTCCTTGGAAGGTTGTGAACTGTCTGTCTTTGGAGGTATATAAACAGAACTTGAATAGGCATCTTTCAGGGATGCTTTTGTTGTGTATTTCTGCATGACAGGCGGTTAGAATAGGTTGTCTGTGTGGTTCTTTCCAACTCTTGTTCCATCAAGCTGTATAATTCCATCAAACTATGTAATTCCATCCAAACTGTTCCATCAAACTGTATAATTTAGCCGGAAATTCTACACATACTCTTAGTTGGAAGTAAACATATGAGTGAATATATATACCAGGTGGGGAGGCTGGCCTTCATCCACTATAGACACTACAGACTGCCCTGTTCCTGGAAAAAAAAAAGGTGAATTTCCTCTCTTGGAAGTGTTCAGGAGCAACAATTGGTTTAAATAGGTGGCAGCCCTCCCACCCTCACTGGCCAAGAACCTCTATCACTTCAGCATAGCATAAATTTCACTTGCAGAATTCTGTAATGCAGTGCCTAGACTGCATACCAATATAGCAAAAGGTCTGTGGATCAGTGGTCAGTGTGCATTGATAACAATTCACTGAGAAGTTGCAATACACAAGGCACAAAAGCAAGGCATAGAGGCAATGGACGTTCACACTCTTTTTGTGTACTTTAATCCACTACTGCTCAGTGGTCCCACATGTACAACTCCACTGAGTATGAGCGTTGCACATTGTCCAAAAAAAAATCACTATGCATTTGTAGGAAAATGTACACTTGCATATGTCACTAACAGGATGCCAATTGCTGTTTGTTGTTTTTGATGCTGTTAACTGTCATCAAGTCAACTTCAATTTATGGAGACTCTATGAATGAGAGCTCTCCAAGTCACTCTACTGTCAACAGTCCTCTTCTCATGATATGTCCAAAGTACAGCAGTCTCAGTTTAGTCATCTTGGCTTCTAGGGAGAGTTTGGGCTTGGTTAGTTCTAGGGAGCATTCATTTTTCTTTCTAGCAGTCCAGGTTATCTGCGGAACTCTTCTCCAGCACCACATTTCAAATGAGTTGATTTTCTTCCTGTCAGCTTTCTTCATTGCCCAGCTTTCACAACCATACATAGAAATTGGAAGTGTGATGGCATGGACTATCCTTACCTTAGTATTCTGTGAGATATCTTAACACTTCAGGATCTTGTTAAGTTCCTTCCGAGCTGCCTTTCCAAGTTCTAGTCTTCTGATTTCTTGACTGCAGTCTCTGTTCAGATTAATGACTGAACCAAGGTATGAAAAAACTTGAACTACTTCAATGTCTTAATTGTTTGCTTTAAAGTTATACAAATAATCTGTGATCATTATTTTTGTTTTCTTAATGTTTAACTGTAAACCTGTCTTTGCACTTTCTGACTTGTCTTTCTTCTGCACTTGTTCCAAGTCTTTGCTATTTTCTGCTAGTAGTAAGGTGTCACATGCATATCTTAAACTGTAGATGTTTCTTCTTCCAGTTATCACTCTTTCTTCCTCCATGTCTAATCCTGCTTTTGTATGATATATTCAGTGTACAAGTTAAATAGATAGGGTGATAAAATGCAGCCTCGCCTGACCTCCTTATCAATTAGAAACCATTCAATTTCTGTTTGATTTCCATTGCTTATTAGGTGAAGTCCATGTACACAGTCACCTCTTTGGTTGCTTGAAGAAAATGTTTGTAATGAACAAATTGCTGGCCTCGCAAAATTCAGTCTCCTTGCTTCATTTCTTAATGCTAGCTCAAGTTTTCCTACAATTTTTGATTCTGCTGTGTTTCCTACTTTTGTATTCCAATTGCCTATGATTAACAGAAGTCTTCTTCTGCCATTGTACTTGGAGCATAAACTTGGATTGTGATTATATTTGTTGTTATATTGATATATATTGTTGGTTATATTAATGAGTTTTCCCTAAAGTCTTGTTGATGTTATTCTGTAAGACTTTGCATTATATCCTTTGACTGCTTTTACTACATTTCCCCTCACTATTAATGCCACCCCCATTTCTTCTTAGATTTTTATTCCCTGGGCAAAAAACTGTGTAATTATCTGATTCAGAATGTTATTTTCTTTGCCACTTTAGCTTGTTCGCTCCAAGTATTGTGATATTTATACGTTCCATTTCTTGTTTTACAATGTCTAGCTTCCCCTGACTCATGTTTCTCACATTCCGTGTTCCTATAATATGTATTGTGCAACTTCAGACTTCTCTTTCTCCTCTAAGCATGTCAACAGCTGAATGTCCTTTCAGCTTGAGTCTGACTGGATCATTAGCCACAATGCTACTCATAGTTGTCCTGTGCTCGCTGAGTGCCGTCCAGCCAGAGTGTGTCATCTTCTGGCACTATTTCTTGTTTCATTTTGGATTGTCTCATCATAGGGTTTTCATAGCAAAAGACATTTAAAAAGAGTTTACCATGCCTCCTTCTGCCCAGTACTAACAAGTATTAGCTATGGTGCAACTGCTGTTTTCTCTGAGACCTCCTTCACTAGCATCACATACACACACATCACTACTGCTGTTGCCCAGTAGCTGTTTGGCACATTTAGACTGGCTCCTCAGCTGTATATTATTTAAAAATGCCAGTTTTTAAAAAAACAGAAGTAGAGGTTTGGCCGCTTCTCAATTCTGCCCTCCCATTGATATTTTTGGCAGTCTGTGTATCCTCCAGAAGGACTCATGGGCAGAAAATTGGACTCTAAATCCACCACTGTTGCCTGTCTATGTGGTATAGGATTGTATTCTTCATGGACAAGAACTCCCACTTGGCCTGTTTGAAGTACCTGGCGAAAGACCACCATCTTTTTAGACAAAGTTCAGATGGCCATCTCTCAGGAGTGCTTTGGTTGTGTATTCCTGCATGGTAGGTGGTTGGATTAGATGGTCTCCTAACTCTTTGATTCTCTGCTGAGGTAAGCAGTGCTTTTCTGGCAGGAATATCTTTGTAGGGGTCACACATGGGTGATTGTAAAGATTGAGCCAGTAAGGGACATCACACCCCAAATTGCTTGAAAGGATGGGGAGCCTGAATCATCACCAAGTGGTGTATGGAGCACATGTGTTGTTTTTCTTCTTTTTTGAGAATCAAGGGTGTGATGTAATGGCAGGGGGGCTGTGAGTGTAGGAGAGTGAGTGAGCAAGACAGCAAGAACAGGCTGAGGGACAGAATTTGTGCCAGCTCTCTCAACATTACATCAGTACTGCATGAGTTCAACAGCCAAGGGAACCAGCCATGCAGGTCACCAGCTTGAGGCAAGCTGTTGGTTGTCAGAAGCAGAGCTAAAGGTGGTGCTGGAACTGTGTGAGAATGTCAGAAACAGTGACAGATGGGTCAGGTATTACTGGAAGTGACAGTCCAAGATGCAAGTGCGCTGGCCAAAGATTTATTACTTGTATCTGCCTCATGGTGGGCAATCACAAGGTGTGCGGAATTGAGGAGCCGATTGTTTGTGAAACACAAAAAGGGATGCTCAAGCCCCATGTCATTCTAGTTTGTGCGCCTGATGAATTAATTCTAGATAACTCACTGCATTGTCAGTTACACTCTCTGTGTGTCAGTAATGCTACCTGGAAGACAGTCAGCGTGTCAATCTAACCTGTGTTTGTTTTGTGGAAATGTATTCCTTTTCTCTGAGGCTTGATTGGATTTGAATGGTTTTGTCAGTCAGAGAATCTGTTCTGACATTCTCGTGCCAGCCAATTTCACAGTTGTGGAGTCTGGGTGTCAGTCATACAGTATGCCAACGTAAAAGCAGGAGCATGGTAGCTAGAACCTATAGGTACTGTCAGCGATGGCAGAGTTTTTGTAAGAGCCTGTTGCCTTTTAAAGGCAAAGACAAGTGTGTCAGGGGAGAGGAAGAGACTAAACACCTTGGAGGATGAAAGTTGCCAGGGTCGTAAGTAGAAATGCACTGGTGCAGCCTCTTGCATCCTTAGGGATGAGCCTCCAGCCCGCTTAGTGCCTCTGTGGAATAATTTAATCTCCTTCGGTTGCTGCCGTCTTATTCTAGTTCTTGAACATTTCATAGTTGTGAACGATCCCTGTTGTGGCTCTACAAAAGACCCAGATTGGGTAGAGAGGAAAACTGCTAGAAATCATTTTAGACCCACACAGCCACCTGCCTTTTGGACTCTCTGGGGGTGGAGGTTGCCATAGAGACTGTCCTGGTAAGCGCTCTGCTTCAAAATTTACTCACTGCCCTACTGTGCAAGGAGAGACCACCTGCTAACAGTGTACACAGAGGACTCTGCTGGAAAAGTGTATTTAACTTGGAGATAGTTAACTTGTGATATCTAGACCAGTGCTTCCCAAGCTATCCAATGTAGGGGACTAGCATTTCCCCCCAGTGTGCCAGAGTCTGGCATCACATTTGCTCCCATTAGCTCCAATGATATATTTCTTTCCTGGAAAAACAGCCAGGAACTGGCAACCAATGGCTCAGGAACATACAGCGCAGTACTAATTTAGACCAAAATCAAGCAAAACCAAAGCAGATAAAATAATGTCATCAATGTTTTTAGTTCATTTTTTGTGAGTTTGAGTTTACTCAGCTAGCTTTTACTCTTCTGCTCTGTTCATTCCCCAATAGAATTTTTGCAATTCATTTTCCAGCTGAAGTTCACAAACTCTGTATTTAGTAAGCATATGCCCATCTTTCTAAGAACTCTCACCGTCTGCTGATCCTCTAGTGCACTACCCTTTCTGTAACCTCTTTGCTTTGGTCAAGTGTAGTGCTCCTTGTCATTTCCATGTGCAAAATGTTTGTACCCTGGATATTTTAAAGCAGAGGTGGCAAAGTGGCTATGGGCCTCCTATTGGGAAAAAGGAGGGATATAAATTTAATAAATAAAACCTGTTTTTATTGCCTTTGGATTGCCCTTTTTCTAGTCAAACAATAATGTGAATTGCCTCTCCTGGAAGTCTCCGAGCTCCCTCCATGACTTATCTTAAGAAAATACTGTTTGTTTGTTCGTTTTATTTTCATAATGGCTTTTTGCCTCCTTCTGTCACCACCTCTGCCAATGCAGTTATGCCACCTAAAACAATGTAGTTATGAACTAACAGGAATTGAGTCTTTCAGTCTGTTTTAATGTTTGCATAGCTAGAAGCACTGCAGTATTTGGAAGGGCAGTGTTTCGATTAACCACAAGATGCTAGGAATTTTAATTTAAAAAATATTTTAGAGCATTTGGACACCACAGTCTATCAATACAGCAAAGCAGCTGCTGCTTTTAAAAACAAAATCTATGCGCCAACGGTAAAACAGAAACATGAAGAACAATGAATAGAGTGAGACAGCAACAATATTGCCCAACCTAAAACCAGCTAACAAAGCAGAACAACAGTTGGCTTCTGAATGTTTCCTGAAAAATAAAGATGCACTCCTTAACAAGGGGCTGGGGCTGGGAGTCTTGCAATTTGCCTCCCACCCAGTGGAAGATCAAGCGAGGGTCCTTGAACCCCCACTGAGCTCCCAGCACCCTCCAAAAACGATAAGCTGAGGAAAGCAATTTTGAAATGTACCCCTTGAAGGATGATAGGCACAGTTCCTTCTAGGAGTGATGGAAGAGTGTTAACCGTGGACACACACACACACACACACACACACACACACACACACACCAGCCTCTGTGGAAACTTGAAGGACCATGTCCAGAAAGACTGTGGGTCATGTCTTCAGACTAGCTACTGGCCTACATTAGATGGTGTAGGCCACTTTTATTACCAATGGGAGAGAATCTGTTTTTGGATTTTTTAAGTTCTTTGTGTAAATGTTGCTGCTCCCTCTCTTGCGCCTTCTGGGTTCACAGCAGTAGGGCTTGAGACTCACCAGAATTTCCAGTGTTAGAGGCCTCTAGCTATTAAGTAGGATTGCTGTGTTAAAATGCTTTTGGAGGGACAGTGGGGGGAAGCTGTGTGCCTTAGAAGAGGTTCCAGACACTGATGCTGTTAGGGAGAAGCCCCTCTTCTACATTATGGTGTAGTAGAACCAGGACAAGCTGGGTTGAATTTCCAGGACGTTTCAGTTAGACAGGGTTGCAATGTCATCTGTCATCCCTACCCCTTAAGACTTCTGTGTTGTGTCTGAGCTTGGCTTCAGTTCTGGGAGAAACCACTATCCCATCAAAGGCAGAATTTTATTAGCTCTCCCTCTTGTTATGCAGAGTATTTTGAATGTTGGTTGGTCTTGAGTGGGCAGTGAAGACTTCTTTGCTTGACAGAAGACCTGTTGGAGATGAAACCTACTAAATATGGTTTGTTAAGATGGATCAAGATGGCAGCCTGAATTTTTGGACTCACCTAGTTACAGGGCCTATGTCTCACTAGGTGAGCACCTGCAGTTCAAAATCTAACACTATCTCATTGCTTCTACTGGAAATTACTCTAACTCAGAGTCTGGAAAAGCTGCTTGTTTGGGATACTGTTCTCAGAATGCATTGGCTATACTGGTGGAGGATTTGGAGACTTATGGTCCCTAAAAGTGATTTATTCATATTCAGTGCTGACAGGTCCATAGGATGAAAATTGGAGTAGGGTTTCATCAGAAGAACTCATGGGCCTACGAAGTTCATGCAAGAGCAGATGTTCTCTGAGATAATGAGGACTCTAGTGAGTCACAGCTTTTAAGAGTGAAAACCACCATTTGGCCCCAGAAGCTGGTTGGCAGCTAGAATAGATGCTTCAGGCAGGTGAGTGCATGAGACTATCAATCTGCACTCTTCAACAAAGCAGGCTGCATTTGGTGCTAGCTGCAGCTTCTGACTTCAGATATCTTCAGATATCACAAGACATAATGAGAGCATGAATGACAGCAGCCAGGGCCCATAACTGTAGGTGTAACTGGCTTATCAGACAAAGCTAAATAGCACTCCCACTAGCTTACACTGGTATGAGTGGTGACGAAGGCGCCTGTTCACATTCGATGGCTGCCTTAAAAAAACCACATAAACCAACATTTTAAGTGTACTGCAGAGTCTGGAACAATTATCTGTTTGGACTAAAACTACCAGAACGCTCACCCCATCTCAAGAACTTCAGGAAGTTGTAATCCACAAAAGTAAAATTTATAAACTCTATTAGAAATTGAAGGGGGAATGCATAAAACCCCTGTTGGCGATTATGCACCAGAAAAGGGTAATCATACGCCACAAAGAGATGCTTGTCAAGGAGGTATGACATGTTCCTGTGAAATGTATACATGAAGACAAGCTCAGCTTCACCTCTGTGTTTTTAGTGTTTTCTTTTTTTCTGAAGAGAGAGAGGTATACAAATATTGAGCCGGAAGAAGTTAGTATTAGGTTTCTACTCAGAGATACCAAGAATTATCTCACCTTCCATAATAATAATAATAATAATAATAATAATAAAATTTATTTATATCCCGCCTCTCCCAACGGATTGAGGCGGTACTACAACAGTATATAAATACATTAAAAGCAATTAAAACATAACCCATCCTCCCCACCCACCAACCCATCTAAACCTCCTAAAACACATTAACTATTAAAAACATCTTTCATCTCTAGGTCCTTATAGAGCTTTGGCCCACTCACTGGAGAGAGAGATGTGTGTGTGTGTGTGTGTGTGTGTGTGTGTGTATGCTTTATGTATTTGCTGTTATGCTTGCAACAGAGACAAATTTCTTTGCTTTTAGAAATTTTCTAAAAACGAAGGGCAGATGCATTATTCTTTGCTCACTGTGGATAAACATAGCTATGGTTGCTGTGAGGCAGCTTTTATCCACCTGGTACCCCTAAGGTGGGTCAGTTGTACATTTCCCATCATCCACAGCCAAATGACAAGTATTGTCTGGCTCATGTGGAGGTTGCCATATAGGGAAAGGTATACCTAACAAATAATATAATAATCCTTAACGTTCCTATTCTTCCCCTTCATCCTCATCACCTTCATTACCAACACCTTTGTTGGCAGTCAAATGTCCTTTAAGATGAACACTTCTGTTTTATATGTGCATTAAAATATGTGGAGGGGGAGGTGTCTTGTTTATTTAATTTCTGCACCTTAACATTCAACATATCCAACAATCACTCAAGCTTGTCTCCTGAACACTGAACCTCCCACTGTCCCAGCAACCACAGCTGAAAACATAAATGGCTTAAACATTATTTATTGCCTTTAAAACCCATTGGCAAGATTTATAAGTGTCTCTTTTTTATTCAGCTTCTGCAGACATACAACCCACATCTGAAATTTGGTATTTGGCCCAGTTTCAAGCTTGCAAGATATTTAACGGTTGTTTTCTTAGCCAATCTTGGAGATAATGATGAGACACAAAAAGACAAAGGTTTCATGTGGTTTTGTGCCCCCCAAATATGCTGGCCTGGAACCAGGTGGTTCATCTAAGAGTCAATGAACAGGCATATGGGCCAGTCAGATTATGTGCCAGACAATGGAGTAGGGCCGCCATCTTGTCTTGGGTGGAAAGTATGTCAGTTAATGAAATTGATAGTGACAGTTGTGCACTTTGGTGAAATGGGTGGAATTGTTGCCTTAGGGTCCAAAAATTAACTTGTATAAATTCTGGATGGTTCCATTTGGGTGTGTGCAACCCATGCGCAGTTTAGTGTCCATATGATCCTCATGCCCTTTTTTCAGAGTCATGTTTTACTGCTGAATCCACACAGAACTAAACCTACAATATAGGCTTTTGGGGTATATCTATGGGAGGGGGATACAAAATGAGGGCATTGTCCCCCAAGTAAAAATGTTGTCTCCTCAAATGAAATTTTCCTTCGTCTCCAAATTTTCAGTGTTGCAGAGAGGGCCCTATCACACTGCATTGTTATAAGTGCTATTGGTCCACTTTAACTGCCACGGCAACATTCTGTGGAATTCTGGGGTTTATAGTTAATGAGACCCAAAAGTTCTCTGGCTCAGAGTTTTAAATGCCCCTTCCAAAACAGCTAGTCCCAGAATTCCATAGGATCCTGCAATGGCAATTAAAGTAGAATAAAAGCACTATAAGAGTAGCGTAGTGTGAGAGGCCCCTCAGACGCTGAAAATGGCTCACACTTAGGCGTCAGCATTTGCCCTGTTCACATTTGCTCAGTCACTTTGCCTGTCCCTTTTCCTTGGATGCCTAAACTGCCCTGCTACACGCTCAAGTAAATTTTTAAATGACTGCAACACTAGAACTTTGGAGAATGAAGGAAAATTTCATTGGGGGAGGGCAAGGCTGTCATTTTTCCCTTTCTACCCCCCATGAAATCCCTATAGGCATTTCGTGACACTGTCATCCAAATGGTTGTAAACAATGTCATTTAATTTCTATCATTTGTCACATTAAGTGTTGTTTTAACGGAACAAAAATTAGCTGAGACAAAAAAACAAATCTATTCATTTCTGTATGGGGGGAAGGAATTATTTTGCCCTAGACAATGATAGCATATTGTGTCAAGAACATCCCACACCTTTTTAAAGCAAACAATGATGCAATGAGGCAGAAGTGATGTGCTCTAATTATCAGTAGGTTGGCTCCTTTCAGAGCCAGGGAGAGGCTCTGAATTTTTTTCCATTGATGAGACTTTGAAATTCTTATTGGAGTGAGGAAATATGAGGAGTGTGCATTAGATCCAAACCCTAAACCTCAATACATCAGACATCTCATTGCAGTGAGATTAAGGTACTGCAACACACATAATGCAATTTTTTTTTAATCTTACTGCACGAGGGTTGTTTTTTCCTAAAAAGTGCTAAGATACCAGACTACTAAAACTTATTTTGAAAACTCATCTTAAATAAGTTTGAGAAGAACCACTGGTTTCTCTGTAGTGACAATGAAATGATATTCTGTTCATTACAGTGTAACATATTGATCAATTATATATAATTAATAAGCAAAATCAGTAATTACTATAAATGGCACAGATCATGTTATCCCATATATGAAGAGCCATTAAAATTGATGAGAATAATTAATACGGTTTTATAGCAACACTAAAATTATAATTCTGCAGCATGATAAAAGTTATTTAGTTTTAAAAATAGAAAAACAAACTGAATATTATGTATTTGCTCCTCTCAGGGCACATCTATTCAAGGTAGGCAACCTCTGGTTTTCTAAATGTGGGTGGACTCTAGTACTCATCAGTTGCATGCAAGGTGGTAAATTAATCTAAGTACATACTGTTTCTGTATTTTATTATTTTCATCTTATCACAAGATAAGATGATAACCTGTATTATAAGTTTTAGTATTTTCTTGTAGTCTTTTACTTTATTCTTTTATTTTTACTTCATCTTATTGTATTTTATCAAACCTTACTTTACTTTAGCTTATTTTATATTACTTCACTGTATTTTACTTATTTTATTGCATTTTGTAATGTTTGATGTTATTTCTTTTGATATGGTCAATTAACTTATCAGTACATTTATACTAGTATTACTACTACTGCTACTCAGGCTGAGCCAAAAGAGTCCATTGTCATACCTAATGAGAGCTGTAGTCCATCATTTAGAGATTTGCAGTTTCCCTATCCCTGTCATATTTAATATACAAGGTCCATACTAAAAGCTGTGTCATATGTAGCAGCTTTCTATGAGTGGGGATTTGAACCCAGAGTTTTAGTCCAGCACTTAAGCTACTGCCTTTAGCCAAAGGGCTCAATGGAATTTTACGTAATTCCTCAGAGTGAGGCAAAGAGAGGGATTCTAGGGGCGAGTGGGATCCAAAAACACCAGCATATTTAGACTAAAACCTCTTACTGCCGGTGGGTGTGCCTGGGGAGAGACGTTTCAACCATTTAGAATGAAAGGGGGGGAAATGTACAAAAAGCTAGAAAACCGTCAAAGGGTGGTGTCATCACGGAAAAGGGTGCACAGTGTGGCCACCTGTGGAAGCCCACAGGTCCAGAATGGCACTCCAGGGTTGCCAGATCCACTCCTGGGCCCTCAGATTCCCCAGGCCTGTAACGGGCCTGAGGTCTCCCATCTAGAATCCAGAAAGGACTCTTGAAGGAGTCCCCTGGGACATTGCGCCTTCCCGTTTTCCTAGGCTCCATCATGGCCTCCAGAAGAGTTTTTGCAGTTTTCTCAATCCAAAGTCAAGCAGGGAGAAGACGTGGCATTTCTCTCTACATTCCTCACATGCTTCCTCTCACTCTTAATCCAGGTGGATCTGCCTGTGATGTCGGACGACGCTGAGAAGAATGAGGCTCCTCCAGGAGCGGCCAAGGAGCAGGAAGAGCAAGGGAAGGAGGAGCAAGAGCAGGCCGAGACTAAGGAGCCAGAGCCTGAGCCCAAACCCAAACCAGAACCAGAACCGGAGCCGGCAAAACCACAGGATGAGCCGCAGCCCCAGTCGCCGCCTCAGAGCCCCCCCACCCCTGAGACCCCTGCATCGCCCGTGATGGTGACGGTGACAATCGAAGAAGAGACTGTTGAGGGACCACAGGAGAACGGGGATCTCCCAGGCCTCAGGGCTGGTTCAGCTGGGGAGCTAGGGACCACACCGGCTGCACCCACCAGCCCCCCAGCCCGCTCCAAATCTGCATCGCTGAATGATCTGAAGCCTCAGGACAGCATCAACGGTGGTCCACGGGCCGCAGTGAGGAGTAGCTTGTCTGGGTCTCAAGTACACCTAGCCGGAGCCGCCGGGTCTCCTCGGGCCAGCTTGAGCCGGCAGGCCTCAGCAGCAGGATCAACAGCTGGCGAGGCCGGGGAGAAACCCAGGGACTATATATTCATTGCTGCCCTCTCCTGCTTCTGCCCCATCTGGCCCATCAACATTGTGGCCTTTGTGTATTCTGTCATGGTAAGTTCAAAGGAAGTTGTGAGGAGGAAGTTCCCAGGTGGGAACTTGCCTGCCCATACCTTCCAACTTTTCTGGTTTGGCACAGACACTCCAGTTTCCCACTTCTTCAACAGCATTTAAAATGTCCTGTTTCCTCTTCTCTCATTGTCCTCCTCCATCCTCTGTGTAGTTCAACTACTACAAACTGAGGCCATTTCCGCACTAGCCTGTTATAGTGCTATTATTCCACTTTCAACATCCTATGGAATCCTGGGGTTTGCAGTTTGGGGGGGCCTCAAAAGATGTTGAAAGTGGAATAGTAGCACTATAACAATCTAGTGCAGAAATGGCCTCAGTTGACCACACTCTGTTGTTGTTTGGCCAGACACGTTCCAGTTTTCATCTGTGAACTTTTGGAAGCTACATTCTGCTGTTTTGACCCCTGCAGACAAGGCAGTGTTCCTCATAATGCTTTAAAAGGTTCCTTTCCCTTTTTGTGTGTGTGGGGGGGTCTTTGGCCCTTTTGCCCTGAGACAGTCACTTTTACCACCCTTGCCGATCATATGGACAGAAAGCAGCATATATTTATTACTTTTATATCCCTTCCTTTCTCCCAGTGCAGGACCCCAGGTGGCTTACCATACAAATTCAAACAAGATATAAATAAAACCATATATTATAATGTTCATGATAATTTTGTAGAAACTGAAACAAATAACCTATCAGATTAAAACCAGGCATTGAGTTCAAACAGTTTAAAAACATTTAAAAAGTATAAGAATAAAGGGAAGGAAGTACAGTGTATACACCTTCCATTAAAAGATCCTTCCATGGTGGACAAAAGGCTGTTTAAATAGAAGAGTCTTTGCCAGCTGGTGGAGGGAAATTGAGGAGACATAGTTAGGATCCTGGGGAAGGGATTTTCACAGCCTGGAAACTGTAAACTTTTTGACAAGGAAGGAGGCCAGGCTTTTCAAAACTTCTGTTTTTGAAAGTGTCTGGATGATAGATCTGGATGAAAACAAAACAAGCTGAGGTATCTTTGTTGTCTGACCTACCTGATGGTTTCCTTCATGCCATGTTGTTTCAAGATCTTTGGCAACGTAAGTCAAGAAAGAGGGTGGCTGCCACCTACATATCAACAAAATAGCATCAACAAATCTGACATTTATATAACATTTGTATATGCTAATTTATAGCTGCACATTTAGAAATAATCTAAACAGAAATAACAAATAAAAATATTGTACATATTTAATTGCAGCCCAGGGGTGGGAATTGTGCAGCCCATGAAAGATGGCTGGATTGCGGCTCCCAGCAAACCCTACCAGCATAGTAAAATGGTGAGGAATGCTGCGAGTTGCAGTTCAACATTATCTGGAGAGGCCGCACATTTCCCATCTTTGCTCTAGTGGATAGGTATGAAAATAATTGACCTATTTCTTCATTTATATTACTGTCTAGAGACTAAGTTACTTAATTTTACATCAGATTTGAACTCTGGCTCTTCAGAGGGGACACCTTCAAACAGGAAAGACACATGGCCACCCTACCCACAAACTACATAAAACTGAACATCAAAGATGTATGTAAATTCCATCCTTGTTGTTGCTGTGTACCTTCAAGTCATTTCTGATTTAAGGTAATCCTAAGGCAAAACTATTGAGAGGTTTTCTTGGCAAGATTTGTTCAAAGGTGGTTTAGCTTTGCCTTCCTCTGAGGCTGAGAGAGTGTGATTTGCCCAAGGTCACATAGTGGTTTCCATGGCCAAGCAGAGATTTGAACTCTGTGAGAGCCAGTGTGATGCAATAGTTTGAGCGTTAGTCTGTGGCTCTGGAGAGCAGGGTTCAGTTCCTTGCTCCGCCATGGAAACCCAGTGGTGACCTTGGACATGTCACATTCAGCTGCAGAAAACCCAATGATAAGTTTACCTTAGGGTTGCCATAAGTCAGAAACAAGTTGAAGCTACACAATAACAACAACTCCAGAGTCCTAGTCCTATGTTCAAACCACTACATCATGTTGGCTCCTCATTCCCACCCTATGAACTCTTAATTCATATTATCCATTTTTCTTACATCCTTCTTTAAGAATTTGGAACCAGCTTACATAAACCTTCTGCTGGTCTCCCAATGAAGCACAAATCAGGGCCACAACTTTGTCACTTCTATGTATTTACTTGTTAAACACATTTCCTGCCTTCCTAGTATGTGGTCCTTAAGGCAGATTGGTGACCATACAATAAAATATAACAAAATGTAATAATATTGCAACATCATACACAGTCATACACATGTGAAAGAGGAAGTGTCAATAAAAAATCAGTTTTTCTAACAAAAAGAACCCTCCAATTTATTTAGAAGCCATCAGATGCTCTGCAATCAAATGCAGCTGCCTGCCTTAAGAATATACCCTTGGACATTTGACAGATGAAAACTGGGACACCTGTGGCCAAGCAACATCATAGTGCAGTCAACATGGAAAAATTATTAATGGAGAAGAACACACAAGCTAGGAAAGAGTGCAGCAGTTTGCTTTTTATGAAGGGAAAGATTGCCCCCTCTTCTCTTTTCCTCCCTGCTGGGTTAACTGAGTGTAAAATATTTTTGCACTTTGAACTCAGCTTGCAGCAATTAAAGTAACATGAGAACAAAGGAGGAATTTGGGAGATGGGAGAGGAAGTGGTTAAAAAAAAGAAGAGGCAAGGAATAAATCAGGGCAGTTCGTTCCAAATTAGGAGGGTCAGACCACTGGTCCATCTTGCTCAGTACTGCTCCCACACACAGCTTGGAAAAGGTTACTTGTTGGACTACACTTCCTAGAGCCTAGGAATGAATTTTTCTTAGCTCTGGTCCTTTGACTTGCAACTGCTATCTAGGGCTTCATGCCCAGCTCTCAGACTGGCAAATTTTTATTTGACATAGATTTCGGTTGGCTGTTATCAGTTCTCCCAAAATGTAAAAAATACATGCATTTTATACATATAATGTAATTAATATATCTGTGGATACTCTAGACTGCTAAAAAGACAAATGAATGCAACCTAGAGCAAATCAAGCCTGAATTCTCTCTAGAAGTCAAGATGACTAAACTGAGGCTGTTGTACTTTGGCCATATCATGAAAAGACATGACTCACTAGAAAAGATGATGATGTTTGGGAAAGTGGAAGGCAGTAGGGAAAGAGGAAGATCACATTGCCATGGCCCTGAATCCTCAAGACCTCAGCAGGCTGTTGATAATAAAATAATAAAATGACTTGGAAGTCTCTCATCCATAATGTCGCCATAGGTCAAGATCAACTTGACAGCAGTTAACAACGACAGTATACTAATATATGTAACACAGTTCCCTGGGAATTAGATAGACAGGCAGATATACCCAAAGGGATTCCTAAACTGGTGTTAAAAATTATAAGCACAACATAATGGTGAAAATCAAATAGAAATACATCTTAAATACCTGGAAGATCAATGAATTTGTTAGTATGCATAGTTCTTCCACCAATGCAGATTGAGTCTATTTCATGGCATCCTTGTGTTCATAGTTACTGTGTTACTGTGGCCAGTTTGACACACAGTGGTCAACCTTCTGCTAACAAGCCTTGCCACGCTTAGCTCGTCTGGGGCCATACTCAAAGCCCGACCAGGCTTAGTAGAAGCTTACATAGTTTGTGCTACTCTGGCATAACCCATGAGAGCCCAGGGTCATTGCCATGCCATGACACAGTAGCAGAGAAGGACTTTGTGAAGTATGAAGTATGAAAAACATCAACCCAGAAAAAAATTAAAAACAGCAATCTAAAATCAATTTCTGGAAAGGAGGGATATTAAATAAATATATAAATAAATGCTTTCAAGTTTCAATCACATCACCTGCTAGCTCTGATTCTTTTAACTGAATATGCTGGCACATGCAGAGCTTAGAATAACTATTGTATGGGACTACATCTCCCAGAATCCCCCAGCCAGCATGGAGGAATTTGGAACTGTAGCCCAAAATAGTAACTTTACCAAGTTTAGGGGATTCTATCTGGGACCTTTGCAAGCCAAGCTACCATAGTAGACTATACCTTTCTTGGGCTGGCTTGCTTATTTGATTGTAGTATGTGTATACCTGTTTTTGAATATTTATTGGAATATTTATATTTAATTTCTTTCCTATGTCAATTCTAATTTTTGAATATTTATTGAAATATTTATATTTACTTTCTTTCTTGTGTCAAAAAATGCAGATTTATTTAAGGCTTTTATATTCCCCCTATTGCTCCTAAGAAGGATGCTGACCGTTAGGACAATTGCCTGATGCTCCCCATTCCTTTTCTCTTTTTGCCTCCCTGTCAGTCCCGCAACAGCTTCCAGCAAGGAGACATTGATGGGCGCGGCGCCTGGGACGGGTAGCAAAACTGCTGAGTGTTGTTGCACTGGTCGGGGGTGTGCTTATAATTGTGGCCTCTTGTGCCATCAACTTTGGAGGTAAGTATCTAGGAAAGTCCAATTTCATTCATGTCCCAAGCCCCTTGACCAGTACAAAAGAAGAACTGTAATCTATGACATTTATTTTTCTTTGAAAAGTGTGCGTGTGTGTGTCCTAAGCAGTCAGAGAAGAGCCTATGGATTAGTACAAAGGATGCTGGGGGATAAGAGATTCTAGAGATAAAACCAGTTACGGTGACTAGTGTCTTTCTCAGAAGAATAAACTGCCACAGCAAATTTATTTATTAAAATATTTCTACCCTGTTCTGTATCGAAAAGATTGCATGGCAGCTTAAAAGTGAAATTAAAACAAATTAAAACAGTTTAAAACAATAAAAACAATTTAAATCAACTAAAAGCAGGTTAAACCTAATAGCAAGTTGAAACAGATTTGAATGATGGAAAGATGCAAAACTATGCGCATTAATATTTGAGATGAATCAGTGAGGCCCAAAGATGATCAGACAAGTTTTTACTTGGTGTCTAAATGAGTTGGTGCCAGTCAGGACTTCAAAGGGCAGGCATTCCACAGCTGGAGTGCTGTGGCTGAGAAGGTCCTCTCCCCTGTCCCAACAGGGTGTATTGACCTCACTGGTGGGGCACAGGGGAGGGCCTTCAAGAAGAGCCCAGTCCTCAGGCAGGCACATCTGGGGAGAGTTGCTCCCTCAAATATCGAGGTCACAACTGTTTAGGGCTTTAATTGTCATCACAAGTACATTTGCCTCTATTCCATCTGAGGGCATATTTGGATTTAGATCAGATCATTGCTCAGCTTTGATAGGGAATAAGGGTTTATGGAAAATGAGAGACCAAAATAATTTAGTGAATAATATTTTTTAAAGAGACAGTACAGTGTACCCATTGCATATGCAGGGGTTCCATTCCAGGAGCCCCTATGTAAAACAAAAAGTGCAAAGCATTGCCTCCCATTATACTCAAAGGGCACAACATGCCATTATACTCAAGGGACACAACCTTTGGCAGCACAAGTGTACACCTGCTGCATCCAATGACTATAATGGGACGCAATACTTTGGACAACTTTGCATTTGTATGTGGGGAGAGAGGAGAGTCCATTGTATCTGCTGTGGCAGCAGTCAACCATAGAAATCGCTCCTTGTGGTGCACTTATATTTAGGTGACCCCTTCATATGTTTATATGAAACAGTTACTTTTCCTTGTTCAATAGAACAGAAACAGCTGCCTGTTGAAAGAAAAAATCACACCAGTTTCCAAAATATGCTGTCCTTAGTATCACTTCCCATTGGCCTTATTCAGGGCAGTTTGTGACCAAAGCAACGGGTTGTGGGGTTCTATGGTCATCAGATCAGAATATAACCAAAAGCAGAGGTTGGAAAAATTCTGTTTTTCGAGTAACAATATGAATTAGTGCTGACTGTGGAATTTTGAACATCATGGTCCAAAAAGGACCAAGTTTCTAATAAAATATATATATTTGAATTCAGATGCTGCTTTATAACCTTTATAAGTTAGGTAACCACAGTTGGATTACTGAGAAACAAGAGGGAGGCATGAGTAAGCTTGGGGAAAATCTCAAGATTTTCAGAAATACAAGAACATTTTGGGAGAACCCTAAGAGGTCAAATCCTCAACAATCCCAGAATAGCCCTATGCAGGCCGACCATGCTCAATGGCCATAGAGTGCTTATGAAGGATTGAAATGGACTATCCCAAAAGAAAGCATGGTTGGTTGGAAAGTAGGAAAGAAGCACATCAATCTCCAGCAATATTTTATCACAGGCCACACCTGTACATTGTGTTAGAAGTGCTCAGGAAGAATGTGAAGGACTCTGAAGGGGCAGGGAAGGGAGACAGTTATAAAAAAAAATCTAGAAAATACCTGCCTTACCCCTTGTCATATTGTTTTATACTTACAAAAGTGTTTTGAGAGTTCAGGTGTTCTAATCTGGATTCCTATATCTTGAAGAGTGAGGAATCCTGTGCCTTCCCTTCTTTAAACAGAACAACATTTTTCTTCCTCATAAAATCATCCCAATCTACTTCATTTTCTTCCTCACGTTCTTGTGAAGGTGTTGTCCTAGCCCCCTGAATTGTTTGCATCTCCTCCTTTTTCTAGAATTTTTCAGAATTCTGCTTTTCGTTTCAGTTCTTTTCCACTCAGAAAGCTAATGAACACCTTCCCTCACCATAGCTGTTCTTCTGAATTCAACATCACTGTGTGCTTCTTGTAATGTTGGCCTAGGCCCTTCAATTTGAAGTTTGACCCTTTGGCCATCTTCATAACTAGCAACTTCTCCTCAAAATCCTTTTTTTCATTCTTAACTTTCCCTCTTCCTACTGCCAACATCAGCATTAGGCTGAAGTAGGCAAAACAAGGAAAAGATGTTTTCCCAGACCTTCCCTGGTCTACCTCTGCTTGTTTCTTTTTCTTTTTCTCCTAAATAACCTGCTCCCACATGCTCCAGATTCCAGTGGAAGCCAAATGTGGAGAAGTTGAATTGGAGCATGTGTGAAAATATTCTTCCTCTTGTTTCTTTCCACATTAGTAAACTGTTCCTTTTTCTGTCCTTCTTTCCTGTGTTCTTATTCCTTTCCCTTCAACTTCCCCACCCTTGTTCTCCTGTCCTTAAACCTCTCTCCCTCCCCAGTGTTCCAGTGAAGGCGGCATTTGGCTGGCAATTCCTCCCTAGCGCCGACATGTTCCATCTTTGGAGCTGGGAGCCAGCATGACTACAGAACATCCATCCCATCCCATCCCATCCCCACCCCCTCATCCATCCTCCAACCATGCAAAGCAGGAGCACAAGGATGGAGACAACAGAGAGGGACAGGGAGAGACAGAAAGAGGGAGAAGTGAAGAAATGGGGACCTGAGATCATAAGAGCTGACAGAGACCACATCTTGTCACTTCCTCCTCAAAACTTTCAACACCCACGTGGGCAGAAACAGAAGATCAGATTTTGCAAGTGGGCAGGAGGAGGAATCAACCCTATCTTTCTCCATTCTCTCTCTTTCTTTCTCTCATTTTCCATCCATCCATCCATCGCACCATCTATTCAACCAATGACTCATCTGCCCACCTTCCATCCACTGCCAAATTTCGACAGCAAATAAAACTCTTTCGATATTCCATGTTTACAAGAAGCTGCCGGAGAAAATAAAAAGCTCTTTTCCCCAATCCTCTACAAAAGAGGTGGGGGAGCATGTTTACATGTTTGCTGGCAAAGTATATGAACAGAACCAGCGCAAGAAGAGAGGAACCACTTCTTACATGTCTCTTGCTCTCATCAGTCATGTTTACAAAAGACGCCAAACAGGATGAGAGGAACTGGGGAAACCGGTGCCATTGATGGGTTTGTGATTTGGATATGGTAGAGTGGGAGTTTGTAGCAAATTACCATGCGGCAGGAGGTGTGCTAACAAGGTGGTGTGACCAGTGTAGATTACGTGGCATACATTTAAGGGGCACGAGGGGATGCTTATACAACCATATCCTTTGCCCAGCCCATCAGCCAAAAGGGAGTGACACAAAATGTATGTTATTGGTTGAAGAGATAAATAACAGGAATATGACTGAAGAAAGGAATGAAATCAGTGTCAAGGGATGATATTGTTGAGTAAAATAATGTAAACAGTTGGGACTAGAAAAAGCTGTACCCTGAAACTGGAAACATGGAAGAGGCAATGGAGAAGAAAGAACAGATCCAAAGTCCCAGGAAAGAAAGGAACTGATTGATAGAGTATGAAAGAGGAAAAGGTAAAATTACTCTCAACTCAAAGGGACAAGTACCCAAAAAGAACAGGTTGGGGCAGAGTGCTTAAGAAGAAAGCCAAAAGAAGAGACAAAAAAACAGAATGGAATGAACATAGAAGAACTAGACCTGCTACACTTTATCCAAGAAAACTGGAGAGCAAGAAACCTGATGGAAGAGAAGCCTCATTGGAAACCTGATTGAAATCCAATCTGAGGAGGTGTAGAGAGTGACTGATAGAGAGTGTGCATGCATAAAGGGAACAGGGGCTAAAACTGGATTACGGGGCTGGCTACAGCTGGAAGAGCAGGGCCACAAGCATTTGATTTGCAGAGAATTCTTCAAGAGGCTGGTGAAGGAATGCTGAGAGGGGTCTAGAAAGGCAAGTACAAAAACCCCGACAAATTAGCGCAAGCCTGCAGCTATAAGGAAAGATGAATCTTGGCTGAAGAGAATTTTGAAAGTATGAGGCTGGAGAGGGCAGAAGCTGGGATATTGGCATGGAAGAGATTCAGGGCTGCTATGGGGCAAACTGGGAACAGCACCAAGAGACTGTGGAGGCTGTTGGGCTGGTGTTGAACAAGAAGGGGAATAATGTGGCCCTCCAGGTGCTGTCAAACTGCAAATCCCGGCCTTCTCATCATGGGCCAACAACATCTGGAGACCCACATGATTCCCATCCCTGGTGTAGAAGGTTTATGGCTGTTGACATTAACCTTTTATTTGGTTTAGCTGGTTGACTTATGAATCACAGATCCGGTTAGTTTTAGCACAGGCAGAGAAGGCGGAAAGGCAGGCAGGCTGGCTGGCTGTCCATCCATCCGTCCAACCTGAGTCACAAGATCAATAAATAACAGCGAGAGTAGGGAAGTAATTCAATAAATATATATGTAATAAATAAATGTTGAGAAGTTACAGTAGGTCTACCAAACAGTCAAAAGCCCTTATAAATGCATTGTCCATACAATTTTCTAGTTATAGATGTGAAGGTTTGCTGTGGTGGAGGAAGATTGATCACTATAGCTTTAAACAAATTTTCAGTAACACAAGGTCCAAACATGTTTCAGCATTATTGTCTTCTTCAGTGGCCAACATTAACATGCTTTTAGCCTTCCATTTTTTTCCCACCAGAAAAAGACATCCATGTAGAATTCCTCTCAGAATAAGAATAAAAATGCCTCTTGCCTTCACCACCACCACCCTTGACTGTTTGATAGATATATTGCAACTTTTAAAAATTAATTTATTACATATTTATTTATTTCCTGATTGTATTACTTTTAGTACAGGGTCATATTTGGAAGACAGAAAAGGTAATGATTTAAGATAGCAAACCACCCACACAGAGTGCAAAAGATTTTGTGGCAATTATGTATTGCATCTGGAGGAAGTCATCCTTTGCGCGAGCCTGCTGCAAATAAATTGAACTTTTGTTTGTCATGATTAACTGAAGTCCCATCCATTTCAGGGGGACTATCCAAGATCCAAGTCTTTAATAGAGCTGCAATGGGCAACTTGGCCCTCCAAATTTCATTGAAACTGTAACTCCTTTGGTCCTTGGCTATACTGGCTAAGGCTGATGGGAACTGCAGTCAACCAAATATTTGAAAGGCTACAATACTTCATTACTGAATTAGTGAATCAGAAATAAGTCAGGGACCAAAGCAGGGCTGCACAGAAAGACATAAAAGCCAGAAAGCCAACTGCAGTGTGCATGATTGGAAAGATTTTGTGTTGTGAAAGGTGTGACATAGAGGAGAAGAATTGCCATGTACTTGCATGGACAAGTGGGTTTTTTGGACAACAGTTCCCAGAATCCTTCGGTCATTTTGGCCACCCACTGTGTGGAGACAACAGTGTGAGGAAGTGCTAGGTAGAGGAAGCCATATGGGCATGTTCACTTGGAATGACAGGACACAACAAAGCTCCACACTTAGGAGAGAGCCACCAAAGCTGGCCAATGTGATCTGAAATTCAGAAGCCAGTGTTGAAGGGAGCCTGGGATGCCAGGCCAGATCAACTGAGTGAAGAAAGCATCGACGGCTACAAACACCCCCTGAAGTGAGGGAACAAGAGAGGAACAGGTGACGGGGAGGAAGAAGGTTTAGTTTAAAAAGCTACCTGAGGGGGACAGACAGACACGCCTTGTTCTTCAGAATGAAATGGATAGTGAAATTGCAACAAGTGCATAAAGCTGGGAACATCTCTTTTTGAGAGGAAGAAGAGAAAAGAGCAAGAAAGGGACAAGTCTATTTGTAAAGAGGGTAACAGGATGTGAAAAGGCACTGGTAGAGAAGTGCTGAATGATAACTTTGCTGATAGAGGAATATACCTGAGAGCATACACTCCATACCAAACGACGACAAAAATATTTTCAAAGGGCCAGTTGGACAACTGTATATCCTACTAGTGGACAGAAACAATTGGGGCGGGGTGGGGGAAGGGCACCAGCAAAGAATTGTGTATGTCAGACATGAATTTTCACCCGGCACAATGTGACTTTTAATTTATCTTTTTTTTTTCCTTCGCAGACTGTTACACAACTGGGGTTTGGGTGGGTGGGGGTGATCTCATGTTATCCTCTTCTAAACTCTGTGCTTAGGAGAGGACACAGGGCTTATTCTGGGAGAAGGGTGTCTGTACAACTCCTTTCCCTCTTCATCTGCACGAATTATTAACCTCTGACCATCCCTCGACCATCCCTCAAAAATGGAAAACCAAAATTGCCTTCCCTTTGATGGATGCATGGCGTCAAATGGCTTTCCACAATACAGCACCCTCCAGATGGGCCTTGTAGTCCTCCAGCCCCTCTGGAGGGTGCTACGTTGGAGAAAGTTAGTATGGCAGGAAGAGCAATTTTAGTTCATTTTCACTCCCTGTCCTGGAGATGCTTAATCTCTAGGAGGTAGAAGGGGGATGGCAGGGGTGGGCTGTTGTATTTTGATGTTGAAATGCAAGTATTCTAATCTGCATGTTTTTATATGCTTATATTTGGGAGTGGGGAGGGAAAGTTGGGGGTATAGGGGGTGGGGGGGAATTGGAAACGTGGAATGGGAGAGAAAGAGTTGACAGTGTGCAGAGGTGCAAAATTCGACAAGGAGAGGCAGAAACGGGTAGAAGTTTTGTGAGTGGAAGGAGGAAAGGTTTGAAAGTGTCACAGGAGAACTGAGGGTCACTTGGGGATTGGAACGAGGTTCAGTTTGTTGAGATAGAATGAAAAAAAAAAACTACCGTAAAGAAGCAAGGGGAAGGAGGAGATGGTAAGTCCAGATGCATTCAGAAATCTCACAAATCTCACAGAGATCTCAAGTTTAGAGGTAAATATCTAGGATTTACAGGAAACAAGAGAAGAATTAGGCTTTTATTATCAGGGAAGCCCCCTCTAAACAAGAACAATCCATGATAATTTTGTCATTGGGTCACTATAGATCGGAAATGACTTGGAGGCACACAACAAGAACAACAACAACATCATAGAGAGATCAGTTGTAAGGGGACCAGATCTTCCTTACTGGGCGTGAGTGGGGGCAGAAGATCTCCACCTGACTGTATTTGCCAACAGTTTCCTTGGAGGGGGGAAATCTCTTCTGCACTTGAAACCATCTGTGATAGAACTAACAATTGGTTTAAGACTTACTTGATGGTTTGGGACTAAAATTCCCAGACTCTTCCAATATCCCTGAAGTGTGATGGGAGTTCTAGCCTGATAAAGTAACTTTTCCCAGCTCTGGATCAAATGCAGGCCAATGATTTAATTCAGAGGTCAAGAGAGAGGGGATTTTTTTGGCTACCTTGCCCTGCTCCCCAACCTCTGATTCTACAAAATAATTGGTTGCCTTCAATTTTATTCTCATAAACGTGCTTTAACCAACAGCCAGAATTGGGGGAAGAGGAGCAAAGGAGGCACTAAAAAACAGTGAAAAGTAGAATTGGGAGGACAGCTATAGAATGATCCTCTAGTCTAGGCATACAATGGTGGAGATTGTTTTGAAGATGGGAGTTGGTTAATTGGAGGCGGAGGGATTTTACATTTACACATATCAGCTATTGAATGAAAAACACATAACCTATATCTTTGACATGATGCTTGATAGATGTTTTCATATTTGGGGTGGGGAAAGTTTTGGAGCTCAAGAATAAAGTTTGATTTACTATACAATTTTAGGGGGAAAGTTGGTTTTTAAGGGGGGAGAACAGGAGGGAGATTTTATTTTTTATTTCCTTTCCCCCATTTTTGAGATGTAATTTAGTTTTTTTCACTTTGTGGAACTCTCATTGTGGCTTCATACACAACAGTGTTGAGGGACAACCAGGAAGCGTCAGTGCCATGTGCTTCCTGTCCTCCAGCAAAATGCCTCATTGGAAAGAGAAATATTTGCATCTTACTTTTTGCTCTGAAAGCCAAATTTCAACCATGCCATCATCTTACAAACAAAGCACAGTTCATTATATAACCTTTATGGTGCTTATTACATATGCAGTATTGGGCAAAAATTTGGCCAACATTTTTATTCGCTGTATTTGTTTTGTAACCTATTTGTTCCTGATCATTTTGTTGCATTTTCTTGCTCAATTCCTTCCATATTGCTTGTTTCTGCCAATTTAAAATGTATTCATTTAAAACAAGAAAGGGCAAGGTCTTTCTGAGCCAGGGACCAATTGGACCCTTCTGGGTTATTCAAATTTGTTTTTTCTTTTATTTTCATTGGTGGGATAGTGTGACGGACCGTTATAAATCCAAATACCAGTTTGTATAAAGAAATGGGGGGTGGGGGTGGGAAATGGGATGTGATCAAATTACAAACTGCTACAGACTTTTGTATCAATGCATGAATTGAGTAAATAAACTCAGGTGCATGAAGCCGGAATCTTGTTTGTTGTTACAAGTGAACTCTTCTCTCATTATTTCTTGATCTAAACCAGAATGGGAATCATGTGGTCCTCCAACTGTTGTGGGACTGTAGTTCTTAGCATTCTTCAACATTTGCAATGCTGGTTGGGGCTAATGGGAGTTGCAATCCAGAAACAACCAGACAGCCTTACAATTTCTAGATGTGATCTAGATGCACTGCTTTTAAAACTCACAACGAAGCAAGCCAAATCCACTACTGTATTGTCTTTTGAAAATAGACAGGTATGCACATATTTCTATTTCAAAGTTTCTTCTGCTTCTAGTAGCCATAAAAAGTGAATATGTAGTCTCAGCTACTAACTACTAGTTTGGGACTTCTGGAGCACAGGTCATTTTTTTCAAGATTAAGGCTATAGTCATTTGACCAGAATTTTTTAGTGAATGCTGCCAGATTTTATGTCATGTTCATAAGATTTTGCCCTTTTTCTTTTTTTCAGGCATGCCATATATCAAATTTTCACTGCAGTGACAATTCTCAGGAGTGGGGGAAAGCCATGTTAGCCTCAGTCACAGAAGACAAAACCCCAACATAACCTCTCTCAGACAGCCTTCCCTCTCACACGCAGAGTCCTCTGCCTTCCGTTTATTTCTAACCCACTTTCACAGACACACTGCCCTCCCAGACCTATAAGATTGCCAACATGAAAACAGAATTGTTATGTGAAACAAAACACAAAAACGCATACACACAGAGGGAAAAACTGCTAATGAAATTTTAAAGTTCAAAACAGAGGCTGCAATGAATGTCCTTCAGCACTTCAGCTAAAAAGAAAAATCCAGAGGTGATGCAGAACTCCCTGCAAGGGGAGCTCAAAAGGTGTGGAGCTGCCAAAGTCCTGCCCACCTAATAGTTCTGATGGATCGATTTGAAAGTAGTGCCTCAACACTGACTGCTAGGCTGGTGGAAGCGGTCCTTCAGATAATGCACGGCTTTGATGGCCAACACCAGCAGCTTCAACTGGGCCCAGAATTTCTTTGGCAGCCGTTGTAAACAATCTGGAATGGTTGTAATATGATCTAAGTGTCTAGCACCTACAAGCATTTTCTCTACCACATTTTTCATCAATTGCCATATCCAGGCTCTCTTCAAAGGCAGCCCCATGTACGATCCATCACAGCAATCTAAATTAAATCCACCCCAGTAATCTAAATCTGAATGTAACCTAAGCATGTGTCACTATGGCGAGATCACTAGCCTTCTTTAGACAAGGCTGCAGCAGTCAAACCAGCCCAAAATGACAGAAAGCACTTCCAGTAACTGTAGACAGAACTGAGTCCAGGACCACTCCCCAGCATAGCCTTCAGGGAAGTGTATTCCATCCACAGACAGAGCTAAGCTTTTATACAGTTCAGTTGGTTTCTAAGATCTAAAGATGCTTGTCTTATCTAAATTCAGCTTCAGTGCGTTGGTCTTCAGCCATTTTAGTACTACCCACAGACACCTGCTCAGGGTTTCAACTGCCTTTCTAGGATCGGATGGTGGAAAAAAAGAGATAGAACTGCTTGTCACCCTCATAGTGAAGATACTTCAGCTCGTATCTCTGGATGACTCATCCCCCCGGCTATCATCCAGATCAGTGGTGGGCAAAGTGCAGTCCATGGGCTGCATTCCCCCCCCCGGAATATGTTTTAGGTGTATGTGTATATACGCGTGTGTGTGTGTCTGTGTGTATGCTCTGAAATGCCCCAGATGCTCTCCGGGTGGTATGGGGGTAATTTCTACCATGTTTTAAGCCCCCCTGGACCCCATAAGGATCAAAACAAAATTTTGCTAAATAAATAAACAAAAGTTCCCACAATGTCCTCTCAGGGCACAGTAAGGCCCAAAACATGTCCCCTTGTCACCTAAAGCGTGTTTGGGGGAACAACTTTTGAAGTTTTTGTTTTCTGCTGGGAGAGCAGTTGTGTGAATGTCTGCAGCCTTTCAAGGTCTCCTGGAGGGCTAATGCTGCGCCTTAGTCTTCCACAGATGTATAGATTTTGAAAGCATGGAGGACATGACAGAATCTAGAAACACTCCAAGTGTCTGGAGTAGAAGAGTTGTCCCTTGGCACCACCTTCTGGATCTATCCTTGCCCCCTTGAAGAACTGGAGCCACTACACCATCATGCCTGCAGATCCCACCCCAGAGAGATGATCCAGAAAAATATCACTGTCATTTGTCTCAAAAGCTTCTGAGATCTTTCCCCCACTTACAGGTAAACATGCACAGAGTGGGACAAAATGATGAGCAACAAAGACAGAGGTAAAGTAAATTACAGATGGTGAGAACACAGTTCAAGTCTGAAAGGAATTTAGCCTGCATTCCTAACTCTCAAAGGCCTCTGCAAAGAATTGGTTCAGGTCTCTGGCAGCCGTGGAGGTATTAGGGGTGTGTGGACCACACTGGATGACACCATCAAAGAGGGTGACAACAAAATGGCTGTCTGCCCCTTCTTCTTTCCCCTCCCTGAGAACCCATATAGTTTCATGTAAGATGAGCACCCCTTTTAAATGACTGGATAAGATCTCCAGTGCCTTCACAGTGCATGTGATTGAGACACCCACGACACCACACTGGGACCTCTGGAATTCTGGTTTCTCAATGAGATACTGCACTGGGTGACACCAACCCTTTGCAACGCCACTGGCAGCCTGATAGGAAGAAAGAGGCGGGGCAGGGGAAGAGGTCATCTCAGCACCTTTGGCTTTGGTCTCAGCCACCACCAGCAAAACCTGACAGATTAACCCTGGGGATGGGATACAAAAATGAAGGTTGCTATGCTGAAATAAAACAAAATGCACAGTTGGTCAATACCATTATTGGGAGTAAGTATAATTTCACAAAAGCATGCAAGTGTTTGAGATCTCCAGAATTCATCAGGCTAGGTTTTTTTTTCTAATCCATAGGGAAATTGGCAGGCCAGAGGGAACACAGAAGACAAAAAATATTGGGTTACGTGTTTTAGCCATGAGATCTGCAAATCCTCAAAATAGAGAACACAGGGTAGGTAAAATCACAGATACAGGAGAAAACATGATTCTCAATGAAAAAAGATCTTTTTAAAACCCTGAACTGTTGGCCTCAACAGTTCACATCGATTGTCTTCCAGATGGTTAAGATGGATCCTGGATGATGCCACTTGAAGGCATCACTATCAGAACAGAAAACAGAGGTGGCTTACTAGAAGAATTATCTACCACTAGAAAAATATGATAGGAGTAGCAAGGCTTCATTAAAATCCTTCTAAACTCTAAAAGGGGTGTTTCATTTAAAATATAAATAAATATGAGAGGATGTAATGAACATTCAACCATGTAATCACATGCCTGTATTCTGAAATGGCATAATCCAAAGCCATCCCCTCATCCCAACTGTGTGCGTAAACCAAACTGAAGCAGCTGAGGTATTTGAAGTTGCCACATCGCAGAATTGCTGATAAAGAACTGAGTTTGATCAAGGCACAGTATGCAGAGGAGAGGGACACTCTCACTCCTGGCATGTGGGCTGACCGGGCTGCTCAGACCAGTCACTTCCAAGTTCCCTCACAAACATTCACACCATCCTTTCCCCACTGAGTCTCCACTGTTGTCAGATGGGCAACAAAACAAGTAGGATCCACAACCGTGATGTTACATACCCTGACTGCCTGTCCAAATTACAGCACTACACTGGTTTATCCTCAGTCCCTCTCTTCTCAGGGTTCCTTGGGAACTATGGCTCAAGCAGGTAGATCAGAGCAATGATTCTCAACCTTTGGTCCTGCAGGACTTTGGGATCTCAGCTCCCAAAGCTCATCCGTATGGCCAATCGTTAAACAATCTGAGAGCAAGGGTTTAAAAGATCTGGAAGATGAGTGGTTGAGAACTGCTGACCTAGAGCTCGCAATATGGAGAATCCTCAGTACTTCACCAAATGACATTCCTTAGGATGAGCCCACGAGAGTCATGAAGTTATATGAAAATGATTTAATTGTGTAGTGCAGATATCCCAATCTGTGTCTTTTGATTCAGGCTCTGACTGGTTTGAATAACCAGCATTCTGGAACACAAGAAAAACATAGATCCAGAAAACCTGAATATTGTTCTTCTTTTGAATAGAGCACTAGGGCTCTCCCTGGCAGAGCATATTGTAAATCTTGACAATATTCAGAATGCAATTCAATTCTGAGCAAGGACAAACCACACCCACACACATCTCAGCTACATTCAAAGTTCTTATATAAACCACTGCCTCAGAGACAACTAAATTAAGACATGTAATCAGATGGTGATACAGATGGTCTTTATTATAGTGAATTCCCCTCTGCAGCAAGAGAGGGACAGAGAGCTCGTTGCACAAAAATCTTAAATTGGTAAAAACCTATGTATAAATTATGCACAATTTAGGGTTGTGAGGGTGTTGGCAGTGACATTGTGAAGATAGGATTGCGAGGTAACACTGGTCCCAAACCTGCAGGAGACAGTGGCCATTTCCTCACTAGACTGTCATAGCACTATTATTCCACTTTCAACATCCTGTGGAATCCTGGGGTTTGCAGTCAGCCCCTCCCAAAACTGCAAACCCCAGGATTCCACGGGATGTTGAAAGTGGAATCATAGCGCTGTAACAGTCTAGTGAGGAAATGGCCAGTGTGGGATATTGTAGGGAAGCAAGTAAGAACCATTAGCTCAGCATACGTGTGCGTCCTACTTTAGTAGAGGAGGTTCTGTGGCAAAGTAATGCAGTTTGGCATGTTATATGAGGACATGGGTGGCAACTCATTGTGCAGAGGTGGCTCCTTCTATGCAGCTGCCACATCCCAAGTGCCATTTCAGATTCTAAACCTGCCACATCTCACCATGATCATCTATTTCCCACCTCTTCTGTCAAATCTGCCCTCACGTTTATTGCAAATATAATAATCTGGTTTTTTTGGAGAAGCGAGAGAGGAAAATTCTAAAGGAGAAGTTTGTCTAAGATGGCCACCATACCAAGGGAAAACATAGCTCTCCTTGATAAAAACCACACAAGGAAAACAGAACTATAAAGTAATATAGCAACTTGTACAAAGTTTGACCATGAAAATGGGAAGAAAGGAAAAATAAGTATGGATGACGAGGCCCCTGTTATCTCAGGGTACTGAGATTATCTTGTAGGGAAAAAAAATCTTTCTTAAGTGAGTTTCATGGCAGGAGAAGCTCTACTTCTGGGTGGGAATCATGCGACCCTTCAGATGCTGTTGGGCTGCAGCTCTCAGCATCCCTTACCATTGATTACACTGGCTGAGGCTGCTGAAAGCTGCAATGCAACAATACCTGGAAGGTCAAATGATCCCCACCTGCTTCAGTGGAGGGAAGAATAAGGGAGTCAGGGTAGACAAGATGGATGCTAAAAGCCACCATTATTTATCAAATGACAGACATTACTGCCCTTCTCCAAAAGTATAAATGCATGATTGAGGAAAAGAGGAACATCAGATTGCAACTATGGTTAGCCTGCAAGTATGTGCAAAAGTATGGAAAAGGCTTTGTAACAAACAAGCCAAGAGAATGATGCTTCAATGCCAAGGCCACAAATATGGCCTCTCCTAGGCTCTTGACTCTGCACAGCTCTTTGTAGCAAAAACAGCTAATGGTGACTGAGCAAATAATATACATTCCAAACACTGATGTGAGAAGGCTGTTTCAAATAGCTGTTCCCTTCTGGCTGTGCACAGGTTCTACACATTTCTGCCATGACAACCTGGCCCATTATGCACAGATTAAACTGAAGAGCTAGAGAGAATCCCAAGGAAGTAATGGAACTTCAAGCCCCAGTAGCAGCACTTCATAAGGACATGGGATGATCTGTTTTAAATACATGTATTTCTAGGACCAGAAGTAAATAACTGCCAAACAGTCTATCTACTCTCTGACCAGGCCTAGATACAGTTGGAGAATTATGAGAATTATATGGTGTCCCTTTCAGAGAAATACCCTTGCGTAGCTTAGGAAAAAAAATCCAAGCAGGACTGAAGAGGACTTCTTTCACAGCTGAGTTTGGCTCCTCTCAAAAATACAACAGCAGTGCAATGCAGAGAGTTTGACATTTCCCCAAATGAATCTATTTAGCTGCCTTTCAAAATGGTGCACCAAATTCCTCCCTCTCAACACAAGCTTGAGAGAAATTCCTCCCCACCAGCCACTTTTCTCCTCAACAATGTAAAATAATATGGGGGTGAAGGAGGAAGCCAGGAGGAGCTGGACCCAACCCACCATCCCATACAGACTTCAAAATATTATGGGAAGACAGGGGTCCTCACATCAAGCACAAACTGCACAACTGGATTGGCTATGCTGAGGCAAAGCCTCATCCTGTCGTGGCGAGGACTGGCAGCTGGTCCCAGTGGAAGCGAGAGGTGTATTTTGCTCCCAGACCTACACCACTGCCTGGAAATGCTATTTCCTCTTTGCTCGTTCAGCGACATCCAAAGCAGCCATATTGCACGAGGCAGAAACCAAGTGGATTAAGCTGATGAGACTCTTGATGATGGCGATGGGGGCACAGACCCACAGCACCAGGCGATAGAGACCAACGTGGGCTGGAAAAACTGGAAGGCAAAAAGAAAAGAAAAACCCCCAAAAAGACAGTGGAGCATGGAAAGTTATTCCTCCCCCTCACTCCCCAGACCAACAGCCCATGATCTCTCCACGGGCCTTTCCACTTACACAATTAAGGTGCGATGACTCCACTTTAACTTCTATGAGAACATCCTATGGAATCCTGGGATTTGTAATTTAGGGAGGGTTGTTTAGACTTCTCAGTCAGAGAGCTCCAGTGCTTCACCAATCTACAAACCCCAGGATTCCACGGGATGCAGCCATGGTGGTTAAAGTGGAATCATAGTGCCATATAATTGTGTGGCATAAAAGGGCCCCATTTTTGAATACTCACTTTCTGGTCCTTCACCAAAGCACAGCAAATACAGCATGAAGTAAAAGAGTTCGTTACCAGCACACATAACGAAGAGAATCGGCTGAAAAGAGGGGGAGAGAGAAAGCGAGAGAGAACAAGAACAAAGTATGTCAGATAAAACAAGCCAGGAAAAGACAGCAAAAGAAACTAGTATAACATTAGCTTCTCTGTGTCTTTACTGAAGTCTTTATGTGTCTGCTTTATGTGTATTTGTTTTAAAATTTTAAGCCACTCTGAGTCCCAATTTGGGGGGAAGCAGTAGGATATAAATGAATTAGTAACAACAATAAAAATGTTGGCTTTGGTTTGGCATGCACATATTAATTATATCCTTTGTGTTTGATGTTTACTTTGTTAAAACATTAGAGCTTCTTTTTTGATATTAAAAAAAAATCCAAAATGGTATACAGGTATACCTTATACAAGTACCATAATTATGTGTAAATAAAACCAGATCAAAGAAAGCAATCAAGTTAATAAAAGCAGCATGAAGACATCCCAAAAAAGTCCCTGGACTTAAGTCAGTGCTGGTTTCTTGTCTGAAGGTTAATGAGGAAGGGATGAGGCAACTACTCTAGGAAACGAACATTATAAATTTGATGTTTCAAGAGATTACCAGGTTCACCTCAGAGAGTGGAAGCCCACAGAGCAGAGCCTCCAAGCAAGATCTCAACAGATAGGTAGGTTCTCAAGTGAGGAAGTGATTCTTTGGTATCTTGGGCCCAGATCATTTAGTACAGAGATGGAAACTGTGGCTCGCGGTGCATACGTGACCCTTGGGATATCTAGAAGCCTCACAAAGCCCCCAGACTCTCCAAATTTTTTCTAATTTTTTTTTTCAGGTTGCGTTTTGGGTGATATTTTTCTCCCAAACCAGCCAAAACACATCCAAAGCCACCTAAAAACGAAGTGGATCGGTTCCCTTAACCAACCAAACCTCACAAAAACACCTGCCAAAACGGGGGAAAAAAGGGTGAGAATCAGTCAAAATGGTGGGTAAAAATTATGTCATGGCCACAGGAAAGAAAAACAGCCTCCATCCCACGCATAGTTTCCTACCCTTGATTTAGGATTATAGAGGACCAAACCAGCACTATAAACTGGAAATCACTGAAGTTGATTTGAAGTAAGACTGGAAATCTAGAATCCTTACAGAAAATCTGGGAAGTTCTTACAAAAATGTGTATGATGGGAATGGCCATAGATGAGGGACTTCTTCAAGCAGGGTAACAATTTCCATTGGGAGACAAAATAGAAATCATTAGTGCTGATCATTCACTAATCAACACTGTACATTTCTTAATGAAAGGGGAAAGAAATCACTCTCATTGTCTCATGTTTCCAAGATGGTTTCCAAATACTGGTTATGGTGTGGAAGGGCAGCCAGGAAACAGAAGAGAAGGAAATTTCACAGTGTGGCTGACTGAAAGCCATCACAGAGGAAGAAAGGCTAAGAGAACAAAGAGGACAATAGTAACAGTAGGGAGATGTGATGGGAATAGTTCTACAACAGACAGGTTCTAGATAAACTTCACTCACCCGAGAGTTGTAATACACTCGCAGGATCCGGTTTCCTGATAAGTCAATGCTCTTGTGGCTCTCACCACCTTTCACTACTGTGCTGGTAGGAGGAGAAAGAGAGCATTAAAATGGAGGTTTAGAACACACAACCTCTCTTGTTAATTGTGTATCGCTTGTCCCCTTCAACTCTTCTCATACCACCCCCAGGACTTTGCTTTCGCTGTTCCCCAGCAATCACCCCTCTTCAGACTTCCACATCTCACATGAGGACTGTGCTTGATTAAAAAAAACAACAACAAAAAACCTAAACTCTCCACTCCCAAAAGAAAACACTGTCACTCCTCTACAACATCCTGGTCTTCACAACTGCAAGAAAAACAATAGCAACAATAAAAATATAACACTTTGAAGACTTCACAGTGAATCACATACATAGTTGCATTCTAACCCTTACATCAATCTAGTGATGCAAGTTTTATTCCCTTATTGCAGATAGGTTGACTGAGGCTGAGGCCATTTCCGCACAACACAATATAAGCACAATATAGTGCTATTATTCCACTTTCAACATCCTATGGAATCCTGAGGTTTGCAGTTTAGGAAGGGGCATTTAGAATTCTCAGTCAGAGAGCTCTTTGGCCTCAGTAAACTACAAACCCCAGCATTCCACAGGATGTTGGAAGTGGAATAACAGCACTATAACAAAGTAGTGAGGAAAAGGCCTAAGACAGAACGGCTTGTCTAATGCCATCTAGTAAATTCTGGGCTGGACTGCAGTGAGACACTAGTGACTTCTTAATACACAGTTGCCTACAGTCTACTCAGAACTCAGACCTATTGAAGCCTAATCCTCACACAAAATATGTATAGACAGCTGCCTCCGTAACAACACAGTGAGAGGACTACTGCTAAAAAATATCACGCATTATTCCAAGATCTGTTATAAAGTGGTGCAATCAGAGTAGACCTGTACCACATGCCCCTTCTGCATGATTGAACCAGTTCCCAGTTGAAGGACTGGGACTTGCAAAGCTAACAAGGGACAGCTTGGGAACTTCCAGTGCACGTCCATCCACCTCCACACTATCTTCATTGAGACTTACTCTGAGGTAAAGATATGTAAGATGGCAAGTGTTATTTTCAAATCAGGTACAACTCCTGAATGAAAAAAGAATTTCAGAGAGACAAGCTTTGCCCCAGAGGTAGAAACAGCAGCAAAGAGGCAGAGTATACATTGTATGTGCAACAGATCTTAGGCCCAGTCTCCAGTGTCTTCAGCTGAAAAGACTAGGGAGCCCACAGAAAGCCAAGACACCTGCATGGAAGCCACTGCCTACTGCAGCAAGGCCTGGGCTGGTGACAGACAAGGGGCTTGATCAGATATAGAGCAGCTTCCTCTGTTCTCCACACAGAGGCACATACCTGTGGAGATGGAGCCAATGGGATGCAATGTCCAGGCTCATGCTGAGTTGGAACCAGAGGGCAGATTCAGGGTAGAGCATAGCCAGGTTCACCAACAGGCACATGGTGGCACAGCGGTCAGTCAGCATATCCAGCATGGCACCGAAACGGGTACCTGGAAGGAACGTTGTAGAGAAGTAACAAAAAGGACTCAAGGGCAATGGCAGCCTCTTGCTCATGATCCCAAGCAACTGGTGGTCACAGGCATGTTGTTTTTGTTGTTGTGTGCCTTCAAGTCATTTCTGACTTATGGCAACCCTAAGGTAAACCTACCATGGTGGTTTCTGGAGCTGAGTGTGTGACATGCCCAAGGTGACCCAGTGGATTTCCACAGGTGAACAAGGAATCAAACCCTGGCCATTAGGACAGACAATACTGAGCTAGATGATCCAGCTATCTGAAGACATATAGCCCAACTCTATATGTTCATATAAGGATGCTCTCTCTCAAAGAAAGTGTTGGTATTGATTCCAAAAAAGTATACTTTAGTACATAAAAATTCTTTCCAAATCACACATTGCTGCCCACCTCTTTTTTAAAGGTGCAAACTGACCAAGCTTACCTTGGTTGAGAACCCGGGCCGCATGGCCGTCAAAGGCATCCAGGAAAGCACTCAGCAGGTAGAAGAAAGATGCCGTCAGGTGAGAGGTTGGCATAAAATAAAAAGCAATAAAAGCGAAGATTATGCGGGCATAACCTGTGAAGGGAAGGAAAGTAACAACATCGCTGTTGAATAACCAAGCCCTCCTGCTTGCAACCCTCTCCCACCCAAATTTCATCTTGTGCCCCTCTATTGTTATCCAAATCCCAACCACCCCAGTTTTTCTAGGCAAGAGTCAGCTAGAGTCCTCAATCTGTCACCCATTACTGCATGGATAATGGTGATGATGAACAAAATCCCAATCTGAGAGGTGCCATCTTCATTTCTGGCACATAAAGCTACCTCCCCCCACCCGCAAAAAAATACAGCAACACTCCAGCATGGGCCATGTAACAGTAAGGTGCAGGGTTACTGTAATAAGCCAAAAGAGGTAAATGCTTCAGAGTAGGGCAAAATTAAGAAATGCCAACATTTACTCCTCTATTTCTGTAGTTTTGCTAACAGGGATAGAGAAAGTGCTTGTGGGACTTTCTGTCTGCCATGGTAAAAATAAATTCACGGGCTTTTGGTACTATGCACTTTGAGTGGGATTATTCATCTCCTGCTCTGCCTCAGGCAGCAAAATATCTTGGGTTAGCCTCAGGCAGGTGAATCACACATCTACTTGTTAGCTCTTAAGGAGACTTTCTGAAAGTTGTTGCTTTGGGTTGTGTTGCTGAGAAAGCTGCAAGGCTTGAAATGGACTGGATGGATGGTGAGAGATGCTGGGATCCCAGAACTGCTTTTTAGAGGTAAGGGTGTGTGCTCAATGCCAGCAGGCAGATTGTTTTTAAATTATGCTTACTTGCAGCAGGAGGGCAAAATACGTTTCCCATCCATTACCATTCAACCATCCTTAAATATCAATATTACTACAAGCACAGTTGTATACTTGGAAGTGCTCTCCCTGTGGTCAGTGGCCATTACTTCCAAGTAAGTGCACACAGAACAGGCTGCAGGAAGACTTTGTTATTTCTGGGAGGGCTCAAGGACACCTGCTGTCTTAAATATTTCTTGGTGCTTGATCATTTAGCACAGTAGTTTTTAACCTGGGGAAAGACTAACATTGATCTCAAAGAGACAGATATCCTTTGTGCAAAGTTCCATTACAACATCTCAAACTATTCAAAGGTTATGAAATAGCTGTTTGACAGCAAAAAATCTACTCAGCACTTCTGCATGTGGTGAGAATGTGCAAGTGAACGATACGGAGAGAAAGCCCATGACATTTTTTGCTACTGCATTTTAGATCCTAAGTCTTGGTGGTATGCAACAACAAACAATATATGGGTGGGGGGAGACATGTTAAAAAAAAAAGTTAAGAACTGCTGGTTTAGCACACTTCTAACTGATGATTCCAGAGGAGGCTCAGCTATATAAGACTCTTGATGGCCCAATTTTGACAGATCATTTCTGGGTGGGAATCAAGCCTCCCCCAGCACAGTCTTAGGGGGCCTTGAGCAACTCTGCCACCCCCACTCCTGGGCCCGTGGAGAGATGGCTGCCTGACGCAGAAGGTGGGGAAGTAGGCCCTGGCAAGTGCCCAGGGGGCCCTGATCCATCCATGCAAATCACAACACTATGGACCAGAAGCACAGACCAAATTTAGGGCTTTTCCACACTACACTACACTCCTAAGAGTCTTATTATTCCACTTTCAACATCCTATGGAATCCTGGGCTTTGCAGTTTAGGGAGGAGCATTTAGAATTCTCAGCCAGAGAGCTCTTGGGCCTCAACAATCTACAAACTCCAGCATACCACAAGATGCTGAAAGTGGAATAACAGCACTAGAACAGTGTACTGCGGAAAGGCCCTTAGTCCAACATCCTGTTTTTCCCACAGCAGCCAAGAGGATGCTGTCAGGGAGCATACAGACAGACCAAGAAAACACCGAAACTCTTTGGTCCTTGTTCCTTGCTCCCGGGATGGGGTATGTGCAGAGCCTCTGCATCAAACGGCCTCCTCGGAGCAGGGCAGCCCCTCACTGCCAAGGGCCAGCCCTGAAAAGACAGCTTCCGACCTAGAGCCAGGAAGCCATTCCTGACCTTTGGCTGTCTTACAGCAGGAGCTTAAGCATGTCTAAAGACATTTCCGCACGGGACTGTTATAGCGCTATGATTCCACTTGCAACATCCTATGGAATCCTGGGGGTTTCGGGAGGGGCCGGCCGGCCTCTCCCGAAACCCCAGGATTCCATAGGATGTTGCAAGTGGAATCATAGCGCTATAACAGCCTAGTGTGGGAATGGCCTAAGTCAGGCCATTTCTGCCCTTCACTGTCACAGTGCCGTTACTCCACTTTCAACATCCTGTGGAATGCTGGGGTTTGTAGTTTCCTGAGGCCCACGAGCTCTCTGGCTGAGAATTCTAAAGGCCCCTCCCTAAACTGCAAACCCCAGGACTCCACAGAAGGTTGAAAGTGGAACAAGAGCACCGCAGCCGTGTAGGGCGGAAATGGCCTCAGCCCCAGAGGGTCCCGTGGGCCCTTCCCCCGGGGAACGCGTTCGGGACGGCGGCCCCCGCTCCAGTGGACCTTCAGCGACCCCCCATCTGTCAACGCAGCCCCCCCGGCCGGCAGCCTAGCAACGTACCAATGAGGTTGGGGGCGAAGAGGAAAATATTTTCTTGCTTCATCTTGCTGCCAGCTGCTGCTGCTGCTGCTGCTGCTGCTCGGTGGAGGTCGGAGCCTTCCTGCAAAGCCTGCCGAGGCCCAAGACCCAGGCAACCGGGTTGAGCTCGTGCAGCGCCCCCCGCGCCTCTCCCCTCCCCCTCCCCCTCCCCCTCCCCCTCCCCCTCCTCCTCCTAACCCCACTGCCCCCGCCCCGCGAACTCCGGAAATATTTCTCCCCCGGGGTTTGCTGCGGCAACTTTTGCCCCGCGTGTCTGCAACCTGCAGGTGGGAGCGACCGACAGACACCCCTCCCGCTCAGAGCCTTCACAAGCGCGCTCCAGACTCACAGCATTTCACCGGGTTGGACTAAACCAAAAGCACAGAGGGAGATCTATTCTTTTATGAACGACACCACACACACCTCAGTGTACAAATTAGGAGAAGGGCGCGATACCGGAATATTGCAACGAAGAGGGGGCATTGTCTTGTAAGGAAAATAATTCTCTTTTCACATATCTCTGTTCTGGGTTTAAAATTGAATGTTTTTGTCCCCCCTTCTCTCTTATTCTCCTCCCATCCCACCCCAGCGGAAATAGCTTTCATGTCCACCCTGCTTTCAGTTTTGGTTTAGTCCGACCCACTGAGTACGACACGCTAGAGAGCCCCTTCCCTTTTTTTTTTTACTTCGGCCCATAGAGTCGTGGAGGACTGAGGCTAGAGAAACTGCTTTTGGTAAATATTAAAAAGTATCCAGAGGTAGCCATGTTGGCCATAGAGCATCATCCAACAGCCGTGAACAGATACGTTTACTGGGTCAGCCAAAAAGGCACGAACTACACCATGCAAGCTCCCCCCAATTTATTTCTTTATTGAGATACAGTTTAATCAATAAAAAATAATGAACAGGGGAAAAAAAGGAAAAAGAGGACACGAAGATGACAATGCTTGTGAGCCATATGCAGAAAATACGTGCAAGCTTTCAAAGCTCCAGTGGCTTCATCGGGGCAAAGAGGGGAGCGACCTCTGCTTGCACTGAAATCCCTCCAGAACAGCTTAACTGACAACAAAAACACCTTGTAGGCTTGGTAACAACGTCATTTTTTTCTTCTGTGTGATTTTTAACTCCTTTGCCTTGTGAAGAAGCCAGTGGAGCTTCAAAAGCTTGCATGTTGTATTTTGTGCGTTTTTGGTTGGCCCAAAAAGGGTATTGCTGTTTTTTGCTTGATGTGAGTTGTTATAAAATAGTAGTTTCCACTTAGCCTTTTCCACAAAGACAGAATTTTTGAAATATTGTCCCATTTCTTTTCGGTAGCCTCCATGGAATCATTTCCAAATCAGAAACTATGCAAAAGGAATGAAAACTGTAACAGTTCATATGGGTCCTTAAGATGTATTTGTGGGATAGGTTTAGTAGCACTGTAGCAATGGTTAGGCAAGGTTTAGGACAGCTTTCTACAAGCCAGTGCCCTCCAGATAGGTAAGACTGCAATTCCCATCATCACTGGAACAATCCAGATTGATTTAAAGCAATGATGAAGCTGCCAAATTCCTTGAAACTAAGAGAAAATGGCTGACTTTAATTCAGCAAGGAGCTGGTTTCCATTTGCAAAATTCTGGGAGTTATCAGAAAAACAACAACAACCAGGAATAACATTGATGAAATATCACTTGTTAATGGAATATGAAGATAGTATTTTTTATTTTAATCCAGCTGAGTCTTCTAACAGAATCCATTATTTGTAAGGTAGAGATTTAATTTTAAGATGATGATATTGAAGCTGACACGGTGGGTGTAAAGAACCATACAGTACACAATAAATAAAGTGTCTCAGTTCCCAAATTACTTTTATGTTACAATCCTATGCCTATTTAACGGGGGGGGGGGGAGAACCACACTGAACACAGTAGGGATTACATTTCAGCAGACCAGTGTAGGATTATATTGTTAACTGGTTTTGTTTTTAGTGGAGTAATAATAACTTAATTGTATATTGCAGTAAAGTTCTGCTTATCACATTAATCTGCTGATCTTTACCAAGACTGAATACAGAGATGTGTACTGCTGTTCTTTAAAGCAATATGCATACTGACGGCATGTATAGTTTTTTTTCCAAAGCTTGGAAAAATTACTTTTATGACTTCAAAAATACTTTTTTACTATATTTTCCAGAATCTGGAAGTTAAAGACCAAGAAAGTGATTTTTCCAAATGTTTGTTAAAATAATCTCTGCAACCCTATGAATGATACCTAATGCTAGAACACAAAGCTGAGCTTCATGGCTGGACATCAGCTTGAATCCAAGTCTCCCCTTGCCAAGTTTGACTTTGAAATACAATAATTTAGAATACATTGTAATAGCTAAAAACAGTGCTATAACCAACACTCTCATATTCCCCAGTTCTGCATACAGAATTATGCACAATTAGGGGGGAAGGTGACTTAAATATCACATACAGAAAGGATAATTGTGCCTTGCTGTGATTTTTCTTGTCAAAGTATTGCTTTAATGAGGAGACTCATATGGCCTTCAAGATGTTTGACTGCACCTCCCAGCATTCCTCATGTCTCTGCTGGCTAGTGGTGCTGGATCGGGCAGCACAACAACATTTGGAAGGTTACGTGATTTCCACCCTTGCTCTCTAACAGAACAACTAGCACTTGGTACAAATCCCCCTTCTGAAAGAGGCCTTTAAAAGTTCTGGATCTGCCCCCCCACCCCTGCAGAGAAAATAAGTGTTACAAAGGGAAAGTGAATGGCACAATAGTTTGGGGATGTGTGCGTAAATCATGGAACCTTTCAGATGTTTTTTGGATATAGTTCCCGTGAACCCTAGCCAACATAGTCAGTGGTGATAAAGACTGGGGACTGCAGTCAAACGACATCTGGAAGGCCATATGATTTCCACCTCAGCCTCAGTTCTAGTGTTGTTACCCAACATGCCCTTGTTGAGTGAGTTTGCTGTCATTTCCGGATGGTAAGAGCCATTCAACAATGGAATGTGCTGCCGTGGAGTGTGGCAGAGTCACCTTCTTTGGAGGATTTTAAATAGAGGGTGGGAGGCCATTTGCTGGGGGTGCTTTGAGTGTGAGTGTGTGGCAGGGGGTTGGATTCAATGGCTGTTGTGGTCTCTTCCAACTCTATGGTTCTATCTGAAGTTAGTAAAAGGGTTGCCACCTAAGCTATAAACTAGAGCCATAAACCTGTGGCCCAACAGTTGTTTTTTGGGTTCCATGTTCCAGCAACTCAGGCCGTATGGCCCATACGATGGGAGAGCAACAGGATCCTCACTCTTATTATAACCATCTAATCTGATCAGAAGTCATTTGAGCCTTACATGTAAAAGAGCAATGGCCAAGCTTGTTTGTTTGTTGCATTTATACTTTATTTTTTAAAAACAGCAAAACAATGACAATCGTAGCTGCTTCAATGGATCTTCCACTCCTTTCATGCATTGGTCCTGAGAATTGCCCAGGATACATCTTTTGGCAAGTAACCCAGCATGCTTTGCAACAATTCCCCTCTGCCTTTGACCCTCCAGATTATGGAAGGAAAGAGGAGTGGGGATTTGAGCCCTGTGTTCGTTATTCCCTCTCTCTTTCAGTTCAGCAGATCTGAGGCCAAGTTTATCCAGTGTCCTTAGTTGAGGTCTCTGACTGGTCAATGTCACTGTCTGAACTTTCCTGCTGGTGATGATCCATGCGTCGGGTCACTTTGCTCAGGAACTTGCCTGATCCACCCTGATGAGAGGGACAGCAGATCAGGGGCTGTTGCATAGGAAGGGAAGGAAATGCAAAAGAAATACGCAGTTCTAAGTACTCCCCTCCACTTCTCTGACCCTGTTCCTGCTTGGCACAGAATGGTGCTAGGAATGTGAGGTAATTCCAGGAGGCCTAGTATCGAGAGGGGTAAATCATCATAAGATCTGCTGTAGTACAGTGGTAAATTCTGAAGTGGAGTTATTGGGGTAAAACATTTTCTGAGCATTTAGCATCGCAATTCTGACTGCTTAAGCAATTCTAAACAAGCCATTCTGTCTTCTTGCAAGAACTATGTCAAAAGTCAATAAGATAACTGACAGAGAACATGTGTTTGTTCACATAAAGAATCATGCCTAGGTTAGAATGATCTGTTCTCTGTCTCACAATTTATGTTAAGCATAAACTTTCTCGTGTGCATTTTCTCCCTCTGGAAACTCTATAAAAATCCTAATGTTTCAGTAAAGCTTTGTTCATCTTCCCCAGACCACTGGTGCACCCAGGCTGACAGCAGGGGCTGATAAGATGTTCCCTCTTGGCCAAGAAGAATTGTTTGTGTGTGCACGCACATGCATGCACATGTGCATACGTGCACATGTGTGTGCTTGTGTAATTCTTTTCCAACCTTATTCAGGGCCCAATTTCAGCTCTGTGATTCTACCTGGGAAACAAAAGCGGACTGGTTAAACCACCCTCAGATACTTTCGATTACAAGAGGGATAGCTCATAGCAGTACATGAGCTAGCTAAGCTTAGAGGAAACAAGGGAGCCCAAGACAGAGAGGTGATGCCATTGTCCCTGCTTATCAAAAGGCCCAGAGCTTTAACCTTGCAAGCCCATTCTCCACTATATCACTGGTCAGAAGTATCATGTTAGGGTTGCCACCCCTCCTAGAAAAGTCATTTTTTGAAGTACAGCTCTAGTATGCCTAAACACAAATCTACTGGCTGGGGATTCTGGCAGTTGCAACCCAAAAACTAGCTTTTCCAAGCTCTCAGTGGGGCTTAGGAAATGGCCATTGCTCTTGTACATGTGTTAATGAACTTAGCAGTATTCAAATTTAATATTGTTCACGCTTTTCTCTCCCATTACATGTTTACCTAAAAACACACCCCTCCTAAAATAGTTAAGAATGGGAAAGCCCCAGCCTTGGAGACCTTTCACACTAAACAGTTATAGCACTCTGATTCCACTTTAACTGCCATGGCTGCATCCTATAGAATTCTGGGGTTTGTAGCTTGGTGAGCCACTGGGGCACGCTGGCTGAAAATTCTAAATTCTAAATGCCCCTGCAAATTCCAGCATTCCATAGTGTGTTGCCATGGCAGTTAAAGTGGAATCATCTGCTACAGCTGTGTAGAGTCAAAAGGGGCCCCTGGCAATATAAAATGAATGGCTGAGGTGGCAACCCTAAATACTATGAAATCTTGAGAACAAGTGAGAGCAGATTTCTAAATGAATGAGTTGACAATGCCCTTCACTCCAAGTCAACTTCCCTCTGTCGGCTGAGAATAATGGAATGTGCATTCCGGAACCTCTGGAGGACTATAAATTGGGGAAGGCTGAAGTAGAGCATTAGGTGTTCTC
Organism: Iguana delicatissima; assembly: GCA_948472985.1. Classification (NCBI taxonomy): domain Eukaryota; kingdom Metazoa; phylum Chordata; class Lepidosauria; order Squamata; family Iguanidae; genus Iguana; species Iguana delicatissima. Next base: position 167,396 of record CAOKZL010000410.1, on the reverse strand, counting down.
TATTCTGCTAGAGGAAAAGTTATCCCTAGAAGAGATACATTAGAATAGTACTTCTCAGTCTTTGGCCCTCTGGGTCAGCCAGCTTGGCTGATTGCAAGGGATTCTGAGAACTGAACTCTAAAACATCTGATAGATCAAAATGCGAAAACCACCGGCTTAGAAGGGATTTCCCTTCTTTAAGCATGGAAGGCTTTAAGCAGAAGTATGATGGACATCCCTCACAAATGCTTTAATTGTGTATTGCTGAATGAGTAAGGTTTGAATAGATGACCCTTGTGGTCCTTCCTGCTCTGTGATTCTCATTCTGTCCCAGGGAAGGCAGAATAATGTGAGTTGGGCTGTTATAAACTGTATCTCACTTCTGCCTTTTCTGCCTTTTCTCCTCCTCAGTTTCCCAGTATGCTCTATGCCTTGCCGCTCAGTACCTGAATGGTGCTGAGTTCCTGCTCGGACACTAGTGGGGAAAGTCCATCTATGCCAGCAGAGGGGGACCGCCGGGGTGAGCGGCGGCGCTGGGTCACATATGTACCCCTCATCTGGTCCTCCAGAAGCACTGTCTCCACCTGATTGAGGAAGAAAGGGAAGAAGGAGGAGAAGTCTGAAAATGTCAAAGGGGAGCCATCTTAGGGTTGTAGGGAAGGAAGAGTGAGGTTCTTCTCACAGGGCTGTTGTCAGAGGCAGTAATTTTCCTAATGTCAATTGCTTGGGCATGAGGGTAAGAAAGGGCTTCCAGGCTGGAACCCTGACACTGTTTATGTTGGGAATCAAACCTGCTTGTGCCTTGAAGGATTTCTCCCCCTGATCTGCAGAGGCTGGCTCTCCTCCTCTTCTGTCGCGTCCTCTTCCTGCTGTGGGTTATACGGGAAAGGATGGAATGAACGACATCACAAGTATGAATCTTCCCAGAGCTTATAAAGTTATTTTTTGGACTGTAATTCCCAGAATTCTCCAGCTGGTATGGCCCATGACTAGGAGATTTTACAATGATAGCAAAAAAAAAAAAAAAAGTCCAAATTATGGATTACGCTGCCTCTCTGTCGTTCTTTCTCCTATTTCCTGTTTCTTCTTCTGACTGAATACCGTTTCCTTCCTCTGTTCAGCCATTCAAGCCCAGCTTCAGCACCTCATACCTTTGGGTAACTGCCATGGACTTAATACTCCAGCAGGAGCCACTGTTGTTAGTTACCCTCCTTCCCTCACCCTGGGCCCTCTTTAATGGGTTTCTCACCTCAAGGATCCGAGAGCGGTCATTTTAAATTTTCCATAGTACCCCCGTGTAATACTGTGTCTGGGTACTGTGGGAATTATAATGCTGGCTCTTGTCCTATCCACCAATCATTCTCCTGATGCCACCTGCCAACATCATTGGGATGTTCACCATGGGGCATTTTACCACAGAACCCCTCAAATTGGGGGTCAGCTGTGTCAACCATTCTGTCCTGTGTTCTGAAAGCATAATTCAAGACTCACCAAAGAGGCCTGAGCAGTACCTAGAGGAGATATATGCTCCTCACTACCTCTACACATATTGATTTGGCCAAGCATACTGTTATTGTTGTGTGTCCTCAAATCATTTCCAACTTATGGTGATCCTAAAGTGAACCTATCATGGGGTTTTCTGGGGTTGAGAGTGTGTGACACATCCAGGACCACCCAGTGGGTTTCCATGGCCAAGGGGGGAACTGAACCCTGGTTTCCATGGTTGTAGTCCAATGCTTAAACCACTACACCACGGTGCCTCTCACAAGGGCCATACTACAGAAGTGTTATTCCTACTGGGCTATTAATTCTCCCTTTGCAAGGCCAGCTCAAGATATTTGCTTCTTGCTGTGGAGCAGCATATGGTACCCCAACTCAAGGTGCACAGAGCAGAAAGTCAGTCAGTGTTTTTCTCACATAAAGCAGAAGGTCCCACAGGCCCCTCTCCCTAGCCCTGGGAATAAAAAAAAACACAGTACAGTACTCCACAGTCTGCCTCATGGTCAGTGGCCCTATATACCGATATCGCCCTCACCTCACTGGAGAAGGGAGGTAGAAATGAGAAGCAAATCAGCTCTTGGGGTGAGAGTCTCATGGGGAAACATATATAATTCAAGTTGTGGCTTCGGCTTCTCCAGTTGCAGTTACACCTGTAGCTTGATTTGAACTGGGGATAAACTGAACTATGCACATGACAGTGTGCCTCTTCTGAGCATGCACAAAATGCCTTTCCCTGAGATACTCCTAGGCATCTATCTAATCGCTAGTCCAGCAGAGCACATGCAGAATATCTTCTCTTTACCAGAGTGCTGATGGAGGGGACAGGAAACGTGTGGGCCTGCAGAAACCATTGGATTCAGACTCCCAGCATCCTTCAACATTGGCTATGCTGGCTAGGGCTGATGGGAGCTGGAGGTTCAAAGACCTCTGAAGAGCCACATATTCTCCACTCCTGGGAGCCTAACAACCAGTCTCTGCATGCCTGGCATTAGAGGGCAAAGCTTACAGATCCACAGCTGGCACTTCTAGGGGAGCTTGAGTTCCACAGGGATGTATTTAACTCACTGTTTCGGGGTTACAGGAGGCTCTAAAGACCTGGAGAAGGACATCTTCTGGGATGTCTGACCTGGAGAGGAAAAAAGAGGTATGGGTCTGGTTATTAGGTTGGTCCCATAAGCCCCTGCCATTTTCTTTACCAGCTTCTCCCACCAAGTCACTCACGAGCAGTTGCATTCAGAGTCTGGGCTGGGTTCCTGCTGAGATGAAGATCCTGGCTTGCATTTCAGGACAGGGTGCAGAAGGGCTGCAGCATAAGAGATAGTAGGGAAGGGCAATGTTTAGAGGTTCTGGGTAAAGCCAAGAGCTCAGCCGATACAGGCTCCCATGAGTAGGGGTGGGCACTGTGTGGCCCTGGAGCTGTGTGTGACCCCCAACACTGTTTTTGCTGCTGTCATTTAATCCAAAACAAAGGTGAACTGCTTCTCCTGGAAGCTTCTAGGGGAGGCAGTTAATTTTTTAAATAGGTTGCAGCATTTCCTGCCCACAAACACAACCTGTTCTTGAAAACCACAAGGGGACTTCTGGGTTTACGGGTGAGACCCCAGAGCTAAGGTGCAGGAGGGACTCAGTATGGACAGGCACGTACTTGCAAGGAGAGGACAAATTACTTTTCTCATTCATTATCGTTCAAATATCGAAACATTTGAGACTCTAACAAGCACAACATGTACCTAAAAGTGCCCTCCATTTTAGCTTACTGACAACTAAAAGCACATAGGAGAGATCATAGACAGCCTTAATTATTCCTGAGTCTTTATTTCGTATGGGGTGATCATTTATTATACTCTTAATTAATAATCCCAAAGAAGGCTGAACCATGTAGGACTCTTTGTAGTCCAATTTTGGTGGTCCAATTTTGATGATTCAGTTTCAGCAGGAGCTTGGCCTGCCCTTTACATTAAGATTCTAGGCATGTTTGAGCTGCCTGTGCCCACCTGTTATGAATTCTAAGTATCTGAGGGCGGATTTGAGCTAGAGGGTCCCAGGGCAGAAAGTTGACTTTGGATGCAACACAGTTGCTCACTCTGGGCTGTGGCCATGCTCTCTGGAGGATTCTGGGAGTTGTGGTCCAAAAGCAACATTTCCAAGCTCTGAGTCATATAACTAGTGGGTAGGGCCAGTGTTTGAAGCAAAGATAGGGGGATGTGTGGCCCTTTCAATTTTATTGGACTGCTGCTCCCTTAATCCGTCACCATTGGTTTTTCTAGCTAAGCCTAAGAGGAGTGCCTGTACCACAAGATCTTGGAGAGCCACATAATACATAATTCTGGGCTGGGATAAGGAACAACACAGGCAGTTGGATATGCTTAGTTCAGAGAAGACTGGGAGAGCCAGTGCGGCGTACTGGTCTGAGTGCTGAATTAGGACTTTAGGAGATCAGGGTTCCAATCTCCACTAAGCCATGGAAAACTACTGGATGATCTTGGGAAAGCCATACTCTCTCAGCCTTATAGGAAGGCAGTGGTAAACCCCTTTTGAACCAACCTTACCAAGAAAACCCCATGATAGTTTCACCTTAGGATTGCCATTAATTAAGAAACAACTTGAAGGCACAAAACAACAATAAACAGAGGTTGGATGGGCATCTTTCAGGAGTGCTGAAGCCATGTATTCCTGCACATCAGGGGCCCTTCTAGATGGTTCTTCTGGCCCCTTCCAATTTTTAAGATTTAATTCTTCTATTTTATGATTCTATGACCTCTACACAACAGGGGAAGCAATAGAGATGCCGGGCACTTACCATTTTCTGTGCGGCGGATGGTGGCACAGAATTCAGAATATGGCATGGGAGGCTGTGAGAAGACCTGGAAGAGCCCCTGGTAGTTGGGGGACTCATGAAGCCCAGAAGTTGCTCAGCCAACCCTCGCGCTGCCAGGTAGCTCAGTCGAGCCTGGGTCAGGGCCTGCTCCGCATGGAAACAAGCCAGCTTGAAGAGAAGGCATGGGACCAGGTCATGGTGGGACACACATTTTAATTCATTTATGCCTTAGCTTTCTACAATATAGTACCCAAAGCAGCTTATAATGTAGGTTAAAACAAAATGTAGCTAGAACAATATAGTGTAGAAAAGTTTAAAACCCTTAAAAACAAGCTAATTAAAATATGCAAAAATTCATTTAAAACATTATTTTAAAAAAGCGGAAGCACATTCCATTAAAAGTCTCTTCTGCCACAACATGTTAAAAGCTAAAAACCTGGGTAAACAAAAAAGGCTTTACTTGCCAGTGGAAAAAGAACAGAGAGGGAGCCAATCAAGGCGTAACCACCAAGAAGAATCTCTCCTGTGTCCTCACACCAGATGAACCTGTGAGGGTGGTAGGAGTGCAAGAAAGCTCTCTCCTGAAGATCAGAAGACTTGGGCAGAGTAATATGGGGGAATGGGCTAGCTTGGACCAAAGCCGCATAGGGCCTGACAAAGGCAATAACTAGTGCTTTGAACTGTGCCCAGAAATGGACTGGTAGCCAGTGAAGCTAGTTCAGTAAGGGCATTGAGGCTTGCATTAGTTTCTAGAGAGTTTGCAAATATGCAACATTCCTATATAAATCTGTTAAAAAGTATCTCATATCTTTATCTCCTTAGAACCCAGATGTCATTGGACTATAACTCCCAGCACTCTTGCCCATAAGTTATACTGATGGGAGTTGGCATCCAACATCTGTAGTCCTTTCTCCATCCTCTGTCCTAACATCTTAGCAGGAACTCATTATAGTCCTCCCTCCAGATTTGCAGGTTGGACCTTTGCAAATTTCATTATTCACAAGGTGCATGTGCACCTTCCCTGCTATTCCCTTGCATTTTGCCAGCATGGAGAAGGAAGGCAAATATGCCTGGGCAAAAAGCAAAGGGTTTTGGGAACAAGGGAGGCATGCATGCACCTTCCTTCTCTGCCTCTGGTACATCTTCCTCCCATTCCCTTGCCTTTGGTCTCTGTATGCTGAGGCAAAAGGAAAGGGAATGGGGAGGGGAAAGGTGCATACACGCCTTCTTTCTCCACCTCCAGTGTTTCACTCTCCTATTTCCTTGCCTTTCACACCCATGTGGAGAACACACACCAAGGCAAAATACTTGGGATTTCAGCTTCTATCAGCCTCTGCCAGCATAGCTAGTGCTCCACAATTATGGCAGGTGAAGCTGAAAACGTCTTGAGAGCTACCTTCTTCTGAGCAGATGTAAACACCCATTTGCACTCCACAACACTACAGCTCAGTTGCATGTTTGCTATCTTAGGTAGAAACTAGCTGTTTGGAAAGAAAGCCATCATATCCTTTGCAACACAGCTTGAAAAATTAACTTTTTTAGACTGCAACTCCCAGGCTTCTGCAGCCATCATGGCCTGGCCTTGCTGGCAATGGAATTCTGGAAGTTGTGGTTAAAAAAAAAAAAAAGTAACCTTTCCAAGCTCTGTTTTGTGTACAGAATGTTTCGTGCATAATCTTGGATGCTCCTGTGTTTTTCAAGTTAAAAAAAAAAATCCTTCTCATTAGCTTTGTGCAGCAGCATCATTCATCACTAGGTCCAGAGCCTAGAGTTGCAGGGTTACCTGTGCAGTCTTTTGGGCTTCAGCAGAAACCTGGACCATTTTGGCAGTGCTAGCAACCGTGTTCACTAAGAGTTCAGCCATCGCTTCTGATATCCTGGGTGCAAAGCCGGTTGTGGCTCCTTTGTCAGCCTGAGGAGAGACACTTGTGGGCGATTCAGAGCTCTCTTCCATTTTCGACCTAAGCGGAGTATGGGGGAGGAAAAATGGAAATAGATGGATACTTGATGTAGAATGGAAAATTTAATTATACTTCCTGGCTGAAGGGGAGGACTATCTTGTAGTGGTGCCATCAGAGCTGGTTTTTGAAGCAGATTATCTGGAGCCTCAATTCAACAGGATAAACAGAAGGGATCTGATACAGAGCAGGGCTGGCTGGCTACATTTTGAGAGAACAGCAGTAATAAAGAACAAGAGAATCTATAAAACCATTATGCCCAGGCATTAAAATTGCTTAACTGTATCAGTGTGTTCTATCCCTTCCATCGGCTTGTAGAATCTGTTTCAGAAGGAATTGTTAGCCACAGGACACAGATGTGTGTTTTTTGTTGTTGTTGTTTTTTGCTGCTCTCTTGGGCTAGATGGTAAAGAAAGTGCTTCTCAACATGCACAGAGGTGTCCTTCTTCCCCTTGAGCTGGTAGGGATGCATATTTTTGAACTCAAATGTTTATCCCATAACTCTCAGTTAGTACTGGATGGTAGATTGATATTTTGTCAAGATAGCCTCTCATCTGACCCCCCTTTTTTTTGCTTATTGGTTTTATTGGGTTAATTTGGAGAGGCCATATAGTAGTTCTCCGACCTTCTCAGAAATGTACAGTCTGCTTTGTACTGGCACCTTATTGTTAAGCTCTCTCTCATTTTCTGCCTGCTGCCAAATTTGTTGAAGTTTAGGCACTTGGTGAACCTTATCTTTCTCTAGGTATTTAATGATATTAAAGCTGTCTTTTATCAATTGGATCATTTTAAAATGTTCTGAACTACTAAGTGACTGTTTTATTTGCTGTTTTAGTATCATGTCTCTTTATTATTTTAAAATGTACATTGCCTTACCTTTTTTATTAGGACAAAACGTACTAGTAGTATGTACAGGGAAAATATGCTGGACATATGAGCATTCTCTTTTCTTACCTGAAGAGATCAGCAGAGGTTCACATATAAACACATCAGGCAATGTACAGTTTGCCGAATGATTCTGGGCCTGAAGCAAGTTCCTAGTCCTCAGTGTATTAAATAAAGGGTTGGAGGTATTTGGACAATGCAGAGGAATGGCCTAGGAAAACACAAAATCTGGAACGAGGGAGCCCAGGCTGAACATGCCCATGTGTTTCTGCACGAAGCAGAACAAATTATGGATGGACAAAACATATATGCCTAATTTCTACCGGATGCAGAATTCTGGCTTTATTGATGCAATTTTTACTGTAACTTCAGTGCTTACACTCTTCAACAGTGCACTATCAGGCCACTGAAGAAATCTTAAGGTGTGGAGGCTGCTGCCCTCTTTTGTCATCCATGTTCCATTCCAAAAAATTTACTTGCAGAGGCAAATTGCTGCAAAGTTGCCCTCTCATTCTTTGCACCCATAGGTGCAGAGGCTGGGCCATGGCAATTTGTGGTGGTGAAGCAAGGCCATGGCTCTGAGATCCTTGGAAACAATGGCATAGCAGCAGCAACAGCAAGATGCATCTAGCTCAGAGATGAGGAACATTTGTTGCCTGACAGATTTTTTGGTTTACAATTCCCTCCAGCCCCAAATAGCATGAAGAATTGTAAGGGACTATGAGAGCTGTAGCCCAAAACACCAGGAGGATAAAAGGCTTCAGGCCCCTCATCTAACTGATGCTGTTTTTATAGCCTCTTGGAAGCCTTGTGTCTTCAAGTCACCTGTTGATTTGTGGTGACCCCATGAATTTCATTGGGTTCTCTTAAGCAAGGAATACTCAGAAGCAGTTCACCACTGCCTTCCTCTGAAATACAATCTACAGTACCTGGTACTCCTAGGTGGTTCCTCCATAAAAGTACTAACCAGGCCCGACCTGGTTTAATTTCCAAGATCAGATGGAATCTGGTGCCTTCAAGGTATTTAAGCCTTGTAGCTTGCTATTAATTGCATCCAAAGTTGAGACTGTGCAGTCAGCCAGAAAATCGTATGTGTGCATGGATATCTGCCTTAATGTATGTGCAGTGGCATTAGCTGTGTCCATTTTGCTGTCCAAATGGGAAAAGCAGTTCCAGTTATGACCAGACACCCTTACACTTTAGCCATGGTCCTCAGCTAAAAGTGGAAGTAAGACTAGCACCATGTAAGAGGTTATATCCATGCATGTGGTAGAATATGTGGTGAGCAAAATGCAATCTGTGGAACACATGTGCACCACCACCACCCAGCCCCCTTCAATATTAAGTAGACCATGGGTAGAATACCTCAAGACTTAGGACTTGACATTCCCCAGGAACCATAGATTTTTTTTTCATCTGATGGTTTCTCAACTTTTATGTGGGTGCCCTCCCCCATTTCTACCAGATCAAAAATGCTTTTCCAAAGGCTTAGTGACCAGCAGTAAGAACTTTGAGATACAACATACTGGCTATTTTCTATCCCACCAATCGAATGTGGACTCTGAGAACTTGTCAGGAACTAGCCTCACCTTTGGGTTGAAAGAGATTCTCTACCCAGGCACTTTGAACTGTGCTAGTCAAAAGTGGTGGTTCCTAGACCAGTACTGGTCCCCAAACCATTGGCCTGCCCATCTCTAGTAAGTTTGCAGGGGGAAAAAGAAAAAAATTGTTGCCAATGGGCACAAATATGGTACCTATCTCAGGCACACTGAAAAATAATAACCAACAACCCACATCAGATAACTTGAGACACTCTGGATTAGAGCACATGTGAGATACTCCCACACTTCTGAGATTCAGAATCACACAAACCACATGCCCAACTCCACCCAAGAATATGAAGCTGCCAGTTAAGACTATAGAAGCAATACACCATTGGGTTGGAAGGTAAATACAGCACAACATACCATTGGGTTGGCAGGTAATTACTCACAGCCCAACTTTTAAGAGGATGTGGGAGTGATACCCAAGTAGAAAGTGGAGACTTTCGCCGCACAGTGGTGATCCTCTGGAAATAGTGCAGTGGGAATGTGCAAGTGGCTTACTGGGGAATGTTTCTGCCAGAAAGGTGTCCTCACACTACCTTCCCAACTTATTTGTAGACAATCAGCCCCTTTTGGCCCCCCTGAGTACAAACCATCACCCCCTTGGCTGCCAAGCAAGCCCCCCTGCTGCAGGAGGTGGGCTGCTCCTTTGACTTGGTAGCCAACTGCCAGGGATGTGGTTGCTATGGGAATGCTTCCAGAGCCCAGTTGCTAGGCGATGGAATTCCTTCTCAAGCAAGAGGGTTGAACGTCTGCAGGCTGCAGAATGCAGAGATGGATCTGGTGAAGGTCTATGATAATGGCTGTTTGGGGTGGGAAGAATAGTATTTTGGAAGAAAGAAGGAACCAGCTCTCATTGAAAGTTCCCTCATATACATTCCAATGTGCAACAGTTGACGACTGAACTCAAGAGACTTAATGAGTGGCACCTTAAAGCCAAAACGTTTCAGAGACCAAAAATCTGTTCTTCAAGCCAGAAAATCAGGAGACTTGATGTAACTCAAATGCCTTAACACAATGCAGTAGGTTGCACGTACAGATTTAAATGTTATCCCAGGTTTATCAGTTCAGAACCACTACCCCCCTCGCGTCGTGTACGCACACATATACACACACATGTCAGCTGGCTTAGCATCTCCACATGTAAATTTAAAGGAGAAAAAAAGGAAACTATGCCTCTCAGAACACGTATTTAAAAAATAAAAGGTTGATTGGTGTGTTGCAGGGAATTATTTGGACAAGAATTTTAGGATTCTGTCCCAGGGGAACTTGACCCACACCTTCTCCAAGCCCAAAGACACAAAATACTTTTGTTTTTAAATATTCAACATTTTTATTAAAAGATTTCTCACCCCATCCCGAAATCTATCCCACTGATAGCTCCTGGGAGAGCAACCAATTCCATCCTTGTGTTCTTTTTCCATTTTTTGCTCCCCCCTCCCAGTAAGAGTCAAGCTTCCCTGCCCCATTGTGGTTGCTGTTGTTGTTTTTTAAAAAAGTGTTTTTATTTTCTAATACATTCCATAGGACACATATGTCTAAGTTTCCCCCAACATTTCTTCTTCATATATAAAAAAAGACATACACACATACATACACACACTCACATTAGTTTTTAATCACCCACACAGAGGGAGACAGGAAAAAAAAGGGGAGGGGGAGGAAAGAGAAGGAAAGCACCAAAAAAGAAAGAAAGAAAGAAAGAAAGAAAGAAAGAAAGAAAGAAAGAAAGAAAGAAAGAAAGAAAGAAAGAAAGAGGAGGTAAACTGTACATGGGGGAAGTTATGGCACCAAAAAAACAGAAAAGGATTCTTTTTAGAAACAAAAGGATTAATTATTATAATACATCAAGCCCCTCTGGCCCCACCCCTCCCCATGCCCCCACTTCCCAATTCCAGGCAGGCAGAAAATCACTAACTGAACATCTTGAAGTAACAAAAGGGGGGGAAATCCCATTGTCATCCCCCCTCCCACCTGCTATTTGTTGATAAGGGTGGCCTTATTTAGAAAATTAACATGAACAGTGGGAGAAGGTTCCAGAAGTCAGGTTTCCTCAGACATCTGAGAACTTTCCGGAAGAAAACGTTAAGGTTGAGGCCTAGCCAGAGCCCATGTGGGTGGGTACAGACAGGTTATCGGAGGGGATTTGTGATGATAGACATGAGGGTGGAGAAGAGTTGCTTCACGCATTTTGTAATGGAGGAACAACTGTTTCAAAGTTCCCCACGCTGAGAAGGAAGTATCTAGCAAACCTCAGTATCTTATTCCTATAAACAGGACTAGCCCACTAATATTTCCCTCACACTGAGGGAAAGTTCTGCTTCAGAATCGTCTTCCAACTGAGAATTCACTCTCTGTGAGAACTGCCTAAAGGAGTTTCACCTTCTTTGCTTCTCTTAAAGAACCTCCACTGTATTTTCCCCTCAGGCTCACACCCACCCCTCCCTTTGGACTTTGCTTCGTGCATCACTCAGAAATGGTGTCTTATGTTCTATAGAGGACATAAAGCAAACTTCTCCTGCACACTAGGGAGAAATCTGCAAAGAGGAATTTTTAACTCCACACCCTCTCCCATGCCTCTTCAGGATAGCAAAACTGTTTCCCCACTTGCTTTTCTAAAGCATAGGAAGCTTGGATCCCCATTCTTCCTGGAGTAACTGGAATTCCCACTTCACATCTCACACATCTGTCCTGATTGAGCCTAGGCCTAATTCACACAATCAGCAGACTCTTGTTATACTGTGCATCTCTGGACAACAGCTCAGAGACTTGAGTTAATAGTTTCCCAACAGGAAAACCATGAGTGTATATTGCACTGCAGGGAGGACAGTTTCCAGCTTCTCTCTGGCATCTTGCTTTGCTTTATACAGGACTTTACTCATATGGATTCAGCCATTTTATCTCCCACCTGAAACTCAAAATAGTACAGTTCATTAACAGCTTTAGCACCTCATCTGCTATTGGGTGTGAACGTGGCATTCCTTCCTATAAGGCGGAAGCATCTAGAAATATTCTCATCTGCAATTAGTGGGAAAGGAAAATAAAGCTCTGAAGGCAAACTTCCTATAACAGGGTGTTTTAGAAGTGTTTTCAATATGACATCCCTTCTACAATTTTAAACACCTGTGCACTGGGGTCCCAACTCAGAATGAATGTGCATTTGTGCTTCTTCTTAACCCTAAAACAGTCCTGAAAGAAGCTTTGCTTTCCTGTTTATACGCTACAGCACTTTTCCCCAATCAGATGTCCTTCAGACTTTCGCTACTCCTATTTTCCAAAGGCCACACTGGCTAGGAATGATGGAGTTATAAACCAATACATCTGAAAGGCACCAGAGTGTGCCAGAGTTTCAAAGCCTCCTGCTGGAGAAGAAATGGGATACAACACTATCTCCATTTGTAGATTTTCCTTTTTTATCTATTTATGACACAAGAATTTCCAGATTCTTAGTTCTGGCTTCTCTCTGCATTTAGCAGAAATACTGTCTGAAACTTCAACATGGTCCACAAGGAGGTGGGGAGAAAAGCATGGTTTAGAGCACGTAAAGGGATTTTCAAGCTTCTCCTTTAATAGGCAAAGTTGGCAGGCCTACTCTGAAACTCTCCTCCTTAACTGGGCAGGCAGCACATCATGTTCAGAACAGTTTTCTACTGGCTAGTGGCATCATTTTGGTCTGACCCACAGAAGACCTGGGGAGAACTAAGGGACTGTTTTCCATTAGAAAAGTGGTTGATTCTTTTTAACTACAGAAAATTCTTTTGACAAAGGAAAGAGGAGAAGGAGAAGGGCAACTGGACCTTTAAAAATCATTTCCTTATTGTGACAAGTTGACCCTGATCCCAAACCCTGGGTAGCCAGCCTTGGGGTTTGATCATATTGGGTGTTTTGTATTTGAAAACTTTCTTCAGAGGTGTATGTATTGGGCATAGAAAGGGAAAAGGAGGAGAAAGGTGGGGTGAAGAAGGGTCCTCTCTGTAGTTAAACCCTATTCCAAATGATGTTCTTCATTTAGCTGGGCAACTGATGCATGCAACTATGAACTTGGGGCTACAGATCTGGGTAAACTAAACAGGGCATGTAGGGTGCACATCAGCCATGTGAAGAGCAGTGGCCAAAGGAGTGACAGGAGGTAAGTATGTAAGGGACAAAAGGGCTCTAGGTGGAGGTTGCAAGGAGAAAACCAGGTGCATCAGGGAAGTAAGAACTTAATCTTTTGGAGACTTAAGACTGTGGTCAGGAAACTAAATGTTAACACTTGGGATTGGGGAAAGACTATACTTCAAAGTTCCTCTGAATTATAGGAATGATGAGGTGGATTCTCTACCCCTCACACCCACCCCTAGAAAGGAAGATGTAGTTTTCATGATGAAAAGATACCTGGGATTGCATGGACTTCAATATGTATCTCCAAACAGACAAATGGGCAGGTGATTGAGGGCACTACTGAAAGTCTACATTCTGGCTCATGACAGGAATGTGAGGACTGTTTTAGGACCATCTTTCTTCCCCATCCCCTCTGTTCCCAATCATGTGGGACCAGGATGGTGCCAAGATAAGTCTTGCGAGTTGGAGCAAGCTCATCTCTCCGACAAGTGGGACAATGGCCAGCAAGAGCCAAGAGCATCTTGCAATGTACACTTCCCTCACCATCCAACAGACTGTGGTGAGATAAGGAAAGTTCTGGTGAGGATGGTCCAGAAGCAGATTGAATTCTGTTGTCTGTAGGGCTTCGGACAGGATCGAAAAGCCAACATCTGCACCCAAGAAAGGAGGGAAAGTTCTTCACTGTCAGTCTGATAGTTCTATGCATGCACAGACTGACTGGCACCACCATCAATCCAGGGTTCTCTCCAAATCCAGGCCCACTAATTTTAATTCCTCTCACTACTCCAACTGATTTAAGGAACAATGATGCAGGATAAAGGTAATAAAATAGTTTTCTGACTGCAGCAGCTCTGTTCAAAGCCCCCAGCAGGCAAGCTATGGGGGCACAATCAATTGTGGATTTGTTGCAATGTGGGATCTTTTTTTTTCCTCCTCTGTCTTTCTGTCTTACCAGGTGTGGGATTGGGAGTATTTTCAGTCCCACCCTGAAAAGATTAATTTAGTCTCCACTGTTGGGGCACTGTTCTATATCTCTCTCCATCTACAGATTGCAGCAACGCTGGGGGAGTGACCGACAACAACCAGGGATGCAAGGACTGATGGCCAACGTCATGTCCACAGCTTCGGTGTCTCCATCCATTTGGCGACGGATAGGAAACCACGATCTGAGGAGGCACCAGGCATGCTCCAGAGGGCAAGAATTCAATCTCCCCAATCTCACAGTCCGATCTTCTGCATCTCTGTGCTTGCGAGGTGGTGGCAACTCAAAAGCTACCAACGATGGCTGAGGAGCCTTCCACTGGGGTTCAGTTTCACAGCATCTCTCCCACCCCCTTTTTTTAAGCTTGCTGAGCCCTGGCAAACATGCCCCACTTCCCACCCCTTTCCAACAGCCAATCCCCTGTCTCCTTCTGGAAAAAGTCTCCCTGTTCTCGCCCAATCACCTCACGAGTAGGAAAAGTGCGACCCATTGAGGATGTGAGAGGTGACACTGGCTGAGCGGCTGATGCCCTGGTCCGACTGGCCACCCGAAGCCGTGCGCCGCAGCGGCTGTGGGCTGTTCCTCAGCATGACCACATTGGAACGGCCACCGGGGGCTGAGGAGGAAGAGGAAGAGGAGGAAGAAGGAGAAGAAGAAGGAGGGTGAAGCCAAGCTGAAGGGGGTGGGGCCAGCATAGGTGGCTGTCTCCATGCGTGAGGAGCGCCGGCTGTGTTCTGGACACCATGGCTCCAATGGGAGCCACTGCGGGGAACAGGGCGGGAGGGCCAGGGCTGAGGGGGTGCAGTATAGCCTTGGTTGAAGGCTTCAGCTGGAATGCCTGTAAGTGCCATGTTGCTGAATCCCAGACGCATGCTCTCCGAGTCAAAGGCCTCGATCTCTCGGGCTTGCCGCTCCAAGAGGCTCCGGATCCGGTCAGAACGCTCATTCTGCAAGGCTAACATCTCCTCCTCAATCTACAGATCAATAAATGAAAATGCAAAAGAAGAAAGAGATGACAGACCAAACTTAGAAGCAGCTACCTGAAAAACCAGGAGTATAGCTATGAGGGGGTAAAACTGAGGTGTTCTGACCCCCAAAATGAATTTCTGTTCTCTCATTAAATTTTACTTCAGTCCCAAATTTCTAGCACTGTAGTAACTTAAAACTTCAATCAAGCATTTAGAAATATAGTTTAGGCAGCCAAAGAAAGGGGGCAGGCAAATTTACTAAAGGAGTGTGAACAGAGCAAATGTAAGAGTTCTACGCGTAAATGATCTTCAGTATCTCACTCTCTGGAACACTAGAAATTAAAGGATAAAGGGAAATTGTCATTTCAGGGGAGAAGCAGTATTCCTATTTGGGGGGGGTAATACCCTCATCTTCCCTCCCTGTAACTATACCCCTAAAGTAAACCTATTTGCTTCTTAGAGGGTGCTTTGCCCCTCTCCCCTTCCTTCTCTGATCAGGAGCAAAGCAGTAAGGAAAAGGCTGAAGGAGGTCTCCAAAGTTTATTACAGTTTGGATTAATTTGCACAAATTGTAAAAGGTGGGGAAGATGCAGGAAGGTAGGGAAAACCACTCAGAAGGTATGTTTGTACGTGGGAGTAGGGAAGGGAAACACAGCTGTAACCACCTTTCCTAAATCAGAGATAGCTGATATTATAGACTAAAAGCAAAAGTTATGTTGGGTCAAGGTTTCTTTTCTGACTTAGTTCCTCACAGTGCAGACTAGTGGCTTGTAGCTTTAGAATTAAAAAAGTGAAGGAAGGCATCATGGCAGTAAAGAAAGGAGATAGTCACCTTCTTTTCTTTCACAGGATTCGTGTAGTCTTTTAAAAGCTTTAGAGCACATCGTACATTTTGGTTACATCTTATTATGAATGCAAAAGTTTTATGACAACTTAAGGAAGAGCCTTTGTTAAACAAATGCCATACGTTTTACAGCCTGTTCACAGGCATACAAGCTTACTGTGATGTAAAGTCTCACTGAGTTGTACAGAAGTCCCTCCTAATTAAGTGTGTACAGAACTGTGCTCTTAAAAAGACTGTGGTTCAAATATCAAAACCCGTAGTTAGAAACCGGTGGGAACTAGGAACTATTATAAAATAGGTGCAACATATGCTGAGCATGCATATCAATATTGTGGTTGCATCATTGTAGGATTGGTCTTCCCAACTGGCTAGCAGAAAATCAGTGGTTGGCTACTAGAATTTTCAGAGCTCTACTTAGAAGTGCTAAAAACAAAGAGAGAGAAACCCAGAATGGATAAATTGTGTCTTAAAACCACTCAAGGAAAACAGTTGCATATAGGTATTTGTCGCAGAAATACAGTCTAAGTTTGGATTGAAGAGTCATGGTGATAAGATGGGCAGTGAAAATAATAGTCCTAGAGGATTTTCCTTACTCAAAGCTTCTTCTCATATGGAATAGACTTTAAAACCAACTTTGTAAGGCAAATGGCAGCTTTTGGTGTAGAGAGAAAGGCAGCTATGAAAGACATTTGTATTCATCATTAGAAATTTTAGTGCGCATGGAACTTTGGGTGCTCCACGAAATATCCTTCAGGATCATCGACTAATACAAGAAGATTAGGACTCTTGGATGGGAAGGAAATCAATCCTCTGGTTGGGACAAACTAGCATGTGGAAAAGTTAATTTTCTCCAGCATAACTTTCACAAACTCCTTGCTAGCATAGTCAGTGGTCATGTTTCATGTTACTTTCCCAAGCTTTGATGTTTATGCAGCATGTTAAGGAAGGAAGAGCTATAGATTTCTGAGAACAAGCCAAGGGGTGCAGGCACATACCCTTTGCTCCAGCAGGGCCCGGCGGATGGATACCCGCTGCTCAAGCTCCTTGATCTCCCGTTCGTGTTGCGCTTCGGTGTGGATCTTGATTTTGCTCTGATAGGCATTCAGCAGCTCCAGCTCCTGTTGCAGCTGCATCCGAAGGACCTGGTACTCTGCCTCTTGTGTCTCATCCAGCCGCAACTAAGAAGGGACAAATGAAGAGATAAGGAAAGGAGACGGCACCACAGAGCTGATGCAGAGGTTAAGGTGGCTGTCTCTAGAAAGAGAGAGAGGCAGAGACTGTTTACCTCACAGAGGTATAGATTTCCCACTGTTTTACAGCTGCTTCCGGAACCAAACTTGGACAATGGGCTCTGCCCCTGAGCAAAATTTCCCCATTAGTTCCTGCTTCACAAAGCTGTAGGGATTATTTCACCTACTCTTGATTATCTACCACAGGGCACAGGGCTTCTGCGTAGCAGGGCTTCCTGGTTTGTAATCGCTGTGAGACAGGAAGAAATTCAACAGGTGATGTGCCTCCTACCTCAGAGCAAGGGGAAGTTGAACCTGTTGAATCTCTGCCTAACAAGGGAGAGAAACACATAACAGTTTTCCAGGAAAAAGGGTGTGTGTGTGAACGTAACCTTAGTGCTGATTAACAGAAAGAATATCCAGACCTGGCACTTTAGAGTAAAGAATTTAAAATACAACTCAGAGGTAATAGCTAACCTCCCCACCAGAGGCAGCCTTCACCAACCTGCTGCCCTCCCACGAGTATTGGACTAAACTGCCACCATCCTAATGTAGCAGACTGGAGAAGGCTGCCCTTGGTAGCCTTAAGCAAGTGGGTCTCCATCAGCCTCAAAAAATAATTTACAGTGATCAACCTCAGACAGATATTCTGAGAGTAACAAGGGTGCAAAGAGAGTAATAAGGGTGTACCACATTTGTAAGGCATTTAAGTCATGAAGGGTACATCTACCCAACAAAGTCCACAACTCAGAAAACTTACTTTTTCATATTTTAACTCCCTGGATTCCCACAGCCAGCACGCTGTTACCTAGGACTGTCTAATTCTGCACCAAGGAAGCCAAAATCTTATGCTTCTCTACAAAATTAAAATGAGTCAATCCAATAAAAACTGTCTGATGACCAGAATTGGGGAATGGAGAGAAAAAAGGAGCAGGAATTAATTTTTTCAGACTGGGCTTCACAGTAAAGGTGGGAAACCCTCTCCTGACTAGGAAAATGGGCTGATTCCCCCTCCTCCACCCTCTAGCCCAGGGTGGTGGGGGGAAGGCAGAGTGGGGTACCTACGGCCTGGGTGGAGAGCATTTCATTGATGCTGTGGTCGTACTGCTCGGCGAGGATGGCCAGTTTGCGCGTCTGCTCATCTTTCAGGCGTTTGAGGATCCCTTTGTGCTCGCTCTTTGGGGTGGTCTCCAAGAGATGGTTGCGAAGGGCCTTGTACTGTCGCGTCTGGATCTTGCAGGTGTCCTGGAACTGCTTTTTGATTTGCAGTTCCTTGGACTGGGGTAAGCAAGAGGGGGAGGAGGACAAAGGAGGAGGCCAAGAAGAAAGCAAAAACAAGATAGCCCAAGCAAATGGAGGAGAGGGAAAACAGTGAACAAAGGAAGATTGTACCAAAAAGGGATAGGAGGAAGAGGAGAAAGAAGAGGAGGAAGGGGGAGAGAGAGAGACAGGATCATGCGTTAGACAAACAACTCCCACCAGTTAGCCTTTGGTGGGGAGGGCCTGCAGTTCTATTGCTCCACCTGAGATTTCCTACAAAGAGAAGTATTCTCAATATTCTAAAAGGACGTAGCTTTGAGGTCTAAGAAGGAACAAAAAGTGAAGTCTAGGGATGAGCAAACTGTGGTCGTCCAGATGATGGACTGCAACTCCCATCATCCCTACTAGCCAGAGTAGCTAGTAGTGAGGAAGGCTGGGAGGACTGGCCATCCAACGTTATCTGGAAGCTACATTCTCCATGGCAAGGCTCCTGCTTCACTTGCAGGAGGTCCCAAGTTCAATTTGCAGCACCTCTAGTTAGGAGCATGTACAGGTAACCTGTGGTCTTCCAACAGTTTTTGCTTACATCTATCAGTCCCACCCAATACTGTGAATGGTAAGAGTTGAAGAAAGCTGGACGTTAAAATCATACAGCAGAACTGGCAAGAGCTCTCCCTGTCTCAAACCCCGGAAAGCCACTGGCAGTCAAGAATAAACACTACTGAGCCAGACAGACCAAACAGCTAACTTGGCATAATATTGTTCTGTAGTTTCTATCATGGAAGAGCAGTAGGACACAAATGTTTTGACATGAAAATTACGATGTAGTCTCTCCCAGCAACTAATTTTTTTTGAATACAACTGAATTTTGAATGGTTCAAGGGTCAAGAAAACAACTAAAGGGATGGCTGAATTGCTGGTTAAATATATTTTAACTGAATAAACAAGCATTGATCCCACCACTCTCATTCTAGCATAAGGGTCTCTATCTGTCCTCTCCACCAGGCCCCTTGGGAACAGTGGCAATGCTGCTCAGGTCCACCCTTAAAGGGGACCTTCGCGTACTGGCTCCTGCTCACAGATCAAAAATGAACAGGACTAAAGGGAGAGCTTTAAAGCAGAGCCTCTGCTGTTTTCACTTAGGGGAGGGCTAAACAGTATGTGTTTTTTCTCAGATCTAATCTCGGCTTGCCAATGGCTTATTTTGATATTTAAAAACCATAAATGCAAATGAGGTGAGAAAAGCTACTAGGAAGTGTCAATATTTCACTGAAAATGTATGATGTATGATCGAATTAATGATAAATGTCTGTTTTCTGAGATGGAAACAACAATACAGAATGGAATGAATGACATGGCTATGACCTTCCTCAAAGTGTGGAGAAGTAACTTCGGGAGTAACATGTATAACCTGTATATCATGTGTGACATTTTCAGTACTGTGCCATTATGGACAGCTACTCATCTGTTTCAACAACTTCTCACCCTCCATGATGCTGGACACTGAGAAACATGGATGCCTTTCACCTGAAACTCTCTCTAGGGCTATCTTCTGGTAATGGGTACCTACATTCAGCTCAATGACAGGGTGGCTCAACACCCATATTGTATTTTTAAAAAAACCACCCTCTGCTGGCTTCTTCATATCTCAAGGGTAGGCAACGTACAGCCATCCAGATGTTGCTGGAATGCCATTCCCTTACTCCTACCTTGCATAGCCCATGGTGAGGAATGCTGGGAACTACAGTCCAACATTACCCAGAGGGTTACACTTACCCCACCCCTGGTTTATTTAAATAGCATTCAGATTCCCCAAGAAACACATCAGGAAGGGAGGGGATTGGGGAATAGAGGAGTCTTGGATACTCCACTTCTCTTAAAACTTCAGAGTGGTATTATGAGTAAAAATAAAGTCAGACCTACCAAAAAAAAACAAATTTACTTTCTGTTTCTTGGCCATCTTGTGGCAAGGCTGTTGATTGGTCAGCAAAACTATGATCAAACAGAGGTTAGATCAAAGCCAGAGCTTGGACTAGTTACTTTCTGGAGCTATAGCTCTAAGAATCTCCTAGTCAGTATGACCAGGGATCATGTAACCCCAGGACTTCTGGAAGTTGTAGCCCTAAAAGATAATTTTTCCAAACTCTGACAAAATCCTCTTATCTTCCAAAAGGGATAAGGGCAAGCAACTCACTTTTTTTTGCCAGGACTAGACAGGGCTGTGCAGTGGAAGAGGGCAGGTAATCCTGGTGTCTGGGGGAGGAGGAAAGCTGGTTCCACAGCTGGACTGTCAGAAAATTTGTGATTCTGACAGTGAGCGAGAAGGGAGCGAGTTCCCTCATAAGCATGCATAAAAGACTGTCCAGAAGGAAGTTTCCCAAAGTGAGACTGCTGTCTACTAGAACTCTACACCAAAGCAGTTTGGAATCATTCATAGCCCTTTTTGTCTTTGTCACAGCTGGCCTCAGAAGACTCAGAATGCCTGGGGCAGGGAACATTTGGTAGAAGAGGTGGTACGGATCTACTTGGGAATCCACATTAGCACAAAACCTAGTAACGGCCATGATTAGCTCCAATTTTTATGTGGAAGCCATGTGTATAATTATTTTGTGTGGATCTTGGTTATGCGTAAATGGTTATTTCCAGAGGCAAGAAAAGCAAATCTCACCCCATCCCTCCACTGTTTGTGGGAGACACAATCATTCAGAAAGACTTGACTAAACTCACCAACATGAGTAAGAGGATCTCTTGCTTGGCTTTGCCTCACAAGTCAAAGCTGCCTGACATTCAAAAGTTCTCAGTGTTGCCCAGATCCACGTGCCTGAGCTAGCTGCCTCACCAAAGTGAATCTTTTCATGACTACAATTATTCTTTGTTTCCAGCACTCTTTAACAAAAAACAGAACCTAATTAAGACCACCTAGTAGTCTAATTTTCTTCTTCTGCTTGCACATTTTAATAAGCTCCAAATCTTGAGTGCCTAGATTTATGAGAGTTGGGGACTCTCACAGCTAGTAAGAAAATGAGACAACAGGGGAGAGCACACACATACTGTAACAAGAAATATTCTGGACTTTGTAAACTTAGGGTACAAGATGAAATGCAAGTGTTTTGGGGGCAGAGGGTGTGAAAACAGACTCGTAGCCCAGCTCCTAAGCTTATAGTGCTTCATTTTATTTAACATGTGAGAAAAGAATCAAACTCAAAACTCACAATACGGAGGTGTTGAATTGTGGTGCAGAATTTTTTTTATTGATTTTTTTCCTTCAAAATTTCACATGCATCCACAACAGGGAAGGGAGAAATAAATAAACCACAGATGAACACCTCTCCCCACACAAAATGGGAGAAATAAATTAAAAATATTTAACAGATAAATTTTTTAAAAATATGCAAGGAGGGTAGGGGAAAAACACAGCTCAAACACGCACAGAAAATGGGAAGAAATACAGGTACAATATTAAAATGAACAAAACTGAATCTGGATTAATGAAACTAAGTTTGGCTATAAAAAAGGTTAGAGGAATGCTAAAAATAAGCCAATGGATAAACAAAACCAGAATAAATAACAGACCACAGGTGAACCAAAAAAGGGAGAAGTACAAGGCAAGTGCTCGATGCACACATGGGACACAAACCCAGAATAGATGAATGTGGAATTAAAAACAAAATCAGACATAATCTAAGCATGATAAAAAAACCATTGTAGTATGAACAGATCCAATTTAAAAATAAATCACCAATTAGAAGTAGTATAGCCTACTACTCTCCAAATGATTTAAATGCCTTCACCTGATATAGAATGAGAAAGAAGGAATGTGAAAAATTCTACCTGAGCAAATGTACTTGAAGTAATCACTTCTGAAAGAAATTTATTATAAAGTAGATCACTCATAGTGTAGTCAAGGAGATTAAAGGTGCTGACATTCAGGTCCAATCATTCAGGTTCAGGTGAAAAACAAAAACCCTGGCCATTCGTTGTATGATTCTGGATCTGTGGCAATATTCATGGCAAAAAACAGATCAATTTGTTTCCTAAAAATTTGATTTAAAAAAAAAAGCTAGCAGCAAAGTTTTTCATATGAACTATATCAGTATCTGCAGTGTCACCTTTCCCAACCTGGTTCTTTCCAGAAACAGTGGACTGTAGATGATGTAGTCCAATGCATCTAGAGGGCACCAGATTGGGGGAGACTGCCATAGTGTTTTCGTGCTAAAACACGCAAGGCAATTATTTCCAACGATTAGCAGGGTGGATTTATAGGAACTTGTGTAAACCAGAACTCTTCAACATGGCTGCTGCAGGTATTAGAAATGCAGGTACCATGTCTAGGTGCTACTGGGCCAACAAAGCACAATGCTGGCTGGGGCTTCACTGTGACTGCTCTTTTGGCTTAAGAAAAGTCTGGGGATGGAGTAGCCAAACAGACATGTGCCAAAACTGTTTTCAGCGAAGCTCAATAAAATGGCTCCCAAGCCTGAACCTATGCTGTGAGAGAGATGTACAGGAATGGGTAAGAATAAAAGAAGTGGAAGTGATTGTACAGGTATGAGCCCTGAAAGATCAGGCACCAGATTCTCAGGTGAAAAGGTGATACTGTTGAGTCCCTGGCAAAAGGAAAAATCTGAGGCATCAAATAGCACAAAAAATTACACAATCTAAATTTCCACATATGTATTAAAAAGGCTGGGTCCTTCATTAGCAAAACCCACAACTTTCTCAACACTGTGGGAGGTATTAAATTTCAAGCCAGCTTGGTATCTATGTAACTTTAAAAAAACATGCATATTAAACCTTAAAATTCAGCTGCTTACATAAAGCATACTGGTCAAAAGCAGAGCCAATATTTCAAGGGCTTAGAATATGGTTTTCCATTAAAAAACAAAACGAAACCCTGATGGTTAGCCCACTGGACTTTCAAATGAAAAATTTATGGCGATCAATTTTGCTTCTTGTAGATTTCTCCCATTTTCGGTCAGATTATATTTTTTTAAAATAAAAAACCTCACATTAGCACTCTTTCCCACCCTGCAAAAACTGTTTTATATGAAGGTTATCAAGCCCCCGTCCTACAAACATACACAAATATATACATTCAAGTCAAAACAAACAAAAAAGTGAAATGAAGGGGATGTTACAAATAGGGTAGGTAATGATAAATATATATATATATATATATTTATAAAATGATGGAAAAATATATATATTTGAACGGCGAAAGAATCACCTAAATTTGTAAGCCCTCAGGAGCTGGGAGGAGTCTGCTTTCTTGAAACATGTGCACCCTTTTAATTTCTTCAGCTTCCATGTCAAGAGGAAAGAGTGGGAAGCAAAAACAGTTCTATTTGCATGGAAACTTTTTCAGAATAGAAGCAGATCTTGGGAAGGTACTTTCTGTGACTACAATTCCCACAATGCCCCAGCAACCATAGCCACAGAACCTGCTACCTGGGGGATTACAGGAGTAGTAGTCCAAAAAAGTATTTTCTCCAAGTTTTAGAACAAAGGTCCATTCATATTAATACTCTAAGCCCCAACACCCTCCAACTTCTTTTGGCCTTGATATGTTGTCAAAACCAGAATCACCTGTATCTCCTCCTTGTGCAGAGAGCAGCAATGCCCAAATGTTTGAAAGGAGGCTACTGGAGAGTGTGTGTAGGAGCAGAGCATTCTACAAATCTGCAGCCCCTACTACCAAACTACTATTTTCTTTGAATTGTGCTGGTTCAGGGCCTGTCAGGTTCAAGTCTACAAATACGTTAGCATACATATCTCACATCTTTTTTAAAGGGCTTCAGCTTTACCCACAACCCAAAATGCTCCCTGTCATCCCCCAGCCAGCCTGAATGGGTACAAGAAATTTCTAACCCACCCCAAACTGCCAGCTCAAAAGGGTGTCAGATGATTCTTTCCTCGTTAGGATAATGAACACACAACAAATGCCCCAATCAACCTCCAGTATGTAAACAAATAGGGAGCTGGCACAAACTTCTGGTTCCCCTCACCCCATGTCAAGACCCCTTTCACCAAGCAGACCCTGCCTCCAGAGGAGGCGCGGGCTCTCTTGGCATTAAGACATTAAATTATATCCTCATGCCGCTTCTCCCTCTATGCCAACACTACACATAGGATGGAAAGAAGTAGCTTTCACTGTCAATACTGCAAGTGGCTTTGCCTGCTCTTCCAGAATTCCAGAGACTGGCCAAATTCCCAGAATTCTGAGTGTTAGACTAAGGATCAGGGCATCAGAGTTCTGCCTGAATTATTTATCTCACCATTTTAAAAGAGGTTTGTGGGGAGTCCTAGACCACAAGGGCTCTTTCTGAGCATTTAAGGCCAATTATCTCCAGGGCTTCCTAGCAGGCTGAGTGACCTGCCCACGGCTCCGTCTACTAGAACGCCTCACAGAGTCCATGGAACGGCTTCTTGGCCTTGCTTCGCGGGCCATGAGGCGGGGGATACGGCTAGGCCTTTCTTCCCGCAAGACACGCAGCCCCTTGAGGCAGCGCAGAGCTGAAGGTGGCAGCTGAGCACAAATCACCTCTGCGAGGAACTTGTTGAGACTGCAGACTGGTTTGGCAAGGAGAACTATGGCTTTGCGGTGCCAGGGAAGCGGCGGCTGCCGTTGGCATGACAGCACTGGGATACGGCTACGGAAGCCACCTTTGTTGGTTTTGGGGAAAAGGCGGAAGAGCCCTCGCTCACTCACCAGGCCCAGGTGCTGTAGGATGCGGAAAGCTGGGCGTGGGAGACGAAGGAGGACCAGCAGCCAAAAACGGCGGGCACGCCGAGGGAATCCTCTTAGGCTGTGCCTTGCCATTGCCCCCAATAGATAAAGGGGCAAGAAAAGCCAGGGAGATGCTAAAAGGTAGGAGGCCAGAAGGATGACTGGCACATACAAGCGCCCCCTACTGGCACTCAGGCCCACCACACCCACTGCCCCCACCATCTTGGCCAACAGTAGAAAGGATGCACCTGAGAGGAGGAAGATAGAATGTAGGAGGGTGTACGTAACCCCCAAGCCCACCAGTACCCCCTCAAGGGCCAGGAGGATCTCCTGAAATCCTCCACCTTGGGCCCAAAGAGCAGCTAGGAGCAGCAGGAGAGTTGGGGCACAGGGATAGGCAGACACCAACAATGCCAAAGCTACACAGAGAACATGTGGCAGGATGGCTGCCACTGGAGCTGGAACAGGGCGGGGTTTGCTACTGCCCAATTGACTGTAGGGGTCTTCAGGGGCTGGGCAGCCATCACCTGGGCCTCGCAGTGCTCCTTCCTCTACAATAGCCGGTAAGGAATGAGGGTATACATTATCCTCACATCTAAATGGCTCTAGCTTATCAGCCTCTTGTCCATCAGGCTCTGGGACACTTGGGTGTCCCCGGATAGGTAACAAAAACCTAGAACCCTCTCTATAATGATCCATTCCTTCAAGAAACTTCTGGTTTAATTCTGGATCTGTTGCGCCCTCTACACAGAGCTCTTGCTGTTTCAAGCGAGGTCCAGTGAAATCCAGAATCTGTCCTTCTTTACAGACTTCACTGTCCTTCCCTTCAAGCCCAAGGCATCTCTGTCTCTGCTCAAGAGCTGTAGCTTCCTGTCCATCTGGAATGACATCAGCCAAGCACTGCCAAACCCGACCTACATCCCCAGAACTCCTCAGTTCAGACACTGAAGCCTCCAAACCTTGCTCACCCAGATCCAGAGCTCTCTTTTGTGACCAGTCCTGTCCAAGAGCCCCAACAGACAGTTTTAGTTCTACATCCTCTTCTTCCTCCTGGCTGTACTCTAGAACCATATGCCCACGGCAGTCTAGTTCAGGCTTCAGAATCCCCTTGGCATGGATGCACTTCCCTAAAAGGTCCGGACATTTTATTCCTGAGTCTACAATGTCAACATCACCCTGAATTGGTTCCAAAGGCTCTCTGATATGTTTGCAATGCGCTAGATCACCATGACAAAGATTGCCTGGCTCCAGAACAGCCAAGTCAGATCCTTCTGGTCCAAGGTGCCCAACATGTGCATATCCTGCATCAGCATCTACCTGATGCTTCTGAACCCCTGCCAAGCAATCACAAGGACCAAGCCCACCCAAATAGTCCTTTACAGACTCCAGACCTCCAGCCTCACATTTGTCCATTTCCATAACCCCTGGATGCCCCCTCCCTAGCTCCAAAACCCCTGCATCCTGCCCTTCTGGGCACCAGTGGCAGCAAGGCGGAGTGTAGGCAGCACCTACTTTGAGGCTCTTAGGCTGTTGCCGGACCTCCATGGCGTGTTTCTGGCGCAGCTCCTGCTCACGACGCTTGTTGTATTCCAACTGGTTCGAAAGCTCAGTTTGGTGCTGCAGACGAGTGAGCTCTGTACGGGTGCGCTGGACAGTGTGCAGGTGCCGGAATTCCAGCTCCTGGGTGGACTCATGCTGGCGCAGTAGCATAGCACACTCAAGATCCTTCTGTGTCTGTTTTTTGTTCAATTCCTGGAAGAAGCAAAAAATACATGGGGTTAAAACAGGAGCTCCATATAGACTGAGTTCTCCAAAGTATCAAAGTTCTTAAAACATCTGGTGCCCCTAATTAAAAATTGGAATTACTGGAGCATGTAAAAGTTACATTTTTGCACTACAGCTCCTAGAAATCCCTTCAGGAAGTTTTAAAAAAGTAAATTTTCATATTCTGCTAAGAATTATGACACTCTTACTGCATCTTGGCAAATCAGGGCAACAGGCATTCTTCACCATCTGAACTGGATGCAGAGCTGAGGATAAGGACTAGAATTCTGAGAATTATTTCTTTTTGTTAAAAAACAGAACAGCAGGTAGGCAAAAGAAAGCTTTCTGATCATTTTCAGTGCCAGAAGCTGGAAAGATTAAGTTTGTGAACAGGATTTTCAGTAGTTAGGGCTAGACATTTAGAGTTCTGTTCCATTACCAGTATAAAACAGGAAAAAATATTTACAGTGTATACAATATAGCTTACAGTATAGTTTGCAAAGGCTCAAGAATTACCATGTCTGCATAAGCAAAATCTGCATCATCTCACTACACAATGCATTATTTTATTGTGAGGATAGGCTTTCTGCCAGCCCAGCTTCAGTAGAAGGGGCCAGTGGCCCAGAGTATGTTAGTCCACTTCTTGTAACTCGACTACCTAATGCTCCAACACTTTTAGCCACTTGTCACCCACTAAGGCAGACATTCAAACATCTACCCAGGATGCCAGTTCTTCTGAGGCTACAGTACCTCCACAGAGACACACCAAGAAAGAAGAGGACATATACACGAGTGGCACACAAGTGTAGACTATTCTGTTTACACTTCCTACTGTCCTGTCTTTTCAACCATAACCGATAATCTTCCTCGCCCCCAAAGAGCAAGGTCTGGTTCTGATGCCCACCTCTCTCAGCAGGTCCTGGTCCAAATTGTGGCGTGCCAGCAGCATCTTGCGCTTGTACTGGCGGCACTGCAACTCAAAGTACTGTCTCTGACGGCGCAGAAGGTTGGCCTCTTCCTCCGCCTGGTAATGCTGCATGTTCTCCTTCTGCCTCAGCAGCCACTCCTGTTTTTCCCGCTTGGGTGTGCTCTGGTTCTCCTGCAGTTCCTAAGAGAAGAACCAGAATGAGAGCATAAAATGGTCAATATGGACATACCTCCCACTACATCCACACAGAGACTGTCCAAACAATCTAAACTTTGGGTCACAGATGGAAAGAGAATCACCGATAACAATTCCTAAAAGAACAACTCACATTCTGCTTGTTGCCAAATTTTCACTACCTGTTCCTTTATTTTAGCATATCCTCATTCCTCTTGCTGTCACTGAAGAAAAGTCAAAAAAGATCATAAATCTTGTAAAAAGCCCAACCCTTACTAAATGTTTTTCCACAATATGCTTCTGTCCAAAGGGAAAATAACTACTTGTTTACTCTTGGGAAGCAATCTTGTGGCCTCATCTTTATCCCGTTTATAAAAAGTTATATTCATAAAGCATTGTGTGACCTTTCAACCCATAAGAACCATGAAATATCCCCTGCCATAAGTCCCCTAAACTGTGAAGTTCAGATTTTATCTTTATTCTCCCTAATAAGACTAGATTAATGCTATAGTTGCTCCTCTGTAAGTTCTGGCAGGGAGCCTACTTTAAGTTACTAAGGAGGACAGCAGCACTATAGTCTGATAAGGAGGGCCAAGAACAGGCAACATCAGCCTTTTAGGTTGAGAAAATACACCCCACAAAGGAAGTCTGGGCAGGTACAACTGGAAGGAAATGGGGGAAGGGTTAGCGTGGGACAAGGAACGTTGAAAAGGAGACTGCCAAACTGATGTGGAACAAAAAAATGAAGGCTGATGTACCTTTTTCCCCACACCCTCATGCCAGGCATTTTCTACTCCCTTTAAAAGCTGGTACCTCTTTGAGCTGCTCCTTGCGTAACTTATACTGGCGTTTCTGTGACTCTAGCAAGTTGCCCAGTTCTTTCTTCTGCTGGCCCAAGATATG
This sequence comes from Iguana delicatissima, assembly GCA_948472985.1. Lineage (NCBI taxonomy): Eukaryota > Metazoa > Chordata > Lepidosauria > Squamata > Iguanidae > Iguana > Iguana delicatissima. Next base: position 138,769 of record CAOKZL010000410.1, on the reverse strand, counting down.
TTGCTGGAATTTCTTCTCCTCAGCCAGGGCTGCCTTTGCCTGTAGAAAGGGAGGGGGGCAAGGGAGAGGAACAGTATAGAAAGACCTTAGCCAACCTCAAGGAGCCATGAATGTCACAATTTCATACAAATGCAGAGAATTCAAGGGCCAAAGAAGGCTTCTAAACACCAGAGGTGGAGAGACTGACTTATGTGGCCAATAACTGGTTGAATCCAACAGCAATTTTCTCTGAGATCAAAAGGATAAATGACTCCCCAGCCACTCTACAAAGGCTAACTTGCAGCTACCAGGTCACGGTTGCTCTGGCCAAGAACAATGGTGAAGATGAAGAGCAGCAATGAGAGACTGATATGCAGCACTTCTCACCACTTAGCTTGGACCACTCAAAAGAGTAATCCTGTAAGAGCTAGAGTGGAACCAAGCAAAGAAGGAGATTCACTTTTGGCAGGGCTAATTCTTCACATTTTCCATTACACCAAGTTGTCAGCTAGGTATAAAGGTCAGAGAACACAACTTTCCCAGTGAATCCTTCCTAGAGATCTGGAGGCTCTCTACCCTCCTCCTCAGTTTCCAAAGGTCAGAGAACACAACATTCCCCGTGAATCCCTCCTAGAGATCTGGCAGCTCTCTATCCTCTTTCTGGAGTTCATCCAGAGCCTTGAACAGTTCGTTTTTTTGGACTATAATGCTCAAAATCCTCTAATAATGTGTGTGCATATGGGGGTGGGGTAATTCTGGAAACTGTTTATCAAATAACTTGTCCAAGCTCTGGGTTTGTTTCTGCAGAAACTGTCATTATTGATCTCCACCCACGGCTCATCTGGTCTGCCCTCTACCTCCACTTGTATAAGTATCCTCTCTCACCTCCTTCTCAAAGATAGCTTGGTGCTTCTTGGCCAGTTTCTCAGCCTCAGCAGAGAAGTTGTTGCGGTGGGCCTCCAGCTCTTTGTCCAGCCGCAGCTGGTGCTCATCCAGCTCTGCCCGGAGCTTGTTCTCCAGAGCCAGCAGCTGCTTCTGATGCTGGCGCCGCATCCTCTTGTAGCCGCTCATCTGATCCCGCAGGGCTGAATCTTGCTCATGCTCCTGGATCTGGCGAGTCACCTGGGAGGGTGGGTAGAAGAGGAAACCCCAACTTGATCCTGAATTCTCACATAAAGATTTCTCTACTCATATGTTTATCACCAAATTTGATCTCCAGTTCGTGAAGGAAAGAGGGAATAAGAACTTGGCACCTTTCTATCTATGCCAGTCTCAACAACCCACCCAGAAAAATCTGGGAAGCAGGGCTTCAGCACTTTTCAGTAGATCAATTTTGATTAATCTAGTGTCCATGACTAAACATAGAATAAGATTTCTTGACACAAGCATACACACACACTTTAAGTGCTTAAAAACTGCAAGTTAGCAGGCCTCAATATATTTTACTTATTAGTTACCTCTTGCCTTTCTTGCACTGAACTCAAAGCAACAACACAAACATTTCCAGGAAGTCTCCCATTCTGGCAGTGATGAGACCCAGTGTCATTTACTTACAGCATAGTTTCTGCACTGTAGGCCTTCAGACCATGGCTTAACACAACTGCAGTGGCCCTCCACTTGTGTGAGGGTTCAGGATACAGAACCCTCACAAAAGTTTAACAAAGCAAATAACTCCCCCTAAGAGACCATTCCTCTCCCATTCCCTTCTGGGGCTCCCCGCTCCCATTCTCTTGCCTTTTGCCTGGGCACATGTGTCTTTCTTCTCTGCTTCTGGGCAAAAAATAAGTAAATGGGAGGGGCAGCCTTGTGTGTATGCCTTCCCCCCATTCTTCTCCTTCTGTTCCCTTGCTTTTTGCCTGGGCACACATGCCTTCCTTCTGCACGCCCAGGCAAAAGGGAAGTGAATGAGAGGTGGCAGCCCCATGCATAGAGAAAACATGTGCATGACTCCCTCCTTGTACCATTCCCATTCTTTTGCCTTTTGCCTTGTTTCGCACATGCCTCCCTCCTCAATTCCCTTCTTCCCAGGCGTGCCTAGGCAAAAGGCAAGGGAATGGGAGGGGCAGAATGGGGGGATAGCAAGTGGAGGACCTCCAAATAATCAAATTATGCAGCCTCATGCACCTGCCCAATCATCTTCTAAACAAGCCACTCCAAATGGGCTTATACCTTTCATTAAGTGCCCTATTTGCTGATGTATAAGACACACTTTTCTTCCTGAAAAATCCTGTTTGAAAATGGGGTGTGTCTTTATACACCAGTGCATTTTACACTATTACAGTATTTGCCAGCATATAAATGGGGTACATCTTATATGCTGGTGCATCTTATGTACCAGCAAATACGGGTACCTTTCCTTTTAATTCCTGCTCTCAATTATCCTCACCTTTTATTGCATACTTGCTCTGCACCAGATTCCAACAGACTAATCTTGACTAGCTAAGTTTTAAAAGTAACCTTTCCTAAGCTGGTACTCTCAGATGTTCTGGCCATCAATCTCATCCAGCATACACTGGCTGGTAATTACAGGAGCTGTGCAATACATCAAAGGGCATCTGCTTGGGAAAAGCTACTTTAGAGGTATGCAATGAAGATCCAGGAGGCAATGGTATCTGCCACTCTGAAACTGGGTCTTCAGCTTTGTTTCTTGCACCTGCACAGAAGAACATGGCTACAACAGGAACAATAAATGAATATACCCACTATGAAACATACAGGCACTGATAAATCATCAGTCTTCCCTTTACTCACCAGGGAAGCAGTACGGATGGTGGCAAAGTGATCTCGGTTGCGGCAGTAGGCACGGCGACGGGCAGCTGATGATGAGCTTTGGGGCTCCATTTCAGGCTGGTATGGGTCATCGTACAAATTGTCATGGCCCTGAGAGGGAACCCCCATCCCAAAAAAAGAAAAGAAAAGAAAAAGAAAAAGAACGGAAAGGAAAGGAAAAGGAAAACAAAGCCAGGTGTTGAGGAATGGGAAAGTTGATGGGGAGCACATACAACTGTTAAAATGGGGAAAGACAGCTGGCTGGGCTGTAGGAATTCCACAGATAATTCTTGACAGAGGCAGAGAATATGTAGACCTCCAGATGTTGTTGGGATTGCAATTCCCTAGAGGCCTAGGCAGCATAGCCAGTAAGGAAGGATGAGGGGAGTCTGTAGATGAACAACATCTGGACAGCCTCCAAATTCCTCCTTGATAATTTAGGGTTTATTTAGCCTGCTCTGGGGTAGCAAACATGGTGACTTGAGTAAAAAAGCCATAGATACATTCAGAATATGAACAAAGAGCATGGCCTCCAAACTGGAACTTTATGTTAGTGCACTGGTTAAGGCTTCAAGCTTTTGCTGCGTACAGGCCAGAAATGATTTAGGGGCTGCTCTAGAGAATGGTGAAGAGACTATGTTTAACCCAAATCTAAGAAGAACTGGGGCAAGGCACAGGAGAGAGGCTACTACTTTTCAGAGGCTTCAAAGAGAATCTTAAAGGGGAAAACTATTTAATTGTGAGAAGTGGCAACAGTGGCCTTTAATCTGCCTTGTTATTTCAGTTATATTAGGGGGTGAGGAACTAAGTTTTATGAGGAGTTTCACTCTGAAGAAAGCTACACAGGAAGTTCTCAAAGACAGCAATGTTTAAGTCCTAAAATTTTCTCCTTAAGAGATGAAACAAGCTAAAGGATCATAAAACTTTGATCTGATTATCAATCTACTTCTCTCTTTCTCAACCACATCCCTCCTTCAAAGCCACCACTCACTATTTATCATCATTTGTACTATATATGTAGTCTCCAATTCATGTTCAGAGGCACAGTGCCTCTGCCCGCTTGCCCACCTGGGTAGAGGCACCCTGGGATTCCAACATATCTGTCACTGTTTATTGTCACCCACCAAGTATGGCAGCTGACATCCTCTTGCTAGAAGTGACACTCCAGGTGCCAGGCTTCATGCTTCTTCAGACTCAATCCTATAAAATCCCCCCACATCCCCACTACACATCTGCTGCTCTTTCCTGCTTCTGTCATTTGGGTTTCCCCACTGAAGCATATAAATCCTGTACCGGAAGACGATGGATGACTGAGCTGTTGGAGGTGACTGTGTGTTCGCCTTCCTGCATCATGGCAATCTCAGCCCCATCATCATCATCTGAAGCATCTGCGAGGCTGTTGACACTGCTGCTCTGGCTGCTGGCACTGATGGACATGCTGGGAACCGAATGGCTGCTCTCCATGCTGTTAATGGTTCCTGTCCGGTGGAGAAACTGCTCTACCTCCTAGGGGACAGAGAAGTGGTAAGAGAAAGGCATCAGTTGGGATGGGAAGAGAAGAGGGGGAGCTGTCTTAGGTCAAACCGAGGTAAAGGAAAATATAATGGGAGTCCTAACCTCCTCCTCTTCTGGTGCTTCTGCATTTGGGCCATTCTGTGCCTCTTGGAAAAGGATTTTCTTCATCTTACGGTACTGTAGGTTGTCAAGCTCCCTCACAGCATCCTTGGTTCGTTGGATCAGGTCCATGATAACTGTCTGAGGCCGTTCCCTCAAGAGGAAGCGATGCTGTGGGGCCACAGGAAGCAGAAGCATTAGGTAAACTAGGCAATTGGTTGAAAAAGGTGTCTTAGGTAAATTATCCACCGGTTCTTTCAATGTGTGATTGGACTAGTCCTGTTCCGTGAACGACCCGAACTAAATATATGGGGATAGATACAAACAGAGTTATGCTTATATTGCGCCCACTGAAAACAATTTAAGAGGTTTACCCTAAGAATTAATACATGTGGGTGCAACTCTAAGTCCTTTTCAGAGGGAAATTAAAACCAAGGGCAACTGCAAATACTGTGGAAGTAGAGATATAAAATTTCTGGACTTTTTGAAGCCATGGGGGAGCGGATTTTCTTTTCTCTTTAGGGGAAAAATCAGAAATTTTCAGAAAAATGGAAAAATTTCATATTACCACCCTTAACAGTCTCTTTGTTGCTTTAGGAACATAAACTCCATTTAAACATTAAATTATCATGTTTGATACATTAGAAGTACAGTTATTCAGAAAATAACTTCAAATTGGATAATTTTTTTAAAAAATGTTATGTTTTAATTTTTGTTACAGAGCGACAACATCCTGAACTGTAGGGGACATCTGCTCTATAAAGAACCTCTTTGCTTTTGCAAGTTTATAAAGAGCAAGTAAAAGAATAAGACATCAACACTGGTGTAATAAAATTAGTTTACATAAAGCATCCATAAAAAGAACTGACAAAAAGAGATGGAGCCAGGAACACAAATTATAATGACCTGATACCGTACATGGTCTTACATAAAAGTCTTCCTCTTACATAGGCAGTAAATATAAGAAAATCTTGCCTTCAACACTGGCTCTTCATTCTAAAAGAAAATATTTTATAATCCATTTTTTTCAGGGTGCCCAGAGGAAGGAAAAAAGTCTTAAAAAAACCAGAAAAAAATCTCCATTTTTTTCAAGCCCTTATCTCTATTTGGAAGATAGAATCAAAGCTCAAGTGTTGCAATAAATCAATTAAATGTGATTTTCACCCATACTGGTACTACACAAATGGGCAAAACTTTTTAATAAAAGGAAGCTATTTATTTGTTTTTAACTATTTATGGCTGTTCCTAGAGGAGCAATGGTGAAAAAAGTTACTTAGAAATGGTGATTCCACACCTAATTCTACATGTATTACACCAGCATATTTTCAAATTTTAGCAGGTCCCAGCATTTGCTTTCACCTGAACAGACTTTTCTAATAGAAACCAGTGTCCTTCTCCTTCGCTGAGCCTAATGTTCTCCATTCCACAGAGAGAGCAGTTCTGTGATTGCTGCACAGTCAAAAACACACTAGATTCTGCTTGGAAAAGTACCTTGAGCAGCACGTCAGAGGTTGGGCGGTCCTGGGGGATCTTCTGCAGGCACGAATCCACAAAGTTCCGGAAATATTCGGACCTGGAAGGAAGCAGGAAAGGGAAATCAGAGTTTTGCTTTCTTTACAGCTCCAGATTATTAAGCCTCTCTCTACCACTAGAGCTTTGAATTCTTCAACCCTAAAGAAGGCTCCACCTTCTTGTACATACTAGTATTTTGGGATTTCCTTACCAGTGACTGGACTGGAGGAGAGGAGAATCATTCTGGGCGATGTGGTATAAGGCACTCATAGCATTCATGTTAAAGAGAGGTGGTTTGCGCTCCGCTGGGGATGGAGGGAGAAAGATATTAGCAAGGCCTTCATCTTCTATCAGAGACTCTTCCTACCCATCCTTCCCATTCCAAGCTTGCCCAGATGCCTCCAAGCAAGGAAGCTCTTAGACTATGCCACCATTTTAGTTCCCAAGTGTTCATTGTGTACCAAGTTCGATGCAAGTGATGCCAAGTGACCAGACATCCACCTTGCCGTCATATTGTCCCTCATCCATGGCTAGGATCACCTCAGGAGCCATCCTAGAAAAAAAGTCCAATGCAAAGCGATGTGAATTCTAATCTATAAAGACTTACACAAGGCATGGGGAGTGCATGTAGTCCCATAACATCTGGAGAGCCATACTTTCTCCATCCCTGATCTACACACTTCAGCCCTTTCACTACGAAAGGATAACATCCTTTCACTACAAGAGAAAAACCCACTTCATTACGCCACAGTTTCCTATTGCTCTATACCACTGCTACCTCTTCCTTCCAATCCCCCCTAAGAAATAACTCTCCCCCGCCATTAACTAGTCCACTAAATTTTCCTTGCTGTCCAAGGAAACAGCGAATTTCAATTTGCATCCATCTATTGTTCACTATTTCCCTTCTCATTTTTTAACTCAAACACTATTCTCCTTCCAGATGTTTTATACCACAACATCTGTAAGCCTCGCCCAGTAAGGCCAGGGATCATGGGAGTTATAGTCCAAAACACTTGGGAGGGTACAGGTTGTCCACATCTGGTTAGAACACAGAGATGGGAGTCTATAAATACTTCTTGCTGTGGACATTCCTTTTTTCAGTCAGTTTGGTCCTGCCAACTTACCAGTATGGAGTGCCAACAAAAGAGTTAGCAGGAGCAATGATGGAGGCTGAGCCAAAGTCCCCCAGCTTCACTTGTCCTGGTTCTGTCAGCAGTATATTCCCAGCTTTCACATCTCTGAAAAGATAGGTTTGGTTGTTAAAAACTGTACTAGTGAGCAGCCAGGAAGTCTGAGGATTAGTAAATGGGCAGTGAAAAAAGGAAAACAGTGTAAGGTACTTGGGAAGCCAGGAAAGTGGAGACACCTCAGTACTGATTAGGAATGTGTCACACATGATGCATAGAGATCTCAAAATCTGATGTTACAGGCACTCTACAAATCCAGTTTTAAACTGAAAGCTTGCATCTGCTATTGTTTCTCTGGACAGAAGGAAGTGTATGGTGTTATAATAAGTCAAAGTTCAAGCACTACTCTTGGGGTTTATATTCGGTTCACAGACACATATAAAAGAATTTTCTTTTCTTTTTTTGGCAGCAAACACGTGACAGAGTGGCACTGTTTCATCTCTGTGGTGTCTGTGCTGAAAACCCTGTACATTTTGTATTGAGAGTTGCCCACTGTGTCAGCCATTTTCCCATGAGTTTTTCTCAAGACAGCACAGAGAGAAGATGGGGTTACAGAGGTCAGGAAGGTATGCATTTCTCACCTGTGGATCATGTTGTGCGAATGCAGGTATGCAAGTCCCTGCAGGGCACCATGAGTTATAGCTGCAATCTCAACTTCTTGCAGTGGTTTCTTGTGCACTAGGAGAGATGGGAGGGAAGACAAAGCACACATCAAATGAAAGTTGAGGAATAAGGACATAGAAAATCTGTTCAGTCTACATAGGTTTTGACTACTCACCTTCCAGCAGGTCTGAGGCTGAACCTAGGCAGTATTCCATCACCAGCTGGGGTAAGAAGTCAGGGAGAGAAGTGAGCGTATGTTAGGATATTCCTCCAAAGGAGAACTGCCTGTTCCCAAATAGTGCACCACCTCCCCTGGAGCCCTGTTCCCCCAAAACCATTACATACCTGGTACTTCCGATTCATTTAAGAAAATAAGAAGAGCCCCTGCTAAATCAGACCAAAAGGTCTATTTAGTCCAGCAGCCAACTAGGTGCCTCCGGGAAGCCCACAGGCAGGGCATGAAGGCAATAGCCCCCTCCTCTCCTAGCAATTCTTTGGTCCCAGAGGGCCCATGTCACTATCAGTTAACTGTGTGTGTGCTGGTTTATTGTGACCCCATGAATTTCATAGGATTTTCTTAGGCAAGGAACACTCAAGAAGTGGCTTTGCCAGTTCCTTAAACCTTGGAAATGTTAGGGATCCCAGAATCAGTGGCCACACTGGCCCCAGCCAGGGAATTCCCAGGATTCTGGGAGCTACAGTCCAAAAATGTTAACATTTCCAGGCACTATGGTTAATACTCCCAAATAAAAGAGTTTCCTCCATGAATCTGTCTCAATTCCTTTTTAATGCTATTTAATGCATCAGACATGATCATGCTATGTATAAGTTAAAACAGCGTAAAAATTCTGCACTGACTGATGATGTTCCTTTTCTTCTCTGCTCCTGGCTTGTTTATTAACTTATGCAAGAAATCTGTTTAGACTAGCTGCAAGCCCTGTTCCTACCCCACATTCAAAGCCAGTCCCTCCCACACATACTTCCTCAAAGATTCTCCAATTCTACAAATGGGAAAATTCTGCCTGGAGCTTTTCACCCCACAGGATTAGCATGAGCCATTTCCCTCTCATCTTACCCATGCTGTATGTTCCCGTAGGTAGCAGCCCTTGTACTCAATTGTGTTTGGGTGCCGCAGCTTTTGTAGAAACTTCACCTCCTTGATAATGTCTTGCCACTTCTGGAAGACACAGAAAGGGAACGTGTGCACAGCATGTCTTGCATTTAAATGAAGGAGTGAACAGGCCTTGAAGCCTACTGGAACCAGTGGGACTAGAAACCAGGGCAAATGAAATATCCAGGGCCATTGGTAGGCCCACAGTGATCAGTTGTTAATATGCCTCCCTCATACACATGCATATATGTGTGTGTGGGGGGGCACACATGTATAAAAGTGAAACACAAACCTCGTTAGACTGCTTCCCACTGTAGGACATCTTCTTGATGGCCACCACTTCATTGTTGCGTATGTCTCTGGCCTGTGAAGAGAACAGAGAATAAGGCAAGGGAGGAGTTGCCAACTACAGAGCCATCAGGAACAGGGCAGGCCAGAGATACGTGTGAGTAAAAGGGACCTGGCCCCCACATTGAAAACATAAATGCAGCCATGAAGGAAGACCAAGGATCTATCAGGTCCACCATCTTATTTTTCAAAGTTGCCAACTGAACACTCACTGAAATTGTACAGGCAGAACATGAACAGAATGACCTTCTCTCATCATCAGCTTCTGGTTCAATGAAATAAGTGCCTATGAACTTAGAAAAGTGTAAGCAAATACCATAGCTTGTAGTCCTTGCCGTGAGGACAGTGGAGAGGTGTGATACCTATGGCAGAGGAGGAAATAACATTCCACCATACCCAAAGTCTCACTGAACAATACCCCAGACCAACCAAGTTACTTGAACAGTCTGAGGCAGAAATTCTCATCTTTCTGAATTCGTGGCATAAAAAATACCACCATAAGAAATTAAGTGGCTGTCATCTGCTTCCTCTTAATGAGATCCAAAATCTCCTGATTGGTAGACCTGCCTCACTCTGATGAACAAAAGGGCTTTGCCCTTTATGGTGCTAAGAGACAATACCAGTGGTTGTGACAAGGATCATTCTGTTAAAAAATGCTTTAAGTGAACTCCACAGAACATGTGCTTTTCTGCCAATAATCCCACCAGAACTCACAAAGTAGACAGCTCCAAAGCTGCCATGCCCAATCTCCCGCAGGTCAACGAAGAGCTTCTCAGGGTCATCTTTGAAGAAAAGTTCAGCCACCTCAGGGTCCTTCAAGCTGCCAGCTCGAGCATTAGACGGCATGGCGGCCGTGGAAGGGGCTGGGCCTCACTTTCACCCTTCTCCTAAGAAAGAGAAAACGAGATTAGCTAGCCTGCCATGGTTGGAGGGCATATGACACAGTCATCTTGCTGAAACTGAATCGTCTAGGCCTGGTGGGTAACCTGATAGGAGACCACCCTGAGAACCCCTTGTATGCCACTTTCGATTCCTTGAAAGGCAAAGGTAAATAATAATCGTACTAACTGAAGAGGCCCTCTTTTTTCTGAAGATAGCCAGGCTGCATCCAATCTTGCCAACGGTCACACTGTGCTCTCTTCAAAAACACTCTCTTTGAAGAATCTCAGAAATTGTCACCCACAAACCCAAAGAATGCCACAGGATGCCAATCAATAAGGGCAGTTTGGAATATGAAATAAAGTAATGCCAGAGAAAGACAAGGGTCCTATAGAGGTAAGGATTTTTTTTTCTCATTGAGATTGTGATCTTGCCATAAATAAGGCAGCTGGGAATTGGAAATGTAGTGTGCAACTCCCACCTTTTCTTATCTCTACATTCACCATCTTCCCCTGCTCTCATTTTTGACCCGAGTTCTTTGTTCTGTCCAGGAAAGCTCAGGCATCCTGATGAGTCTCTTCCGCTTTCCAGAGAGATAAGGTTGCCTGAGTAAGAGCACAGCTGTCTCTGCCGCTTCACAACCAGAATAACCCCCATTTGCTCCTTCAGTTACATGATTATGGGTTCTTGCTCATTTCTCCTCTCCTCTATGTGAAACAACTGAACAAACTTTTAGTTTCATGGTCCAGCATGCCCAATGGGAACCAGAGGGGTCACGCTCTCACAAAGACTTCCTTCAGCTTACCAAACCTCTTGCTTTAATTTCTCTTCCATGCTTGCTGACAGAACAGTAAAATACAACCTCATCTCTATGTTTGTTCTTTTAAGCATTCCTGCGTTGTCTTTGAGACTATCTCATCCTCATAGAATGAGTGGCCACCTTTACCGCTCTCTTTGTCAATTTCTTATGCTGTAAACTGAGGGGTTCTGCTATGAGGTACCAAAGGCAATTATGAAAAAACACTCCAGAAGAGAACTGTGGAATCCTTGTAAAAGATTTCACTGGATTTGATACTATTCAGAAAGGGAAGGAGAATATGTAGTTCTACACACAGGTTGACTGGGCAGTACAGAAGTTGGTTACTCCTGGTCAACTCCCACAGAGGTACTTAAAGCTGTTCTTTCATCTCAAATGTTGCTTTAGTTGTAGAATTTCATAATACTTCCAGGTTCCATGTGAAAGAGTTGGATACCATGATTTTAAAAAAACAAAAACCAGTTGACCTGTAACAAAGAACCAGGAAAGAAAAGAAGGCACATTTATGTTCCTAGACCAGGTGAGACTTACCAATGAATACCCTCTTCTTATATCCTTCTCAATTAACTATTCTACATTTATAAGATATATTTTGTTTAATCTGCTTAAATGTTTTCCACATTTGTTCTTCACCTCCCAAACCTGCTGTACCTATGGAATCTAGTTTTTACTACGAAACCCTTAGAAGTTAAGGGCTGGGGCATTTATTTAAAAATTGATGGCCCAAGCCCTTGAAATAAGGTGGGACAGAAGTCAAAACTGCAGAAATACTTTCAGTCCTCTCACAAGAAAACCACACAGCTTTGTATGAACCTAACTCCAGGAAGCAACAGGAAGAAGTTGTTAACTGGCAGATGGTGTTACTGCCCTCAACACAGCAGCAAAGAACCTGACTTTTAGAAAGCCTGGAGCATAAGGATGTGCTTGTCAAAACTGGTACTCACAATAAAGGACAAAGCTGTAATATGTAACACCACTCTGGATAGCAAGGGAGCAGAGTTGGTATGCTAGTATGCACATTTGCTCATGCAAGTAGAGCTTGGAAAATATACTTTGAGGTCTGCAACTCCCAAGATTCCCTAGCCAGCATACCCACTGGTCATGCTGGCAATGGGATTCTGGAGGTAGTAGTCCAAAGAAGACAAGCTTTCCAAGCTCTACTTGCAAAAGCAGCATCAACATAGGTACTGACTGTGCATCCTCTAGGAAGGTATGAACACACAAGTGAGGAATCAATGTTTTAAAGCAGGAATAATCCCAGGGAAAATCCCTCTTCTCTGTCTCACCGGATTACCAAGCATACACCAGAAGGATGTGCACTGTTCATCTTTGTTCCCCCATAAAACCTAGGGCAAAATTTGCACAAACTCTCTAAAGTTGAAGGAATGCAAATTAGAATTACACAGAAGCTGGTTTACCATACTCTTAACTGGATACTACAATACCTCCACAGAGGTAGATGGGAAACATCACAAGAAAAAAGAAGCCTCTTTCACCAATAAGAGAGAATCTTTGCAGGCTGTTTGCAGGCTCACATGGTTCCTATGGAAAGCCATTGGGTTGCCTGTGTGGGCTAACAAACTTGCTATGTCTGGACAGCGGAAACTGCCCATAGAATCAGTGCCATCTGAGCATCTCTCCATTATCAGAGTCCTTTGCCTCTGAGAAAAGATTAGCAACCTCAAGCTGATTCACAAGATCATCAGAAAACTAAGACCCAGTGACTTTTCCTTTTACAAGGGCACTAATCTGCAAATGAACCTCATTTGCTGAAAAAAAAAACCACTTGGGGGTCACTTCTCTTCATCCTCTGGGACAGACAGCTGCCATTGGACTCACTCCCCTCCTCCACCCAGCCCAGTGAATAGAAAAACAAGGAAATCAAGAGAGTGCAAGCTGGTTGTGTCAGCAAGAGGAAATCCTTGCATTGTTCACTTGCTTCCCAGGGAACAATCCAAAGCAAAAAGGCAAACCACAAGGCCAACCTTGACAGTGGGAACACTGGCAGGAAGGTATCTGGATGGACCCTGCTTCACGAAGTGATACATTACTACTTTGAGGCATGCAGAGCTAAGGACAGATAAGTAGACTGCAGCTCCAAATATTCATCACCACAAGGCTGGTTAAGGCATATAAGAGCTGCATTTCAACAACATCTGGTGGGCACATTTTGCCCATCTCTGCTCTAGAGGGAGGGTAAAGGGATAGATATTGATTCCACAGAGGAGCATCAGCCTTGAATCCCAGTTTTCGGGTGGGAAAAGTAGGAAATACATCAAATAAATAGTCCTTATACAAAGAATAAACCGCCATCTTGCAGTATAAGATGCACTATTGCAACAACCAGTACAAAAGTGAATCACAGAGGTGGTGCATGCAATATTTAGAGCTCTCAACTGAGACTAAGGAGATTCAGGTTCAAGGCCTTGCTTAGCCATGAAATCCCTGAGTAATCTTGGCACAGTTGCTCCCTCTCACCACGTTCAATGTTACAAGGTTACTGGGAGAATAAACTTAAAAAAATAAAAAATAACTGACATTTAGTACATTTTTGACTGGTTTCTTTTATTGTTTATGATGCTGTTATAAAATGCTTCAGGAATCATACAACTAAGCAGTACAGAAACACTTCTAATACAAACTTTTTTTAAAAAAAATCATGCTTTTGCCCAAAATCAAGCGGTTAGTTGGTTACCTGGGAAGCAGTAGGGCTGGATGGTATTTGGCCTAACATTTGTGGATTAAACATGAAAAATCACAAAAGAGAGACAGTTTATATGACTATGACTCCTAAGCATCACGACTTTAAAAAAAACCACACTAACCTGCAAGCTTCTGCTGAACCATTATGGACTTGCTATGAGTAGAGACAAATATTATATATTTATTTACTTGCAGTATTTATATGCCATCTTTCTCCCAGAGTAGGACCCAAGGCGGCTTCCAGAACAATCACAATAAAATTTTAAACTATTAAATTGAGCCATATTAAACAACATAAAATCATTATAAAACTTAAAACATAAATAGGACATTAAAAAAAATAGCCCCCTTGTTCATACATTAGAAGTCGGCTTGAAAAGAAATGTTTTTGCCTGCCAGTGAAAAGAAAGCAGGACGGAGGCCAGACCAGCCTTCTTCAGAAGATAGATCCACTGGGTAGAAGCAGCTACTGAGAAAGTTCTCTCCTGTGTCCTCACCAAGAGAGCCTGGGAAGATAGCAAGACTGAGACAATGCCTTCCCCTGCAGATCTTAAAGCTCTGGCAGGTTCGTAAAAGGAGATATGGTTTTTCAAATAGTCTGGATCTAAGCCATATTGGGCTTTACAGGTCATGACCAGCACTTTGAATTGCGTCCAGAAACAAACAGGTAAGCAGTGAGACTGTTTTAAAAGGGGAGTTATATGCTCCCTGTAACTGGCCCTTCTAGCTACCACATTTTGAACCAGCTGAAGTTTCTGAACAGTTTCCAAAGGCAGCCACACATAGAGCATGTTACAGTATTCTAACTGAGACGTAATCAAGACACGAGTCACTGTAGCCAGATCTGACATCTCAAGGAACAGGTGCAGATGGTGCCCAGCTTTTAGCTGCGCAAATACACTCTTGACCACCGCTGAAAGAGCTGAGTGCAGAGGAACATCAAGCTGCAACCTGAGATTTCAGGGGGAGTGTAAACCCATTCAGCACAGCAGAGGCCTTATTCACTGATCTGCTTTATGACTGACCAGGAGCACCTCTGTCTCATCTGGATTAAGTTTCAATTTGTTTGCCCTCATCCAGTTCATTACTGACAACAGACATTGGTTTAGTACCAAACAACTTCCTTGTAATCAGAGGGAAAGAAGAGGTAGAGTGTCATCAGCAGTCTGGTGACACCGAACTCCAAAACTCCGGATGACCTCTCCCAGAGGTTTCATGTACCTGTTAAATAGCATGGGGGACAAAATGGAACCCTGAGGGACCTCACAGGCCAATGGCCAGTGTAATGAACAGGAGTCTCCTAGCACTACCTTCTGAGTTTGTCTTCCAGAAATGACTGGAACAACTGCATAATAGTGCCTCCACATTCCATCCCAGAGAGTCATCCCAGAAGGACACCATGGTCAGTGGTATTAAAAAGCCACTGAGATCGTCAACCATAGTTCCATGGCAAATGTTCATGGTGGTTAAATTAATACTCAAGTAGATCGAACTGCATAGTCTAGCATTTTAATATAGAATAATTGTAAAATATGCTAGAGGAATAATAAACCTTCTCATGATATTTGTTTTCCCATCTCTTATCTCTGGAGTGTTAACTGATGGTCGTACTTTGAATGAGGAAGGAATCTTCCACTCACAATAAGGCAGCTGACAAAAAAGTGCATGCTGGTTTCTCTACAAGAGGGCAGGAAAATGTGCAGCCCTCCAGGGTTGTTAGATTGCAACTCCCATCCATTCAAACCAACACAGCCAACAGGGAAGGATGACAGGAACTTGCAGGCCAACAACATCTGGAAGGCCATTCATTCTCCACCCCTCCTCCAGAGGACATGCTTTGGTTTGCTTGGCTGATCATCTACAGTGAGTTTTCCCTGGATGTCTCAGGCAGAAAGCCTCTGCCAGCTTCAGTATTTTGCCTGTAGACCTCTTCAAAAAGAATGATAGTGATCAAGGGGATCCTTCCCAGCTATGTGGACTATGAGAAGGCAGGGAACTGGACCTTGGATCTTAAAGGGTTTTCCAGCCTCACTAATGTAGAGATGTGCACACTGTGAAAATGAACTCAAAGACTGAGCACAACAAACTTGAAGGAACTGCTCTTCAAGCAACTAATCCTTAACAGGTTAAGTGCTGAAAAGGGACAAATAGCACCAGGTTTCTTCTAAGAGAGTAGTAGCAGGCTTTTCTGTTAACCTGGAGAGTCCTGAATTGGAAACAGTGGCACCCAATTCTGCAGGTCATGGGGACGAAGGTGCATTACACTGTATACTCATGTACCCTTTTGGGTAATGGCTCCTATGTCCTGTATACTGATAACAGAGTTCTTCCCAAAAGGTGCTGGCATATTTCATGTTCCAGGCAAGCCGAATTTCAGTATAAGCTGCTTCTCTCTTGCCTTACCATCGAGGATACATGTAGTAAAAGATATTCCATGTTGAACTGTATGTGTTTCCACATTTTTTTTTTTTCAAGAAAAAGAACTAGAAGACCATCTTAGTTGTTTGGGACCAATTTTTCTCACTTTTACAAATTTATTGTTTATACTTACAAAATATATAGTAAAGCAGAACTAGATCAGAAGGAAGCCTTTGGAAATGTGATCATGGAGGTCCCTCATCACTCAAGTCTAGCTTTGCAAAGTAAAGGGTGCTTGTTTTTGAGAGCCCTGAACTTACAGAAATTTATTAAGGTGGCCTTCTGCAATCTGGCACACCCTGGACATGTAGAACTACAAGGCTTGTCATCCCCAGCCAACAGGAAAAAGTCCATACTGGCTAGGGTTCATGGGGACTGCAGTTCAACACAACTGAAAGGTGGGGAAAATCCAAGAGAAAGAAGTACTGGGTTCCCAAAGCCCCATGAGACGGAGAGAAGAAACACAGGCTGTCCCCAGTGCAAAACCCAGAGCTGTCAGAGGGAGGAATATGGAGGAAGAATATCCATATTGGATGTGAATGAAGAAAAGGGTCAGGTCTACTGCTATCTTACAACTTGGCTCTAAGTATCTGAAAAAGGAATATATCACAGCAATAACACATACTATTTCCATCCTAAACACAAATTCAGGATGAAGAGCACAACCGGGAAAAGCTAAAAATCACCACTGGCCTTAAGTCAAGAATTCAACATTGGAATTCACAATTGTCGGAATTGATCCCAATTTCAAAATGCTGCTCAACCTTTTTTGCAGTACAGGCAGCCAAGTGTGGTCGTTTGAAAAACAAACGAACAAATCAAAACACACTGCCCTGGTAAATGCTCTTAGACAGTTCATAATGTGATGCCATCGTTAAGCAATGACATTCTACTGCAAATAAGGGATTATTTTTAATGCATCTGGTCTAGGCTATAGACCTTGCACTTCCACACATGCACCCAAAGTTCTTTCAAATCTTTCTCACTTCCCAGGCCCACAGAATACACACAAATGCTCATTTGTAAGCTCTTGGGAAAAAGCTGGGTAGTCACTAAAGGCAAAAAGGGTTGCCTTATTTATCTGCCCTCACCTATTGCTGCTCTCCATATACACAAACTTTTCACTGCAACCATAAGGGCGAGAAACTCTTGTTTTCAAACCATTTTTCAGTATGACCGTTAGATTTATATCCTGCCTTTCCTTCATCAGGGAATTCAAGACAATATACACAAGGTTCCCAAGCAGCCTCCCATCCAAGGATCAATAAGATCCAGAGATACTTTGCTTCAACAAGGTTGGAGCATCATAGGCCTGTGGACAATGGATGGGCAACACGCGGCCCTTCAAATGTTGCTAGCCTGCAACTCTTATCATCCTTTTCACTGATTAAGGGCTACAAGTTGCCTAATGATGCTCTTGGACAAATTTACAGAAGCACAGAATACAGAAAGACATGTCTAGTCTTGCTCTTGTTCTTTGCTTCTCAACTCTTAAGAATGTATTCAGAAGTAACTTCCCAAGTGTTCAGTGGACCTAATGTCTGTTGCTGGATGTGGCCAAGCCAGTGCAACCCTCTGCATGTTTATTCAGAAGTATCACTGATTTCAACAGGCCTTAGTCTCAGGTAAGAGAGTGCAGCATTGCCCTTCATGAACTTTCCTTAAGTATTCTGAAGTAACCTGTACTGCCCTGTTCCTTTTCAGAAGTTCTAGGAAGCTTTCACTGAGAGGATCTTCTCCTTGTCTTCCAAGCCTTTTTGTTAAAGAATGGGACACGATTTATTGAGTAACCAGTGGGCAGCTCAGGATCAATGCCTTGCCATTGTAGTACATTACAAGAGCACTACAAGAAAATACTTTGGAAATACACTGCAGGCATTTTCACAGATTTTGCTGCAACCATTAGAAAACTATTTTAAGAAAGTAGAGTTGATATCCTTCCAAGTCTAACCAATATATTTCACCAGTCAAGACAAATGTTCCATCTGACCAGCCTGGCAAAGCAACCAGACTTCTGCAAATCCTGTCACTTGCGATAAGTCCATGAAGTAGCTGGAGTCCTGAGACGGACAGAAAACTGATATTCTCTAAAACCAGACCTGAAGGCAGAAACCAAGTAAAACTCTAGATTTAGTAGAAGACTTTCATTTTTCCCATCTCCCCTAAAACGTCTAAAAGAAAACTTATGATGCGAGATCAAGGAAATGGGGTGAAGTAGGAAAAGACAGCTAAGTCCCATATATTCTTCAAGCTTCCACAAGATTTCTTCAGACATTTCAATGGAAGGATGAGTCACTGACCTCTCCACTTGTCAACTCTTGTGACAACATCTATGCAGATAAAAAACAAAATCATACCCAGAAACTCTGGTCTATTAGCAATATTCAACCAGTGTTACCACCAGCCACTAGTCTACACCATGCAATGGTGAGATGTACAACACAGAAGCAAACTCTTAGAAGACACACGATCAGCAGCCACAAATATAGAAATGGCATTTGTACATTTCCCGCTTAGACTAGGAACAAAAAATATGTATGTTTTCTTTTGAACTGGACAGTACACTGCCTTTATCTCAAAGCACAACTGGTTACGCCTTGCTTTTCTTACATCAGAGATTCCAGGAGAAAGCCTGTCTCATCTACCTGAAAAGGTTCTCATGATTCAGTTTTAGGTCACTAAAAGAGGGATGCTTGCTGCAACAGTTAAGAAAGGGGCTATGAAAAATCCAAGACGAAAACAGAAAAAAACAAAACAAAAAAACCAAACCAAACCATGAATGCCCATTCATAAAGAAGTTAGCAGAACCAGGCTTGAAAACAGCCACTTGTCTGTGGGAAGAAGAACTGCATCCAACTGTCTATTGAGGGAACCTGCAAGAGAGCTGGTGATGTCACTTTCTTTTGGATTGCTGCTATATACACACACACACACACACACACACACACATCATACACACATATACAGACACACACTAAAACAGCATATGTGGGCAGATGGGCTAGTAACTTTTTGGAACATTTGTCTGTAAGGGTGCACAAAACTAAATGGACTTTGACAAAAAGGCCGCATCACTGGCCATACGCAAATGGCCAGCAGATGGACCAATACAATCTTGAAAAACAAAAACCATCTATTACCCATTATGTCCGGGTGACCAAACAATCTGTAAAGGTCTTTCATGTTAATAGTGCAGAACATTCTTTTCAAAAAGCAACCAGGTAAACATTGTGCCCCATCCTGTACTACAAAACAAAAATCCTATCAGAATAGGATTCAACAACAGATGCAGAAGACCCAAAAGCAATATTGCTTGGCAAGATATTTACTCATCTTTGAAATGAGGAATGACATATTCAAGCTAAGATAAATATTGTGCTGTACACCACAGCTCAGCCCTTTATTCTTGGATTTCTTTCCATATCTACCTTTAGCTGCCATGTCTCAGAATAGCATGCAATTCTGCAAAGGATACAATGGCCCACATCATATTCCTGGACATCAAGCAGAATGAAAAAAAAATCCATGCAGATGGAGGCCCAGAAATCTGATTGCTTTACATTAGTGGCTCTTGTTCAAGTGGTCATCATTCTTTTATCCATCTTCTGAAATACTACATGTTCATACACAAGAAATCTAGCCAGCTGAAGGTCTACTGTCACATTAGAACAAAGTACTAACACTTGTGATTCTATAGATATTTTAAAATATTCCATGTTTGTACAGGAGGTAACTTCTCTTGCTCAGGCAGTAACTGGTCTCTCACTCTTACTGCTCATAAAGCCCTCCTCTTAACAGCTCTTCCACCCCACTTCCTAAAGGGCTAAATAATACTAATTCTCAAATGGAAAGTTCGATATTAAACATGAAGATGAAGAATACTGAACCAAATAATATGATCAGAACAATATATATTGAATGAAATTGGCATTTTTCACCCATGAAATTCTTTGGCATACCATTTTTAAAAAAGTATTGGGCTTAGACCAGGCCCTCTCTACCCACAGCAAACACATTAGAAAGTGATTTTCATAGGTACAAGGTTTAACCTTATGAGCCCTTGAAGATAAATCATTCATCCTTCCTTTTTCTCCAAATGGTAATGTCAAATCTCATTGTTCTGCAGCATCAGTGTGCTCCTCCCCCTAACCAAATACAATTCTACCATCTCCCATTAAAAATAGGGCAAAACTTTTGATAGCACACTATGTTACTAAAACCTAGCTCTAGTCTCCAAGCCAGGGGCACCTCTCCCTTCTTTCTGAAGCACGTTTCTAGTGCCAGGCCCTGTATTTACAACAACAGTTTAGCCCAACAAATAATTCTATAAAGCCCACAGTAGTCTATTATTCCAACCTGACTTATCAACACCAGTCTCCCAAACCATATAATTTCACAAATATCTAAGGCCACAAAAACAGGACTGCAGGATCCCTTGAAAGCAGAAAAAGCTGTAACAGAAACATGGGGCCCAGACCTGTCTCAGAAATGGACTGGGGGATAAGACTGAATCTAAGTTCCTGGGCTCAAAAGCAGAGGGAGCATGGGGATGAGGAGGTTAAAGGTGTGTGAATGAGAAGGAGGATGTCAGAGATCGTTATCTTCAAGGAGAGGAACAAGGCACAAAGCACTTGGGATGACAGAGGGGAGGACTAAGATCCTTGTTCCTCCTTCAGCAGAGTGACAGGCCTCAGAGCTGGCATCTGGAAAACAGCACTCTCAGTTCCCCTGGAACACAAGTGGGGCAGAGAAGTGGGGCCTAGATTTGGCAGGGAAAAACTGTCAGATGGATTTCCTCACTAAGATTTCAGAGGGAAGAAAAACAGTTAGAGAAGGAGAAGGTGCTTCCCTTGCTAGGTAATAGGTTTCCCGACTTACTGTGAAGGAGAACAATCCAGGGGGTAGCTGAGGGAAACGAATTGCTGCAATAGTGCCATTCTGTTCTCCAAACACATACCTTCCTTCCCATTTCTCAGGCTTCCATCCACCCCGCAAAATAGTCGTCTGTCCCCCATCCCTTTTATCAGTGCGCTCGGGTCTCACCTGTAAGTCTCGGCGGCTGCCTGGATACTGTTTCCCTTGCGGCGCCAGCTCCAGGATATCGGGGGTGGGGAGTACACCCCCGACCACCACCACCACTACCACCACCACCTCCTCCTCCTCCTCTTCCAATCAAGGAAGAGGGCTTAGAGGGAACTGCCGCTGGCTCCCCTGGATGAGGAAGGCCTTTGGGTAGGAGGCATAGGGCATCTACAACCCCCTCAGCCTCTCCCTCGGCGGGGAAAGAAAGGATCTGCAGAAGGGAAACCGTGCAGGGGAGGGCTCCGCTAAAGGGAAACGGAGAGGAGCATGGCTGCAGCAGGGTGGAAGAAGGATCTCTGGACCGAGTTGGTTCGATTGTGGCTCTTTATCTGGGGGTGGCAGTCCCGAATCAGGGCTGGGAAGGGGAACCTATGCAAGACCAGAGACCCTACAAAAGACGCTGTAAAAGACGAAGGGGGAAGCTATCAGGGGAAGAAGTACGAGGAGTAAGTGAGATACTGCAGTCTCCTGTTAGGGGGCTATCTATTGATATTTATTCTTGAGGGGAAAAAATAAGCAGGAGAAGGTATAATGGGTGGGGTGGGGCTACAGGAGTGGCGCTTATAGGAAGTACCTATAACACAGGACGTACAGCAGTCCTTATGGAAATCTGGGGCGGGGGGAGGGAGAAAAAGGAACGAGGGGGTTCGGGTGGGTGGGGAGGATGGTGCTACAGTAGCCAAATAAATTCTGTCAGGCCCAGGGAGTCCTATTGGGGGCCGGGGAAAAGGAAGGGACCCTCTCTACAGTGGGGTGCTGTGGGGGTGGGGGGCCTGACTCTATCCGGCCCCCCTCCCCTCTCTTGCCTCCTCGGGCTCCTCCGCCTGCTCCCTCCCTTTCACTCACTCCAGTTGTCCCCAAATCCAAGATGGCGCCCAAGGCAGGAGCCAGACCGGAACCAAGGCAGAGAGAAGCTAAGGCGCATGCGCATGGGAAGGGGGGCCCGCTAAGGTAAATCACGCACGCGCGGCCAGCCGAGGGAGCGAGCAGGTTGAAAGTCGCATGCGCCGGGAACGGAGTAGGCACCGAAGACTTTGCTGAAGCTAACAAACGGCTGCATACGTAGAACGGGGGTGGAGGTGGGATTTGCGCATGCGCCGTGGTAAGGGAGTATTTGGGAGAGCAGGGAATAGAATGAACAGGAAGAGTGTGAGGTGGCGCTACGAGAAGACAGGGATGTTTTCCTGAATGAAACAGCGCACGCGTAAGAAGAAGAGGGCGGCAGCTAGGATGTGCGTTGATTGGACTATTGTAACATTGATGGGACTTGTTTTTCTTGACAATATGAAGAGTTGAGGGGAGACCGAAAGGTGGCTAGGAATGAGAAAGATGCGCTGGGATTGGAGGAGGGCGAGAGCAAGCGGGGAGGTCAGCTTTCTGGTTGGCGAGATAAACAAAAGTGCTATTCAGTGAGAGGAGTCAGATTGGGACACCGTTTGCCCCCCAGAATGTTTTGATTGGGCACTATGTTAGAGGCGGAGCGTGATTGGTAGTTTCCTGTTGTTAAGGGCGGAGTTTTTGTCGTTCAGCTGTTACTGGGGCAGGATTCGCGGAGAATCGGGCCGCGGGGCGGGGGGTGACAGCTGTTCGGCGAGGGGACCGTTAAACCGTTACTGCTGGGCAAAGGATGCGCGCGCCCGCCCGCCCCCCCGCTTGAAGTCTTCCAAGAAAGGGCGGAGTTAAAACTCCATTAACCCCACATAACGGTTCAGATTTCTCCTGGTTTCTGAGGTGTGTCCTTTCCCTCACCTCACCTGGAAACTATTACATCGTGACAGCAGCTTTATTTAGACGAGTGTGGAATATGTGGGCGCTTTTCCTCTTCTGTCAGGGCGGAGCAGTGGAGTCAAATCACTCGCCTTTTGAGCTATTTCAAATGCCAAAACGGGACGGGAACAGACAAATGTGCGCACTTCAGAAAACGGTGCCTTACTTTGAAGCTAGCTTCCCACACTGCCTGTCATGCGAGTTGGCCTCGCTTTTTTAATCCCACCAGTGCTAATGCACCAGTCCCTACCGTATTGTTTATCACCGCGACGGCTCTGACATTGATTGGCTTGGCACCATCTTGGACTGTTCGGAATAGTTTGTAGTCCACTTTCCACGAGGCAAAGCGTTTGTTATTTGGGCTGGGATTGAAACATCACAGGTGGTCTGGCGAGAAATGATATGATGTAAATCCCAGAAGTGAGAATACCAGGGGAAAAGGGACCAGGATAGGAAAAGAGTCTGGAGGTTATGGTGGCAGAGGAGGAAGGAAGGCACTAAGTGGCAATACACAGAAACTTAATGAGCTTTCATATTGCTTAAGGCAACTGGAGATTTATGCAGCAGGTGGAACAAGAAAGGAATCTGAGGGAGAACAATCTGGAGACGTGTGAGAAAGCAAGTTCCTGAAGAAGTGATGAGCAGTGGAAGGTTGAGGTTTAAGACAGGAGAACCAGGGTGGTTTTGAGAGGAAAGCAGTGAGCAGGCAGTTGGGGGAGCCAACTAGAGGTTGGGCTGCTAAGTTTAGGTAACGTTCAGTGAATTCTGTCTTGTGCCATCACTGCACTGCTGACTCTGGCAATCCCCCCAAAGCAACAAACCAAGAAGCAGTAGTTGTGAAATGGTTGAATTTTTCATATTAATGGTACCCAATCAGCAAGTTCTGTTTCTAGTCTCAAGCAGTTTAAGGGCATTTGTTTGGCAGTGCAGCTCAGATGAAACCTGGTGTAGGGTTACCTCTGAGTAGACATGCTGAGAGTCATGGTATGTAAAGCAGTTGTAGAGATGCTATGTGTAAGAAAAGATGATGTTTGTTAATCCTCTTCACATAAGGGGAAGATTCAGTCAGTAAGAATAACTCCTTCTTTCAACAGAAAGCAGAATTCAATATTGCAGTACTCCTAAATGAGACACAATATTTTCCAGTTGAGAGACAAAGACTTTACGTTCAGTGAAATGTTATCTGTTAATCCTATGGAAGCTAATAAAATATCACCAGGTAGGAAGTATGATGCAAAGA
This sequence comes from Iguana delicatissima, assembly GCA_948472985.1. NCBI lineage: Eukaryota > Metazoa > Chordata > Lepidosauria > Squamata > Iguanidae > Iguana > Iguana delicatissima. Next base: position 114,740 of record CAOKZL010000410.1, on the reverse strand, counting down.
TCCACACTTTTAAAGGGTCTAGACTTGTCCACCTCACAAAGTTATTACAAACCAGGATTCTGTCTTCTTATCCTATGTTCTGCCAAAACTTCTAAGCCTGATCATCAATGCTGTTTTTATACCTTCCATGATTTGGCAAAGTCAGCAGCATAGGTGCATTCATGGAAAAGTCTTGGTGGCTGCTCTTGTCTTCAGAGTCCTGCTCTTCTGAAGATTCAACAAAACCCTAATAGTCTGCATCTTCTGCAGGTGGTGTAAGATCTTATTCAAAACTTGCTGAATGGTGAGGGCCAATGCAGAATAGTATCACAGAATCGTAGAGCTGGAAGAGACCACAAGGGCCATTGAGCACAATCCCCCGGTATGCAGGAACACACCATCAAGGTATTCCCAACAGATGGCCATTCAGCCTCTGTTTAAAAACCTTTAAAGAAGGAGACTCCACCACACTCTGAGGAAACATATTCCACTGTTGAACTACCATCAAGTAGTTCTTCCTTATGTTTAGATGGAATCTTTCTTCCTGAGGTTTGAAGTCTCTGTGTCCTAGTCTCTGGAGCAACAGAAAACAAGTTTGTTCCATCCTACATATGACATCCCTTCAAGCATTTATACATAGCTATCATGTCGCCTCTTAACTTTTTCTTTTCCATGCTAAGCACATCCAGGTCCCTAAGCCTCTCCTCATAGGACATGGTTTTCAGGCCTTCTGCTATTTTGGTCACACACACCCCATGGACACATTCCTGTTTGTCAGTATTTTTCCTGAACTATGGGGCCAGAACCGGAAACAGTATTCCAGCTTGGGTGTGACCAAAGCAGAACAGAGTATTACTATCGCTTCCCTTGACCTAGACACTATACTCCTACTGATGCAGCCCAGAATCACATTGGTTTTTTTAGCTGCCATATCACACTGCTGTCTCATGTTCAGCTTGTGGTCTATTAAGGCTCCTAGATCATTTTCACATGCCCTGTGGTCAAACCAGGTGTCACCCATCTTATATCTGTGCATTTCATTTTTATTGCCCAAGTGCAGTATCTTACATTTCTCCCCCATGATACTCATTTTGTTAGTTCTGGCTCAGCTTTCTAATCTGTTCAGATCATCTTGAATTCTGCTCCTGTACACTCTAATTCATATATTCATAGCCATTGGACTGAAGTAAGCTGTAATACCCAACTTCAGAGAATCTTTTTACACTCCACTCTTCGATGAGGCCAAGTGGGTCTATATTTGAGACAGAGCCTTCTCAGCGATAGTGCAACAGTGTAATAATCTTCCTGTGGAGATCTGCTGTGCTGCTTTTAATCCTTAAGCAGTTGTAGAATTACTGTTCTTTCCAAATCTCAGAATTCTTTTAATTTTTGTCTTCCAGGTGCTATTCTTTCCTTTCCAGTTTGTTGATTTTAAACTGTCTACTTTTTATGTTTTTGATAAACATGTATTATATAGAATTGTTTTGTCTTATTGATTTATTCTGTGTCTTTAAATTGCTGTAAACTGCTACGTATACTTTTGGTTTTAAATTGGGGTTTAAATTCATAAAATCCAATTTAAAGCTGAAAGAAGTGTATACTTACGTTGCAGTCTTGTTGGACTCAATGGTGTTGAGTAGACATGTATGAGTTCTGAATAATGGTCATGGTGTTATGAGTACACATTTATAGATTGCATAACAGATCTTAACATGATGATGCCTAAATTGTTTTTTACTTATACTGTGCTCAGATATCTCATGATGTAAGATGGGATATAAACATTTTAATGAATAAATAGATTACTTACTTCACTAAGAATGTCTCTTGGATTCTTAAGTCACATCGCTTGCCACATCGCTATGCTACTCAGCTTTGGCTTGAGCTGTGGTACTCTTTGCCATACTGACCAGCACAGTTCCTTCCCTAGAAACAATCTTAGAAACATAGTATGGTTCAGGGTTTTTTTTTACAGCTACTTATAATATTGTTCAAAGATCAAAAACCTTTACTTTTTTTGTATCTGATTTATTGCATCATTCCTTCTCATCCAGTCCTCTCACAGTGAACCATGGTTATGTTACATTCTAGTCACATCTCAACCACACTATCTCTATGCAGACTAGCTTCACAACATGGAAGGTGTTCTATAATTCAGTTGCCTACAAAAATGAGGTCAAATTGCTGGCGCATCTGGGTTATGTAGAATATGGAATGAAGGGCATGGACTTGGGCGGATCCACTTAGATTTGTCCCCACTTCTCTCTTGGTAGTGGGTAACACAGGCCAGCTGCACAACACAGCATGGCACAGAGGCAGAGAAGAAAAGCCGCAGTCATGAGAAGACGCTGGCTGCAGAGGGCACGATCAGCCTGAGAGTGAAAGGAGTGTGACAGTGAACAGTTCCAGTATCGACTTCTACCACAGAGAGACCCAGCATGCCAACACAGAGATACTGTTCCCCATCTGCCACCCACAGCTTTCTTACCTGGTCCAACATACTTGACAGGGCAGGATTAGTTTGGTAATGTGATTGGTAGCAAGTCCCTGGCTCTTGCAGATGCATGTGCTTCTCCTCTATCATACATGTGACTGGCTGTCTGGGGACAAGATGGGAGGGCTGCATTAATGAGTCAAGAATTCCTGGAAATCACAGTTGTTAGCTCTTGGCTCACCTTGTTTTGGGGAGAAGGGATGAAGGTGCAGTAATGCTAAGGCAGTTCTCCTGGGAGATGGAGTTCTTGATGACAGCCAAGACATAAATTGGCTCCTGGGCATCTGGACCTGCATGTATGGAAAGGTTAAGAAGGGATAAACAGAACTGGGACTCCTGAAATCTTTGAGAAAGAGGATACTGCAATGAATCAAGAGAGAGATCACTCACCTCTCAGACCTAATTGTGTTCCACTAGCCATCAGGCTTAGGTGGCTACCATTGGGAGGGTCTGTGCCATTGTGGAGGTCAAAGGTGAGGCCAACCATGATGGAGACGGTTGTGTGGGAATTAGCAACAGTTGTGGAAGGAGATGGTGTTGAGGCATTTTCCTGGGTCTTATTTGGAACACAGAACATTAAATGACCCAGAGACTGTAGCAGAGAGTTCCAGTCCTTAGAGATAGGGAGGAAAAATTCATCTTAGTTTCTTATTTCTTCATTTCTCCTTCCCACCTGCCCTTTCAAAAGTATGCTCTAATTTCACATCATCTTGCTTCTTAAAATCCTTTTTATTTACTTAAATTATTGAAAACTGAAATATGGCAACTATACCACTTGATTTTCAAGTTTGTGTACTGCCTTGTCTTCAGAAGGTAAAACATACAGAGCTACCTTTTCAAGGACAGTTTTCTCTGAAAAAAAGGGAAAGCTTTCTGTGCAGCAAAAGCTGGCAACTTCAGTGGGTTTGGTGACCAATTTCCTGTTCTTGGCATTTTCTGGGGTTGGGGACGTTAACTGCCAAAAGTGCCAAGCAACAAAACAAAGGTAGAAATGGCCAGAAGTCCACGTCTAGTTTTGAAAAACAGATTTTAAAAAATGTTAAATAGTACAGCTTAGGGGTGGGGCTGTGACCTATTTAACAAATGAATCAGCATTCATGGAGACTTCTATTAGAGGGAGTTTGCCCCTGATTTTGCCAGAAACAGTTGGTCTGGGCAGATGGGGGGACATTTGCTTATGCTTGATTTATAGGACCCTCGTTTTAAAAAATAACCCAATAATTCATCAATTTAAAAATTTGTACATAATGTGGAGAAACAGCAACCAGCACAGCCAGTGCCACTAACCCAGGGAATTCTGTTCTCATGGCTGAATAAGTGTATTCCCTCAGATTCAAATACTTCAAGCGTGTGTCTGTTCTGCAACAACTACTTGACTGCACTAGATTTTTACTTTGTTGTTATGTGCCTTTAAGTCAACTTTGACCTACAGTGACCCTATTGTAGGACTTTTTTGGCAAGAATTATTTGGAGGACTTCCTCTATGGCTGAGAAAGTGCAATTTGCATAAGGTAACCCAGTGGGATTCCATGACTGAGCAGGGATTTGAACCCTGATCTGCTGGAGTCTTAGTTCTGCATCCATGCCACAATACCATACTGGTTCCTGCCTATAGTTCTTGGGCAATTTCTATGCATTTCATGTAAATAAATAGCCAATCAGCCTAGAAGTTTCAGAAGTATGAGTACTTCTTTCCTTCAGCTGGTGGGACTCAGCCACCAAACTAGAGCTGGGGAACTTTTTGCCCACCAGATGTTTTGGACAATCCTACAATCCCTAACTGTTGGCCATCTTGGCTGATGCTTCTGCAAGTTTAAAATAAATGAATAACCAAAGGTTCTTCAACAGTTAGTAAGAGAACAACAGAACCCTGGAGTTTCTGCTATTACCACCCCCACCCCCCACAGCCTACACTTCCCCATGACCAATCCAATTCCATCACAAGTACTTTTGTCATACTTTCCATTTAATCCTCCTTTCTAGCTCACCTCTTTGACATCAGGGTTCTGAACCTCATGTGACTGGATGTAGGCAGAAAAACCAATACAGGTAACAGCCAATGAAAGAAGGCAGAAGAAGAAGGTGACCAGAGGTGGATGTCGCTCCAGGCAAATACGTAGGGAGCCCAGCAGGGAGCAGATGACCATGATCAGCCCTAAGAGTGAGGGTAAGAAGGTTGAAGTGTCATCCCAGCAATTGAAAAAAAATATGAATGCATAGAGAATGCTGAGTGCTTTCCTGTACTATGCCAATCGTGAAGTGGTCAATGTGTGGCCCATAGGCAATATGCAGCCTACAGGCCCCAGTATGATTCCCAACACTTCAGTTTAAAAGTCCACTCACACCATCTATTGATTTGGGGGCACTTTTGGTTCCTTCATCTAACCTATTTTATGCCCAAAGGAAAGTTTTTCCCAAAACTGATGTGGTTGCTGGTCATTCTTTGGCCATTTCCGCACTAGTGTGGAAATGGCTTTTGATTTGAAAAAATGGGCCTAAAAGAGATTGGAAAGGATAGGATGAAACTGCCACCTCAAGGGGGCAAGGAGCCATCAAAAGTGTTTTTTTCTTTTAACAAAATGCTGTGTATGTTGAGAGATTGCCCTCTGAAGTCAGTGGGGAATTCTATACATCCCTTGGACCTCTGGCAGCTGTCTATCTCTGATGTAAATGTGAAGCTGACATACATGAGTCTCAGATACAGGTTAAGTCTTCCTTATCTGAAATGCCTGGAATATTCTGAAATATTCTACATCTCACATGTTGGAATATACTACCTTTCTGGAATAACCTTGCATCATTTGCTATTTGTGTATGAGATGCCAAGCTGGGGAAGAGACTGGGGATCTGTGAAATGGCAGGAATTCAAGAATAGTGCTCATCACAAATTCATACCCCCACCAATCACAGATCCTCAGTCTCTCTCTTTTTGCTGCCAGCTGCCTGCTTCTGCCTTCAAGGTGGTGGCACTGGTGCGCCTCAGGTCTGAGAAATGAATGAGCAAGAGCGCTGTAGCCACTACCTCAAAAGCAGAAATCAGCGGTTGGTGGCAAAATATTTTGGGGTTTGGAGGCTTTTGGATTTCCAGATAAGGGAGGCTGAACATATATATTATGGTATTGGGGACCAAGTGATTCCCCAATGTGCATTCTGAGGTAGCACACTCCTACAAAATTAGCAGTTTCATCAGCATGGGAAATGAAACCACATTTGCTTAATTTCTTATTCTATATTCCATTCACACATTTTGTTGTGTTCCCTTCTACTAATTCTTCTGGACCTGGGATACAATTTCTCACTAGATGTGTGTGCAGTTTCGCAGCAACAAGCTATTTTGAGAAAGATATCCTACAATGGCCAGAATTATGTTAGGGAGATATGCATGTGCTGAGTTCCCTTTATGTGTGCAGATCTCCTTTTTCAGGCATTGTGGGGACTGGTGTTACTGAAAACCACTGAAGTAATTCTGCATAGCCATTCTGTGCTTTGTGGCAGGCAAGCAAGCAGATCAGGCTGTGTCTCTATAGCCAGACATTAAATGATTACAGCAGCACTGAGATCTTATGGGGTCCTTCATGGGTCTCAGTGCTGCTGTAATCATTTTGTGTTTGGCTATGAGAATGTATCCAGACAATTCTCCGGTCTTGCCTGCTCCACACAAAGCATGGACTGGCCATGTGGGGCAGCTTCAGAGGGTTCTGAGTAAGTTGGAGGATGGAGACATGGTTCAATGTAGCACAGATCTGCACGCAGATATTTACATGGAGGGAATGGATGTTGGATCACAGCCCTTGTCTGTGTATCTTTTCAACATACTCCTAGCAAGATCATAGTGCAGCTTACACATAATTCTTTCTTTTTGTACACTCTAACATAATGAGCTTTTTTTTTTAGATCCATAAAGGGTTCCTTGCCACCAAAAGATGTGGTGACTCCGCCACTAGCTTAGATGGCTTTAGACGGCAATGTTGGAGGTTGACTATCTGTAGATATTAGGCAGGACAAATGGCACTCGCATGGAGGCTTCTGTTTAGAGTTCCAGTTAGCCATGCCGTTTAAAAAAAAACCCAAAAATAAAAAACTTATTTCCATGTTTCCACCCCATCCTCATTTTCTAAATGTTTTATTACTACTGTAAAGCTTGGGATTCCCCAGGCCTGTTGACATCGCTCCCTTCCACATTCATGATGTCATTTGAGTTACACCAAGAACATCATACAGAAAATGAGTTTACTATTAGTATACGGCAAGAGTAGAGAAGCTTCTACCTCTTCTTGTTATGGACTCTATTTTCTACATACTGCAGCTGGTATGGGCAACTATAACATTGTTGTCCAAAGCATCTGGAAGATACACGATGGCTTAAAGATACTGTGTGTTTTATTTAGCAGTTACTGAGCCGCAACAGGCAATAGCTACTGCTTTTACACCTTCCTCATGCACTTTCCATGGGAAGTTTTGGGAGACCGCTGTAGGAAATAGCAAGGATGCCATTTGGTTTTCTAGGACAGGTAATTCTGCAGCTGCTGTGTTTGTTTGTGTTTATTTATGTTTCCACAACTATTTTCTCACAAATGCTCTAAGCCAATATACCAAAATGTGTCCACTCAGGAGTCAAGTTACATAATTTGAACAGAATAGCAGACCATGACAGAGAATACTGAAATCAATGACACTTGATCCTTGTTATATCCCCAGATATTGATTCCTCAGACAAAATTCACTTAGCAGCCACCTGAACATAATGTGAAAAAGACAATTTGTGCAGCTGTCTTTCCTCTTCATGTCCACCCCTGGAAATCTTCCTGACAAATCACCATTCAGTGGCTAAAATGAAGAGTGGAGGTGGATTGTGGCTGCCTTGAAGTCCTGATGTCACTTGTGTGGGGTGGCAAAGGTGGCAGTGATTAGTTACAATTATTCTAGGCTACAGCTGGGGAACACGTACCCTCCAGATGTTTGAATACCGCTCCCATTATCTGTTACCATTGGCTATGCAGTCTCCAACAAAATGGGAGCTGCAGCCTAATAACTTCTGGAAAGCTACACATTACCAAGTTCAGCTCTAGATTGCTTCCTACATTAAAAATACACTGGCATCCTTACCCCACATAGGGATCAACATGGAAAAGCTCATGGCTGATTTTCACTACAGCCACTTGCAGCATAAACCCAACTGTGATTGCTGTAAATGATCTTCTGTTGTGAGTTGTGCCTTTCGAAGCACTTGTGATATGGTAGATAGTCCACAGTGATGAGAAAGAAAGACTTCTCTGAGGACATCTGTACTGCAGAGTAAGCCCATATAAGCTCAGGTCTAGTAGAGCTACTGTCTAGTGCAAGAAGCAAAAGGAATATAATAACTCAGTGCTCTACTGAAGTGAAGAACATGATGTATTTTTGTTACACCACTGCCAAAATTATCTGGCCAACCACTCAAGTATTTTAGTTGTGACAAATGGCACATAGTTTTCAACACGTTCTATGGTTTACACAACCCTGGTTTGAGTAAGAGACTTGTTTATAACCAGCATACTGTTGGTGTTGCATTTTTCAGTATCTTGACAAATCGGAAAGCATCCAGGCCTTGGATAGCAGTCATCTTGGATCCATGTATTCCTGTTCAGTGCCCTTGCCAGTCATTAATTGTTTTAAAAAGTTTTAACTTGACTAGAAGCATCCCTATAGAAGTAAGAAAATGTTTCTTTCTTAAACCAATGGACAGTTGATATGGAGTCGTCTTCTTCCTCTCAGAATTGAACCATCTGGACAGAAAACTGGCCACCTAACCACAGGAGTCTAGACCAAACAAATACATAAAAGCCCTGAAATAGCTTTCTGCTGTAAGCAAATCCAGTTGAGTTCAGTAAGGCTTATTCCCAAGTGAATGTGCATAGGACTGCAGCCATGGTGTGGTTCTGGGGCAAAGAACCTTTGGATTTTCAGACCACCACTCCCTCACCACTGGAACTTCTGGGAGATGAAAGTTACAACATTTAGAAAGACAAAGATTTTCCCCACCCCAAGGGTAGAGAATACAAACTGACTTTACTGTGGCTATTGATCATGCTAGCATAAAGCATTTCTGCTGATGTTTCAGAAAAGAATTAAGGGGATTTATATATACTTAACTGTTCATGTGGCAATCCCTCACTCATTTATATCATTACTACTTCCAGTCTCATACTGTATTCAGAATAGCACAGGGTACGTTGTTTGTTAAGACTGCTTTTACTGTAATAATTACTTTCAAAAAGTCTTCTGTTAAAAAAATAAAGCAATGGGTTATTCAAAATTGATCTTTTTTATTTGGTATGTATAAAACTTGGTACCATATAGTGGATGTCAGTATTCCATGCTACACATCCCAACCCAACAGCCCTGTCCTTTTACAAAGGGTTCTTTTCAAAATAGGAGCAATATGCTGCCCTGATCTGGCACGCTCTTTTGGTCAGTCCTGCTTCTGACAGTGGTACCCTTGGCCTAGCTGAAGCATTCTGGTTTTCAGCTACAACAGGGCTTTCCAGTGGCTCTAACAACTCATCACCTTTAATTTCACAGATATTGTGCAGGATACAACATGTAGCTATGACCACTGGGATGAGCTTCTCCCTGACATCCAGCCTCATCTGCAAACACCTCCAGCGAGCTCGCAGAACGCCAAAAGCTCTCTCCACACATGCTCGGCACTTAGCCAGTCTCTCATTGAATTTTTCTTGAGCCCCAGTTTTTGGTGTTGGGTATGGCTTCATTAACCAAGGGCGAAGTGGATATGCATGATCCCCAATTATGACCGGGGTCATTGAAACCCCCTCCAACACTGTTGGAGTTTGTGGCCCAAAGGTGCCCTCATCCATACTGTTGAAGAAAGGTGAGTTGTGCAGGATGCGGGAATCATGAGACCGCTCAGGAAAACCAACATAGATATCAGTGAAACGAGATTTGCTGTCCACCAGGGCCTGCAACACCATTGAATAGAAACCTTTACAATTAATGTAGGAGTCTGCTGAGAATGGTGGACAAAGAATAGAGATATGTATAGCATCAATTGCACCCAGACAGTTGGGGAAGCCCATTTCCTTGAAACCTTCCATGATTTCCTGTGGGTTTCCCAGCTGAATTGTTTGAGCCAAAAGCCTGCTGTTTATTTCTTCACAGACCTCTTCAAATATGGAGCAAGCAGATGAAATACCCACCCCAAAGAGCTCTGAGACAGTCTTGTAACTGTCATGGTGAGCTAGCTTCCAGATAGTCATGGCAACTCTTTTTTCAACAGGTATGTGTGACCTCATGCCAGTGTCTCGACGCTGTAAGGCAGGGCGCAATTCCTCAGCAATATACATCAGCGTAGAGCGTGACATTCGGAACAGAGAAATCCAGCACTTGTCATCCTGCTCTGAAGAAATCATCCGTTCCCACCATTCGCTACATCTTGGAAGCATCCAGTGTGACCTCTCTGACAAGGCCATAAGCTCATGCTCATAGTGCAGGGCAGGAGAAGAGGAGTACACCATGGTGACTACAGACACAATAGCATTTCGGTGAAGCCGCAGCAGAGCTCTCTTGCGTCTCACACTGGCTGAGAGGATACGCTGCAGCACCGCAGCTGACCGGCGGAAGCGCCTGCGCTGCAGAATTCTTGCTATGGCGAAAATCACAGTACGTCTGTTGAGCATCCATTGCTGTACAAGCAACTGAGATGTTTGTACACAAGCAGCCACAAGAGCCAGGCACTCCTGCTCCATTTATCCAGCCTCTCCTGAAGTTCACAATAGGCTCAAAAGGAGGACATATCACTGCGCCACTGGGAGATAAAAATCCATCCCCCAGCTACACCAGAGGTTAAGGCAGGGATGACAACAGCAGGCACCGGTGAATCAGCACTTCACCTGGAAAGGCACTGTTGAACTGAAGGGCAATACATTGTAATTGTCTTTTTACTTGCTAATTAAATCACATTTACATTTCAAACATAAAGGTCTCCCCCCCAAAAAATACCAGTAAAGCAATTCTCTTCTGCTTATACTCAGGAAGAATCCAGCCATAGGCAAGGCAGTGCCTTCCAGATGCTTCTAACTACAGCTCTCATAACCCCAACCTGTATGGTCAATGGCCAGCAATTATGAGTATCATAGTTTGAGCTGGAAGCCCACAAGGGCTCCTGATCCTGCAAAAGACTTAAGCTTTAAAAAAGCCATATGTGTTTTTTGTCCTGTCATTCAACCCAGAGTCCCTACCACAGCCACAAACATTGTTCCAGCTGACCATCACTCAGTGCCATGTCTTTGCTATTTCCCTGTACCTAACAGTTCTCTCAAACCAGACTATGCTGTTTTAAAGTTCTAGTACTTGCACTTCAAACTGGCCAGTCAACTAATCCATGATGTCTAACATAGCATAGCCTCTTTCAAAGTCTTGCGTCCAGCCTTATAGTCAATCAGTAGTGAGGGAAAGTCTCTCTACCCATATTCAGAGACAGTTACAGCTAAATCTGGACATTTTAAGCAGGTTTTGAGGTAAATGCTGCCAGATCCTCCCTTCATTTATAGTCTTGCCCGTTTTCAGAATCCTGCTCCTGTTACTAATACAGCAAGTTTTCTAGAGGTTACATTTCATTCTCCCAAAAGTACTTCATTCAAACCATGACTGCTGCTGAATGAAGTTTTAAATCCTCTTTTCCGTGAAATGAGCAAGACATTAATGTATTCTCAGTGTTTGAAACTGAGTTCTGTGGGCCTACTGACCCAAATAATTCTGTTCAGCTGCTATTTCACTACCCTTAGTAACACTTGCTGAAATAATTTAATGCCTCTTTGCCCTACTGCCTTATTTTAAAAAAAGAACAGCAATAGAAAGCATTTAGAACTGAGCCAATAGCCACTGAAGAATACACACACACACATACAGTATTTAATGATACTTACTTTCTCATACTTCACAATTTTCAATATGTAGTTAATATATTATGGCTGCAACCCTATACATCCTAGCTTGGAAGCAAATCCCATTGAACTCATGTATCTATTTCTGAGTATTATATTAGGAACAGGTGTAAACTACACAGAGTGATGGTTTGGGGACATTGCTAATAATAAGGAGCACCAGTTTGAATCGATGCTAGTATTCTATGCAGTATGCTAGACTAGACTGTTTATTCTGAATGTTTATTAAAAACCTATGAGAACGCTGTTCTTCAATAAATCTGAAAATTTCATATAAAATTGGGAAAAAAGCAGCAGCAGATGGGAACCAAGGTGTTGCTATTGACTATAATATGTAAATAAATAAGCCATGAGATAAAATACCATTTTTTCCAGCAAAATTTCATGCATTTTTGAGGGCATATTGCTGGAAACAAGACAGGGGAGTACCACAGTATTCATTTTTGCTGTTATTTCCTCATCCCTTTGCCACCTCTCCTGCTGACCTTACCAGATTTTCTATGATGAGTCTTTCTTGCCACTTTTGCTGATCCTACTCAAAGATAACTCTTTTTTCTACCTGCTTGGTCACACCACAGTAATATATAACCACAGTTATATATTAGCCATCAATTATAGGAACTGCAGGTATTGTGTTGATAGCAGAAAGTAGTGTTGGAACATTATGTTTGGGCATGCTGCTCCTTCCTTAAGTGTTGTAGGAGTCTCTTTTGGGGTTGTTGGAAAGTGTGCGTGTATGAAATCTTTCTTGTCACTGGGTTTATATCCATTGCTTTATGGTCAGAGTGGTGGACTGGGAGATAACTCAACCTCTCTATCAGTTACTCTTTTGCTTCTACCTCTTTGATTGCTGTCATTACTGACCATGTGTATTTCCATGTGTTATTTCTATATTTTTAATCTTACTCATTCTCTTTCAGTGGGCGAGAAATAGGGTTTTCACACATAAATGCAATTCCTTCCTTCTCTTCTACCCTCTAAACAGGCACAGGAGGATGAATAAAATCATGCATGGGATTCTCCCTCTTTATTTGTGAAGGGTTTTTAGTGTAGTAACCAGCCTTAAATGTACGAATGTAGAATTAACTGAAAGGTAATAAGCAGCTTTCCACCCTTCCTACCCCAGGCAGAAGCATGCACATGGCATGGCATGTTGGGAGTTAAGGAGGTAATTGTACATCCTAGGATGGAAAGGCGGGGGAAACAATAATTGAAACCAATCTGTGGCCTTTGGGCTGGCATATGGCCTAATTTCAAAGTCCCTCTATAAGCAATGTTCAGATTTTTGACAAGAGCAATCTCCCTCTATCTGACAGGCTGCCAGACTGTGAAGAAAAGAGGGAAAGAGGTGCATTTGTTTAAGAGAGAAAGGGACAAAAAATTGTATTGGGCCAATATGGCGGCGAACATTTCACTTACAGACTTTTTTTTAATCTTTTCATTGTAAAATCATGAATTATATCCTCAAAATCAATTTCTCTTGCAAGGTCATACTTAGGCCATTTCTGCACTAGTTACTGTTACAGCGCTATTATTCCACTTTCAACATCCTATGGAATACTGGAGTTTGCAGTTTAGGGAGGGGCCACCTGGCCCCTCCCTAAACTGCAAATCCCAGGATTCCATAGGATGTTGAAAGTGGAATAATAGTGCTGTAACAGTTTAGTGTCAAAAAGGCCTTAGTAAACAAAATAGCAAGCCATCTTTACCCTTCTAGTCCAACAGTAGAATGCTTTGCACTTTCTGATGAGTTTGCAGTAGGCTACAAAGTCTAACAACAGAAGAAGTTCCCTTTGTCTCTGGAATCAATGTCCCTAATTATTATGGTGCTGTTCCTTCTGATTGTGTACGAAAAATACTGGTACTGGTGGTTCTTAAGAAGCATTTCACAAAATCCAGGGGAGAAGAATATGTGGCTGTTGAGAAGTTTTGGCCCATAACGACTGACAACCCACTGATTATGGCCAGCTGTAAAGAAGCGTGAGAGACGTAGCCCTGAACCCTTGGAAGACCAAAGATTCTCCATATAAGAAAGTACACATCTCCTTGTCAGACTATGGTGGAATCCTGTTAGAGACATATGCATGCATAAGTATATCTTGTGCACAGAGTTGCCAGGTTGGATACCAGGTGGGCTCTTGTAATGTTAAGCCCAAACAGATTGAGAATCAGGATAAGGTACCACAAAATTCCGTGAAACCAGGCACTGGTACCTCTCTATTCTTACTTTTGAGCCTTACATTTTCAATGGTAGCTATCCATTTCTAACATAGCTCTTGCCTCCCAATGGAAAGTGGGGTGGGGGAACAGAAGTGTCGGAGACAAGAACAGAATTTGGCAGTCCTCTGCTCTCTTCCCCCAACTCTCCACCAAGAAGAGCTATCTTTGCCTGGCTGCCTACCTTGTCCTGTTTCTCAAATCTGTTCAGGCTTAACATTACATGAGCCCTGTCCTCTATCCAACCTGAAAATCCTACTTATATGCACATATGTCTTTTATTCTGTAGCCCTCTGCATAATGCCCAAATCTACACCCTCCATAGCTTTCAAATCCCGAGAGGATCCACCACTGCTGCTAACCAGTGGGAAGCAAGAAAAGCAAGCAGGCTCTGCAGGGAAGGGATAGGAAGGTGCATTACATCTGTGGGTACACTCCCATTTCCTTCCCCCTTCAAGATGAGCCAGTTTGTCAATGTCTGAATTGCCTCTTTGCTTTCTCCTCTCCCCTCTGAAAAGCAGCAGAGACTCCTCCCAGGGCTCAGCAATGGGAGGAGAGATTTTGGATGGGGCACAGAAACTAGAAGATAGTCTTTTGTGCTCCATCCAAACAAAGACATGTAGGGCGCAGACATGGAACTCTGTGGGTGGAGCCTTATATTCTGCCTGCTTGATGTAGTATCTCGGCTTGTGAGTTTTAGTTTAACACATACCTTTTGTCTAGAGTAGATCAAACAGCTCACTATTCAAAATGTTACATGGTCTGCCTGAATATTGCTGCTGAGTGGTTCCAAAATATCTCACAACATCTGGGGAATAAGTATATAGATACAGATAAATAAGGTCCCAAATATATCCTCACATATGACCCCCAATCTAGCCTCCAAGCACGGTGGGGAAAGGTACCTCTACTGGTGCCTTGAACTCTAGCTGAGACTAGTTCAGACTGCAGAGCCCAAACAATAAATAAACTCAGGTTGCAATCCTAGTACCATAATAGGGGAAAATAAATTGTAAATTGTAGGTCAGAAGTGGGAATTCATGAAACAATTTGGAGCTTCTTGTGTAGCTCTTGGAAACCCCACAGTCCTATTTTTCAGTTAAAAATATCAGGATTCGTGAAATTAGCCTTATCCTTTCAAAAGCAAAATCAAATAAACAAAAGTACACATTTAAAATCACCCTAAAAAGCAACAAGAATTCACATTACATTACTTTGAGTTAACACAAAATGGTGCCCCCTCAGAAGTGTGGAAGACCCTAAATGCTGTAGTGTGGCCCTCCAGGTTCTGAAGCATGTTTATCCCTGCTGAAGATCATGCCTGAGGATATTTATTTTTATAAGCACATTCTCTGTATCTCTCTACCTACTGTCCAGATCCTTTGAGATCTGATGGGAATGAATATGAGAAGCAAGGCCAAACATGTTCTGAACAGCAAGTTGCTGAATTACATCCTTCTCAAGAGCAGAAAGATTGTGGTTCTGTAGTTAAAACTAGACCTTATACTAGACAGATGTTGTGATTCCCAATATGAAGAATGACTAGTCCAAGAACTCCCTGTATT
The DNA here is from genome assembly GCA_948472985.1 of Iguana delicatissima. NCBI lineage: Eukaryota > Metazoa > Chordata > Lepidosauria > Squamata > Iguanidae > Iguana > Iguana delicatissima. Next base: position 99,543 of record CAOKZL010000410.1, on the reverse strand, counting down.
TGCATAAGCAGGAGAGGGAGACAGCTGGTGAGAGGGGCAAAGCACCATAATAATCAAGAATTTGATCCCAGGGAGACTGGGAGCCAGTGATGCTGGTAGGATTTACAGAGCTAAAATACAACTGCTGAAAAGGCCCAATTTCTACCATCAGAACTTGTTGTATAGAGAGTAAGCTTTTCAATCAGAACTTGGAAAAGTTTTTTTTTCCAGAAGGGGAAGGAATGCATATGCAGCTTCACATTCACAAGTAATTTGACCCTCAAATTCTTACAACAACAAAAAAGAGAAAACTAGATCTGCTGAGAAGTGCCTTAAAAATAATGGGGCGGGGTGGGTGGAAATAGAAGGAAGCATTACATCTCTTTCTGTTGCTTAAAAAATTAATGAACAGAGTGCACTCTGAGCTCTAGAAATGAAAGGATATATTAATCTCTCCAGAATATATAAGGCTGCAATACTGTGGACGTTGACTAAGGAGTTAGTAGCACTTATTGCTGAGTGTATATGAAAAGATTTCACTGCACATCAGATACTTTAATCAACAGCACATTGACTAGGGGGAAACTCTATTCTTACTCATTGGTGGAACACAAGCCTTACATGTTGGAAATCTGGCAAAGTCTGACTCTGGCCATCTGCGGTTAAAAAAAATCTCAGCTGGCACAGTTAGGAAATCTCTCTTTTCCCCCCTCTGTGCTGAGAATCCTGGGAAGCATCAGTGTCATGCAGCTAGATAATTTTAGGCTCTCCAGTAATGGTTTTACAGGGCAGGCAATCATCAGATAGTAATCTGCAGATCTTAGGGCTGTTACTTTTTGCTCTACAACTTCCAGAATTCCCCAAATGGCATGGCCGGAGCCTTAGTGGGTATAGGAGTCCCTCCTTCTCTTCCTCCGTCTGCTGAGCGCAGCCACCAGACTTATGCTCCAAAGTCCAATCTTGATGGCACAGCTAAGGTCCATTCAAGAGGGATGAGTAAGTTACAGCAAGGTGGGGGACTCTGTGGTCCTCCAGGTGTCAATGGGACTGCCACACCCAGCAGGTCTAGCCAAAGGGGAGGAGAAATGGTAGCTGAAATCCACCGTATTGGGCCTCGCCCAGATGAACCAACAAAGGGCAGACTCAGATCATTTCCGCACTAAAGTGCTGTTATTCCACTTTCCTATGGAATCCTGGGGTTTGCAGCTTAGGGAGGGGCCTGAGGCCTAAACTCCCTAAACTGCAAGCCCCAGGATTCCGTAGGATGTTGAAAGTGGAATAATAGCACTATAACAGGCTAGTGCGGAAATGGCCCAGGGTGGAAAGCAGGATCACACTCTCATTTTACATCAGGGTTTTATGAAGATAAAGCCTGATCATTTCGTCCCAGGGTTTCCAGGCTGAAAACCGAAGAGGGATCCTGTGCCCTTAACGGCTGTACAGAAGAGGGAAGGAACTTCAGTAGCTCTTGCTTCTCACCCAAGCAACACCGGCCGAAATTCCCTCTTCAACGCAACCAAGGTACAGGAGCCCGCTCCGGTTTTCAAGTGGGCAGCCCCTGTTCTGGTGCTTAAAAACTGACCTGTATTGGAACAATGGGGTCTATATGGGGAAAGGAAGATTACAGTGGGCGTTAAAAAAGCCGGATTATGGAAAGGGAAGCAGCAGGGGCGCGGAGAAACTCCGGTACGGTCGGCAGCAAGAAACGAGAAACAATTTCAACTTACCTCCGCCCTGCTGTTGCCTCAAGTTTGCAGCTGTTCCCCTTTAACGCCGTTTTCCAGTATCGAGGCTACTGTCCCTTTAAATAGTAGCTGCCCCCCCCATTTCTATATTTTTCATGACGATGAGGTGGCTCTACCGTTGCGCACGCGCAAACTGCCCTCTCCCGCCAGTCTTTGCTGGAAGAGGCGCTTTAGAGTGACGCACATAGATTCGTCGTCCGCACGTAGATACTGCGCACGCGCTCCCATGCTGGCGGTTTTCCTTATATGCAAAGCAGGTCTTCCCGCTTTCTGGCAAGTCTGGCATTTAATGGGTTAAATGTATGTGTTGACCGGGACGGTTTGGTCGCGTGCCTTCCCGCGTAGCGGCTCCGTAGGATCATAGAGAAAATCTTTCGAGAAGCAAGGAACTACCTCTTCTGGAAGTCTTGGAAGCCATTTTGTTTGTGGGCAAAAGTACTCCTTTGAGGATACCCGGTTTAACATTGAAAATGGTTCGAGATAGATGTGAACTATTGCAAATTGTTCCTCTGTTGAAGTGCAAAGTTCACAGAATCACACTGCACATTAACAGATTTTCTCCGAATTCCTGATTTTTTTTTACTTTCTTTACTTTTTTTTACCTTCTCCTGTGCTCCCTTTCCCATCTTCCTCCCATAGCCTTTATTGCTTTAAAATAACTAGCTGATTTTTGTGGCAGCCCCTTGCCTTTGAGACAAGGATCATCAGAACAAGTTTTGTAATAAAGGACCCAGATAATACAGCTACACATTGTTGCTGTAGTAGGCTTTCAAGCCAATTCCCACTTACAGCAACTCTTATCACAGCTTTCTTCTAGGGCTGAGTGTGTGTGATGCACCCGTGGTCACCCAGGGGTTTCCACGGCAGAGTGGCGAATCAAACCCTGTCTCCAGAGTTGTAGTCCAGCGTGAAAATCACTGCACTAGGCTGGTTCTCTACAGCACATGACAGCTATTTAAGTATCTATTTGAAAATATCCCATTAATTTGAATAGTTTCACTCCTTGAAAAAATGCTCAGTCATCCCTTACTCCTGCCTTTTCTGTAAGGTAGACCCACAAGAAGCCAATCTGCCATGTGACATAACAGACTACTTTCCTCAGGCAGTCCAAATGAATAGTGGTAGGAGCAGTACATAGTCTTATTAACAGAGCATTTCAAACACAGTTCATACTGTGATATTCTATAAGCATGTGTTTGGGTGTTGTCTCAAGAAACCCTCCCCATACACTAGCATCATTCAAGTGCTGCTACAACAATTGACAAACAGGCTTTTAAGTAAATGGCAAACTGTGTCTTTGAAGATTAGAGGCTTTATAAAAGTTTTAAAAAGAGGATCCCATTAATCAGCATTTAAACGGACCACTGCTCAAAATCAACCCTGCATCCTAAAAGATGCATGGAAGGAAATCAGTAAAGCAGCGTCTCCCCTCGCTATGTCAGGAGACGACACCACAAATATTTCATTTCTGTTAAGGTGTCCTGGCTTTCAAAGTACCTCTTCACCACCACTGGCATCACCACCACCAATCATTGTGCTGTTAATAAAGTTTGTCATTCGTCTCTGTGTTGTGCTGAGCAAGAATCAAGACACTGACAATGAGAAAAGTGAATTTAAATAAATTCTTTTTTTGCCTTTATTTTCAGGGGAATCCAGAGAAATTAAAAATCATGTGAAGAAATTAAAAACCAGAGCATTAAATCAGTGGGAAAGGGGGGATGAGACATCAGCCCCACCCAGGACAATTTGGGCTACAACAGCAGAGGGAGGGAGGTAGGCAGGTGGCGTAGCTTCCCCTTTCAAGATGCCTGGGCTTCTCCGGCCTTCAAGGGGGGGTGGGGTGGGCGCCTTGCCTCTCCCCATGTGCCCCCCCATATCTTAGCGGTGTTTCCCCTGGGTATTCTTGGAGTTAACCCTTTCCATCCAAGGTATCCGTGTAGACCATCACTCTGCTAGGAGCTAGAGGAAAAATGGAACACAGATGGTGATGCTGAAATGAACAAACATCTCAATGAGAGATGTGTCATAGATACAACAAACCAGACTACAGGTTTTCTTCAGGTCTCATTCTCCTATTGTATTAAAGTGATAGTGAAACAATAGCCACCTAGCAATCTGCACTGATACACACAGTTATTCTGTGAATGGACTGAACTATCAAGGGCAGACCCACATCCAAAATCAACTGCTGATTACAGCAGCTATTCCTGTATGCCCGTTTCATTCAGAACAGTTTTAAATCTTCTCATACTCGAGAAAACCAATCAGCCCAGTTACTTAAAAGCATCTGTCTAGCTGCTCTAGATTCCCTGGCTACTGCTGCAGTTAGCAAGCCCTGGGCTGGATGGTGCTGGCAAATGGCTGTTAGGTGTCACTGTCATGGGCGTTTGCCAGATTTATGTTCTCTGGTTAAAAGTGTTTTACAAACACAATGTGATCCTTTCACTGAATGGTCAGGCTCTAGCATACAATCAGCATCATGCAGCAATTAAGACTTCAAAATTATGAACAATATGCTCAAGCACAGCTACAGCATGTTCTTGAAAAAAAGGAAGATTTCATGTTAAAGTGAGAATTCACTGTGTCTTAACTTTTGAAAACAATTTTCTTTTCAAAATATTGTGTTTGATAGGAGTATTTGTGTTCATGCATCAAAGGGCTATATGGCAAGAAACTGACCAATGCATTGAGAAAATTAAGTTCCTAAAGCAACCAGGTGAAGATTGGAACAATCTTCATTGGCCTTGACTATTACTCCACTGTGGCACAGTATCCCAGCTATTGTTTTTGAGGCAAAAATTAAGATAAATTACATACTCTTTCTTGACCCTTGGAGTGACATCTCCTTCCTAAGATCTCCAAGTACTGCTCCAATTCATCTCTTACAACCTTCCAATTCACAAAACTGTACTCTCCAGGAATCCATGACTACTTTTAACTGAAGCTGTAAAGACTATTACTCAGCTACAACCCCCATCTAAAATCACATTTCGGTAGTCACAGATTCAACGTCTGGGATATGCAATCAAGATCCAGGTAGCTTTGCACAAAATATCAAGCTAACTGGGGCAGACAGTATTAGGCTATCTGTGTCACTCATCTTACAGGTGTAAGCTTAATTGATCTAGGATTCTAAAGGAAGTTCCTTACATTACTCACCTTGATTGTGTAGTTCCCATATATGACTCCACTCTATATTAGGAGGAGAGAAAAAAGGGAAAGTTAGAAGCCATACACTGCCTTACCATATTGCTAAATAAGACTTAGTGTCTCTAAGCCCTCTGATGTAGTTCAAGCAGCTCACTACAGTACTAAGAATGTTCTCAGTTTTAACCATATTCAGAAGCTTTGGTTACCAAATGCATGCACCCATCCCTAGGCATTATAGGGAGTATAGTGTCCAAATTTTGCCTCAAAGCACTGAAATTAATTTGCAGGCAATACTTGAATTATTCAGAGTAGAAAGGGGGGCACTTTATGAAAATCTGAAACTTCCACTCAATTCCCTCCAACTTTAGTCAAGTCATATCTTCCTTTTAGCATTTTCAAAGTCATTACAAAATCTAGGAGGCAGGCTTCCTTTGACACCTACCTAGTAATTCACGCATTGATCTAGGAAAAGGAATGGCAAAGTACAGAGGTTCAAGGTCAGATGTATTTTATTTAGTAAGCAGTGAAAAGCTGAGGAAAATAAATTCTATATTCACAATACCTGCCCTTTACTTCGCCACCAGACAGCCTGGATATCTTTCTGCTGGTTGTTTGCCGTAATAAATGAAATGAATGAATGTATATCTCAAACCCCCCCTTCCATACACTTCAGAAAGCTTTCCCCACATCCTGAAACATTCCCTCACCATCACCACACATATCCCTAATCTTTCAAATGAAAGGTTTCCTCATTTCCTTCAATATCCCCTTACTATATTCAGCTAAACATGCAACAGCTCACACTCCTTGATATGTACCTCAGTTCTGGCCCTCTCCACTCTGGGTTCCTTCCACTATCTTACCTTCCAAATGATAATTTCTTGCAGCCTGCCAATCACCAGCTTCCATTTTCTCCCAGCATGCTCCAGCATCTGCCTCTTCTTCCTCCTTGTCTGATGCTGTCCCACCACCCCCTCCATGCCCAGCTCCTGGCTCGTTGATGAAGGAGAGGCCCCATTCATTTTGAAAGATGGCTCCCAGATGCTGTTGCCGACTGTTGTCAGTGGGTGGAGAACTGCTTGGGGGTGGTGCCAAGACACAGTTGGGGAGGCTATTTGTGGTACGGACAGCTGAAGCAGGAACGTGGCAGGCTTTCCCTGGCTGATCCAAGTTCTCTTTCAGCTTGCTGGCATACGAGATCTTGGGGATGATGCGGGCACTGCTGCTATCAACCGGGAAAGCGGGCAGAGGCCTGAAGAGAGACCATGTTTCTTTCCCAGACTCTTCGGTGGTTATGCCAGTGGCATTAGATGCCACAGCAGGCTTCTCGCTTGCTTTGACAGTGTTGCCTCGTTCCGATTCAGGAGACGAGGCTGGGGAGGGTGGGTCAGAGTACCCACGGCGGCGATGCTGCCATCGCCCATTGGAAAGGCCCTCTGGGGCACAGTGGTGGTGGCCATTGGTGCTGGGCCCCCATTCTTTGCGTTCTGAGGGGCTCCCTCGGTAGGTCTTGCGGTAGGCAGTATGGAAGGGCCGGCCATGGTAGAAGTGAGGAGGGTAGCGGCGTGGGTGATGAGGAACTGGAGGGTCCCGTTCAGATAACTGGAGATTGCGGATGTTAAGGCTGTTGGAAGGACTCAAGGGAACGCTGGGCTCATCTGCTATCTCAGCGGGGGTGGTATAACCATTTGACTCCCACGAACCTGAAGGGGAAGGAGAGCAACAGTGAAGATAAGGTCTGGATTAGTCACATATTGCAGAATATTGAGTCACACACCCCCTGGCTTATCTCTTGAGAGAAACCCATGCCTCCTGCCCATCTCTCCTTCATCCTCCCGTTACTGGTATAAAAGCAGGGGCCCAATTTTTATTTTTTTACTTTTTCAGCTTGTCCTAACTGTGTCAAGCATCATTTTTACTGACTGCACCAGTGCTAATCAAAGTGGTGCCAGTCCCTGAGTCATTGGCCTGTCAGCCCCTGGTGAGCTGCCAGTTAAGAAACAATTGTAGGCAATGAGCACAAATATGATGGTTCGTCCTGCACATCAGATAGGCTAAGAAGCACTGAACTGTATCATGACCACTCTGTCAGCTCATGTATGTCTGATTTTATGATTTATCCCTTTCCATGCATAACTATAATAAAATATGGCAGGCTATTCAACTAGCATTTGAAGATTTGGTAAGCTGACTGAGAAAATGCCAGGCGCCAAGTCATCTGGACAGCTAAACATTTCATGCTTTGGCTACTGCTTTTCTGTGGAATGCAGAATCTTTTCCTTCCCCTTGGGACTGACAGGCCATATACATAGAAGGAACAGAGGATCATGGTGATACAAGAGCTTCAAGTTGGAGACATGTCTTGGGGCAGGAAAAACTCAGCATCTCAAGTCTTTCTTCTAAAATTTCCTGTAGATTGGAAACACCTTTATACAGCCAACTTTTTAACCTCCAAAACAGTGATCCAACTGTGGATTTCCTTTGCACAGAAAAGGGTTTGGGGGCACTGCAGGAATTCCCCTTCTGTGAACTGACAGCTAAAATATAAAATCTGAAATACCACTTCTGAAGCTGTTTTAATCTTCCTGCTTTTTTGCTATTTAGCCAGTCCTTCTAAATAATCAAAAGAAGTTACTATTCTGCTCCCCTCTCCCACTTTACTAACTGCTTGGTGAGAAGTTAACAGGCCTTTGTTTACACAATGGCTTCAAAACAGAGGGAGCCTGCTGCTCTGTGGCCACAGAAATTCAGGCAGTTAGTATCTTGCTAAGCAACTAGTTAAAAAAAAAATATAGGCTTTCTGTCAACAGGCTAGTGGAAGAAATATAAATCTCCCTCCTTCACAGCCACAACAGAAACTAAGTAGACTAGTGAAGGACTAGAGGTATCTGTCATTCCTTTGCTAACCCACTCACTTTTTCACATGAAATTTCCGGTTGCTCTTGGCTACCAAATGAGTTGTTAAATACAAAGCTGTTTTAGTCTTATAACATTCTGCCTCTATGTTCTTAAGCTTTTCTGAAAAGAAATAGGGAAGGAAAAACAGAAATGCTTAAGACAAATACTCAAATGTAAGAGACTCCAGCCCAGGACTTAAATCTCATTACTCTAGGATTGTTGATCTTTTTCAAATATCCCAGAAATTTTTGGACCCAGGGATCCTTCCTGTAAAAACTGCAAGCCTAATCTTGCCGCTCAGAGAATCTGAAGTTATAATTTTCCCCCGTTCTTTTAATTCATAAGCTTAACTGCACTGCTAAATAAATTTTATACATTTCCACAAGCATGATAGAAAGAGAAAATTTATCTGGTAAAGAAACAAGAGTGGCAGACAATCACATCTTCTTGCACACTTTTTCAACAAACAGGACTGAGTGACTCTAATGTCTATAGTGTGGAATTCAGGATTCTGAGGGCGAATGTATCTCACCCTGCACTGAGCTACAACCACTCTGGGACAGAAACACACACAGACACCATGACAGAAGAAGGGGAAAGCCCCAATTCAGTGTAACACACCTTCTCTGGAGACCTGGCTTGGCCTGTAGCCCAGCTCTGCTCCACCCCCTGCATGACAGAAAGAAGGTTTTATTTGCAGCAATTACAGATAAAAGGACAGCTTGCATTTAGAAGCATGTTGCAAAACAGGAGCCACTGAACGGGTAACTGAATAGGGGCCATCCTGGTGAGAAGAGGAAACCAGCGCTATGAAAAGAGAGTGTAGACTACTACATTGAGAATGATCCAATATTGTGTGGAGAGATGTGGCAGCTGGCGTGTATGTGTATGTGCCCTCAAGTCACCTCTGACTTATGATCACCTCATGAAAATCACAAGATTTTCTTAGGAAAGGAATACTCAAGAGGTGGTTTTGCCAGTTCCTTGCTTTGAAATAAAGCTGGTAGTTTATTTTCTCAACATGGTTCGTATGAAGGAGAGGGAGAAAATTTTGTTGGAGGCTGAGGATGAGGTTTCAGGACTACAAACCTAGCTGAAGCTATATGGTTGAGGTAAGCATGCGCTCTAGTGGTGGGGAGAGCACATCCAGTAGGTTCTTGAGACTAACAAGATACTGGATGCACTTAAGAACTTTGGAGGGAGGGATAGGAATGAGTAAAGGACAGCTTCACTTTGAATGTGAAGCAAACCTGAGAACTTAAAAATGCACAGACTTCAAATGGGTGGGATTGCTGAGATTTTCCTAGCCCTAAAGTAGGCCCTACCAGTCTCATGGGCACATTCAAACTAACCTGCGCGATGCGGTTGCTGAGGTTGTGACACTTCTCTTTCTTTCCTCCCAGGAGATGCAGCTCCTCTTCTGGGTTGCGATTCTCGTCCATGCCCAGTTCCTCCTTCTGCATGGCCTCTGGATGGTCTGGGATATAGGTTGGCAACAGGAGTGGAGGCTCAAGGATGCAAAACGCCTTGCTTAATACCAGTGATCTGACAACAGCTGTACTCCAATCCTCCTTTTAAGAAGACAACACTGGCTTCCAAGTGGCTATTTTCTTTCAGCACTACAAACTAGTGGCTCTTCCTGAAAGTTACAGACTGAGAACTCCTCAACACAGAAACGTGCCTCAATTGCAGAGATTTTTCTAAGATCTCAGACTCCCTTAGAGTGCTACCACAGTTTGCAACATGAAACAGGATCTCTTGATATTTGTAACCTGAACTCGTTCTCTGTTGCTGTTTTAAGTTTCCTTACTCTAAATTATTTCAGGTCAAATACCTTCTACAAGTGCCTGTACAAAGCTTAATTTTTTAAAACAGAAAAAGTTGCCTTCTAACCGCTCTTTTTTAGTAGTCTCTACGCCCTACTACTTTTCTTTTGCCCCTTAATCAGCACCGTTCCGTCATCCCCCCACTGTACCCTCTCACCACTACAACAGAAAACTTCCTTCTTTTTCTACAAATAATACCTCTATGCCTCCAAAAAAGCGTCTTTTCTCCACTAGAAACCTTCCTTGGGGGGGCTCCACAACTCGTGTAACTCTCTTAGATGCCTCTTTAGAGTTGGAAAACGAGCACTAGCTCAATTCTAACACGCTTCTCCTTCGGAACGGGGGGGGGATCGCAAACTTGCCCTTCACTCTTTCCCGATCTTACTCCAGTGCTTCAGACGCGGACTTTCTCGGCGCAGAGCGAAGGCCCCTAATCCCAGATGGTTTCCCCTTTCCTCCTCATACAACCAGGAACCTCCACCTAAAAAAAAAACCCCTACCTCCCGAGGAAGGCCCTGAACTGGGACACCCTCTAGCCTTCTCTCCCAGGCCCAAGCGTCCCCTTCGCCTCTGGCCGGCTGCCCCCGCCCCAAGCTCCAACGCGCCCCGCCTGCGCTCGGCTCTCTCGCCGCCCCGCCTGCCTTCACCTTCCTCAGGCCCGGGCGATTTCCCCCAAGCCCGCCCGGCACATTCACCCAGCCAGCCTACCCCGCCACGTGACCGGTTTCCCCCTTTGGCCTCCTCTGGTCATGTGACCGCTCAAGCGCCGCCGCTTCCGGGAGGGAACGCTGGCACGTGACCCAGCCCCTGGATCATGTGATCGTCCTCAGATCACGTGGTACGGGGGACCGCGGGCCGCGCCCGGTTTTTGAATTCAGGCGTGGCCGTCGCCCCGTTATTGTTTGGCCGGCGTTATTTCTGTTTCTGTTCCCATTTCTGTATCCCGTATGGAACTATTTCTATTTCCTCATCCCACACGGGACCCCGTGGGCCCACTGAAATCCGTGGGAGCTGAGTTAGACCTGACTCGCGCCTCGCAGAGTTTTGCTGGGTTGTATTTCAAGGGTGGGAAGGAGGAATATTTAATTCTTCCTGTAGACTTCCGAGGCGCTTGTGGTAGATAACAGTAGCAACAGCTAAGTGTTCTCCTGACGTGTGCACGGATTCTAAAGCTGAAAGAAAGCTTACACAATTTCCGCACTAGACGGTTACAGTGCAACTATTCCGCTTTCAAGATCCTGTGGAATCCTGGGATTGGCAGTTTAGGGAGAGGACTTCGAGGCCCCTTGGGGTCAGCGGGTTTGGATTTTCGTGTGAAGGAAAGACTGACGTCCGTCCCGTTCTGTATCTCGCAAAACACTGCTAGGGTCAGCCTTTGGAAGTCTTATTTTGCACCAAATACATCAATTAGTAGATCTTCAGGCTGTAACGAGGAGATGCGATGACCCTAGAATTTGATTGTCTCAGTGTTGTCTGTAAGTAGTCTAGATCCAAGCCGTTACCTTCCTTCAAACCTACATATGGTTGCTTGGGAGTGAAATCAGCCTCCCTGATTTCTGACTAGACGTACATGGAAACTGGTTAGCAGATCAACTAAACTATGCTGATTACGTGCAGGATATGATGATTATAGATAAGTTTTATGAAACATTTGCTTCAATTTATTTAACTGCAGCACTGGGTATAAGATGGTTACATAATATGCAGATACCAAATGCAGGTTCATCTTGCAAACGTTGGGCCTTTCTGCACTACAGTGTTATAGTGCTATTATTTGTGCTTTCAACATCTTATGGAGCTCTTTGGCCTCAGTAAACCACAAATCCCAGAATTCCACAGGATGTTGAAAGTGGAGTAACAGTGTAGTGTGGAAAGGCTGTTGGTTTCAGTTTTTGAAACGAGAGGACACGGGGTAGCTGCTGAACAAGATGTGCGACAGGATTTGACCCATGCGCTGCCACCTGTACATATGTATATACAGTGGACCCTCAGTATCTGCTAGGGCACATGTGTCAAACACAAGGCCTGCAGGCTGAATCCAGCCCACTAGGCCATTTCATGCGGCCTTTGCACCTCTCCTGCAAGCTGCAGCACTCCCCCTGCCTGGCGAGCCTGACCTCCACAATGCGATCCCCACATTATTTGTTCTGCCCATCTCAACTGGGACCAAAAAGTTAAACAAAGTTAACGTAATAAACAGTGTTTGGGAATATTTGTCTGATGATTAAAAAAAACTGTTTTCAAAACTCATTTTTCAATAAGTTGTACAATAGAATTATCTACTTGCCATTACTTTTCCTAGACTTCTAATTTCAGAGCTAGTTATTACTAAAACCAGTAATAATCGAATGCAGAGACAATTATTTAATATAATAAAAGAAGATACATTTATATAGCCTTACAGATACAGCTGGCCCTTTGAGGGTAAGCATAATGATGCAGCCCAAAATGAAATTGAGTTTTACATCCCTGCGCTAGGGTTTGGTTCCAGGACTCTCCATGGATACCAAAATTCATAGATGCTCAGGTCTCATTTTCTACAATAGTGTAGTAAAATGGAATCCCTTATATAAAATGGCTAAATCCAAGTTTGCTTTTTGGATTTTTTTTTTAAATTCAAGCAATAGTTGTTTGAATCTGTAGATACAGAATGCATGGATACAAACTCCACAGATGTGAAGGGCCAACTGTCTACACACACATACACAGTAACCCAAGAAAACTGTTACTGATATCGTGGGCTTGGGTACACTAGAAGTGCGCACACACACACACACCTTTTTCACATTTTTGTTACGTTACAACCTGACACCGAAATGGATTCAATTAGCATTGTTACCACTTGATGTACACAAGATATTCAACACCGTGAAGGTGCAAAATATATTTAAAGGGTGCAAAAGTTAAGTAAGCTTACCTTCTGTGAGCCAATAACAAATACCTTGCACCTTCACCATGTTGTGTATATTCAGTGGTTAACAACACCAATTAATCTCTTTCGATTCATGTTCTAACACAACAAAATGGGGAAAAGTCAGTGGGGGCAAGGGAAGACTTCTGCAAGGCACTACAGATGCCAGTCAAGGTGTGGGAAGTCCCTGGAGAAAGGCAGACCCATCACTCCCTCTCCTTCAAACAAAACAACAGAAAATACTCTGTATTTTTTTTAAAGCAGGAACCTTTATTACAATAATTTAATAGAAAAAAACCCCACAATTTAAAATAAATTATGCAAATACAAAAAAGTTACAATAATTAATGCAAGATTACCTCCTCCAGGGAGGAGAGGATATACAGAAAGAAAACAACAATGACAAAAAGGGGAGAGGAAAAAGAACACCTTCTCCCTTGCAAAAGTACCTTTACCAGTACTGCATTTTTATAAATGCAATGGTTCATTATAAGCTCACATTCCTCCCCTCTCCCCCTTCCCTCCAACACCATCATTATGGAACATGCCTGTTCCACCAAAGAAAGGGACTCGAAGGGCTGTTGGAATGCCCATATTACATTTTGCTGAAAGTGTGAAGCTGCGTACCATCCCCTAAGTAAGAACAAAGAGACTGAAAGCATTTGAAGGGGTGGGAACAAGAGAGAATAATACTCTGTTGGAAGATGAGGATCAATAAGAGAATCACAAATCTATACTTGAATCACCCACTAAATTGGGGTGGGGGGAGCACAGCGGCAGTCATTTTGACTACATGCTGTTTGGATGGATGCCTATTAAACTGGGGTTTTGAAGCACCTGATGTATTTTGAAGCAGAGACTGTCATACCCTTGCATTATAAGTGGATGGGAGGGGAGATTTCAAATGGATCCAGATCACATGACACACACTTAAGGACACTATATCAAACTGGGGGGGGTTGATCCAGAGGGGGGAAATAGCAGCTGTGAACAGATCCAGAGCTTCCCTCAAAGGAGAAGAACAGGGAAAGGAACTAACTGGCTTCAGGGATGCTTCTGCTTACCACCTGTTCCAGTGAGAGGGCTGACACATCAACTTTCTTCTGAGTTATTCTAACCTGGGTTTAGTCATCCGTGCTTACAGGTGACTACACTTAGTTTAAAAGAATCTGCTCCAAAACACTCAAATGGGGTATAATTTACAGTCCAAGTTGTTCCATTATAAAGTTAGTCCATTAAAAGTTAGTCCATTGTAAAACAACTTTTAAAAGGAGTGTGATCACAGCTTTAACCAGAGCAGTTTCAGTATCTTAAATCCAAAAAATTTTCCTTTCATACAGGTGATAAGTTAAAACCACGTAAACAATAAAAAGGGAGCGGTGGATTCAGCATAAAACCAGTTGTAAAGTGAAGGACGAAAGATCAGAGAACCCAAACACTGTAAACTGAGGAACTAAGAGTTTCTATATACGTGCGTGGGGAGGTATGTATGGATACACACACACCAATCTAGACAACTTCTTGCCCTTGACTTCTAAAAAGAAAACAGTAAGAGGTCAAGGTACATGTACAATGTTTAGCTCAGAGGCAAGGTAGGCCTTTGGTTATTAATATGCATTACCCCTACATAGCTGTTTTTCATTAATGTTGTTAAATGGATCCTAAGTTAAGAGCCAAGAGGTCTCCATTCTAAAAGAAAGATATTCTGGGTCATGGAAATTAGGAAGAAAGGACTACAGTCCAAATTAGCATGGACTGTAGAAGATTATGAGGCCAGTAAAGGTTCAGAAAAGTGGAAAGTCAAAAGCATTAAGACTCAAATGTTAAGGAAAAAACTGACGCAGCAGTAAAATGGAGGGTGGTTCAAGGTATTAATTGTTACAATGAAGGTAGGAAAGAGGATTTGGGTTGGTTATGAAGTTAAGGAATATTAAAGAGGATAGAAGAAAAAACCCCAAAGGAGAAGGGGTTAGAAAGGAAGTGAACATCACTGAGAAGACCTTGGGAGGAAAGGTCAAAAGGAGGGCATCCAGTCCTCCTTTGGCACTGAATGGATGGAGTAATGTGGGTACTAGGAATGAGGAAGGATCAGTCTTTGAAAACTGCCTGGTGGCCGTGAGGGCGCTCATCATGCATGATGTGTCGACGGACATGGATGCGTCGGACACGGTGCTCTCGTCCATCTTCATCATCACCTGTCCGGAGGGGGCCTCCACCTCCACCTGCCACCCCACCAGTTGCCTCCAGGAGGGCTCTGTCTGGCACTCGTGGTGTCTCATAAATTAAGATGTTCAGGGTTTCCTCAAAGATCCGGGCTTCTGGGAACTCTACCTGTGTACATGGGGAAAACAAGATTACATTGATGCTAGCAGTTCCCTCCAGCAGTGGGGAGAGAGACAATTCAACACAGAATCCCAAATTCAAATCTTGATATGGACATAAATTTCACTACATGTTATTTCTCAGTTTAACCAACTATGTGGTTGTTGCAAGAGCAAAACTGCTGCTTGGAACTCCTTGGAAGATAAAAATGCAAGCAGAGCACTAGGAGGAAAGAATTGATTCTAAGAAAGTTGGGCTTTAGTAGAAACTTTTCAAAAGGCTTGTTGAGTAGTCTCACCAGTTAAATGTCTTGCTCTCAGATTCAGTTCCACCATATATGCCATGGAAATAATAGCAACCTTTTGCAAGATGAAAACTAATTTATCTCCCCTGTGACTTATTAATTAGGGTGGTGTGCGTATTAAATCTTCTGTTAGAAAGTGGACAATGCATATAAACTAGATCTTCACATCAAAATAAGCCCAGATTTAAAAACTGCTCTTTATGAAATGATAAATTTGGGAGTGAGTAGTTCATCTGCCCTCACAAAATAGCAAATAGTTATATCAAAGACCAAATAGGGCTGGAGTGGGCATCATGTAGCCTTCTAGCCTCCCATATAATCTGTCCTCCACTCTCAGGTCCTCTTACTTCAGCCAAAACTAGGCTGACAACAGTTACTTGTAGGACATTTTCTTTGGACATCCTCAGATTGTGAAATGACCTGCCAGAAGAGATTGGTCAGTTGGATAACCCTTTCTGAGTTTAAAACAGCAGTTCTGAGTTTAAACCAGCCTCTCCCAGATAATTTTAAATCAGCAATTTTAAAGTATGTACCAACTGTTTTCTTTATGTATAGTTTTGTTATATATGGTCCTGTAAGTACCCATGTCAAATCTCAGATGTCTAGGTGCTATGGTCTTAGAGCAATGGCCCCAACAGACAGACCCACATCCTCTTTTATTATTATAGATCGTCATCATGGTTGCCTGTTCATTAAAATGGTCTACAAAGCAGTAAGAAGTAGTAAAGGTGGATATTTCTTCTTGTAAAGTATGCACTTTTGGAACATATGATACCAATGCACTGACACTTAAAATGGAGGGATGAAAATGCATTTCCTAAGATGTAGTTGCCAAGCTGAAAGGTGTGATTGTTCCTGTACATCACAACAGGACAAACAAAGAACACACTGGCTATGTTTGCATGGAACAGAAAGCCAAGATACTGGCAAATACTATGAGCTTAAGATTATCATGTGCTGTGTGTGGTTATGTACAGAACTCATTCATTCTAGTTTAACTACCTGTGGTAAACAAAACAGAATCATAGAATCATAGAAATGTAGAGTTGGAAGAGACCACAAGGGCCATCCAGTCCAACCCCCTGCCATGCAGGAAAACCCTCAAAGCACTCCCGACAAGTGGCCATCCAGCCTCCGCTTAAAAACCTCCAAAGAAGGCGACTCCACCGCACTCTGTGGCAGCACATTCCACTGCCGGACAGCCCTGACTGTCAGGAAATTCCTCCTGAGGTTCAGGCGAAATCTCCCCTCCTGCAGCTTGCATCCATTGCTCCTTGTCCTGGTCTCAAGAGCAGGAGAAAAAAGCCCACTCCCTCCTCGACATGACATCCCTTCAAATATTTAAACATGGCTATCATGTCCCCTCTCAACCTTCTCTTCTGCAGACTAAACATACCCAGCTCCCTAAGTCTGTCCTCATAGGGCATGGCTTCCAGACCCCTCATCATTTTGGTTGCCCTCCCCTGGACCTGCTCCAGCTTATCCATATCCTTCTTGAATTGGGGTGCCCAGAACTGGACACAGTATTCAAGATGAGGTCTAACCAATGCAGAATAGAGTGGTACCAATACCTCCCTCGATCTAGACACCATACTCCTATTGATGCAACCAAGAATTGCGTTGGCCTTCTTGGCTGCCGCATCACACTGCTGACTCATGTTCAGCTTGTGGTCTATGAAGACTCCTAGATCCCTTTCACACGTACTGTTAGCCAGCCACGTGTCCCCCATCCTATATTTCTGCATACCATTTTTTCTGCCTAAGCGTAGGACCTTACATTTCTCTCTGTTGAAGTTCATTTTGTTAGCCTTGGCCCAGCTCTCCAATCTGTCCAGGTCCTTTTGAATTTTGATCCTGTCATCAGGCATATTAGCAACCCCACCCAATTTGGTGTCATCTGCAAATTTGATCCGCGTGCTCTCTATTCCTTCATCCAAGTCATTAATGAAGATATTGAACAGCACCGGGCCCAGGACAGAACCTTGTGGCACCCCACTAGTCACTTCTCTCCAGGATGAGAATCTGCCATTGGTGACCACCCTTTGGGTACGGTCAGTCAACCAGCTACAAATCCACCTGACAGTAGCCCTGTCCAGCCCACATCTTACTAGCTTCTTTGCAAGAATGTCATGGGGAACTTTGTCAAAGGCCTTACTGAAATCAAGATATACTACGTCCACAGCATTCTCTTCATCTATCAAGCAAGTAACTCTATCATAAAAAGAGATAAGATTAGTCTGGCATGACCTATTTTTGAGAAATCCATGTTGACTTTTCGTAATTACGGCATTGTTTTCTAAGTAATTAGAAACTGACTGTTTGATGATCTGCTCCAGGATCTTTCCAGGTGCTGATGTCAGGCTGACTGGGCGATAATTATTTGGGTCCTCTTTTTTTCCCTTCTTGAAGATGGGGACAACATTTGCCCTCCTCCAGTCTGCCGGAACTTCTCCGGTCCGCCAAGAGTTTTCAAAGATTATAGCAAGAGGTTCCGCAATGACCTCTGCTAGTTCTTTTAAAATCCTAGGATGCAATTCATCTGGCCCTGGAGACTTGAATTCATCCAGTGTGGCCAGGTATTCCTGTACTACCTCTCTATCTATTCTGTGCTGCATTTCCCCCACTTCCTCACCTGCTCCCCAACTGCCAGGTTGCGTGTTTTTATCCTTTTGGGAAAAAACTGAGGCGAAGAAGGTGTTGAGGAGTTCTGCCTTTTTTCTTCCTCCTGTTATTAATTCACCATCTTCCTTGCGCAGTGACCCTATCGTCTCCTTTTTTTCCTTTTGCTGCGGACGTATTTAAAAAAGCCCTTTTTATTGTTTTTAATGTCTCTGGCCAGCCTAAGTTCGATCTGTGTTTTAGCCTTTCTGACCTTCTCCCTACATCTCCTGGCTACTTGCTTATAATCTTCTTTGGTGATTTCCCCCTTCTTCCATTTCCTGTACATGTTTTTCTTAATACTTAGCTCAGCTGAGAGCTCTTTAGTCAACCATTCCGGTTTGTTCGGATGCCTTCCATTTTTCCTCCTTAATGGCACAGTTTTAGCCTGTGCCTTCAGTACCTCCCTTTTAAAGAATTCCCATGCATCCTGAACTTCTTTCTCATTGACTATTCTTGACCACGGGATTTCAGCCAGCAGCTCCTTCAGTTTACAGAAGTCTGCTTTTTTAAAATCTAAGACGAATGCCTGGCTACACTTGCCTTCTCCTCCCCACTGAATACAAAATTCTAATAGGGCATGGTCACTCTCTCCTAAAGATCCAACCAGTTCTACGTCATTAACAAGGTCTTCCCTGTTGGTCAGGATCAGATCCAGAATATTTGATCCCCTAGTCGCCTCTTCCACCTTCTGGACCATGAAATTGTCTGCAAGACAAGCAAGAAACTTGCTGGACCTTGCCGCCTTTGCAGAGTTTGAAATTGTTCAGTAAGTCATACAAACGTGTCTCATTGCTTCCAAACAAGGCAGGATAAAAAAACCAACAGCACGTTCTAGTTTGCAAACATGGTTTGTAAAGAAGCAACAAATCATGATCCTGGATTCAGATAAGGCACCAAAAAAGAACTTCTGTTACATCCAATTGCACTAGCGGAAGGAGTCAAGTGAGAGAAAACACACTGAATGTATTAGCATATATTTACATTCAGCCAGGATTCCTTTGAACACTCACTTACAGTTCCACATGAAGACAGCCAAAATGGATCAGGAAAGGAAAGACTTGTATTAGGAATACAGAGAACTGCCTGTGATTTACCTTGGTCTGCTTCTTTTCAGTGGCATACACAATGGAGGTGCAGCAGACTTCAGCGATCTTACGGCCCTGTCCATAAAAGGACCAGCAGCATATCTCATCTCCGAGGACATCTTTGATGAACAGCACCCTTCCATTGAACCGCAGCGCTAATTTGTCAAACAGTTCAATATTCTTCAGTAAGTTGTCATCAGAGTTACTGAAGGGGGAGGGAAGGAAGAGAAAAAATGGTGGTGTGGGATCTCCACAATCCTAGCAAGAAAGTGGGAGTATTTGCTCAGGGCAAGCCTGTGTGCCCTGTGTGGGGCCAAGTTACACTCAATCTGAACAGCAAAAAGTGATGGACCTTACCTCGTGTATGAATATTTGTTATTACTTCTATTATGCAGTAACTTCACCACAGGCTAAAAGGAAAAGAAAAGCATAATTAAATGAAACTACAAAACAAACATTAAAAAAAAGCTAATGTGATTGTGCTTTTTAACTTGCTTTTTAAGACAAACTGGCTGTCACTTGTAACTGCTTGTCTTTGTCACCAGCTGAGGCACAATGACCTCACAGAATATTCACAAACATTCCGACTTCTAGCACTATATGTTAAGCTTATTTCACACTTTAAGGCCATCACATGGAAGGTAATAGCCATACCATATTCATGTGCAGCAACTTGGCATAACCAGTAACTGCCACCATGCACTTTTGTCTCCATATCAGCAGGACATCTCTGTGAGGCAACGCTTCAACATGGTCCCTGGTTACAAAAGATCAAAAACCAATACAGCTGTTTTGAGACAATGATGACTGCATGGGCAGAAGAAAACCCTCACACATGGCTTAGGCTAAGGCTCTGTGCACTGGCAACTGGACGCTCGTAACCAGCTATGCTGGCCTAGAGCAATGGAAGTAGTGACCCAACACACTGGAAGGGCAGCAAGTTGGAAAAGGCTGGTGAACAAGTATGAGAGGCACGGAGGTACATGGAACAGTTTTCCATGGTCTCTGCACTACCTCCCTAGTCCTCCTCAAGAAAGAGGAAAACCAACCAAACTGCCAAGCAACCTGATCAATAAAAAGATCTCCTGATCACAATGCCTCTTTACCTTGGAACAGCTTGAAATGATCTGCTGCTCCTCCTTGGGAGATGTCACCATGGGGATGTGGCAGAGGGGGTCGTAGGCTTCACTCTTTTGCTGGGCAGAAAAATGATGAGTGAGTCAGAGAGAGGGAAGACACAGAGAGAGAGGCAGGGAAAGATCATAGTGCTGTTAGATTCCCCTGAAGCTACCCTGCATTACTGACTTATGACATTTATATCCTACCTTTCCATCAGTACATTAAGGCAGTTCACAATGTTATAATGAATGGCATATCAAACTGAAAAGGTGGGGAGGGTGGAAAGAAGAATATAAGTAAATTCTTAAAACAAATAGATGGAATGATTACAGACTGAGACAAGTTCTGGGAGCATTACAGCTAGAATAAGTTGAGCCCATCTAGGCCAAGAGAGTTGAAGCCATGAGCTTAGCTTCTCCTCCCGCAAATGACTTAAAATACATGAGACTCAGAGGAGCCAGAGGATCTTCTAGTCTCTGAGCAGGGAGCCACTTACTTGTAGGGCAAGCTGGCAGTCCTCAACCAAACCTTGAATCAGATAGTACCGGGCTTCAGAGAGCACTTCCTCCAGCTCTCTCTGGGACTCTGGGAGGGGTACAGACCCATCTCTCAAGTAGTTCAGGATGGTACCAAAATGGCGACCACTTCGATCAATCAAGATCCACCCTGGAAAAGCAGGATGGATTTTTAGTCCTTGAACACAAACAGTGACTAGGAGAGAAGGGTTTCTTAAACGCAAACCTCCCCTTTAAAGTGTTCCTCTCTTTGGGAGTGGAGAAAGATTCAAATATTATTATCTGTACAAATTTTTTTTTATGGAGCTGCAACCAATAAGTTCAGGATATTTTCAGTTTTTTAACCTTGCAAACAACCTCTTTGCCATAATAGAATCCTTCTATATATCTGCTTTACATGTTACAGGGCAAACTTAGAGCTGGGTCAAAGGAATTAAAAACTGAAGCAGGAAAGAACACAAGCAGAAGAACAAAATGGGAAAAGATGTATGTACTTGTGTTTTAAAGATTTCAGAATTCAGAGACAACACATTGGCAGACTTCAAATGATTATAAATTTGGGGACATTGCTTCTGTCCTCATTTGATAGTTGTCACTAAGTTCAAGGAATGTTTTGGCTTGTTAAAACATATTCGTATGAGACTAGCGCTTGACTCCACAATCTTATACTTCAAGAAATGCCCTACAGCAACAGTAGCAGCAACAACCAATTAACCAAATATTCAGGGACCGGTATTTATCTTTAAATAAAACCAGTCTGGCCTCTTAAGTTTCATTAAAATATTTATATTCCCTTTCCACATTCTCCTTTAAATTGAAGTGTTCAAAGGAATCGTTTTTAAAACAAACACAAAAGAGCAACAGGTAACAGTGACAAAGAGGGCACCACGCAGAGTGAGTTCAGTCATGATTCTAGCTGAACGCATGCCAAGATCAATTTTTAAAAAGTATTTTATCAGCACTGGAACACTACCAAGGAGGGTCTGGATGGGTCTCCCAGGACAAGGACATCTACAGCTAGGAAGCTGCAACCTTTCCATGCATCCCCACCAGCTGTACCACAGGTAGTGGCACCACATTTGGTAAGACCTCCACAGCTGACCAATGTGTATGGACAGGTTTATATGAAAAAATCATCATCATGATGCCCTCACTGTACATGGCACTTTATAAATAAAAGAACAAAACAGTTCCTTGTTCTCAGACTTACAATCTAATCAAGACATGACACAAAAGGAAAAGGGGATGGCAGTGTGTGAATGGATTGAGTCCAGTAGTTATTGCCTCTTTTTCTTTCCCTCCGAGGTCAAGGTAGTGGCTGTTGGGATGGAGGAAGAGCCTTTCATCTGCTTCTGTGCCAAAGCATGAGAGAGCGGTGCCCACCTGTTCTTCTCTCCGTCCAAGGCTAGGGCAGTGGCCATTGGAATGAAAGGAGGGCCTTTATCTGCTTCTGAGCCTAGGAATGATGGATCTGTGCCTGCTTCTTCTTTTGTCCCTCTGAGGCCACAGCAGTGGAAGTTGGGATGGAGGGAGGGCCTTTCAAGATTAGGGATGGGCAAATTCTATATTTGTGGGTATCTATTTCTAAAACCCTGAGATCCACTACGCATTAAGAACCTGAGGGTAACAGGCATATCTACTTTCTCATAAGAATGCAGAGTACCTAACAACCTTATATTAAAAACACTCAGTTAAAAACGCAACTTACAGATATCTAAAAATCGCTATTCGGATGACTGAGACATGTCCAAAATTACAAATACCTAAACTCAACGATTTGAAATGTTTTGCTAAAATGCAAGAAAAACAATACAAACAGAAGTCAAAGACAAATTAAATATTTCCTCATTCCTTGAAATTTGTACAAACAGATCTGATTTTAACTGTTTTATATTTAAACAATCCTGACCCAGGAATTTGTTTGGATTCCAGAGCTTGACAGAGCTTACAATCCCTCTACACAATAATTCACTTCTTGGTTATTCAAAGCCTTCTTCATTTCAGCTTCGGAGGCAGGTGAATCATTGCAATGCTGCTTGCAGTTAATCAAATGGGACTCAGAAACCTTTGCTGAGCTGCTACAAACTGCCAAGAGATCGACCAGTACCTTTTGATCTACATTCTCCTTGCCTCTGCTTTAAATCAGAAATTGATGGGATTCTAGGAAGGCAAACATTACAAGCCAGATTGAGATTGTAAGATCCTTGAGGAGGAGATCAAGATCATTTTTAAAATACATTATTTTGCTTACGTTCATCTGAACAGAACTATGTGGCAAACTATAAAAAATGGAAGTTGAACAGGATAGCCATGTTTATGACTGTGGCAACAAAAACAACCAGGAGTCTTGTGGCACTTTAAAGACTAATACATTTTACCTGATACACATTTTTGTGAACCATACCTGGCGAAATGGGACTGCAATCCATGAAAGCTTATGACCGATACAATGTGTTAGCCTTTTGGGTACTACAAGCCTCTTTAAATCCTCAGAATTGGATAGCTGGAATTGGATCCTGGAGATCCCTCCCCACAAAAAATGTTTAGGTAAAGAATTTAACAAGTAGATCAGCTCCACCCCAGGGGAAGAAAGTACCCTCATCTTCCAGGAAGAGCCAGTTACTATTTGGGTTGCTGCTGAAATGATGCTGCTTCTTTTGAAGCTAGTTTCAGACCATTTCAAGAACAACCTATTTCTGGATTCTTTCTCTTGACATATTAATCTCACTCTTTCCTTTTATAGTGGATTCTCCCAGCTTACAAAACCACAACAGAATATTAACCAATAACATATATTTAAAATAACTGACAGAAGTGAAGTCAAGTCCTGGCACTAAAATGCTTAACACTAGATGTAACAAGGAAGCCTTTGTTTTTGTTCTAAACATGTGTACTGTAATGTCTATTTTAGGTAGGTTTCCCTTGGGAAATGATACTGGCACTATGCCACTATACCTAAGAAGACCCCACTCTATAGCTTCACAAGTCCTCTTGTTTAGTCTCTAGCAAGTCACCAAAGATTGCCTCTAATCTGTCTAGAAACTTGTTTAGTCTCTTTTTTATAATCCAAGGCTAATGATTCTCAGGGGCCCAGTGTTCACTGTATCAGAAAACAGGCACAGTTCACAAAGGCAATATCAAGAATAAAAGAAAACGGAATCTTGTGGTATCATTAGGACTAGGCAATTTATTTCAGCATAAACATTTGTGGACTGCAGCTCATTTCTTCAGATGCTCTAGCCTCTCTGAGAGAGATCAGCAACTAGGCACAGCATCATCACGTCTTGATTCCAGAAGCTGAAGAAAGGCACTCTCTATTCCAAAATGCCATTGCTCGGGCCTCTGAGAGATGGAACAGCTTCCAGCATTTCTTGGCCTTAATCCCCTTCCCACACTGCCATCTCCTTTTCCTTGTGTTTCATGACGATGAATAATTGTGTGAAAGAAAGAAAGAAAGAAAGAAAGAAAGAAAGAAAGAAAGAAAGAAAGAAAGAAAGAAAGAAAGAAAGAAAGAAAGAAAGGCATTGGGTGTGACCTCACTAGGCAAACTGATCTCACTAGGCAAACATGTATATGGCTGTGGGAGGGAAATATAAAAGGTAACAGAAATGCAAGAAGTGCTAGCGTGCTGATGGGCGTGACAAGTACAGATGCTAATGGTCATTAAGAAAAGGAAATACTATAAATGCGTGAGGGCAAATGTATCTTAGATTGAGTGCCCGACTAGGACTCTGGAAACCAGGGTTCAAATCCTTGCTTGGAAACCTTCTGGGAGGCCTTAGGCAAATCACACTCTCTGAGCCTCAGAGGAAGGCAAAGGCAACCTCACCCTCTGAACAAATCCTGCCAAGAAAGCCCCACCCTAGGGTTGCCTTAGGGTTGCCATAAATTGGAAATTACTTGAAGGTATGCAGTAACAGCAAAGCAAAGTAGATCCAAGCAGAGATTATCAGATAAACCCAAGGATAGCTTAGCAAGAATAGCTTAGCAGATAAACTCACATACAGTAAAGAAATGTTTTTATCTGAATACAGTGCTAGGGCACAGTTAACCTACACTGGTCAGAGATAGAGGTAAATACCTTAGAAGAAATTCTTCACATGTGCAACAGCAATCTTAATGCAGTGCAGAAAAAGACAACCATAACACCATCAAAAATGTTGAAAGGTGATCTAGCAACCTGATGTCCTATATAAGATGGGGGCAGACTGTGAGAAAGCTCACAAACATACCTTCACTATCCGTGAGCACCTCCATCCGGCCGCTGAACATCGCCTTCAGCATAGTGTCTTGCTTGGTGAGAGTCTGCACAGTGGTGTAATGCAGGGACCCTCCGACATTCAGCTTGACATACTTGCTGCTGGGGTTCAGGGGTTTGAGGTCAAAGGTCACACCTGCTACCCCTCCCCCACCATCCCGTCGCTGCTGGGTTGGGACCAGCGGTGCACAGTTCTCCAGGGATGAAGCCTGGTCTGTGGTGGCCTCAGCTGACATAGCCACCTGAAGAAAAGAGAAACTGAAACTGAGCAAGGAAACCAATCAACACCATCTTTCCTGCATAGGACTCAGATCTGACTGGTTTAGGGAGGGATGCAGAACATGCCACTTTCCAGATGCTGTCAGAATGCAATTCCCATCATTCCTCATCATTTGCGATGCTGGTGGTGATGGGAGATGCAGTTCAGCAACATTTAGAGGGCTACAGGAAACTTGGAAAATTTTTTAAAATAATTTGTTCCCCTTCTTTATTATGGTGTTTGCTCTCATTTCTTGTTACCCTTCGCTGTGACTCATTGCAGTGTTGAAAAGTAACTCATTACTTTGTCTGCTGTATTTCTTGTTTTGTTTCTGTTGCTTTTCTAACCCATTTTGAGATGAAAACCTTTACACTGATAAGGGAATGCCACAGAATTGGAAATAAAATGGTATAAATGCTGCTAACGGTTACATTCCAGAGTAACTACCAGTAACTTGCCACTTCCAAGTTCCGGAACCACACACTTCCCAGCATATCCAGGGCATCTGAAAAATTTTTATCTCAAAAAAAAAAAAAAAGACAGTTCTATCTTTTTCTGTAAGGAAGAAAGTGCTATGGAATCCTGCAAACTTTTGAGTCAGTTTCATTTTTTTCCTGTCTCACTTCTGCTACCAGACTGTTATCCTACCCAACACCTATACTATTCAATGTCATCCCATTTTGGTCCTATCTTCTTATCAATAGCCCTACCTGGGTCTTCTATAGGGGGTGTTGGGTAGACTTCAAGCTTGTGGATTTTCTTTGATTTTTACTAGAACCTGGAGGTCCGCTCACCAGAGCCAGGTGAAAAATGGCACCTCTGGCATGCAGATTTACACTAAAAATTTTTTTTTAAAAAAAGAGTGGCTCTGCACATATCCTCCACAGAGCCGAGGCTATATATTCTTTCACGCACAAAAAATGTATTCCTGTCTTTCCCTTGAGCGTTCTAACAACTTTTGTGTTTGTGCGCGCAGGAGAGTGACCTTTTTTAATTGCCACTCTCCTTAGACAAGTGGGAATCAAAAACTCATGTCAGGCTACCACAAAGCACCAAGGCTTCTACTCGTAAGTCCCAACTGGCCTTCTGCCCAGCTGTGATGTACAGCACATCTCTGCCATTCCTGGTAAGAAATGGGAGATTTACGTTCATCTTTGGGCCTAATGGCCTTTGCCTCAACAAACCTGCCTCAGGCTATCCTTTCCTCCAGCTGTCTGTCTGCTTGCCTCACCTTGGCCTTCTCTACTCATCTCACTCGGGATTTGGCCATGACATTTCCACATCTTCATCCCCAGCCACTTTCCAGCTGTCTTTAATGCTGATTCAACTCTTTCTAGGTATGTAGCCTTGAGGAATGAAGAGTGAGAGATGACAGACAGGTAGCTGGATGGATAGATAGATGTGTGTGTTATGTATGTATGTGCACACACGCACACATCTGAGCCACACATAAACACAGGAAGACACACAAAGCTTGGAAATAATATTTTTGGAGGGATTGGAGTTCACAGAATCCCCCAGCCAGGCCAAGTGCTAGGGAAGCCCCCAGCTCCCTTCACACACACTCTGCTGCGCCCCTTTCCCGACCCTTCACCCACACTCTGGGCACCTTCTTTTCCACGACCTGACAGGCTCTCCCAGGGCCCCTTTCCCCTCCTTTGCACCCGATCTCTCTCCTCATCCCAGAGCCCCTCTCCTCTCCTCTCCTCTCTCTCTCTTTCTCCCCTCCTTTATCTTTCCATGGCTCCCTCCCCAGCCACTGCTCTTTGTCCTCCACCCGGCCGCCCACCGACCGACTAGATCCACTCACCTCCCCCAGCGAAACAGGGTGGGCTCAAGCCAGGCCCCTCCCCTACAGCCCCGCCTGGAGTCAGGGCCCAACGACGTTCCCGGACGCCCAAGCCCAAGAGGAAAAGAGCAGCTCCGGCTGCGCATGCGCCCCTTCCCCGTCTCTCCGTCCCCTGTCTCTTTCGCCAGGAAAAGATACCGTTACCATCTACATCCGGGTACCGCCCGTATTAAGCAAGACAGGCCCGAACAACACAATTCTCTACCTTCCCGCACGACGAGCGGGGATGGGGGCCCACAGCTGCGCTTGCGCTGAATGAAACTTTGAAGCGACGGAGGGGGAAACCGAAGGGCGACGGAACGCGAGGGCGCCAAGGTGCCGGAAGCGCGCCTGCGCAGAATGCAGCTGTGGGCGCCCTCGGTCCGCTGGGGAGACGACGGTGCGGTTGTGGAGGAGGCAGCGAGTTGGGTGGCTCTGCGCAGAGACCGCCTCTCCGCCCGGTCTGAAGTCACTAACCTGAGGGAGAAGACCAAGGCCTGCGCTGAGCTTTGCCTTCAGTTGCAAACTCTCTCTGTAACCTGTCATTAGTGTCGCCAGGGTTTCAAGAGAGTGAAATTCGTGATTGACTTTAATTGCAGAGTCGGCAGTCAGGAAGTATCTGTTGAAAAGTTCGCGTTCTACCTAAGCGCCAAATCTAAGTATTGATTTCAGTCAGCATATCCATCGTTTTCTCTGTTAACGCAGTGTCCTCATTCATAATTATTTTTTGCCTTTATGAAGAGCGCACATCCGAAAATAATGGAATTTTTTTTATTTTTTTTGGCGTCTTGTCCAGTCTTAGCAAAAGGAAGAAGGCGTCCCAGCCTTAAAATGGGGGCATCCCTTACACTAAGGTATCTGCCAGTCTTAAAAGGTGCAACCTTTCCACAGCTCAAATAAAGGACATCCTTTACAATATGGGACACCTGAGAACCCTACCTGGCAACAGTTCTCTTTTATGCTACCTGTTCAAACTCATTTCCTCTAGGACTGGCAAAAGTACTTTTGCATTTTGTAACTGCATAATTACACGATATGGAAGAGAATTCGGTAGCATTCATGGGTGCTAGTGATCTTATAACTGGTCCTGCTTTTTGTTTGTTTAGGCATGGGTGTAGCTCTTCAGCTGTTAGCGGACTGCAACTCTCATCAACTACAACCAGCATACCCAATAGGAAAGAAATGGTGGGAGTTGCAATCCAAGAACAGCTGGAGCCACACGTGGCCCACTATTGACTTAAGCAGGGAGAGACAAGCCATGGCACTAAAGATGCTTTAAAAAAAAAAAAAAAGGGACAAGCTGGTGTTGGTAGAAATTTGTACACCTTTACATCCAGTACAGAGTTGGTGGCCATGTAATGCAGATGTAGCGGCTGTAATCAAGTAAAATAGTGGCTGGAAAGAGAGCAGTTCCTAGTTGGGTAAAATTTGTGCTGCAAGATTTTTACAGATGTCTTGTAGGGCTGGTTGTGGGAATTGAGTAAATCATTTTCACAAAGGTCATTTTCCTCTCTGATTAAATGTAGGGCAAAATGCTGTAAAGTGAGTGAGCCCACATTTGGGGCTAGGGACTGGAAAGGGCCTCCTTTCCAGAAAGCAGAAATGAGGGTACCACAGAGACAAAGGAGTGATGGTAATGGGGAGCGGGGAGAAGGTGGCAAAGAGGAAAAAGATGTGCCAGAGAAACAGTATGAGAGAAAAGAGGTGTCATTTGGAAAGAAAGGGAAGCTTTCCAGCTCAGTTTTTCACCTGGCTGCATGCAATTTACAAATTACTCCTAAAGGAATATAGTAAGTATGGGTAAGTGTGCCCTTCTGGGTATTGGATCAGCATGGTCAATAGGGAAGGATTATGGGACTTGTGGCCCAGCAACATCTGATCACTACAACTGGCAACTTGTGGGGTACAAGCTTCACAAGAAATTTTTTTTCATAGCTGGCACAGATGAGATAAGAGGAAAATGCAACTTAGCGTGAAGGAAGTTGTGCAACAGAGTAAGAATAGACAGTGAAGAAGGACCCTATCATATTGCTTTCATTTTACATAACTGCTGGATCAGACCAAGGGCCTACCTAGACCAGCATTCCGTTCTCACAGTGGCTGAGCAGATGTGCTTGAGAAGCCCACAAAAAAAAAACATAAATGCAATGGTATGCTCTCAGTGTTTCCCAGTTGCTGGTATTAAGAAGCATACTTCCACCAATGATGGATGTAATATTGGCCATCTTGACTAGTAGCCTTTGACAGTCACATTACTTGTGTATTCCGCATTATACACCTATGCAACATTATAACTTGTACTCCTTCAGTTCAGCTAATTTTCCCGTTAAAAATTGTGGTGTTAAACTTGTGAGGACTTAAGCTAGTATTTTCCTCCCAAAGCTCCATCCATCTCAATCTAGTTTTAGGCACTGTGATAATGGGGGTTCCCATTATCCAGGTAACAGAACTGAAGGAAGATCATTCTCCTTCCAAGCATAGAGAGGGTTAATGAACTGCTAGAGTTAGGTTACATTCTGTTGGAGGTCAGCATCAGGGTCATGAGAGATAGTTGCCCAATCAGAGGGGAAAACGTGAAAATCTTCAAGATGCTTTGGTTAAGGAGTTTAGTAAACCCTCAAGGGAGCATGAGGTAAGGAGAACAAAGGAGAAGAACAAGGACACCAACGCTGGTTGCAGGTAGGGCCAAGCTAGGCCTCACTTCCCGGCTCTGCCTCAGAACAGCATCTCAGAAACTGACCAATGTGAGTCGTTTAAGATTAGGGATGGGAGGAATCCAGAATTTTCTGGATCCGAATCCCTGGAAGGTCCTGGGAATCCATGAATCTCGAATCTTTTGAATCCTTTTTTAAAAAAAGGTTTGAAAAGCAAGGGTAGGAAGGATAATCTTGGGCAAGACACACTCTCTCAGCCTTAGCAAGAGCCTGGGCAAAGGCAAACCTCCCTCTGAAGAAATCTGGCCAGGACAATTGTCATCGTCTTGCCTCAGGATCTCCTCAGATTGAAAATGACATGAAGGCCCTTTCGACACAGGCAGGAAAATGTGGATTAATCCCACATTTTCCTGCCTGTGTAAACAGGGCCACATACTACAGTACAGAGATAATCCAGGTCAAAACTGGATTTTCTTTGCATGGCTCCTTACGGCATCCTGGGGTTTCTAATTTTATGATGCACCAGCACACTTTGGCAGAGAAGGCTGTAACACCTTGTAAAACTACAACCCCCAGAATTGTGTACAAAAGAGCTTTGTAAGGGAGCTATGCAAAGGAATCTTTCAACTGTCCTTGAAATCTCAAGAAGACTGTACCTTCCAGCCAATCAGGCCTTTGGTGGGCCCTGGAGGCGCCAATTTTTAAAAACATTTTTTCCTTTGTGCCACATGTGGTTTGTCATGTGGCTCATGAGAAACCATGACAGACATTTCACTTCTCGTTCTAGCTATAGGTTTACAACCAGGCACTAGTCTTGTGGAAGGAGGTACACTGGCCTACATGTGGCAATCACTGGATGAAATTGTGTGACCTTGCTGTCTGGCCCACTACTTCTGATAGGTGGTCAGACCCACTGACCCCAGCATTTATACATGCCATTGATTTTCAACACAGAAAATAATCCTGAACGTAAATATTAAATGTTCAATTTAGGTATCTTATAATACAACCCCAGATGTAATTTCTGAAATGGTTAGCAAAGGCCATTATTATTCCAAGGGAAATACCTACTTGCCATCTCCCTTTGTGTGTCCAGTCCCCCAGGTTTTCAGGTGTCCTGGTCTCCAACAAACTATTTGGTTGGTGGATTTGAAAGTTTCAGTTTGCCTATTTTGGTGCAGGGATTCGAATTTGTGAATCGCAACTCCTTGCCAAGGATTCAGTTTGTCCATCCCTACTTAGGATGTTACTTAGTCTTGTTAGGATTTCTATTCTTTTGGAAGCTCTGGCTGATAAGAGATACTATCTGTAACTTGTAATTACCAAGCAAGCCTTCCGTGTATAGTGATATCTTCTGTTATCTGCATTGCCTGTTCTTAGAACAAATGCTTTTAAAGAACTCTCTGTTCTCTCCATTCCCACATGCTTATCAGCAACAGGCAGGGGGTGGTGGGAGGAAAGGGATCCTTAAGCTTAGAGATTGTCTGCTCCCTGGTGGCATCCCACTGTGTACAGAGACAAGGATGTTGATTCAGTTCAGTTGGTGATGGCAGTGCTTAATGGAATCTGAGGAGTTCTATCTCCTATTCAAGGGCAGAAGTCAGCATTGAGTGGAGAAGGGCCCCTTGGTCCTTGACAGCACTATTCTCAAAATTCTGCATTTAATGTTGGGTTTTGTTTTGTTGGGATATGTTGCTGTGGAAGAAGAGTCCCTGAGCAAAAAATAGTCCAGAACTATAACTAACACAGTTTGAACAAACCTACCTCATCTCAGTGTGTGTCATTCTGCTCTGTTGCACCAGCAATAATTGGAATGACCCAGTCATACCTAATGTAGACACAGCCAAATTGCTTTCTTCCTACAGATGCTGATTGCACAATTTACTCAGAGCTTGGAAAAGCAGCACTGGGGGTTGACAACTCCCAGAATCCTCTACCTTGCATGTTGCACAGAGGCTGGAGGATTCTGGGAATTTACGCCAGGAAAGTATTTTTTCTTTTCAAACTCTGGATTCATTTCTTTTAGCCTTGCCTTCTGTAAGCAGAGGCTGCCTGTGGCCCTTTGGATTTTCTTGGACTCCTGCCTCATATCAACCTCAGCTAACGTGAGCAATTTTAATCTGAGAATACCTGGAGGGGCATTGTTTGTAGCCCTGCTGTGAATACATGTCTTTGCCTCACTTTTCTGTGTAACAGATTATTTTTTCTTTGTTATATTATGAATGCTGTCTCAGTTGTAAGATACAATTACCAGCAAAGGAACAGAATCATTTGAGATGTTATACTATATATATTTAATATATATATATATTAAATTGAAGTTAAACAAAACAGAAATCTAGTCACAAGTAATAAAAATCAAGGTTCTGGGAAGTAGTTCTGTAGATTAAATCTGGTTATTAAATGTCTCCACAATGTTCCAAGATATTAGCCTGGAGGAAATACAGAAAAGAGGACAAAATGTTAAATCCTGCAACTATTCATACCAGACAACACACAGTTAGTTGTATAAACACATACATGTTACTGTCAGAATAATAAAATCATCAATAGCTACCAGATATGTGAGATCACAAAGTCCTCTGATTAAGAATCTGACTAATATCAACTTCCTTTTGCTCCTACCCTTATAAAACTGTCTCCATCAACAGCTCTTCTGATTGGCTGTACACAATGGAAACAAGACCCTACTCCAAATTGGCTTGCCTACAATAAATAAATATATGGCTCTACCTTCCTATAACAATCTGTAGTGACCACAAAAGAGTCAGTACTCGAATTAGTTGTCTCCTCAGATCTTTGATTTTAAACCATATCAGAACCTAAACCACTGTTTTGGTAGAAAAGGGTAATTTTACTTCTCCTCCTTTGTATTTTTTTTTCTTTTTGAACCCCAGGTCAGCAAACTGGCTAGGAGGAAGGTGAGAAAATCACACCTGTCATCATTTCCTGGACTTGTGATAAAGGCTGACAAGACAGAGACATCGGTTGATTCACACATTGCTGAAAGTCACTGGAATGTCAATGGCTTAGGACCACACCCTCTGAATACTACCATAAAACCATTCATCCACAAGGAGTATTGTGATACCTGAAAAGGACTAGTATATAACTACAAAATGTGGTAGAGAATGCTCACAGAAGCATTTCAGGAACCAGAAGGACATAGCTCTCAGGGTTTCTGGTTTCATGAGGCCTTAGAGTCTACTACGGTTTTGAATTTCCAGTGCTGCTGCTTCTGTCACTGTCTAAAATGTAGCCTCACAATTTTCAGTTTTTATTCACCTTTTCATAATTTATTGATTTATGGATTCTATATTGTTCAGTTTTACAATGTGCCTGTGACCCCTTGGGGTGGTCTAAGTGGCTTGGAGTTGGAACATAAAAGTTTTAATAAATAAAACCAGAGAAACCTTGTGAACTAGAAACCTTCCACCTTAGATCCTACATTGAAAGAAATGTGGACCAATTTTTTTTTAAAAAGCTATATAAATAAAATTAAGTTCCTCTGTGCTTATTACTATATCACATGAAACTGGCTAGACTGATTTTCACCCTAGGCCACTCAGTCTTACTCACTTGTTTTTGCTTTAGCTATAGGGGAAGTCAAATTCTGTTCACAGCCAGCAGGGAAATGGAAAGGACTGAGAAACCAAGAAAACCATCCCACATTTGTTAGCCTTCTTCCTACTAAGCTGACTTATTGTTCATAATAGTGTTCTAAGAAGCTTTTTCTCAAACTAGTAACTGCTATTCTGCTTGTGTTTCATGACGATTTGACTGCGCTGGTTACAGTCATTTTTTTTGACACCAATTGAGTGTAACAATTTGTGCATCTAATGAAGAAGTCTATGTTCCATGAAGGCTCATATCATCACAAAGTTGTGCCTTTCTGAGGTACCCAAGACTTTCAGTTGGTTGTGCTACAAACAAATGTAGCAGTCTTCTAGTATTTACAACACAGATCTTTAACTTGTCTCTCACCCTTTAGTGAAGGCATGGAGAACCTGTGGGCTTTCAGGTTTTGTACAATTCCCATCATGCCAGCCTATGCGCCACGCTCACTGGGAAAGGTGGGAATCAGAGTCCAACATCTGGGGGCCTGAAGGTTGGTCATTCTTGCTCTAATGCAAACTGAATTACACACATACCTTCAAAAAGGATGCTACTTGCTTGGGTGAGATGCCATAGATTTTTCCAAGGTCTTCTACCTGCAGAAAGGTGGGGAAAGTAAAGATGTATTGGTATCACACAGATGCCTAATGATGCAGGAGACAGGCATGTTCTAGAGAGCTGCCAAATCACAAGAACGTTGAAGAGTGATGCAGACCTTCATGGAGGTGGTCCAGTGGTAAGATCTCATGCAAAATTTAAACTCTTATGATCACAGAGTACATCCAGCAGTAGCTATTGCTGTGCATCACTGAATGGAAGTGTTTTCACTCAGTGGAGATTACTATGGATGGTATGAAGAAAGTGGAATGATTTCATAGTACATTGCCACTGTGGATACCATAACTTGAAGCCAGCCGGTGAAATTGATGTTCTGTGGATTCAGGACAGCCAACATACAGGTACGTTATAAAAAGTGGTAGAAACATATGATCCTACGAACATCAGACTGTGACACTCAGCATCCCTTATCCTTGGATATACTTGTCAACAGATGCTGTACACCCAGTGCACACCAG
Source organism: Iguana delicatissima (assembly GCA_948472985.1). NCBI lineage: Eukaryota > Metazoa > Chordata > Lepidosauria > Squamata > Iguanidae > Iguana > Iguana delicatissima. The sequence goes on along the minus strand of CAOKZL010000410.1, from coordinate 65,338 downwards.
TACATTCACATTCAAAGGCAGTATGCACTTAGATAAGAAGTTATGCTGGCTTAAACCACAGACCTATTTGGTCCAGGATTCAGTTCCCACATTGGCCAAGCAAATGCCTATGGGAAACTTGTGAGTATAGGGCATGAAAGGATTTTAAAAGAACTAGCAGAGGTCATTGCGGAACCTCTTGCTATAATCTTTGAAAACTCTTGGCGGACCGGAGAAGTTCCGGCAGACTGGAGGAGGGCAAATGTTGTCCCCATCTTCAAGAAGGGAAAAAAGAGGACCCAAATAATTATCGCCCAGTCAGCCTGACATCAGTACCTGGAAAGATCCTGGAGCGGATCATCAAACAGTCAGTTTCTAATTACTTAGAAAACAATGCCGTAATTACGAAAAGTCAACATGGATTTCTCAAAAATAGGTCATGCCAGACTAATCTTATCTCTTTTTATGATAGAGTTACTTACTTGATAGATGAAGGGAATGCTGTGGACATAGTATATCTTGATTTCAGTAAGGCCTTTGACAAAGTTCCCCATGACATTCTTGCAAAGAAGCTAGTAAGATGCGGACTAGACAGGGCTACTGTCAGGTAGATTTGTAACTGGTTGACTGACCGTACCCAAAGGGTGGTCTCCAATGGCAGATTCTCATCCTGGAGAGAAGTGACTAGCGGGGTGCCACAGGGTTCTGTCCTGGGCCTGGTGCTGTTCAATATCTTCATTAATGACTTGGATGAAGGAATAGAGGGCACGCGGATCAAATTTGCAGATGACACCAAATTGGGAGGGGTTGCTAATACGCCTGATGACAGGATCAAAATTCAAAAGGACCTGGACAGATTGGAGAGCTGGGCCAAGGCTAACAAAATGAATTTCAACAGAGAGAAATGTAAGGTCCTACACTTAGGCAGAAAAAATGGTATGCAGAAATATAGGATGGGGGACACGTGGCTGGCTAACAGTACGTGTGAAAGGGATTTAGGAGTCTTCATAGACCACAAGCTGAACATGAGTCAGCAGTGTGATGCGGCAGCCAAGAAGGCCAACGCAATTCTTAGTTGCATCAATAGGAGTATGGTGTCTAGATCGAGGGAGGTATTGGTACCACTTTATTCTGCATTGGTTAGACCTCATCTTGAATACTGTGTCCAGTTCTGGGCACCCCAATTCAAGAAGGATATGGATAAGCTGGAGCAGGTCCAGAGGAGGGCAACCAAAATGGTGAGGGGCTGGAAGCCATGCCCTATGAGGACAGACTTAGAGAGCTGGGTATGTTTAGTCTGCAGAAGAGAAGGTTGAGAGGGGACATGATGGCCATGTTTAAATATTTGAAGGAGTGTCATGTCGAGGAGGGAGTGGGCTTGTTTTCTCCTGCTCTTGAGACCAGGACAAGGAGCAATGGATGCAAGCTGCAGGAGGGGAGATTCCGCCTGAACCTCAGGAGGAATTTCCTGACAGTCAGGGCTGTCCGACAGTGGAATGTGCTGCCACGGAGTGTGGTGGAGTCTCCTTCTTTGGAGGTTTTTAAGCGGAGGCTGGATGGCCACTTGTCGGGAGTGCTTTGAGGGTTTTCCTGCATGGCAAGGGGTTGGACTGGATGGCCCTTGTGGTCTCTTCCAACTCTACATTTCTATGATTCTATAATGCAAGAACTGTCTTCTGCTTGTATTCTGTAGGGATTATCGTTCAGAAGCATATTACGTTTGATAGTGGATGACCTCTGTGGATAATACAGCCAAATTCCTGGACATTACTGCATTTTGTGGAAGGGAATCCCACAGTCTGATTATGCAGTCTGTGAAGTACATACTCTGAAAATCTACTTGCTGGAAGGCAGCAATAGAGGCCTTTTTGCTTTCATGACACACCAGAGGGCTTCAAATAAGTATCTGGCTCACCACCAAAAACAGGATGACAGACTAAATAGACCTTTGTTTTGGATTAAACTTTTAAACAGAGATTGTTTTGTACTACAATTTCCAGAATCCAGTTAGTGTCTATGCTGACTGAAGGCTTCTGGGAGTTATAGTCCAATATAGTAACTTTTCTTAGCTCTGGCTCTTTATGTTCTTAAAACAATGAATACCTTTCCCCTTCTACTCACAGACCCAACAATCAGCTTGTGTCCTGTACTTCAGCTGTGAGCTCACAACCTGAAAAGGGATTAGTTCAAGACCAGTCCTCTACTCTCCAGGCCCTGATGCTTTGGATCTGGCCTGGACAGGCAATCAGCAATCTGTTCAGAAATTATTCTCACTATTGGCATTATTCTCTCTCTATGAGCAGCTGTGCCTTCAGAGTCTACTGACCTTCTCAAACAATCCATAGAGATCTCTCCAGCCTACAATGAGCTGAGCTTTCTTCTTGCCAATGCGGTGCAGAACCATGAGATCCTTGACAGAGCCTGTGTTCAGGAGGGCCAGGATGTTCTCTTTGCTGCGAGCGAGCAGATCAGGGCGTACCTTCATCTCCCACTCAGGGGGAGGCTCATTTTCAGAGCCAAAGGCCAAAGCCTGAAGAACAGACATCAAAATGAAAAGGTTATGAGCTATGGGATGGCATCTTGGGACCATTTTCTGTTTCTTCTCTCCTGTCCTCTACACCCTTTTATTGAGCCCACCTCTTAACAAGCACATGCTGAGCGAGTGTATGCATGTTAGACACATTCACTGAAATCAGTAATTCTTGTGTGCAACCAATTAAAAGCATGCTTTGTGTGCGTTTCCATATGATGAAACATCAGGCACAAGTGACAGTGTTCATTCGCTTTGGGGGAAAGATCTACAAGTCTCACAACTACCTGTTGCAGAAGGTCTTTTAACTGGGGTGAGTTGCATTGTATTTATAATGATGCTTTAATGCCTTTTCAAACTGTTTTAAATGAATGTTTTTAATATGATTGTCTAACGGTTTTTTAAAACTTTCACATCATTCACTATTTTAATTTGCATTTACTTTAATTAATATTGTGATCTCTCTTTGTTCCCCTACTGCAGTGGTTCTCAACCTGTGGGTCCCCAGATGTTTTTAGACTTCAGCTCCCAGAAGCCCTGAGCATTGACCATAGTGGTTGGGCTTCTGGGAGCTGAAGTCCACAAACATCTGGGGACCCACAGGTTGAGAACCACTGCCCTACTGGAAGGCAGGCAGGGAATAAATAAAATTTAAAATCTTGAGAGGTGTGCAGCTTGCAGATGTTGTTAGGGGTTTTTTTCTCCCATCAGCCCCAGCTGGTGTGGCCAAGGGTCATGAATGTGGAGAACTAGAGTCCAACACCACCTGTAAGCACCACAAGTAGAAACGGAATTGAAAAGTGGTTCCAAAGCCACCCCAAAGGTCACCTTAACTGGAAGAAAAGTGGGACTGGGTTCAACAATTCTGGTTGCTGCTGTCACACCTCAAACCATTTCCCCAAATCCCTGTACATACCTTCCTCTTTCGACCCCCCTTCTGCTTTACAATGACAATACCGTCCTCTTCTCGTGCCCCTGCCTCCTGATTTTTCTCAGCTGCCTCCACTGGAGAGGAAAGAAAGAGAAACTAGGATTTTGTAACATACAAAAAGGAAGAGAAGGATGGGAAGTCTGGCTTCCAGATCACCACCACCCCATCATGGTGCCATCTCACCTTGCTGGAGAGGCAACACTGCTGCCTGTTTTCTAGGTCTGGCAGGAACCCGGGGAGCAAGTGCTCTGTTCTGCAGAACTTTGGCTTCCATCTCCAGATGTTTTGCTTTGAGATTCTGCACATGAGAAAAATGTGGGACCATTTAAATGAAGGTAGGGGGAAGTTCCACTGGCTTACCACAAGGAATATGAAATACTACTACTGGGCTAAGAACCTAACAAGTATCAGACAGATAGCCCTTTTCCACTTTTTTACCCTGGATGAGCCTTTGAAATAATGCTCAGGTCTCAGGGAATCCCTGCATAAAAATTATTGTACCTAGAACAAAAAGCGTTTAACCCTGGTATGGAGGCACCAACTGTATAATAACCAGGTGTGGGCAAATACATGGAGGTCAGGGGCCATTTTTTTTGTCTTCTCTGTAGGCCATCCCCCAAGAGTAAGCCACAAATACCTCCCTTTTTCTCTAATGTCCCTCTTAAACTGTCACCATTTTGAGAGGGACTGCAGAGGAAAACTGAAGCATTTGAAGGTAAGCTGAAACAATGTATAGGTAATTGTATTTATTAATCATCTTCCTGTTACTTATGCCTAGAACTGAGAAATGTTCGTGTTTTGAATGATGGGTTCCCAGTGTGCTCCAGCCACCATGCTTCTATAAGCTCTGCTTTGGCCTCTATCCTTCCTGTTCTCCAATGTCTCTGGTAAGCTGTTAAGGAAGAAGTTCTACAACATGGACCAATCCATAAAATGCCTCTTCATTTCCTGTGGGGCTGGAACATGGGCCTCATCACCCAAAGAAATTTCATTCAAGGCCAGCAAGATACAACAAATGGGAAATGCACTGAAGACAGCAGCATGCCTCCTGTTGGACTAACTGCTGCTCTGGCTCCCACTTTCCTATTGCTAGTTTTGAAAAGTTGTATTTCAGGAAATAATCTGGGAATCACTGTTTAAAAAAGTAACTTTTCCAAGGTCTGCCTATAACAGAGTCCATTGGAAGCTAGCCCACCTTGCAAATGACAGAAGGAAAGAGAAAGAGAGAGCAAGGGCTACCATTTGACTAAAGAAGTCTTTATTGATTAGCTGATCATGAGTTTGTCAAGTAAATCAACACAGAACTCAAGCATTAGCTTTCTAGAAAATCCTGCCACCACAATACCATTTTTCTACCATGGCAGGCAGGCACCATCATAGAAGTATGTGTATAAGAAAAGAAGAATGGCTTTTGCTAAAACTTAAGGTGCTTGTTAGTCCATTTTGTATTTTAAGAGATAGGAAAAAAGAATTCATTTCAAATTTTATGAGCCACTTCATTAGAGGAGAGAAAATCGCCTTGGCTCTACTAATAAAGAATGAGACCACTGACCTCCAGATGTAAGACTGCAAACAACCCCCATCATTTTCTACACTAGCTAGGACAGATGGAAATTGCAGTCTAAATTCATCTAGAAGACTAGAAAATGGCAGCTTCTCCTGCAAACAAAGAACAGGGGAAGGCAAACAAAGAAACCAAAACCTGTCACCTGCAGCTCACTCTGAGTCTCATGCAGCAACTTCAAAATATTCATCCGCTCCCTGTGTGGTGTGTTGAGGAGCGGCAAACCACAACTCCCAGCTCTAGCTTTCTCTTTTTCCAAGGCCTCTAATCGCAGCACTCGTTCAAGCACAGCTGGGTCGAGGTTCTCCAGAGATAGCACAGAACTAGTGAGGAGAAACACCAAAGGCTGTTAGCTATTCAGACAATCCAGACAAAGCCATAAAGCAGGGTTTTGTTATTGTTTTGGTAAAAGCCCTCCCAAACTCTGCCAGACTCTCCACCAAAATCAATGAAGTCCTTGAAGTCTCACCTGAGTGGTTTCTCCTCAACCACACTTGGTTGTTCCTCCTCTACACAAGGTCTCTTTGCCTCAGGACCAACATCACTGATGCCTTCATAAGGTCTCTTGGAAACTTCTGGAGAGGAGAGAGAGAGGACATTTTCAATTTATTCAACACCTTTCAGTTTATTAGATAGAATAGACCTAAACATAGCTGTCATTCGGATAAACCACTCATGGTACTCCCATCAACCTACGGTTCATTTTAGTTTCTGGACTGGCATAAGACCTTCTCCAGCTTGGCTTCCCCTTCCCACCCCTCCACCACTGCTCGGTCCAGTAGCCGGTTACATTTTGATATTGTTCATCATGATTTTATTAAGCATTTTGAGCTACCTTGTAAACCACCTCGGGAAGAATTTGCACCATGAAGATGTAGGATATAAGCAATCATAATTCACTTCATCAAAGTCACTTCATTGTGTTTTACAACATACATATCAAGATAAAGCAGGTGCTAAAAGGTGAGAACAAGTGGTGTGAAAGTGATTATAAAACATAACTATTCCTTAAAAATGTTCCCCCTTTCAAAGCTGCACTAGATAAAAATAAAAAGCTTGAGAAAGAGTTCCCACAGATAACCTCAGAGAATGGATTATTCCAGAGATGAACAGGTAGTCCATGAGAAGTGGGCAGATCATGGGTCTTCTTGTTTCCTGGAGGCCCAAGAATCCCACTTCTCTTGCCACTTCTTTCCCACAGAACTTAGAATGTCCTGGTTTCACGTGCATCCACCAAATCTGCACCAGTGCAAGCCATCTCTGGCCCAGTGCTTCCCTTACCTATCTCAGGCAGAGTTTCTTGGGTGAAAGGTTTGTTCACCACTTGCTTGGACTTGGCAGCAAAATTGAGGCTTGTGAGGGTATCAAAGTAGTACCTCTTCTCGGGGGCAATGTTTGCAATGATCAAGCTGTGAGCACTACCACCTAGAGAATCCTGGAAGGAAGGTGAGACGTATTCAGAAGGGAGAAAACAGCCATCAACCCCTGCCACCCCAAACCGATAGCTCCTCTGGGAAAGCCACAGTCTTCCAACTACCTGGAGAAGACGGGTAAGTTTGCTGTCTCTGTAGGGTATTCGAGGCAGCCCCTGGTTGAGGGCATCAACCACCTTGCTGAGGACAAAAAGCGAGGTGTTGATGGCCCCACTCTCCTTCAGACGCAGGCCTCTGTTGCCAGTCCGGCGGTTGTCTTCTGAGCCAGCCAAGTCAATGAGGCAAAGCTTGGCAGCCCGGCGTGCAGAAGGTGGCCAGCCCTGGGACCGGCTCACCCATACTAGCAACACAGCATGACTCCGGCTGGAACGCTGATTCAGCTGTGTGGATGCCACTGTCCGGTTGCGGCTGGCAGGCAAGAAGTGGCTTTCAAAGTCAGTGAAGCTCGTAATCTCTCGCTGCGTCAAGCCTGGCACCAGGATGTGATGGTTGCGATCCTCCCGAATTGGCAAGTCATGAAGGGAGGGTTGAAGGAGGTCCAAAACCTGTGAGATTACAAACCTTCATTGACTAAGGTGGAAAATAAACCTTAACTCTATGTATCATCTTGCTTCTTGGCAATGCACAAAGCCCATAGCTGGCTTGCTTGAACAAAGGGTTTATTTTCATCAAGTTCAATGGAAGCTTATTTCTTTTCCTAGAAAAGATATCACATGCCAGCAAAGGCTTTTCTCAAAGGCAGTATGAGAAGTCGATAGACATTGGTATACCATCTAGTAACAAGCCTGCAGGTCTTTTTCAAGTTCTTCTTGGCTTTCTTATACAGTATGTCCAAGAGTGAATTTAAGATTACTTTCTTGTCTTGCCTCAAGACAACAGCATTCAGACACTAGAAGTCTGCTCTCCCTGGCATGAAATGCCTTCTCTGTGTTCTTTTTGTCTCCTCCTGCTTAGGTTGGCCTCCCCATTAAGAGATAAACAAATGCAACCTCCCAGATTTTATACTGCAATTCCCATAATCCTTTACCTTTGGCTATACTGGCTAAGGCTGAGAATGTTGTAGGCCAAAAAGAACTCCAAAAGTTATCAAGTAGAAAGCAGATAACTGTTATGGTAGTTCCTCATGAAAAGGTGTCAAATTTGGCCACTAGCAATTGCCCCACACTGATTTTGAATTCCACATCTCTCAGTCAAAGTAAAAGCAGCTATTATTTGGATGAACAAATCATCATATCCACATTTAGCCTACCAGTCATCTTTGTTATTACTCTAGTTTCTGGCTTGGTATAGTATGGAGGGTCACCATTGCCCATGCCTGCTGTATACGATTCTCTACCTGCCCTTCCCAATCATCACTTTTGTCCCCAGACTTTTCTCTAATTACATGCTGTAATTCTTCCCTTTCCTCTCTCTTCTTTTCCAGTCTACCTGCTCTGTTCTTCCCTGCCTTTGTCCTTCCGTTCTCTCCTTTGTAGTTTCTCTCTGACCAATTCTGCTCTTTGTCCTTCCGTTCTCTCCTTTGTAGTCTCTCTCTGACCAATTCTACTGACCTTGTGCTCCTCTCTATCTTTTGTTCTTTACCCATCCTGAGGCTGGCCCAAGTACTCCCAGGCCCCTTTTGTGATGTTATCACTGCAGTCTGGGACCATTCTAGATGAGATTTAGCAACTTGGGAGTGGGTGGATTGCAGTCAGAGGAAAGGTAACAGTATCAATCCTGAATATCAACCGCGTCACCTATTACTTTAAGCCTCTGGCAACCTGGTTAACTTAACAGATTTCGCAGGATTAAAAGCTACCAATCTTAAAGACAACACAGAACAAAGAGGAAATACAAGGGAAAGCACAAATATATAGCTAGTATCCACTACTGTAATTTGCTAGATAGCATTCTCACCAAGATGTCTAGATCTTGGGTTCTACCAATCTTAAATGCAACACAATGTGCAAATACGGAAACAACCATGTCCTAAGCCACCTTCTCCCCTAGGGATTTCACAGTTCCTAACCAGTGAATATGTTGGTTCAATTTGCCTTCTGAAACAGTTTGTCAGTCAATACTTACCTTCTCTTGGTATATCTCAAGATAGGACATAGAGACCGAATACTTCCACCCGTCACTTGAGGCATCTCTTGTCATCTGCAAGATATCCCGAACAGCTCGTGGTATCACCCCTGGTTGATCTGGGCCCCCCAACATGGTATGTGTCTTGCCTACCAGTGGGAGGAGGATAAGAAAAAATAAAAACCAACATATCCCCTTGGTTCAACTCCTGTCTCCAATCCATTTGGGTTGGTTTCATCTCTATTGTTTTATATTCACCTGCTCCAGTAGGCCCATAAGCCAGGATGCTGGCATTTTGCCCCTCCAGCAGATGACGCAAGATGGGCTGAACTGACCCCATGTAGATGTCATGTTGAGTGGCTGTTTCACCATAAAAAGCATCAAACCTATTAAGAGAGAAGTAGAATTTGGATTGACTGGTTGCTTTGAAAACAGAGCAGTTTCAGTGGTGAGGGGATTAGCAACAGAAGGACAGTGTATGGTTCTATAGATCCATTCCTTAAAGCAGGGTGAGACAAATGGTGAGGAGAGGACCTCTGGATGTTTTGGACTACAACTCTTGCCAACCTCAGATGACAGGGACTGAGAGCATGGAAATCCATTTACAATAAGGGTGGGCAACTACAAAGGCAATCATTTTTGCCCCTGAACACCTAACACAACTGCAAGTGACATCATCTCACTAATTTTCAGCCAACTTTCTGGGTTTGAGAGGTTGTAAAGTATATGTGGGGGACTGTGGGAGCAAAACTACTGTCTTCTGCATGGGAAAAATTGCCCAAAAACATTAAAAAACTAGGTCTAGGGCAGTGGTTCTCAACCTGTGGGTCCCCAGATGTTTGTGGACTTCAGCTCCCAGAAGCCCCAGCCACTATGGTCAATGCTCAGGGCTGAGACTTCTTTTAGAGCCTAAATAGCAACAGAAGGTTTGGTAGACTTTCTAGCCATCACATACTGCATCTTCTTGTACAAGCAGAGGACAAGGGGAATGATAGTGAGCTGACCATTGCCCAAAGTAAGGCCTCTCTTGCTGGAGATATTGGATATGAGGACAGGGAGAAGGTAAGAGCATCTTGCCAATATTTTGAAAATGTTATGATACCCACCGCAGTTCAAAGTGAGCCCTCCCATTAAGAACTATCAAGCAAAACACTACAATTTCTGTTAAAAAATGTCTGAGCAACTCACTCATATTTCATTGTTTCCATCTCATTCCTCCAGTTAAGGATCTCCAAGGAATGGGAGTCCACACCACGTACACATGGCACATCTTGACCCTGTCCGGTTCCAATAGCAGGGCGCAATCGCACACATACTCGTACTCTAGCTGGTGCATTGGCAGGGATTTGGTGGACTTAGTCCGCCTTGATCGCTCATGAGTTGTCATGAATACCTATGAGTAGAAGAAAATGTATGGTAAGATATAAGTACTTAAAGAACAAGAAACTTTGTATCAGCCTGTCCATATTCTCAGAGACATCATGGACCTTGCTCCAGTTGCTTCCCCCATCTGACACAGGGCCTTCTCAGTTGTGGCATCCTGACTGTAGATGTCTTTCCTTAGAACAGTGGTTCTCAACCTGTGGGTCCCCAGATGTTCGTGGACTTCAGCTCCCAGAAACCCTAGCCACTATGGCCAATGCTCAGGGCTTCTGGGAGCTGAAGTCCACAAACATCTGGGGACCCACAGGTTGAGAACCACTGCCTTAGAAGGATGGCATTCTGCCACTTGTATCCTACATTTGCTCCGATATTACAGAAATAGGTAAAACACAGCCAATGTATACCCCACAGATCTTTCTTAATCCTCTCCATTTTATTTTATTTTTGTACTTACATCTGGCTGCCATTAAAATTCAGCAACAGACCGCTAAATGCACTGTAGTTAATGGGAAAAAGACCTAATTGCTATCATACTGGCTATTACACAATCAGCTGTCAACAGAATCATCACTATCCTAGTCAACAGGATCCTAAATAGTCAGTACAATCGGCTCTCCACATTTGGTGGTTTAACTGTCATGGATTTGATTATCTGTGAGTTTCTCCACCCTCTGTCCCTCCATGTCTGGTGCTTCTTTTCTGGGGGAACTTTCCCAGCCCTTTTAAAAAACCTGCCTCTGGTGGTTGTCCTCCTCCTCCATCAGCCACTGCCTGGTCAATTCAGGATGGCCTGTAGCCTGATTTTTCAGCACCACAAACCCTCTCCTGGTGCCCTCTCACACCCAAGGAAGACGATGGGCAAGAGAGAGGAAGCATAGGGTTGCCATGCTGACCCACCCTCCTTTCCCTCACCTCATCATGCCTTAGCCCCCTTCGCACAGTCAGATACACACATGTTGATCTTTGTGATTTTCCCACTTTTACAGGGGTCCTGAACGCCTAACCCTAGTGAATGTGGAGGGTCAACTTACCATATTAACTGACATCAATGAAAACATTTAAGTTTCTTTATATATAAATATAAGTTTAATAATAATTCACTAATAATAACAAACTTCATTTGCTACTAGCAAATGGGGCGAGTTATTTGAAAAAGCATTAAATTTAAACATAAAAATAAAACACAAATGCAAAAATAACTTTTTTTTAATTTTAAAAAATACTAAGTTTTGCCCCATCCTCTTATGGGACCACTTTGAGCCTCAAGCACTTGTCCATCCTGAAAAGTGGCCTCTGTCCCTGCAGTTGCACCCCATCTCAGCAATACTGGGATTCAAGGCAATTCACAATATAATACACACACACACATACACACACAAATAAAGTACATAGGACCATTTCCTCAACTGCCCCTACAATGTGGAATTACCTGCTGGAAGAGATTCAACAGCAAAATATACTGTCCAAATTCAAAAACATACTAAGGACTTATCTCTTCTGGCAGTCCTACCCAGTCTATTTTTAATTGTACTCATAACTGTACTTTTAATTTTTATATATTTTAATTCTAATATATTTGTAGTTTAATTTTTTTGTAACTTAAGTGTTTTAGTGTGTTTTAACTATGATTTTTTAGTTCTATCTATGCTGTACCCCACCTTGAGCCTTGGGGAGAGGTGGGTAACAATAAAAATGTATTATTATACCATCATCATATTATTTATTATAATTTTAAATATCAGTACTACACAAATGAGTTATTAGCATAAAAACACCTGAATTCAGAAAAAAATTAAGAGCCGTTTCAGAGGGGTGAGTACAGCACTCCCATTAAAATTCTTTTCCTTCCCAGCCAGTCTGTTGCCATAAGTGTGCCTGAATAAAAAGGACAACAAAGAGAAGATTAGCATTGTCTTCCTTGGAAGGGATTTCCATTGCCAAGCAACAGTCATTGAATGGGCTGTCTCCTGCGTTTACACCAAACACACCTTACAAGTTGGTGGGACTGAGAAGGCCCTCCCCTGAATATTGTAATACTGTAAAACCTGGGTAGGCTCCTCAGAAGAAATATAGTCCTTCAGATAGCCTGGACCCTAGGCATGACCAAGACCTAGGCATAATTAATACTAGTACATTCTGCCCTAAAAAATGATTGGTAGACAGCGAAGTTGATGTTTACAAGGAACTTCTCTGCCTACTTATCAGGTTCAGATCTTTTGATTCTCCTATACCTTTCACTTTGACTGTGAACTTTTCCTGTTTGTTTTAATTCTGCAGTACTTACAATAAAAGTTCGTGAATTTTTCAGTGATGCAAGCTGCCCTATTACACAACCCCATCTTTTGAGGAATCAAGGCAGTGCATGTTTAAAACAAAATCACAGGGGAAAAAAGCTTTATACCACATCAACAAATGAGGATAATATATACAACCAGCCCAAAAGATCATACACAATGAGAGATAAATCCAGAGTGCTACATATTTACAGGTTACCAAGGGAAGCCTTTTGCTTCAAGTAGTGATAGAAAACTGCAGTCTTCCAACTGTTGTTGGGATTGTAGCCCCAGTAATCTCTCATCACTGTAAGCCAACAATATCAGGCAGCCCAAAACCACCCTCGGGTTTTAGAGTGATACACTACCAATAGCTTGATCCAGAACGATCACTGCTATCATAAAGGAGAATCCATTCCCATTTACGGACATGCTTTGAAATGGAAGTGGTGCTGGGATAGGAGAGACTCTGCTTTGTTTATTTAACCAGTAGGATTTTTCACTAACAAGCCAGCTGGGTAAAATTAAGTGTTCAAAAGCAATTTCACAAAGATTAAAGGGGAAATTGGATGACCAGATAAAAGCAGAATGGCAAATTGTAATGGGTAATTGCTGGGGACTGCCAAGTGAAAATGTCTGAATTATGGTTGAAATTAAAGAGGAATAACTGTAACATAACAGGAGTTGATGAGAGAAATGCAAGATCAAGCATGTAAGATGAACATAGAATTGTGAGGCATAATTTTTTATATGTGAGTAGATGTCTAGAAAATGAAAACTAAATCAGAGTGGAAGAACCAAAACATTACATGTAAAGGTACAATTTGAGATGATGTTTTTTATTTGTGAAACTTAATAAAATTATTTTTTTAAAAAAGCAATTTATGAATGACTAATCCCTGAGGAGAACTATTGGACTGCGGAAGAGATCGCTGGAAAATAGTAGGCTTCCCTTCCTTGGAGAGTTTGAAGCAGAGGGTGAATGGCTTCCTCGGCGAGGGGGGCTATCAGTAGATTCCTGCACAAACAGGGCGGCTGGAGTAGGTGGCCTTTAGGATCCCTTCCAACTTTATATCCATTTCCGCACTAGACTGTTATAGCGCTATTATTCCACTTTCAACATCCCATGGAATCCTCCCGAAACTGCAGAACCCTCGGGATTCCATAGAATGTTGAAAGTGGAATAATAGCACTATAACAGCCTAGTGCGGAAATGGCCTCAGATTCCAGTCCCGGGTAAACCAAGGAGAAAGACCAGCCATCCTTCTCGACCCTACTTATTTGAAAATGCCTTGTTGTGGCGTACCTTTAAGCCGCTTTCGACTCACGAGGTTTCTGGGGCTGAGAGTGCGTGGCGCGCCAGAGGCCACCCCGTGGATCGCCATGGCCCAGCAAGGGGTCGAACCCCTGGCCCCCAGGCTCGCAGCCCAGCACTCAACCCAATGGACCACGCTGGCTCTGAGCAGACGCGTGTTGACTCAGAAGTAAGCCCCTGGGGTTACAAAAGCGTTTACCTCCGAGTGAGATGGCGCAGGAAGACCCCAGGATTCCCTCGCAACTGAATGACGAGCACCCGCTCCAAAGGGCCCCGGCCTCAGGCACCCATGGCTGGCTGGCAGGCAGTCGCTCCTCCCGCACACAAAGAGTGAATCGTAACCTCCGCATTTGTATTTGGCGCTAATCCCACCCCCAAGGGAAAAACTGGCCAATGGGAGGAAGGCACTGAAACAGCCGTTAGCCCGTGCGCATGCTTTCTATGAAAGCAGAAAGCGCAAGGAAATACTGCGCACGCGCACTAGAACGGAAGGACGTTGCGAAGGTGTGGGCTTGCGCAGTAATTGGCTTCCTTGGTGGTGGAGGCGGCGGCAAGTGTTAAAAAGAAGGGAAGGGAGCGCCGTATACATATTCACGTTGTTTGGGTCTAACAATGAAGTTTTTTTTTTCAGCGCGGAAATGCCAGCTCTAAAAGAATAGCATTTCTCGGCATATCTCCGTTTATAGTAGAAGTTTACATTCTTCGTCCCACTGTATTTTTATGTCCGTGTGTAACAGCGCAGGTCACCTAACGAAGCCTGAAAGAAATTTTTACCAGGACGATAAAACGAACTATTCTCAGCCTTTCATTCGAAGTGTGCGTAAGGGGCGGTGTTGCGAAAACGGCATTTGTCGCATGCGCAGAATAAAAGGTGCGGCTCGTACGCGAGTTTGAAATACGGCGCATGCGCCGTGGCAAGTGAGTTGGGCGCTTGGTTCGCTGTTCCGCTTCCCGAACAAGAAGGAGTGATCGATTGTGCCGGGCTCGGCTTATGTGGGCTGGCTGGTTGTTTAGAGGGAAGGAAGGAGGGGCGGGAATGCTGCGATGCCCGGGTAGGTTCGCGGGTGGGCAGTAAGCCCCCGGCTCTCTTGCTGCTGCCGCCTCGTAGGCCGGCTACTCTCACGAAGTTCCTTACAGCATAGTCACGAAAGCTTGTGCTCAGCCCCGAATTCTGCAACAAGTGTCTAGTTCCTCTGATCATGTACAGAGTGCTCTAAAGAAGTCCCAAAACAACAGAATTGATGAAGCCAAGTTAAACAAGCGTTTCCAGGGGTTCAACAGGAAACACAGACAACCTGATCCGATACACATTTTAGGGGGAGGCAAGAAAATAACGTCTACCGTACTGGACAGTGGGGTGGCTTACTCCCAGGTAAGTACGACTGAGGTTGCATATGTAAGTTAGTCCTTGTCTCTTCCATTACAGTCGGTGGATTGTAGGATGAAAAGTCAAGAGGTTTGTTTTTAAAAGTGAAGTTATGGGTGCCTCTTAAGATAGTCGTCTTAATAGGTGACCCTATTAATATCATAGGAGTTTCTGAGGAGAGGAATACTCAGAGGTGGTTTTGCCAGTTCCTTCCTTTGAAATATAGCCTACATATTCATTGGCGGTCTCCCATCCAAGTACTAACCAGGGGCTGACCCTGCTTAGCACCCAAGATTGGGGGGAGCTGATGCCGTTAGGATATTGAGACCCTTTGTTCAAGGATTATTGACATTAAATTGCAATATTATTTCAGTATTTGCACATAACTGAAGCGTTCTTGTATATTATGTACTGTAGTCCTAATACTTACACTAACTTTGCAAGGTAAGTCTGCGATCAAGTAGCTGACTAAAGGCTTCCTAGTGAAATATCAATACATTTTACATAATACGTTTTTCTTGTTCCTTATAAAATTTAAAGGGTAATTTTGCTGCTGTTACTTGTTACAGTGTTTAAAAAAGTAACTTGTTGCTTGCCAATGTTTATAATCTTGAGATTGAAAACAGAAAAAACTTAGAGACATTTTGAAGATAACTTTTCTAAAAATTCCTTTTAAAATAACTATAAATACTTTTAAAATTACTTATTATGCTGGTCAATGGATTTTGTTCCAGCTTGTGTTACTTCTGTGATGTGATTTTATTATGTCCTTATCACTTCCTCCCCTTTAGATGTAATTACATTGCTTATAGCTGGTTACTTCCAGCTCTGATTAAATTCAAGCAATACTTTTCTCTGTATGTGAGCCTTTAAGTTACTGGTTGAGTTACGGTGAGCTCATGAATTTCATGCGTTTTCTTAGGCAGGGAATACTCAGAGGGAGTTTTCCCACTTCCTTCCCCTAAAATACTATACTGTAGATCTAGGGCACCTTCTCACCCAAAAAGACTTGACCGATACAGATAATTGCAGTAGGAATGTGGATTCATGACTAACTGTAAGAACTTCTGGTAATGTACTGTCATGGAGAAAAAAGAATACTTTGCTTTCTAAATCCCACTAGGGTTGGGTGTTGAGATCCTTCTCTTTGGGGAAATCCTGCTTTGAAATGCTGTTACTCTGGTAGAGGTTCCCTGCTGAGTGGCAAATTGATCTTCTAATCAGAGGTAGGGTGGTTTTTTTCTGTCATTGTAATTTTGGGATCTGTTGGACTATCACAATAAATGAAATAGAAATTTTCATGAGAGGTCTTCATGCAAGGTGACCATGTGGAAGAATCTCCTGTACGTTCTTTTATGAGCTGAGGGGAAAGGAAGACTGCTAGTTTGGAGGAGCAAGCTCAAGTTCAAAACATTTGAGGCTGTAAGCGGATTTGATTGAAGAATAAAGTTAGATCAATGCATGTAGAATTGTTGTTATTTGTTCCAATAGATGTTTACGGCTTGGATAAAATTATCTGAAATAGTAATATTAATAAGAAGAATAATAATTTTGATTATTGAGTTATCAGATTGTAGGATGAAAAGCAAACATTTTCTGCGGAGTAGGAAGTCAATATTACGTGTGTAATATTGGTATTAGTTGTAAGGGGTTTTTTTTATACTGTAGTCATGTCTTTTGTATATTTTGTTTGAAGATTGCATTTTTATTCTGTTGAATTTGTTTGTTTTACTAAAAATATTTTAAAGATTGAGGCAAAGCTGGATTGTGCACAAATAATATCTAATTCTTTCAATGATATCCTGCCTTTTCTCCAAGAAGGTTGAAGCCATATGTATTTTTATCATTACACCAACCTGGTGAAGTTGATTAAGCTGAGAAATTAAGGCTGAGATCCTACAAGAAGAAGATGCAGCATAATTTCACACTCAGTTTTGCCTTGGTTGAACTATGTGGCCTTGCAGTGGCAATGATATGCAACTAACTATTTGAATGCAAGCATATGCATTGATACTCAGTGCATGATCATGTGCAGTGGCTCCACATGCATAGTTCTGCTTTTGCAGCCTTGAGCAGAATATGGCTGTCATGCATCAGACAAACATATTCAATCAATTTCACAGGGAACACATTCCTGTGTATGTTGCCTACAGGAAGCCAGCCAGCAGTTGGCTGGAACTGCTTGGCTTAATGGGAAATCATCAGTCTTGCTGGTTCTTCAACCAGTATACCATGCTAACATGTGCTATGTGCTATATCGCCATGGCCCAGCAAGGGGTTGAACCCCTGGCCCCCAGGCTCGCAGCCCAGCACTCAACCCAATGGACCACGTTGCCCATGTGAAGTAGAGTTCGGTGAAAAATAGTGACCATTTTCTTATGCCTAAGCATGGATTTTTGAATGTTGATCTCACCCATCTTTGCTAGGGTTGGGTCCAGACAGTCTGAAAGCCTGTGTCTTCCCATATGGGCCTGCCTGGGTAGGGCTTTCTCTCTATCTCACCACCCTCACAGGCATACCTGGTAGAGGCATGGGAGAGAGCCTTCTCGGTGGCTGCTTCCGGGCTATGGAACTCTCTCCCAAGGGAGGCTTAGTTGGCCCCTTCTCATATATTCTAATGTGCTTTTAAATGTTTTATATTAATATTTTGATTATTTAATGGTTTTTGAACTTTAGCAACCCATACTGTTTTAGCTATTTTGTTTTAACTTATCATGTAACCTGCT
Source organism: Iguana delicatissima (assembly GCA_948472985.1). Classification (NCBI taxonomy): domain Eukaryota; kingdom Metazoa; phylum Chordata; class Lepidosauria; order Squamata; family Iguanidae; genus Iguana; species Iguana delicatissima. The sequence continues at coordinate 47,774 of CAOKZL010000410.1, read as the reverse complement.
TTGGGTCCCCTATTGGAAGAAACGTGGGACATAAAATAAATGATCTGCATCCCTAACCGCTGCAGCATACTGGACTCACATTTCGTTGTGGTTGCCCTCTTCCAAAAGTGATTCTCAGCCTATCTGATATGGAGGATCACCTATTTTTTCCGCACACAGGACCAGTACTAAATTTGTGCCCACTGGGCACAATTTTTTCTTTATTTCCTGGAAACTTGCAAGGGAGCAACAGTGAGTGGCTCAGGGACCAGCACTGGGGACCACTGGTTTGAGCAGCATTGCTTTGTGAATACATGTTGTGCCACACTCTGCAAGTCCTTAGACAGCTATGTTAGGATTCTGACGCCTAACCTTCTGCCATGTTGATTCTTCAGCCCTGTGGCCTTAGTCAGTCTCTCTCTTTCTCTCTGTTTTACAGCCATGGAGGAGGCCAGCGCCGTTGAAGAAGGGGAAGTAACTTCAGGGATGCAGTCCTTAGCAGTGGAAGATGGGCCTGCCCCAGAGTTGGAAGCTCCCACTGAGGAACAAGATAAAGCAGCTGGGGAAGTAGAAGGGGAGCAGCCAGGGAAAGGAGATGATGACTCTGCTGAGGAGGATTGGTGCATCCCGTGCAGCGATGAGGAGTTGGACTCCCCAGACAACTGGATGCCACCCCCTGAGGAGATCCGGCGCCTCTATGAGCTCATTGCTGCCCAAGGGACCCTAGAGCTCCAGGCAGAAATCCTGCCCCGGCGCAACCCCACTCCAGAGCCTGACAGTGAAGATGAAGATAAATCTGAAGGGCAGCCGGAGAACCAAGAAGAGGAAGAAGAGGAGAAGTAAGAGCATGTGGTGGGGCTGGATTTCAGCTAAAAGAGGGGATAAACCAAAGACAGGATATACTAATGGCTTAGGCCTAGGTTGATTCTTGCTTTCTCTGTTTTCTCCAGGCCCCATGTGCCAACGGAGTTTGATTTTGACGATGAGCCTGCCTCACCCAAGAGCTCCTTGATTGATCGTCGAAGAACCCCTGGTATGCAGAGAAGGAAAGCAAAGATTCCTTGAGAAAATTCAGGGAGTCATGCTAGACCAAACCAAAAGCCTATGTAGTACAGCATTAATTCCCACAACAGCTGGTCAGCTCCTTGTGGGAAGCCCACGAGAAGGGCATGAGGGCAACAGCACCCTCCTGCTTCTGCTTCCTAGCAACTTGTGTTCAGAGGTATTTTGCCTCTGGTACAGGTGTTAGCATGATTGGAAGCTGTTTGATACACTGAGCCCTACAAATGTGCTTAATCCTCTTCTGAAGCCATCAGAGTTGGCAATCATTGCTACAGTTTGTGTTAACCAATTCTAGAAATTGTAACAAGCAGTGGGCAAAGATGTAGGTTTCTTTTGTCTGTCCCAGTTCTCCCACTGTTCATCTTCACTGGATGGCCTCATTATAAAAGAGGAAGGAAAAATGCTTCTTTAGCACTTCCTCTACACTAGGGATGGGGAAGGGGAAGCCTATGAGCTGCATGTGGCCTCCAGGATTTAAAAAAATTCCCCCACTGCACCATCTAGGGAGTGGGAACAGTTTCACCACTTTTTCCTCCAAGGTTATGGGAGCATATGGAGACCCCCAAATTTTATTTTTCACAGGGTTATGTGGCCCTCCAAGGTCTCCTGGGAACAATATGGCCCCTAACTTCTGACAGTTGCCCACCTCTGCTCTGCAGTGTGCATAATTTTGACTCTTATGTGTTCCCTTTGTTTATACTTAGGGTTTTTAAGTAGCCCAAATGTTGTAAATTTTCCTCCTAGGGGAATTGTTCCAGCCCCTCCTTTTATGAAAATAAATTGTTGGGAGAAAACTTGACCCAAAATGTTCCCCAGTCCTCCCCAGGCATCAGCTTCCAGATCTATTTAAGAATGTGTCTCCTAAACGTGGGAGCATCAAACACTGCCCCCATGCCAGTGGAAGCATCTAAGAGCAAAAACATTTGGTTCAAAGGGGGGATGGGAGATATGGTGGGCAGTGAATATTTCCCCCAAAGCAGCTGCCTAACTGCTCTGTAATATAGTTTTCAAGATATGGTAGCCAGAGCTGAAAACAGTTTTATGAGAACATACACTTTTCCAGTCTGTGTGAGGGTCTCCATTGCCATAACACTTTTGCCTTTTGATGTCTCCTTGAAGATTAGCATGATTATTTTGACCAGGGGACATTTTGGCCCTAGTGCTAAATTACTTTCGGGGCTTATATTGTCACCCACTGCGATTCTGACCTCAACAACCTTTTTGGTCCTTCCTATAGAGTTAATATCCGTAGATAACCATATCCTACTGTTTCTTCCCATTGTACCAGGTTGTACCATGTTTCCGTTATGTTCCTTCTGTCTATGCTCCTTCTAAAACTAAGCTTTCAGACTGCCCCATTTTGTTCCAGAGGCTTCCAGTATTACTGTAGAAACACACATGTAGCATTTCTGTCCATGTGCATTTTCCACTTTGGTTGGCTGATGCCCTGGTGTGTGTTCATAGCCTGTTTTTACTTCACCTGGATTAAATGAATGGATCCGCACATGTGCCTACACTCATAACCCTTTTTGAAGAACTTTACAGTTATGTTTGCTCTTGCCTCCCCCTTTTTTTCTTCAAGGTTCCATCTTACAGTGATGCTATCACAGTTTTCTGGGGCTGAGTGTGTGTGTGATGTGCCCAAGCTCACCCAGTGGATTTCCATGGCTGAGTAGGGAACTGAATCCTGGTCTCCAAGATCATAGTCCAATACTCAGACCACTACATCACACTGGCTCTCATGCTTGCCCTGTTGTAGCGGCCCTCAGTTCCATCCCAAGACTCAAGATGTTGGTTCTAATTCCTTCTCCACTGATTTCCATGTCACAAAGTCCTGTCTGTCAGCCATTGTGATCTCAAGGCACAGGAACCCTAACTGAAGGCAGTCTCCTCTGCAGCAGGGCTTGGTGTGTGAAACTCTTCCACAGAAAGCCAAACAAGATTGGTTGGCAGAATTGCATTTGGTTAGACAGATGCTTAGATAAAAGCCATGTAGGGTTATGTAGCATTCTTTCATTTCAGTAAAAGGAGACTGGCTAATGCCAAACCCATGAAAAAGGAAGGGACAGGGAAGGACAGGGTGTAGCATGCTATTTAGGATACAGGGCATATCCACCAACTTCAGTTAAAACTAAATAAAATATAGATTGGGATACAATCAATGAGGAACATGTCCCTTCTAGCAGTACCTTGTTCTTGAGTCCTGTACTTCATTAAAAAAAAAAGACTTTGTCTACTCTGCAAACCCTAATTTGTGTTTAATGTTTAGGGACCTTGGCGAAGAGCCAGAAGAGGGAGGCCCGCATGGACAAAGTGCTTTCGGACATGAAACGTCACAAAGTCTTAGAGGAACAGATTATGAAAACTGGACGGGACCTGTTTGATCTTGACTCGGATGATGTGCCCACTCCCAAACGGCCACCGGGTCTCTTCTTGCGTCAACGCAAGTACTGAGCACAGTGAGGAAGAAGGGTCTTTTGATTTGGAGCAGTTCTTGGGCCTAATAGAAGGGAAAGGCAATAAGTATATGGACCCATTTGACTGGGCATAGCCTTGGACTTTGGTTCAAAATCTTTGGTGATTGCAGGAGGTGCTTTTGTTTGGCTACCTGGATGTAATAAAACTATGAGTTCATTTTCCTTCTAGCAGTATTTAGAGGGAATCTGGAAGTTGCAGGTAGAAAAGGGTGATATCAGAGCGTACGTTGGGGAATTCTGGGTGTGGTAGTCCAAAGAAATAATGTTTCCAAAATCTGTTGGGAGCCACTGTTCCAATTGTCATATTCATCATGGCAAATTTTCCTTGCCTTTCTGGTATGAATTGTGAATTCCATCTTTGTAAAAGCCATCTTTGCTACCTTGGACTTGGGGAGAGAAGCTTGGTGTCACCCTTGCAGTTGTTCTTGTGCTTTGGAAATGCTGAGAAGAACTTTTGTGGATGTTAGGATGATCACTTGCCCACCAACCACCACCACTTGACCTTCAGAAATGAACAGAGAATCAGCCCAGAGCTATGGTTTCTGGGAGTATAAGGTCATCCCTTTGAAGGAGAAGGACAACATCTTCATGCTGGCAGATCTTGGTGGGCTACCAGAGCTAGCCAAAAATTGTGGGCCCTGGATCTGAAGAAACAAGGCTATACTTGTGTGCATGCATGCATATGTATGTGCTTTAAGTGCAAACTGTTCTTTCCACCTCCTGTGCCAGGTGAGGAAGAGTACACAATGATACTTCTGCGCTTAGGAACTGTGTGTACTTGGAAGCAAACCAGAGTCTGTTTGCTGTTGCTGGTGGGCATAGAAGCTCATTCATGCACAGCAGGAACAAGAAAGAAACTTGATTTGCCACATTTTTGACAGATGAGAGTCAGAATTTTAAAAAAGAGATCTATGAGATTTCCTTCAGTGCCTGTTTTGTTTGTAATTCTTTAACACATTTTGGCAATAGATTTTTTAAAATTACTTTCTGAAGGCTGGGAAGTTACTCCCCTTAAGTTAAAGACAGCACTAGAGACAGAGGCAGAAAGAAGTGTTTGTAAGTTGGACCCTAGTGACTGTATATGTTTTTGGCTGTCATGTCTTATTTGTAGTTAGCCAGTAAGATAAGGGATGCAAGCAAACGTGGAAGAAAACGTATGGATGCAAAGTGTAGGCAGTTGTTACTTGTCAGCTTTTATAAAGCAATATTTTGGTGGCATAGGCTTCTGATGGTAATTCTTCTAGCTTTCTCCCCTCCTATTCATGCAAGGTCATACAAATTATTTTAATAACTCGCATGGAGATCTTATGACATATTCCCTGAAGCTATTAATTTTCTCGATGCAGTCAGATTGGGTTTTTGTCAGACTTTCTGAGCTGTAACATTTAAGTTGGATGCATTGTTCAAAAATGGGAAAGACTGAAACCTTACACTGATTCCCTTCCCCCTAGCCCAAGAATATGCTCTCCTTTTAAAACCGTACAACAGCTGGGACCAAAGGGATGCTAAATGCTGGTTTCAACAGAGAAGAGTCAAGTGAAAGAAGCAGAGAGCTCTAAAAGTTTTTATTGGAATACAGCTAAATTGGCAGGGATTGTTCTAGGATTAAATCCCATCACACAAATGTTGCAATATAGATGTAGTGTGGGAATTAATGAAAAATCACAGACAGGTGGAAACAGGAATACTTGGCTGGTTTCTTTTCCCCACACCCTCATCCCTTTCCAAAAAATCAACCCCAAAGACTCCCATGCTTTCCAATTCTGGTGCCTTCTTTTATCTTGGATGTGTCGTTACATGTCTTCAAGTCATTGCTGAGTTATGGCAAATCTAAGGTGAACCTGTCATGGGTTTTCTTGGCAAGATTTGTTCAGAGGAAGTGCAGCAATTTGAACCCCCGTTTTCTGGAGTCTTAGTCCAATGCTCAAATCACTACACTGTACTTTCTTGGGCTACAACTCCATCATCTCAGGCCATATTACTTGTGTTATCTGTTGATGATGGCACTTGTAATCCAACACTCTGGAAAGTTGGCTTAGGGAACACTATATTAAAATCTAGCTTGTTGGTTTTGAGAGCCCTCTGAAGCATGTAGCCCAGCAGCGTGGTCAGGAGAACATGTACTTGAACAACTCTCAAAGGATTAGTCCATCAGAGACCAAAACAGGTCACAAGGTACTGCCGAGATCACTGTATCCCTTAAACAATGCAGGAAGAGGAACCAAGGTATTCTTCGTCACTAAGATCTGTTGGACTGGTGTTTGAGATGAGATTACAGAATCACCTTGAGGGGAAAAAGACACACCGAATGGCTTCTTTCATGCTATATCCCTGTGCAGACTCTTGAATGAGTCCGAGGTTGCAGGGCTGAGGCAAATCTCTCCAACTCAGTTTACATAATGGTGGAAATAAGACTATCCATATCAAGGCAATAACATGGGAAGCTTTGGATGATTGTGAGGAACAGCTAACATCAGTGGTCATATGGTGGTTTGATTTTGTTTCTTCTTGGCTACAATATCTGATCGAGATAGGCACCTACCGACCAGGGGCAAAGATATAGTCTAGTGCCTGTCGCTCAGGCCCTGCCACGTTGGGGTGCCAAAGGTCAACGATAAAAATCACCCGTGGACCATCAGTGGAGGAACCTGCAACAAATACTGTTAAAATGATCATCTCCTTGATGTAGCTCTCAGGTTATGCAAGATGCTTTATTTTGTGAATCCTGACCAGGTTGGCCAGCTGTGTAAACTTATCCTCTCTTCATTGCCTGTGCTAAATAACCAGAGACCATAGGTGCCCAGACAGCCATGTGTTAAAATAGATGATGGAGTTATATGAGCACTACACATGGGCCATTCTCTCTCTTAGATTTGGAGAGGCTGTACCTCTTTAAAGAGAAGCCATATGGGTGAGCAGAGTAGGAAAACAGACAACTGCTCTCTGACATATGGTTGCATTAGGCCATACCCCTTCCTGCCCCCAATTTAACAGCTTGCAGAACTGAAGCTGAGAGACCATAATCTATCCAATGCTATCTCCTGTCATATGCTTTTATAAGTAATTTTGAACCAAGCATTCCTACCTCCCAGTGGAATGCTCTCTACTGTTGTCATCTGTTCTCTCTTACCGTTGTGGGCTGTTGTGTGCAAGAAAGAGTCATCCACAAGGAGGCAATATCCTTCTGACCAGCACTGTGGCTCACCGCCCACTACCAACTCACAACCAGGAGGGACCTTCAGTCCTAGAAGTGGAACAAAGAGGAGGCTTTGAGAGGGAGGCATCTGGTGCATTCTTTACAGTAGAGGGGAGGAAACGGCTTCCAAGTACTTCCAAGTACTTTGGACTTCAGATTCCACAATTCCCTACTATTGGTATAGGAGAGCCTACCAATGAGAATTTGTCCAAAATGAGAATGAGAATTGGTCCAAAACATTTGCAGAGCCAAAAGGTTCCCCACTTTACCACCCCAAATCTGAGATAAAATTCTGATATAAAACAGCTCAATTTTGTAAGGAAAAAAAAGGTCTGCTACTTAAAGCAAAAATGTCCACCAACACTATGTATGTGTGTGTGTGTGTGTGTGTGTGTGTGTGTGTGTATTGAAAACTGCTTACAATGTTTGTTGTGCATGGGGAAAGTTACTCTTCTGGACTACAACTCGCAGAATCACCAAGTCAGCAGAGTTTTGGGGGTTGTAGTCCAAGAAGTTCCTATGTTTGAATTTTTGCAGAAATTTAATGTATTTGCGGGGAGAGGCAAGGACTAGCTTAATTTTATTTGAGAATTAGAGTGGATCAGGGGAGGAAAAGGTAGAAGCCAGGGAGGAAAGAACAGATGGTGACCAGCAGGGCATAGGAACTTATCTGTTAACTGGAGTTTCTTGTAGATATTGTCGGTTTTCAAATGTACCTGCTCTGCTACCTGAAGACCAGAAATTTGCTTTAACGGAAAGATGCTCAAGGTCTTAAAATCTGTGTGATAACATACCAGGAATGTGAGAGGGCCCCAAATGTCTCTGTTGATAAACCCATTCCTACACATCCAACCAACCTGCTACTACTAATCAATGTCATTATTGTAAAGTAGAGACACTATAACATTGATTAGTAGTAGCAGGTTGGTTGGATGTGTAGGAATGGGTTTGTCAACAGAGACAAGTATGCGAGGGAGATGATTTCCTTTTTTACCTGTGAGAAGTAAAGGGATAAAGTTGTGAACTGCCCAAATACACAGAAGTTTCACACTCCCAGACTTGTGGCCAGTTGTAATTGCCAACCCCTAGTAGGCAGAGAAAGTCCTTTACCATAAAGTTATTAGGATGGCTGATCAATGGTAAAAGAAATCCAACAGTTCTAAAGTGGTCAAAGCATTGTTTGTTTTTCATGCAGTATTATGTATCATCTTGTTAAAAGAGGCATTCCTCATCTTCAAACCAAGAGAATGTCTCTTCTAAAAGCCCTCTTTCTACCTTCAATTTTTGTAAATATTTCTATTAGCAATAATTAACATATATTTACATCACCTAGAGCATCCTTTTGGTCAATCAAAACTTTACTTAAGGTATTATTTAATCATTTAATCTCACTGATTAATCCCTGGCAAAACAGATTTGAACACAACCATAACAGCATATTTTTCAATTGCTGATAAGTTATGCAATAATAATATGAGATGTGTTATTTATACAATGGTTTAAATGCCCATTTGGAGTTGTGGGATGAACACTGGTTTACAATGGTGTATTATATGCAACTGTTACATGCATGCGTACATTTTAATTTTTTTTTTAAATCTGCTGATTAATCATCTATACCAGAGGTGAGCAAAGTGCAGCCTGTGGGCCACATGTGGCCCCCAGAGGTGTTTTTGTGGCTCTCAGGACCTCTGAGGGGTCAAAAAAACCTATAAAAACATTTGTAAAAAAAGTGAATTTTTTTTGTAAACAAATTGTAATTTTTTTTTAAAAATTTTCTTTTTTTGCCCCAAAATGCCTTCTAGGGAGCATAGGAAGCATTTTCACCATACCCTCTGAGCCATTTTAGGCCCCGAGAAGATCCTTTTAAAAAATATTAGAAATAAACTGGAAATGACGAAGAAAAGGCCTCTCCTGTGCCTAAAAATCTGTCAAAAATGCCTCCCACACCCCCAGAGGGTGTTGGGGGCATTTGGGGGAAATTTTTTAAAACTATGGTATGCATGGGAGGAGGGGATACAGCACCCCACAATCTTTTGCGGGGTAATGTGTCCTCTACCCTCCCGCTCTTGCCCTCCATAATCTATACTTGGCAACATTGCAGTTTATGCCAGGAGTATGCTTATTCCTACTTTGCATAAGCAGCAAAACTCTGCTTCCTGATTAGGAACAAGAGTAAGTTCAACAGCTAGACAACAGTTGCTGGCATTACAAGCTTCACATGCATGGGTCCCTGCCAAGCGAAGGCCAGCCTTCCCCTCCCTGCCACCCCACTCATCCACCATTTGCTCACCTAAATGGCATCGCACCCTGGTATTGGTTGGCCCATAAGTCCCAGGTAGCACAGTTCCAGGATGCAAGATGCTGAAGCAAGCATTGCCAAAGCGGTTGGCATTTACGAAGGTACGTAGTGCGCTGAGGGCCCGGTACGTCCAGGGGCAGCTGCGGCAATTCTGTGCTATACACTCCCCCTGACGGTAGAGGTAATAGCTGTACCAGCCAGGGTGGGCATTAGTTGTCCATCCCCGTGGTGTTGGTGCTCCGGATGCAAAATCCCAAGCAATGCCCTCAAATTCCCGCAATATGGCTGGGAAACTGAGTTCGAGAATTTCCACGTCATGGCGCTGGGATTCACGTGGGAAGTATGGAGCAGAGGGCAAGTCAGGGAGGTAGAAGGTGCTGGGCTTCTGGATCGCCAGGCGTTCCCCCAGTTGGTAATGGGCTTGGTCCCGGATCCCTTTATGCAGCCGGTTCATCCCTGACCATGAATACCGCTTGGCGTAATCTCTCAGGCTACGATACAGGCGTTGGTTGACAGCATCACCCCGGAGGGCACGGCGTGGGCATCGTTCCTCAGTTGGCACACCTTGCTGGTGAGAGATGGGTGCTGCCTGCCCACTCCCCACCCGGTAGCAGTACCAGATAAACAGCAGGGCCAAGGAGCCCAGTACAGCGATAGCAGGCTCAGGTCGGGGACGCCATGATGAGGTGTCAGGGAGGAGTGGTGAGAGAAGGCCATGGAGACCCCAATCAGCCATGATACAGGGCATCTTCAGGCAGAGTTAGAGCTTCCTGCAAGTATTTACTGGTCTTCCTACCTCTCCCATTCTCCTTCACCTGACCCTGTCCTACTCCTCTGGTGCCCTTTTAACCCCTTACTCTGTATTTAGTTCTCCTTCTCCCGTATTTTGATCAGCTACTGCACAGATCTGTCTTTCACATATCTCGGCTGCTTTGTTTTTGTGGGTGTCTGGCTTCAAGCCTCATTGACTTAGTCATTTTCACCAGTACATTCTTCATCAAGGGTTTAATGCAACTTCATTGCTGTATTGTTTTTACTAAATCTCTCTTCACCACCCCAATTTATCCCTATTGATCTGCCCTTACAGATATCTCCACTCATCTTTGACCATTACTGCCTGTATTCAGAGAGAGAGAGAGAGCATCCCTTCTTCTCTTCCTGTTAATTGCTCTGCTCTGTTTGTATTCCCCCACCAGTTTGCTCCAATTACAAATTATATTTTTACCCAAACAGACTTGCATTTCCTCCACCCCACCATGATCCACCTAACCTGTCCGTTTGTCCGTTTTCCCAGTGATTCCATCTTCGGCTATTCTTGTCTCCTGTATCCCTTTCCTCTGCTGATTGTCCCTCTCCCTCATCCTGGTCCCTGTCAAACTGCTCTATTGCTGTTTGCCTAATTCCTTTTTATGCACGTACACTGACAGAGACATCCAGAAAAGATTAGGGTACCCTCCCTCTCCCCCCACTGCACACACTTCCATCCACCACTGGATTCACCCCTCCCTTTTGACGTCTCTACCTCCTTCCTCGTATCAGCAGTAGGCGCGGCTTCACTGCGTAAATAACCCCACCAAACACACACATGCGTGCCTGAGACGGTTGCTGCATCACAACAGTGGGCTACAAATCCCTCCGTCCCAGAACTGGGTGCATTATAGCAGTGGGTGGGAAAAAAAAAAATCTCATCAGCCAGTGGCTCATTAAGGATCCTACCCTTCCATTAGTCATTCATTTCAATGGTGGGTGCATGAGTTGCAGGATTTATCCAGCAATCTGCATCTGAAACAGTGGTGAGGGGGCTGCCAGCTGGGGACCTTCCTTAAGAAAGTCCCCACCACCACAACACATGCCACAGCTTTGGGTTCAAGCCCCAGCCCCATGCCTCTCACTAGCCTAGGAGGCAATCCCTGCCTCTTAGCAACCGTCTTCCTTAGCAACTCACCTAGCAACCCTGCATCTAGCATCAGCTTCCCCCAATCACCTTGAAACTTCTGTCTCTATCCATTATCCCAGGCAACTCCATCCCAGTGTTTTCATAGATTTCTCCTTGTGCCCCTCTCTCCACCCACTAAAGTACTATCCCAGGTCAACTCATTCACCATCTACAGCAGGGGTGAGGAATTGTGCTCTGCTGCCCCAAATCTTTTTTCTTTATTGGCTCCTACCTAGCTTCACCAATTATGAGGCATTACGGGACTTGATTTCCAAAAAATAAACAAACAAGGGCCTCTGTTGCCCATGATGTACAGGGATAAACCTCTCTTGCTTTGCCCAACACAACTTGTAGCCTAAATCTGGAAACACTGCTTCCAGGGGATTACAAATCCCAGGTTCCCCCAGCCCTTATACCCATTGGCCGTGGTAGCTAAAGGATTCTGGGAGCTTTAGCAATCCCTAGTAAATTTTCCAAGTTCTGATTGTATCTTTTTCTTTAAGCAAATCACCCGAGCTACCACAAGGGAAATATCATGTGCCCCAAATAAGATTTGTCTTTTTCTTGGGGTCCGTATTTCCCAGCAAATATCTCATAAAGCTACATCTAGTAACCAGAGATGGCCTCAGAGGTTAACAAGCTGGTCAGCCAGGGCAAGCCATCCCAGGTGCCAAAATGAAGAGAATGCCAAGATGCACTTGGTGACTCAGTGTTGACTGTCTTGACTGCACTGAGCGAGGACAATAAATATTTCAAAACAGAGCTGAATAACAAAACAAAATTTAAGAGCCAGTGCGGTATAGCAGTGGACTGTGACTCTGGAGACCATGGTTTGAATCCCCCGCTCAGCCATGGAAACTTACTGGGTGACCTTGGGCAAGTCACACACTTCCTGCCTCAGAGGAAGACAAAGGCAACTATCCCCGGAACAAATTTTGCTGAGGAACACCCCGTAATCAGGTTGCCATAAGGTGGAAATGACTTGAAGGCAGACAACAACAAGACGGCAAACTTATCACAAAGCTTTCTTGGCAAGATTTCCTCAGAGGGCATTTGACATTCCCTTCCTCTGAAGTTGAGAGTGTGTGACTTGCCCATGACTGAGCAGGGATTGCATTGTACAGCAGGAATTTGAACCCTGGTCTCCTAAAATCTTAACTGGTTTTGCTAGATCTCAATCTGAGTCTTCTATTTTGAGAAGCTCATCAGGGTACAGGAGATGAAGGTGAAAATTCTCATTTTGGGGGGGTGGGGTGTCAGCTCCAGACCAGAAGAAAGATCTGTGTGCAAATCCTCCCTCCAGCTCAGCTAGTAGAGCAGCCAATTGGCAAGGCTTAATTCATTTATTGCTACAACCTACAAAGACTCTACAGCTGGAGGAGGGAGGGAGAGCTTCTTCCTTCCTCCACGCTTTCTGTGATGCCAGGACTCACCCTCTGTTCTGTGCTGGCTGGCTGGAAGCAAGCGGGCTAAATTAAGTAAGAAGGAACAACCCCCTAATTTCACCTTGATCAGGGAACAGACCCTTTAGAAAAGATTTCTCTCTTAATTTCATTTTTTTTTCATATTGAAAATCTGTCTCCTGTATGTGTATGTGTGTATATATTTGTGTCTGAAGGACAAGCTGCGAGCGACCATGGGTGGTACTTAATGCATAACAATGACATCACTGAGGGCCATCCCTAGATCCTAGATTTTGGCTTGGAAACTTCAGGATCTGGAACAGTCTTGAACTGGCAACCACAGTCTCAGTTCAACAGTCAAACCATTATACCACTGTGGCTCATGTGTTTGTTTATCATTTTCCAATCTGATGTCGTATTTCCTAGGTTTCAAAAAAATAGAACTTTGAGACAGCACCATCAAACATTGTACAAGCAGTATAAGTTTTAATATGGCAACACTAGAAAACTTGGTAGGAAATCAGCCAAGATATTAATGATCCAGGGAACTATTTATCCTGGAGCTAATGCTGCTACCAACTGCTCCTCCCACCTAAACAAACAGTTTAGCCAGTGCCTTTGGTGTATCCCACTACAATCAAAATCACAATCAAAAGTTTTATGAAAGACTGACATTCTAACTCATTAACTGACACCTTAGGACTATTTCCTTTTAAACATCCAGTAAGGATATGGGAAAGTCCTTTTCTGGAGCAGTGCTTTAAATGTTTACTTTTTTGGACTGCAACTCCCAGAATCTCAGTGGTCATGGGCTAGAGAGCCAAGTCCTCTGACTCAGTCACTCATAAACAACTTCCTATGCTTTAATTTGTTGGCTAATTGACTCTTGTAGACTGCAAAGGACTGTGGGTGTTTCCTAGGAGATACACTCAGTTTACAGGCCTGTCAAGTGTTACAGCTCTAGGGGTGCAACAATGGGTTTGGAACAAAATAGGGTATTGATCCCCCATAAGAATTCCATCTCCTTTGAAATTTTCATAGAATAATAGAAAGGATCATAGAACTGGAAGAGACCACAACGTCCACCGAGTCCAACCCCATGCCATGGAGGAATGCACACTCAAAGCACCCACAGCACATGGCCCTCCAGCGTCTGTTGAAAAACCTCTAAAGAAGGTGACTCCACCACTCTCCAAGGCAGCATATTCCCCTGTCGAATGGCTCTTACCATCAGGAATAATGTTTTTTCTGTAGTTGGAATCCATTGCTCCACGTCCTAGTCTCTGGAGCAGCAGAAAACAAGCTTGCTCCATCTTCAACATGACATCCCTTCAAATATTCCAACATGGCTATCATGTAACCAGTGAATCCTCTTTTCATCAGCCTAAACATACCTAGTTCCCTATGCTGTTCCCCATAGTGCATGGTTTCCAGACCCTTTTGGTCACTCTCCTCTGGACATGTTCCAGCTTGTCAATATTCTTTTTGAATTGTGGTGCCCAGAACTGGACATAGTGTTCCAAGTGAGGTCCAACCAAAGCAGAATAGAGTAGCAGTGTTACTTCCCTTGATCTCGACAATATACTCCTATTGATGCAGCCCAGAATTGCATTGGCTTTTTTAGCGGCTACATCACACTGTTGACTCATGTGCTCAAATTTCTAGCTTTACAGTAACTTAAAATTTCAGTTTGTAATTCTGATATATTGTTTAGGCATAAAAAAGGAGCAGACAAGTTATCAACTGAATAGGAACACAGCAAATATACGAGTTTTAAGTGCAGAAAAATTTCCATGTCTTACTCTCTCAAATAGTAAAAACTGGAGGAATAAAGGAAAAAATGTCATTTGTGCAGGCAGAGTTCTTATGCCCTAATTTTGTTCCCTCCTACAATTACACTGTTGCTGCTTGTCCCCACATTAAGAGAGAAGTTGTCCTAGAATGATTCCATTTATTTTTGTTAAATGCATTTTTCCTCTGCTTGTCACTCTGAAAGGCTCCCAGAGTGGCTTTTGAAGATCTGTAATGAGACAGCTTTTGCCCTCAAGCTTCCAGTTCAACAGACAAAACACAAAAGGAATAGAGACTGGGTGGGAGAAGCGAGGGAAAAGCACACTTTGGCACTTGCTCTTAGTTATTTATTTTTTTCAATGGCCAACTAGAATAGGGAAAATGCTATAGCAATTTTCATGGTAACCATTTTCTAAGCAAATCACATGAAACAGAAATACCTCATCCTGAAGACTTCTTGAGCACCTCTTCTAGAATATTTAATGGAATTATATATTTTAGGATTATCAGTGTACAGTTCACAGTGCATACAAATGCAGGTCCCTGCTCCTTGGACCTTGCAGTCTAAAGCTGGACATATGGAAGACAAGAGAGGATGGGAGGGAGAAACAAGGAACAAGAATATGTATTCATGTATACAAGAATGAAATTCAAGTCTTAAATCTCCAACTACTCAGTTGTCAATAAATCAGTGGCAACTGGGTAAAATCAACGCTGATGTGAATTCCCTTGATTCAATGGTGTATTCTAACTCGAACTAACCATTAGACTTCCTCACTACTCTTAATCTGGGGAGACTGAAGCCCAACCAACTCTCCCTGTAGTTGTGTCCTAGAAGCAGACAGCTGCTTATGGCAAGTGGGATGTTTTCCAGAGAAGCCAGTGTAATGGCACATCAAGCATCGTTGGTGATGGCAATCTCTCTCCGAACTGCCCTACCAGCCCCTGGTACCTATGCTAGCAACTGCCTGGCAACCATAGCGCCTCCCTTAGCAACCTCCCTCCCATAGCAACTCCCATAGCAACCATTGCAAAGGAAGATTAAGATGAAGCAATAAAGATCCCTCTCCTTTCTGGTGCTCCTCTACTTGGCCACCTCCTTCCTGTGTGCTCTGTTTGACGTCCCCCCACTCCCACCCACATTTTCCAGTTTGATGAAAGGGGCAAAATCCCCCCACTTGGCTTTGAGGTGGAAGAGTCTTCTGGGAAGCTTATAACTGCAGGGAGGACCCACTTAGAGAGGGGAGGGTCAGAGATGATAACACAGATATGGATGCAGGAACTTGCAAAATGTGCCATGGCAGCTATGGGTTGTTAAAGGGGAGGCAGAAGGAGTTGTTTGCTGAAAGACAGGGAGTAAATATCTGTATCTTCAACTATTCCAGAGAAAACAGGCAAAGAGGGATAAATAAATAATTAAATGGCCGCCATGGAATAACAGAGATATCTTTCTATCTAGAATAACAAACAATACAGAGATGTAGGAGCACACTGAACTACTTTTCTGTGGTCTGCAGTTTGCAAAAGCCCATAGTCAATTGGGAGGTTTCAGAAATAAACACAGAATACAGAAAAGTGTGTGGATCAAACAGAATCTTTACCGGGATGCCTGCCTTGAATTTGCAAAAATATGTAAATAATATATTTATATCTTTACTGCTCTTCCTTTGCTAAAGAAGTAGAGGGAGAGAGGAAAGGGCTAGCTGCTGTGTTTTGAACTCTTACAAATTGCATTGGTCAAAACCCAAACGTTATCTATGATCAGCATATATAGTAAACATAAGGTATAGCTTCTTTTCATTCTTTTCTTCTAAAATTCTACCTAATTTTAGTAGCAAATCAGAACAGTATAGCTTTGTTTTTGCTCCCACTCCCCAGGTGCATTTATGTTGCCTGTCATAGCACAGGCTTTGCAGAATTTATCATTTAGAGAGGAGGGTCTATTTATATTTATTCTTTTTCAGATCAAAAACCAGCATTATCAAATAAGGCGTCTGTTCTGCACGAGAGCAGGCATTGCC
This sequence comes from Iguana delicatissima, assembly GCA_948472985.1. Classification (NCBI taxonomy): domain Eukaryota; kingdom Metazoa; phylum Chordata; class Lepidosauria; order Squamata; family Iguanidae; genus Iguana; species Iguana delicatissima. The sequence continues at coordinate 31,607 of CAOKZL010000410.1, read as the reverse complement.
TTAATATTATTTTTTTTACAAAAGGATCAGAAATGGGTGTGTGTGTGTGAGTACACACAAACACACACAGAGAAAGAGCATTTGCAAATGATGTACCTATAAGCATCTGCTTGAAGTGGGGGAAGACAATCTATATTCTACCAAAAGGCTACCACAGGACCCAGCATAATCTGTAGCTACCAGCTGCGTTTCTTTCTGCAAACGTGCAGGCTGCCATCCGTTGCATTTCATTGTCAAGGACGGCCTGGGGGTGGGGATGAGAGAGAGAGAGGTTCTCAGGTTCTGCATTTTTTTAAGGCGGCAGTTCACTGCATCCGTATGTTTTCTGGGTGTGCTTTGTAAAACTCCGAAATGCTTTTGCGAGATTAGGCAGGAAAAGAGTGCGTGGCACTGGCCATAAATTCCAGTCCCCTGTAACATAAGAAATTTATATGTTAGTTTCAGGTAGGTGTATGTTGGCAGTTTGCTCAGAGATTTGACTGAAGTGCGTCAAGAGGTAACATGCGGGTTGTGGAAGGGCAGAGCTATCCAGCCCGGTCATCTTGCCAAGAAACCAGGGGAGCCAGTGCCTTTTCATATGCAAAGACATCCATCTCTGCTCCCTTTTCTCTGTCAAAGTGAGCTTAGGTGGCTGCTGTGTTCTTTTGGCCAAAACCAGAAGAGAAGGAGAGACCAGACAGGAGAGAGGTCCTTTGTTAAAGAGGCCTGCATTTGAAAACGAGAAGATACCCTGCTGACCACCTCGTCTTAAAGAATTGTATCTAAGGAGGACACCTTTAGCATTTATCTTGAAAGAAGAAGAAAAAAAGGGAGAGAATCATATTGTGGGTTTTCAAATACACGCACAGTATCTGGTGAATAGAAATAGAATCGAGAGGTAGAGAATAAGCAACCCTTTCCAATATATAAAGGCTGTGTTGCTTTTGAAAGGAAAAAAAAATATCCAGAAAATAATAACCCGAATAGCTATTACAAGGGAATCTACTGCATTTTCATTTGCTAAGCAGGCTCCTGGCTCCACGGCTCCCTTGCCTGGTAGGAGAAGGAAGTAGCTAGACTAGGTATTCTGCAGGTCTGAAGAAATCCAAAATGGGCTATTCGAAAAAGCAGCGTCCAAAATGCTGTTTCTTCTGTCGCTTTACTCCTTGCCTCTTCTACAAGGTAAGAGAGAGGGAATGGGAGGTGAGGTGAGGGTTATCAAAATTGTAATGGGTATGCTTCAATTTTGACAGTATTCTAGACTGAAGAAAATAGGGTTTAAAATGTATAACCACCAGCAGCACCACCCGGGTGGTGCAGATGGCAGGTGGATATGTTTATGAATGATAAAGAGTTCCAGACATTTGAACAACATTTCCCAAGGCACCTTTTTAAAAAATTGATTCCCCCCCGTTATTATATGGGGACACGTGTATTTAAACAGTTATGGGAATGACATTGGGATAGGAAGGAGGGTAAAAGAAGGGTATCAGGGTTAGAACTGGTTGCAGATGAGATGAGGGGGAGGAAAATTGGTGCACAGAACTGGGAGATTTCTGTGGCTCAATGAGGGGAAAAACTGGGGTGCTGCTTTTTAGGGTTTGTAGTGGACGGAATAGAGAAGTCTGCATGCCTCAATAGCAAGAGGGTAACGTTGGGTGTTCTTGGGGAAATGGTGATACAGAGGAGTCTGAGGATTACCTTTTGATTTTTAGTATGTCCCCACGCAACATTGAAACAAGGAGCATGGATTGAAGGGGAACTGATTATTAATAAAGGGAGAGGGCGCACGGCTTGTCTCAGAAGGTTGCAAGTGAAGCAGATATTTGGGCTTGAGCCTAGCTGGACAGGAGGCTATTAGGATGACTAAAGATTTGGCATTTGAGAGTTGAGCTGAATTTGGCAACGTGGAGGTCAAAGAAATGGGGACCAAAGAGAAATGAAGGGGTGTATCGATGCAAGGGAGGGGAGGAGGGGGGAACAGGAAACTGGGGAATCTTTAATGCAACACTGCAAAGGAAAACAGACTGAGAATTCACCCGTGGTCAAAAGGAGGCAGTTTTGAACAAAGCATAGTAACAAAAATAAGCACACAAATGTCTATTAATTTTTTTAAAAGGGGAGGTTCTTTGCAAGATGAGAAAAGGCACCCCCAAATATAGAAGTGATAGTGGCTCTTGTACAGTTTTGTAGGATAGAACGTGCAACGTTGTCAAGGGTGCAAGAGATTTGGGGAACTGTGTAAAGGGAGGGGGATTTGTTTGGGTGATGTATTTGCCAAGAAGGCTTGAGTACTCATGCGGCATTGCAAACGCAGTGACCAGGGAGAACTTAGGTGTTGGTGGACATATTTGGGCCGCTATGCTGGGTTAGTGGGGGTGGGGGTGACCTGTATGGCCAAGGCTATATAGCATCATTGCTGCAAGGAAGGTGTATAGGGGAGACAGGTTCAGTGGGGAGTCAATGGTGAAGGATGGAGAAGGAGGCCAGGCCTAAGATTTAATGGAGGTTGAGGGTGCTGTTGATGCTAATACAGGAAAATGGAAGGCACAGATTTTCTGCTTTGGGGGAGGACAGGATCCTTGTCTGTTCTGCAGTTAACTCAGTTCCCCTAACCCATCCTGAAATTACAATTATAACCCACCATTGATTGGGCTGGGGGCATAGGCACACATACACTTAGCCGGGAGGTGTGTGCTCAGATGCTATAGTAATGTGGTCTTCCAGCAAGGCTTCTCTTGTGCTGTTTAGGAACAGCAGCCTTGCACCTCCGAGGCAGCTGATTCCGATTTTTGACAGTCTGTTGGTTGAGTGGATTTGGAGGGTGAGATATGGGGAAAGACCTCCATAAACAGAATGAGCGAGACTAGCATTCCCCTTTCCGTAAGGTGGCTGCCGCATTACAATGGGCCAACCAATGACTGGGCCCACAAGGCCTGCCAGGCAGCTGGCCTTCTTAATGGAGCGAGTTCAGAGCAATTAATGGCTCGCCAGCAGCTGCCAGAATCTCACACGCTGGCAGTTGCCTGCGGCGGCCACGGCTGTCACAGCCGAACTTGTCACAAGAAGATGAGAGTGATGTGCGGGGCTCATAATTCCAGGCTCTTTGGTCAGTCCTCTGCAGCAGGCTTCCTTCCGCTACTCCCAGCCCCACACTCCCAATCCTGAGCTGTCTCTTGGAGCCTGTAGTCAGAACCCTTCAGTCAGCATCTTAGCCATAGGGTTTCCCCCCCCTTGGCCAACTCACCCCCCCATTTTCCCAGCATGAAGGCCAAGTTTAATGTGTAAAATATGGAGCTAAATGACACAGCCTTCTGCAGTAAAATGGGGGAGGAGGGAAGGAGGCATTCACAAGATCACTTAAAACACATGTTTGCTGCTTTCCCGGTGTACCTTTTAGCCACCCGTTAGATCCCTGAGATCACGTAACTGCAAACCACATGGCTCTTCTTGCACCATTTTGCCAACAAGGCAGCTTAATCTAGACTAGTTACTTCGTCTTCTTAGCATGTTTTAATTGCCAGTTTGGTTCCCAAGTTCCTCTGGCTTCCAGTGAGTTGCCTCTTACTCTGAGGATTTAACCATCCAGTTAGTTCTTCAGGCCAGTGTAGATAAAAAGAAAGAGTTGTCTCCACCTGAGAAGACCCCAGGTAACTTCACTAGTAGAACGCATAGGCCCGTTTAGGATTACGAGAACATCTACCAAATGCCTCTAGCGTTTTAAAAAAACAGTAGGAAAGAGGGTCATCATAGAAGACCAGGTAATAATGAGGAGCATTCGACCCCCCCTCACCATCTAAGGAGGGCAAAAGTTAGCCAAGCGTGAACAGAAGTAGTGGAACATGAACTCTAAAAGAAGAGAGGCAAAGGTTCTATATGTGTAAATATGTTCTAAGTGGAGTTAGCCTCAGAACATTTTATTACCTGAATTGAAGCACGAGATGATGCCACCTTGCCATACCCATACACTAGTGCCCATTACTTCATCCTGCTTAATAGCAGGGCCAATCCTCAGAGATGGCCTGTTTTACCGTTTGTAGGAATTGGCCATGCTTGTATCACCAGAGACTAGTAGACTACTGATAATGTCGCCTTCTTTCACCAGCTCTCCTGTGCTTGTCTATTTCTTTCTGTTTGGACACTCATAAATAAATGTATACCCTGCTTTTATTTTCTTTTTTAAGGTAACTGATAGATAACAAACTTTAATAATAAGAAGTTCAAAACAGTCTTCAGAACAGAACAATCAGAACAGTGAGAAAAAACAGAGGCTTACTTGGTCCTACACTATAAAGCCTCTCAGCTTTCAAGGCATTTAACTGGGCACTTCTGGCACTCAAGACCATGTTACTTACACACAGAAGGACCATGAAATGTGATGGCTTTCCACCAGGAAAGGTGGTCCTCCCCTCCCCACTGCTGTAGTACTAACTCTGCTGCTGGGTCTTTAGGCTGTGTTGGGTGTAGAAGAGAAATGTTTCGCCAGAACTGAAGGCCAATTACACTGAGCAGAACACCTAAAAGCATCTGAATCTGTCCTACCTGTATACCCTGCCTTTCTAGGCTTTAGCCATTACTCTGGACGCCTAATACCTGTTAAAAGCTATACAACGTAATAAAATTACAAAATATAGTAAGGACAGGTAGATAATGTAAGTAAAACATCACATAAAATTCAAGAAGCCTGATCCGGAAGGACTTTGCCATATGGTGAAAGGCAGTCAAGGGTGTCAGACCGTCCTAGTGAGGCCTTCTGTCTCTGTCTGAGGTGCCATTTGAGCTAAAGCTGATTGCCAGGCCCTGTGGTGTGGTGATGAGGTCTTCTGTTGCTTATTCTTCTAGGTGAAATTACGAAGCCTACGGGTCACAACACTGTCTAGTCAAGGTGCTGGGGTGGGCCAGTCCAGAGGTTGCTCTTCTTTGTGTTTGATAGAAGGCTGTTCTCTTAGTGCGTCCTGCCAGTAGAAAAAAGGGGCCCAAGATGAGGCCATTGGCTAGGGCGGGCAGGCCTAGCTTCCCAGTCCGGGCCCTATAAGGTTGGTTTGGTCTGTGGTAGGGGACATCAGGAGAAAGAACAAAGACAAAGAATTGAGGTGTCTGGCTTATGGGTGTGTATTATTACTTTGCCTCTTGATTTATTACATGGCTAGGGTTGCCAGAGTGAAAACTGGAGAGAGCTGCTATACCATTCATAGTTTTACAGAAGAGGGGATTTCAGCAGGTGGTGCCTGTTACCTGGTTGTGTGACTGGCAGCACCTGTTGAAATTCCCCCTAATGCGTACCTATTAAAGGTATGGGAACCTTCTCCAGCCTTTCCTCTGGCAGCCTTATGTACCATCTTACACTTCTGGGGAAGGCTGAGGGAATGATGTAGTTATGTGTGGATGTGCCTTCAGGTTGCCTGTTGACTTGAATTTCATAGGGTTTTCTTAGGCAAAGAGCACACTGAGGTGGTTTTCTCAGTTCCTTCCTCTGAAATGTAGCCTACAGCACCTGGTATTCATTGGTGGTCTCCCATCCAAGGACTAACCAGGCCAGCTTTGCTTCAAGATCAGGCAGGATCTGGGGCCTTTGGGGTATGTACAGGCCTGTTAACCCTTTTGTCTCTTCCAGGCCTGCCCCTCTGGGAAACTGATGATGTGGTCCCTGCCACCCCCTCCCTGCCCCTGGAGGCCCTGTCGCCGGAGGCTGTGGGGAACCCAAAGGAGGAGGAACTGGGGGTCTCATCAGAAGTGAGGGGGTCCTTGGCCCCCAATCCTGAAGGCCTCTCTGAATTGCTGCAGGGGGCACTGCTGAGGAAGGAGTTTCTGGGGAGCGAGTTGTTAGAGGAACCCATCCCTGGTAAGAAAAAAAAATGGAACCTGTGGGGTGGGAGAAAGTGAGTGGAATGGGATGTAAAGGGTTGCATGGGGTGAGGGGCAAGGACAGGGTGGTGCTTTCTGTCGAAGAACTGATGGCAGTGGAGTCACAATCATATCTTTCTGGGGGCTTATTACAAGGGAGTGGCTTGATTGTGAATCTGCAAACATGTTTCTCATGTTGTATGTATCAGTAATAAATATTGCAATAACTGTGCATGGATTTTCTGCCAGAAAAATCATCCATGTGTAAGAAATTTTGGAAAGAGAGATGTTTTTTTCAGTTGGGGAAGTGGTAACAATGGTAAAAGAACCTTCTTCCTTCGTTTTCTGATCCCTCTCCTGTTCTGTTTTATTTCTTCTCCCTCCCACGTCCCAATTATCCCAGGACATAGCCCTTCCACTCTGCCCCCTTTCCATCCTCCCATTCAGCACCTGGATGGCAGGATGGTCCCTGAGACCTCTGAAGCTGTGGCCACAGGTCCTTCTCCCTTGACAACTGCAGCTCCCCCCACGGGTTTCCTCCTCACAACCCCCCCAGCTTCAACTGCAGCTGCTCCCCCACACCTTCCCCCTCCACCAGACGAGACAGGTTCTACCAGCCAGCACGTCTCTGCCACCACAACAGCTTTCATCCCTGAAGGTGATGAGGAGACCACAACCACGCTGATCACAACAACAACCATTACTACGGTGCACACACCTGGTAAGTGATAAGGGTGTGGCATGTGGAAAATGTTCAAAATTGGCGTGTGGGATTTCCCTTAGAAGGTGCTGTGTGATGTATAGGAGAAAGTGGATTGAATGTTCATTGTCTTCTGTCTCCTCTTCAAGTGTTTTGCAACAACAACATCACTGACGTGGAAGGCTACGTTGAATCCCCAGATTATGCTGGTGCCACTTATTATGGAGGCTTGGACTGCACCTACACTATCTCTGTTTACATGGGCTATGGGATAGAAGTACAGGTGAGCCCCATAGTCTGGTGAACATAGAACTGTCTAGTTTGGAACTGAGGAATTCTGGCTGGTCATTTTTCAAGTGTTTTAAAAAAAAACCCTAAAAGATATAAGATAAAATAAGGACAGCAGATGGAATATTGGCCAGTTCCTTCCTGTTACTCTTCTTTTATGTCTTCTCAGTAAATAATTGCTTGATTTTTTGGCCTATAGACCAAAGTGCAGTTTCAGCAGAAAACAAGATGGGTTTTAATTTGGGAATTATCTGCGCTTAACAATTCATACCATTTTTTACTTCTGTGGCTCTACCTACAGAATCTTGGGTTTTGCAGTTTGAGTAAGACACTTCTTGGATAGAGAATTCTAGGGTCTTTCTGCACTACACTGTTATAGTGGTATTATTCTACTTTTAACATCCTGTGGAATTCTGGGGCTTGTAGTTTACTGAGGCCAAGGAGCTCTCTGGCTGAGAATTCTAAATACTCCTCTTCAAACTTTAAACCTCAGGATTCCATAGGATGGTGAAAGTGGAATAATAGCACTATAACAGTGTAGTGCAGAAAGGCCCCTAGTGCTATAATTCACAGGACTAGAGGTCTCTGCAGTGAGTTCTCAGTATGTCACTAAACAACATATTCCTGGATTCTGTCGAAGGGAGCCAAGGAAATTGGGGTGCCATGGAACTGATGTAGGGTACTGTAGATAAACCTGAAATTATCACCCACATTGCTTGCTGCTGACTGCTTCTATACTGTGGAATTGTTAAAACTGGAGGGATACAACACACTTTCTCTTGACATAAGGAGTTTGACTCTGACTGAAGTGTGCTGCTTCTTTCAGAGAAATACTGACGTTTCATGTTACTGTTCTTCTCACTACTGTCCTTTAATGTTGTTTGTATTCTGATTTTTCTGTGGTTGTCTATTTACCAGTAAATTTTTCCTTTCCTATCTAACTGAAAAAAATTGCTCTTAACCTCTGGTTCTTAGATCAGTATTAATGCTTGAGACTGCAGGGTAAATCTGATAGATGAGTCCTCATGAATAATTTGTTCTTATTTTGGGGAGCCATTGTGGTGTAGTGGTTTAAGTGTTGGACTAGGGCCAGGATTTGAATCCCTGCTTAGCCATGAAAATCCAGTAGGTAGCCTTGGGCAGGTCACACGCTCTGAGCTTTAGAGGAAGGCAAAGGCAAAGCCCCTCTGAGGAAATCTTGGCAAGAAAATCCCATGCTAGGTTCCCCTTGTGTGTGTCTGTGTGCCTTCAGGTCGCTTGTCGATTTAAGGCAACCCTATTAATTTCATACAGTTTTCTTAAGCAAGGAATATTCAGAGGTGGTTTGGCCAGTTCCTTCCTCTGAATACAGCCCACAGCACCTGGCATTGGTGACAGGTTTCCATGCAATTACTAACCTTAGGGTCGTCATAAGTTAGAAACAACTGGAAGGCAAACAACAGCGACAACAGTTTGGGTCTTTAGGGGATAAATACCACTTCTCCCCCTCCCATCTTCCTGTTTCTTCCTGTAACTGACTCTCTCCATCTTCCACTATCAGGTGCAGAGTTTGAATCTATCGAAGGAAGATTCACTGACTGTGGAAAGTCTTGGGGGTGAGAAGCCTGTTGTCTTGGCCAATGAGTCACTGATGGTTGAGGGGCAAGTGATCCGCAGCCCAACCAACCAGGTATTGATTCACTTTCAGAGCTACCACACCACCACCCCTGGTATCTTCAAATTCCACTACCAAGGTAAGAAATTGATATTTCCCATAATCTCTGAATATAAAGGGGCAGTTTCTTTAGCACTGGTTGATAGTTCTTTAACCATTGAAGGCAGGCTTTTTAAAAAAGCCAGAAAGTATCTTTCCGTGGTAACCTGTGGTTTTGAAGTCAATTTTTTGACGAAGGGTATGTCCATTCCACCTAAGAGTATCACACTGATGCCAGTTTAACTGCTGAGGCTCTACACCAGGGACAAGAAAATGTGACCCACCAAACCCTAAATTGCAACATCCACCAAGCCTCTGCTGCAAACTGAAGAGATTCCCAATACCGGAAGGCCCCACCTGTGGACAAGTTCCATTAATTTGATGGGGGTTCCTCTCTTTCCTCAGTTCTTCTTGCCTACAGAGGCTCAGTTGGAACTGCTCATGTGCATGCACTGCTTGTAAAGCGAGCTGACAGGGAGGGAAAATGTGCTAAGCCAGCTGAGATACCTTGCAAGCAGCAGGCACATGGTCAGTAACAAGTGAACCTCCATAAATCCTTCATGCTTCCTACAATACAGTACATGGGTTCCAGTTTTCAACCAATTCTGTTTTCTGACAGTGGTCCAATCCCTAACCTGTCAGGTAAGTGGGGGAAGCCTGTACTTTAAACAGCCAATAACATTGTCTTGTGTTGTTGACATGGACAAATCTTGGCTTGCTGCAAACAAATGTTGTGAAAATGCTCCTAACCCCTTATTCCATCCTCTTCACTTCAGTCCAGTCCCTGGCTTCAAATCTCATCGCTTGCAACACATACCCTTCTTCCCTCCACCTCTGGTCCCAGCTTAAAATTAATTACAGTTAGCCCTCCACATTTGCGGGTTTCACTTTTACAGATTTGATTAGTCACAGGTTGTTTGCTGTCACCTTTGCTGCCTCCCTATGCCATTTTTAATAGGGACTGCAAGTCTTGTGAGACTGATAAACTACAAACGAGGCTTGTAAGTCCCCATTAAAAATGGTGTGGGGCAGCAGTGGAGGTGGCAGGAAGCCCCACCAGTCACCCACTTCTGCCTTTTGAAGGAACCCTGATGCCTCTAAGGAATCCATGGAATCCTTTTACTTTTTTGTGTGTGTTAAATATGGTTTGGAGGGCCTAGAATTATTCACGTTTTTCCAACTTTCACAGGGGTCCTGTGCCCTTAATCTTAGAGAATGCGGATGGATGACTGTATTCTATAAATGACTGGATTTATTTTTTTTAAAAAAGTAAACATTTTTAAAAGGTGCAGTTGCTGAACAGTTGCAGATGCCTGAATGTTGATTCCTGGCCCCACCTCAGTTGCCCACCTCTGCTGTGGAATTTGAATCTATAATTTTATGAGTTACTTGGAATTCTCTGCTGAAGAGCCATAGTGCTGTAGTTCAGGGGAGTTATCTAGAATTCCTAGTTCTTCACCAAACTACAAATCAGAGATTCCATAGGGTGGTGACATAGAAGTTCCTTGGTCTATGAATTTCATAAGAGACACTGGTAAAACCTGTCCCTCATCTAGAGTCTCTCAGAGCCAAAATGGACATTATGTAAGGTCAGTCTAAGATATTTCCTGCCTGAAGCAGAACAGCAAAACAAAGTATATAACCCCCATTGCCAGCTAATTTATTTTAGAATGTGAGGCAGAAACACCTGTAATTATCTTTCCCTATCCTTGGCTGTAACAAGAAGATAATAAATTAGGTAACAAATTCATGCCCTTTCGTGACACCTAAAGTTTGCCTGTGGTGGCCATTTCATTCCATTTAGTGGTAGGGACATTTTTTTGGTTTCTGACATTGATGTGGGAAGGACTTGTGCCTCTTTCCTTTACTGTCTCTATCTTTTTACACAATTCTAGCTTTTCTGCTCAGCTGTGGCTTCCCCAGCCGACCAGAGAATGGAGACGTCATGGTTACTGACCTCCATCCTGGTGGTTCTGCCACTTTTAAGTGCGAGTCAGGCTTCTACTTGCGAGGTGAAGAGACACTCATCTGCCTCAATGTCAGCCGCCCTCGTTGGAGTGGTACCAGCCCTGCCTGTGTGGGTGAGTGAAGGGGCAAGGTCTAACCTTGACAAAAGGCCACAAGAGTGTAGACCAGGAGCAGGGAAAATAATGGCCTGTGGTCTTTGTGGTGCCCCTATTTTTGGCCCCAAGGTGATCAGTGAGAGCCAGTATGGTGTAGTGGTTTGAGCTTGGACTGCGATCCAGTGTTCGATTCCCCACTTGGCCATGGAAACCTACTGGATGACCTTGGGTGTGTCATATACTCTCAGCCCCAGAAAACTCTGTGGTAAGTTTGCCTGAGGGTCCTCATAAGTCAGAAATGACTTGAAGGCACACAGCAACTCTTAACGTGATCACCAGTGTTTCTCAGTAGATCCTCCCATTTAAAAAAAAAATACAGCCCAAGAACTAGCCCCAAACCATGACAAAAATTGTGGTGGTTTGAGTAGATACGTGCTCCCATACACTCCTTGCTTCCCAGATTCTCCCAGTGGAAAAAATGGGGAGTGATGTGACCACATCCTGTTCAAGCATCCGTGTGGTCTTGGAGGGCAAACATTGATCTTTGCCTTAGCGCAATTGCCAGTCCTAGGTGTAAGCTGTATGACTGAAGTCTTTGGCCAAGAGGAAACAGGTTAAAGTAGGCACAGCTCTTGTCTGCTTTTTGTCATTCATAACACCGAAGGACAAATTCCATGGCAGTTTTAATACTGCAGAGTTACCGTGGCAAGGAGGGAAGATAAATAGAAACAGTTATCCCTTTCTGAAGCTTAGGGTCATTCAGTGTATCAGTTAGCTGTATGTTCTGACGAACCAGAAGGAAATATTTATTTTTACCAGCAGTGGAGAACCTTAGACCCTGGGGCTGAATTGGGTCCTCTTGGAGTCCTGGGGCAATCACACAATGCAATCGTAGCACTGTTATTTCGCTTTAACTGCAATGGTTCTGTCCTATGGAATTCTGGGATTGGCAAGTTAGGGATTAATATTTAGGATTCTCTACAAGAGAGTTTTAATGCTTCACTAAACTACAAATCCCAGGATTCCGTAGGATGAAAGGTTAAAGTGGGATAATATCACTGTATTTCTGTAGTTTGAGTGGGCACACAACCTGGCCCACTGGGCTTTTGGTGATGGCTACACCCAGTCCTCATGATGATACCATGGTTGGGGAGGTCACCTAGACTTTGTATGGTTTCACACCTTTCTAAAAGACTGAAGTGCCTTTTCCAAGGCTTAATTACTGACAATAAGGAGTAAGTGAAAATGTGCTGGTATAAAGTATGCTGGTCTTAAACTAAAGTGTGCTGGTACCCTCTTGGTTTTGACCTGACCCACCATGGAAATTCTGTTTCTGAGAATGTATCTTTGGGTCTTGTTATGGCTTCATGAACATAAGAAGAAAAGACATTAGATAAATACATGGAGGATACAAATTTCAATGGTTATTGAGACATAAGAATAGTTGCTCCATGTTCAGAAGGATGATACCTTATGTTGCTGGATGCTCCAGGCAAACATTAGGATACTGTGTTCAAGATATGCCACTTGTGAGTTTCCTAAGGGCATCTGACTGGCCCCTGTTTGAAGAAGAGCTGGACAAGATGGCCTTGCTGTGGCAAGGCTGAATTGTAAATTCTTCAGTAAAGGCTCAAAACCACTATTCAATATGGTCAGAGTCAATCCATTTTCAGATGATTTCCCAGGGCAAGTAACCTTACTTCAGATTCCCACTCCTTTAATGAAATCTTCTTTGAAGTGGTCTTGAGCTGTAGAGAGTGAGCCTGAGAAATCTTGCTGTCTGTATGGCTAGACAAGCCTAGTCTCTTCTCTGTAAAGTAAGGGTATGAGGGACCTTTTTTCACAAGGTTATGAGGAAATATTTATCTATCATCTTTCTATGCCACCTTTCTTCCAGAGTGGGATCCAAGGCGGCTTCCAACAATAAATTAGAGACATTAAAAAACATTTAAAACAATTAAAAACATATAAAAGTATAAAACCCAAAATAATATTCAATTTTAAAACAAGTTAATAAATAAAGCTCCCCAGCTTGTGTAAAAGCCTGCTTAAAAATAAATGTTTTAGTCTGCTGATGAAAGAAGAACACAGTGGGGGCCAGCCTAGCCTCCCATGGAAAAGCATTTTCACAGGGTGGGAGCAGCCACTGAGAAGGCTCTCTCCTGTGTCCTCACCAGATGAGCCTGGGATGGTGGCGAGACCAAAAGAAAGCCTTCCCCTGCAGATCTTAAGGTTCTAGCAGGTTTGTACAGAGAGATACGGTCTTTCAAATAGCGCAAGTCAGAGGAGGGACTATTGTTGAAGCAATGAATAACAATAATCTGGCCTTTCTCCCCACTAGCTTCCTGTGGGGGAACAGTTCACAATGCCACTCGTGGGCGCATTGTGGCTCCTGAAGCACCTGGTGGGCCTCGTGGTGGTCGGAACCTGACGTGCCGTTGGTTGGTGGAGGCACCCGAAGGCCAGCGCCTGCACTTGCACTTTGAGAGAGTGGCCCTGGATGAAGATAATGATAAGTGAGGAGGGAACAGGGATTCCAAGGGGTGGGAAGCAGCATCAGGGAAGTACTGCAGCATCAGGGAAGTAGAAGAAGACAAGGAGCAGGGAGGAAATCATCAGTGTGGTTGAGGATACGAAATCATATAGAGGAGAGAAAAAAATGGGAAAAGCCTTCAGGAGAGACATGAGGTTAATATTATGAGAGAAAATGTTGAGGCAGAATTGAGGAGGAGGGAAGCAAGAGTGAAGGTATCAGATCCTGTCTGATCTTGGAAGCTGGGCAGGGTACTAGGATGGGAGACTGCCAAGGAATACCATCTGATATTCTAGAGCAGTTGTTCTCAACCTGTGGGTCCCCAGATGTTCATGGACTTCAGCTCCCAGAAGCCCTGAGCATTGACCATAGTGGCTGGGGCTTCTGGGAGCTGAAGTCCACAAACATCTGGGGACCCACAGATTGAGAACCACTGTTCTAGAGGAAGGAACTAGCAAAACCACCTATGACTATTCCTTGCCTTAGAAACACCTGTGAAATTGAAGGGGTTGCCACAAGTTGACAGGCAACTTGAAGGCATATGCACACACAAACGTACACGTGAGATGGGCGAAGTGAACAGAAGAAAGGTGACCTTCATGGTAACAGTTGATCTGTAGAGCAGAGAAAGGAAAAACCAGGAGACAGAGGTGGGGAGCAGCCCTGTAAAATGAGACTGAAGTTATCATTAATTGGTTAAGTAAAGAGGCAAGGGATGGTGGCATCAGGAGGGTGAACAAGCTAAGTCATCAGTGTCTATTCTGGTCCCCAGATTGGTAATCCGCAGTGGGAGTGCCAGCTTTTCCCCTATTATCTATGACTCTGACATGGATGATGTACCAGAACGGGGGCTGCTGAGTGACGCCCAGTCTCTCATAGTGGAGCTGACCAGCGAGGGCCCAGCAACACCTCTCATCCTTAGCCTACGTTATGAAGGTAAGAACATAAAGCAAGGTAAGAAGATGAGGTAGGCAAGGCATGCAATTATAGTGCTACCCGACCAAAAGCTTGGAAAACTTCATTTTAGGGATTGCCAGAAGCCCCCGGTCAGTAACTTGTCCAATCCATGTGCCTCTTTTTGGTAGTACATTATGAGAAGAGCTGTTTATGCTTTGTGAAGGTGGGAAAACCCGTTGAGCCCAGTCATTTCATCATGTGTAGTGTCTGAGGCTTCTTATTTAACACTTTAATAACAATTGTCTTGAATTTTGGGTGAATTTGAAATAGTGAACTAAATATAACGTTTAGTAAACTCATTTAATCCTACAGATAAAAGGAATACACTCAAATAGATTAAAATTTTTAGAGAATGGTTTAATCTCTCAATTGCAAAAGGACGCTGAAGGTTATTTTGGTGAACACAGTTTCTTTAATAACTTTAGATTGAATAGAAACAATGGAGCCTCCAACACTATGCTCTGCTGCTTTGGTGGCATGGACTGTTCTTATGGGATTTCCCTGCTGATAATCCATATTCTGCCTGGGAAAAGGAAGTTGTCAGTTTGGTTGGGGTGAAAACATCACTCAGAGCATGGTTGTGGCCCTGAAAGGTGAGGAAATGAGGCAGGGAAAAGAGAAGCAGAGAGACTAATCAGTGAAAGGATTCTAAAGAACTTGCTTAAGGTGAGGAGGGGTTGTACACTGTATGCAGAGGAAAAAAAGAGTTCCAGGAGGCTGATTAAAAGACATGGCAGTTAAACCACCAGGAGCCCGAGGGTTGTGGATGGTGGGGATCTGGAGATGGGAAAGGAGGATTGAAGTTAGAGAAGGAAAGGGACATGCAATATTGACAGGGAGAAAGGAATCAACCAACCAATGGATTTCTAAACAGGGATGTTCTTCCAGTTGTGGTTTCTACTCTCATTGCAACCTTCTGATCAGGCGACTGTAGGATGGAGACCAGAACCAAAAAGCAGTACTACGGTGGCTGAATTTCGCATACCAATTTGACCTAACCACCAAAAAATTCTTTACCTCTATGCATCTAGTCAGCAGTAGATGTATTGTTGCTCCCATCTTCTGGCCAGTGGTGATACTGCAATGGGAGGGACCAGAAGTTGTTGTTACACTGGGGAATAGCTTTTCTGACTCTCTTGCTCCTTCTCCTGGCAGCTTTTGATGAAGACCGGTGTTATGAGCCATTCTTGGCACATGGCAATTTCAGCACAACAGACCCATTGTACCACACGGGGACTGTGGTTGAGTTTTCTTGCAGTGCTGGATATATGCTTGAGCAGGGGCCTTCTGCCATTGAATGCATAGATGCAAGAGATCCTCGCTGGAATGAAAGTGAGCCAACTTGCAAAGGTAATCAGTCTAGACCTCAGCAGATCTTTTTTTCTGTAGTGTGTAGCAGCTTTCTTTTTGTGTGTGTGTTTGTTCATGTCTTATGGAGGCGCACAATGTTGTTGTCCTGGTTTAGGGAAACAGCCATTTTCTAGGTGGGATTGTGTGACTATTGCCTTTGCTTCTAATCCAGAGTAGATCAACTTGTAATTAAGTGCTATTAAAAAGTGAGTGAAACTTGCTTCCAAGTAAATGTCCATAAGATGGATTGATGGGGTGCGTGTGTGCGTGTGCGTGTATGTGTGTGTGTGTGTGTGTGTGTGTGTGAGAGAGAGAGATTAAGCCAGGCATCAGAGTTATTTAGTCTAATAGCCTAGGACATGATTTTTGTATTTTTCATATTCTGTAATGTCTTTTTGATTTAACTGTGAAGACTGAAGTTGGAATAGCAGGCAGGAAGAGAAGCAGAAAGCAGCATATTGCAGGAATAAAGATGGTTCCATAGGAACAGAAGTATCACTGAGGGAGGGGCGTGTGTGTCCCCTGCCATAAATCTTTAGGACACCAAGGTCTAGCACAAGGATGAAGTGCGAATGGCTATCCAGATGTTGTCAGACTGCAACTCAGTGCTAGCCAGCATAGAAATGTTGAGGAATGGGGGAGTTGCATGCCAATAGCATCTTGAGACACACGTTCAGGGGGATTGCCTAAATGAAGTTCCTGCTTTCTTTTTTCTAAAACAATGTTTTCCCCAGATGAAGCTGGTTTAATACTGGCTTAGACTGGTAGTATAGAGACATTGTTGAGTTTCATATGTAGTTTCCTGCTGACAGTGTGTCTTTTTTCCTCCAGCATTATGTGGGGGAGCTCTCTGACCCAACAGGTGTCGTACTTTCCCCTGATTGGCCGCAGTCCTATGGAAAAGGCCAGGACTGTGTCTGGGGCATCCGAGTGCAAGAGGAGAAGAGAGTGCTGCTTGATATCGAGATGTAGGTACCCTGGCTGCCGCCACCATCAACCACAGCCCCTTTGTTGGGGAGGATCTTCATGACTCAGATATCAGCATCCCATCTTGTTCTCATGGTCTTCTGAATCTACCACCTATCATTATATAGATTGTTGAAGTCATTCATCTCATCCATTAAACGTGGTAAGGTCCTTGTATAAGTTTTGGGGGAATGCTCTCTGATAAATAGGATATTTATTGTAACTGAGGTGACAGCTGACCAAACCAGCCTGTAAAGCAGGGGTGGACAAAGAGCAAACTGTGAGTCACATTTGGGCCACGGAGCCCCCTTGTGCCTCCTTTCTCCACTTATTTTTTAACTTAAAAGACCCCCCACCTCTAGAGGAACATTGGACAACCATGGGGATTTAGGTTCCTCATTGCCCTCACCCCAATCTCCAGAGGGCATGGAGGCAATTTCACAATATTTTTGGTCCTGTCTGGGCTTTTAAGGGGCCGAAAAACACTATAGGTACCAGATCCCATCTGATCTTGAAAACTAAGCAGGGTCAGTCCTAGTTAGTACTTAGATGGGAGACTGTCAACAAATACCAGGCGGTGTAGGCCATATTTCAGAGGAAGGAACTGGCAAGTCAAAGGCACACCCACACTGGGCCATTTTAGGCCCAAGAGAGCCCCCCCCACAGGAAGTAACAGGGCAGTCATAGAGATGGAAGGAGTCTCATAGGGCATAACAATTTCAAGTTCACTTCCTGCGCGGGTGGAGGGGGGAGACCTATCTTGCACTTAAAACAGGCTGCAGAGAGTAAAACTGGTGAAACTGACCCCCCATACATTTTAGGAGTATTTGGAAGTATTTTGAGCAAAAGTTTTTTTAAAAAAATTGGGAGGCCCAAGGAACCACAGACATGATCTTGGGCCACATCTTCCCTGCCTTTGTTCTAGAAAATGTGTCTGTGTTCCAAAAAAATGTTAAAAATGCCTGCTTCACCCCTAGAGAACAAAGTCTTCTAAATTCAGTTCCAGGGGAGCATAGGTACAGGGGAGGTGGGTTGACCTCAAGACATCTGGAAATTACCTACTTGTGCTGTTAGGCAAGTTCCCTGATAGAGGGAAGTTTCTAAACAAGAGAGGTGTTTTAGTTTATTGGCACCAGTAGGGGAGGGCCTTGTTTAAGCCACTAAATATGCTGTAAATGCTGGATAGTTGTGCTACCTGCACTGTGTTACACAGCTTGGGCAGAACAGAGTATCAGTATTGCATAGTGTTTGACTCAGAGCCAGTATGTTATAGGCCATTTCTGCACTAGCCTGTTATAGCACGATGATTCCACTTTCAACATCCTCTGGAATCCTGGGGTTTGCAGTTTCAGGAGGGGCCACTTGGCCCCTCCCGAAACTGCAAACCCCAAGATTCCAGAGGATGTTGAAAGTGGAATCATCGTGCTATAACAGGCTAGTGCGGAAATGGCGATCGTGGTTTGAATGTTAGGCTACAACTGTTGCAGACCAGGATTCGGAATCCCACCTGGCCATGGAAACCCACTGAGTGACCTTCAGAAAGTCACACTATCCCAGCCTTAGGATAAGGACATTGCAAATCTCTTCTGAATAAAACTTGCCAAGAAAACTCTGTAATAGGTTCAGCTGAGGGTCTTCATAAGTTGGAAATCACTTGAAAGCACACAGCAATAAAATGTTTGCCCATGAAGATGGTGGATAGGACTAAAACGATGGGAAAAGATAATGGCCTCATTTAAATGTGGAAAAGACTTGAGATTGATTATTTATTTGTTTGTTTTGCTTCCCAGTACTCCCTTACAGTCCACCTAAAAAATCTTGAGGGCTGAGAAGGTTTATCAAAACAAAGAAGCAAACCTTATGTGTGCTGCGACATAGTAATGAAATAATTTTGTGAGCCACACTGAGTAGAATGCACACTCCCTTTCAGTCAGTAAAACCATACTGGTTTTATTAATAAGCAGCATAGCCATCTGATTGAGCAAGTTGTGCTATTTCCTAGCTTAATAATGGCAATCTGTATTTCTGAAATATATTCTTCAGTGCTCACTTCTTTTTACTAAACTGAACCCACCCAAGTTACATAAAGCATTCCTATTTCTGCGTTAACAGCCAAATTCTTTTAAAAGACCCAGCTTCATGTACCTGTCCAAGGGCTTAGATTTATTTTTCATCCATTCATTTGTTTGTCCACCTGCACATTGACCCATTAATATGGATGAGAGAGAAATGTCAGACCATTTAAATGGGCTCAATCACATTCTCATTTTAATTATAACTTCTGTTTATGTGTTTTCCCTTTCTTCGTAGCCTCAACATCCGCAAATCTGATGTGCTGACCATCTTCGATGGAGGAGATTTAACCGCTCGTATCCTTGGCCAATACTTGGGCCCACACCCTCGCTTCAACCTTTACTCTTCTGGTCCAGCAGTCACCCTTCAGTTCCAGTCGGACCCTGGGGACCCTCTTTTTGGCCTTAGCCAGGGTTTCCTGGTGCGGTACAAGGGTATGTGGAAGAAACCCTGGTTCAGTGGGTGGGAGCTGGGAAATGACTTGCTTCCAACCGGCATTTTGCTGACACATTTGTAAAAAACAGTTTATGGTGCCAGGCCAAAATCAGAGGGGAAGAAGACAAGTGAAAGTTGCACTAGATAACATTCCCTCTGCCTGTCCCAATTGGGCAGAAACAATCTTGAGTAATCCTCTGTTCTCCCAGTTTTTCAGCTGCTTTTAAAATGTCCCAGTTTCTCTTCTCCTCTCACTTTCCCCCTTATCCTTAGCTTACCTCAGTTGCTGCAGGCTGAGTTCAAGGACTACAGTAGTTTACACTCAGTTTGCTCAGCAGGGGGAGAAGAGAAGGGAGAGGAAATCTTACCCTTTCCAGACAGAGACTTAGGCAAAAGAAAGCTGCTGCAGCCTCTTCTGTGGACTTGCTCTTTAATAACTTTTGCCATCTTGATCACACTCTGATGTTGGCTAGCTACAGATGTCCCAGTTTTCATCTATGAAATGTTGGACTGTATGGGATAGTAGGTTGGGAGTTTGTTTCTTTAGGAGTACACTAGAATTTGAAAAAAAATATTTACAGTATTTGCTTGTGGAATGGAAGCCTAATTTGACCACCCACGTATCTGAGATTTCCTACTTGAAATGAAAGGAAGGACATATGAATAGGGTGATAAGAGGGAAAACAAAAAGGGAAGAAAAATCAAGGGATGGTTTTTGTTGAGTTTTAATTTCAGGCGGTGGTGATAGACTGGAGAAACCAGGTTTTCTTTCTCCTAACATCAGCTTTGTTTCCAGCCCGGCCTAGAGTTCTACACAGTACATAATGTAGATTCAACATTTGTTTTCTCACTAGGGTTATTATATAGGTCTTAACCCTGAGATATAATCCTTGCCTACAGGAACAAGGTGTTCAAAGATGTTCCAGCTGTTGCTTCTGTGCTGAATTTTTTGGACCTTTCCCAGGTTACTGTAATTTCTCTTAAGGACAGCACAATCACCAGACAACCCTCCTTGTGTTGTGTACTGATCCTCAGTCTGAGAGTTTCCCTCAGCATTTTTGCATCTGCGATTTACCCTTGTAGTGTATAAGAATAGAAGATGGATGCTAAAGTTAGTTTAAGGATTATTATTCTAAGATGACTGGTTCTGCAAATGAGCCTGTAGGACTACCAGCATATAATGGGGGAGTGGAAAAAGTAAAACGTCAATGGGAGGTGGGGGAAGACAAAGTGCAGGAGAAGGCAGTCCCTGACTTCTTCCTGTTTCCCTTGTGGGCAGAGGTTCCGCGAAACGACACTTGCCCCGAGCTACCTGAAGTGGAGTTTGGCTGGCGCACAGCTTCTCATGCTGCTGTCATCCGTGGCACAGTGGTGACCTACCAGTGTGAGCCAGGTTATGACATTGTGGGGTCCGACATCCTCACCTGCCAATGGGATCTGTCCTGGAGCAACAGCCCCCCTACGTGCCAAAAGAGTGAGTCTTCCTACTGCTAACACCACTGTGATTGATACTCTGCAAATGGTGGTCCTTTTCTTTTTTTCTGTGTTCCTAGTGCGTCAGCTGAGACTGGAGAAAGAAAGAGGTGAAGAAATTGGGTAAACAAATTCTGTTGGAAAGAGAGCACTGTGCAATGTATGCACTGTCTTAGAAATCATAGAAATGTAGAGTTGGAAAAGACCACAAGGGCCATCCAGTCCAACCCCCTGCCATGCAGGAACACCCTCAAAGCACTCCCGACAGATGGCCATCCAGCCTCTGCTTAGAAACCTCCAAAGAAGGAGACTCCACCACACTCCAAGGCAGCATATTCCACTGCCGGACAGCCCTGACCGTCAGGAGGTTCTTCCTGAGGTTCAAGTGGAATCTCCTTTCTTGCAGCTTGACTCCTTTGCTCCTTGTCCTGGTCTCTGGAGCAGCAGAAAAGAAGCCCTCTCCTTCCTCTACATGGCATCCCTTCAAATATTTAAACATGGCTATCATGTCCCCTCTTAACCTTCTCTTCTGCAGACTAAACATCCCCAGCTCTCTGAGTCTATCCTCATAGGGCATGGCTTCCAGGCCTCTCACCATTTTGGTCACCCTCCTCTGGACTTGCTCCAGCTTGACCACGTGCTTCTTGAATTGGGGTGCCCAGAACTGGACACAGTATTCAAGATGAGGTCTAACCAAAGCAGAGTAGAGTGGTACCAGTACCTCCCTCGATCTAGACACTATACTCCTGTTGATGCAGCCGAGAATTGCATTGGCTTTCTTGGCTGCTGCATCACACTGCTAACTCATGTTCAGCTTGTGGTCTATGAAGACTCCTAGATCCCTTTCACACATACTGCTATCCAGCCACGTATTCCCAGGGTGGGAATTGAGAGTCAACCTTAAAAACTTTGCTCAAGCTCCTACCCCAGGATCCTATATTGCTTCAGCATAGCTGCTGGAGGGGTTACATTATGTAAATTCTGTACTGGATACATATGTAGTTCAATGGATGTGGATCCATGACAGACAATCCATTGTGTAATTGCAGTATCCAGAGACAGTGCATAGGAGCAGTTCACATTCACATGTTCCTTTGTGTATTTTAAAATATTGGTGCATGTACAATGGTTCCACATGCACAACTTGGCTTACACCGCTGTCAGCTGGATATAACCATTATGTAGTGCCAGCATGTGTCACTAATAGGATGCTGGCTGTAGTTTGTACCAGCCTCAACAGTGCTGAGGTGGCAGTCTTCCTTTGATGAAATGAAAATGATGAGACCTATGGACAATCCTGGCATAGTATCAAGTTTCCACAGTGTATACTTGTATGTGCTTTCAAGTTGCCTGTTGAGATATAGCTGCCTCATGAATTTCATAGGGTTTTCTTTAGGCAAGAAGTATTTAGAGGTGGTTTATAATTGCTTTCCTCTAAAATACAACCTGCAGTACCTGGTATTTTGTGGCAGATTCCTATCCAAGTTACTAATCACTGCTGACCCTGCTTACCTTCCAAGATCAGGCAGGATCTGGTGCCATGAAGATATTTTGGTTATCTTTCTTCGTATTGGGGGAAGAACATTAGCTCTTGTGTTGTCAAACGTAGACATGATATTCTCAATGATGGAAGGAGGAGGACACAATAAAGATGCACAAAGAATTCTTTTGAAACTGATTTTATTTTCTCTGTCTACCCTTTTTTCTGCCACAGTTGTGAACTGTGCTGATCCTGGGGAAATCAGCAACGGCAAACGCAGCGTCTCAGACCGACGTTTCTCCATTGGTTCTCATGTCCAGTATTTTTGTCACGAGGGCTACGTGGTGGAAGGGAGCAGCACACTGACCTGCTACAACCGGGACACCGGCACCCCTAAGTGGAGCGACCGAGTGCCCAAGTGTGTCTGTGAGTGAAAGGGGCAAGGGAGGGAACCCTGCTATATGAGAAGAGGCAGAATCGTAAAATGGTCAACGGCTCTCAGGGCATGGATATAAAGTTTGGCAGCCCTTGGAATTGAAAATGGCACTTCCGCTAAGTTGACCGTTTTACTTATTTGCCTGACCGTTTAGCAGCCTTTCCCAACTTTGTGCCCTCTAGATGAATTGGACTGCAGCTTCCATAATTCTTCAGCCAGCCTTCAGGATTATGCAGGCCAATGCATCTGGAGGGTTTCAATTTGGGAAGACTGGTGCTTAGAATGGATTTTCCCACTTCAGTAAAAGCTTTCAGCCATTCTGTTCTCATCTTGGAAGTGTTATTGCAAAACAACAATAATAAATGATGACAATGTATTTTAAAAATACTCTGTTAGGAGAAAGCTTTGTTAAATAGGGTGTCCTTCATGGAAAAGTCCACCTATGGCAGCAGAGATTGCAGGCTCAGATGCCAAGATATTGGTTGATACATCCCACCCTGGACACCTTACTTGCATAATTTTAAACTATTTCTTTTTTTGGACTACAACTCCCAGAATCCCATGCTAGAAGCATTTTTGGAGTTGTAGCCTCCCCCAAGTGACGTTCCCAAGCTCTGCTTTAGTCTCCCATGTCAGTACAGCAGAAGAGAAAGATGTATGGCCTCCACAAAATCATTTGCAGTTCTGTTTTCTCTTGTGACCACCTTTCCCCCTAATCCCTGCTTTTGTTGTTGTTGGTAAGCATCTCTTGGTGTCAGTCTCTTGACAAGCACTTGCATTCAAGTCCGGGAGAATGAAGGACCCCTCTCTCTTTGACAGTGAAATACGAGCCCTGCTTGAACCCTGGTGTCCCAGAGAACGGGTATCAAACCCTTTACAAGCATCACTACCAGGCGGGAGAATCCCTGCGCTTCTTCTGTTACGAGGGCTTTGAGCTCATAGGTGAAGTGACCATCACTTGCATACCGGGACATCCATCCCAGTGGACCAGCCAGCCCCCACTGTGCAAAGGTATGCTGTCCCTGTCCCTACTTCCCCTTATCCCCCTCTGCTTTGTTACCGTTGCCTGTTCATCACTCTTTAAATGCTTCCCATTGGTTTCTTTCTCCTCCACCAGTGGCCTATGAGGAATTATTGGATGGCCGGAAACTAGAAGGTGAGGAAAGGGGGTGGATATGAGATGTTGTGATTAGAAAGAGATATTGGGGAGGTATTCTACAGACTGTGACTCTGATTGAGCTTGGTGGGTAGTCTTATTTTTTTTGAAATACAACTCTCAGAACCTCTTCTTTCAAGCCACTCATCATGTTGGCAGGGGGATTCTAAAAGTTGTAGTCCAAAAAAAGTAATATTTACAGGCTCTGGCAGTGATAACACACATTCTGACACTTAACTGTTCTCTGTTTTCTCAGTCACCCAGACGACAGACCCTTCCCACCAGATGGAAGGGGGCAACATTGCCTTGGCGATCTTCCTCCCTATCATCCTTGTCATCCTTCTAATTGGTGGAATCTATGTCTACTACACCAAGTGAGCAAGCGTCCTGTGAATTGGTGGGTGGGACAAGTTGAGCCTTTGAAAAGCAGCAGCTTTGGCCAGTGGGGTGTCAGTGTGACTGAATACAGGTGGCTGTGGTGTGCCGACTTTGGCTGCCTTATGAAAGTACAGTTCTTAATTCTTTTTTTTTTTTTTTTTTTACATGGAGTGTTAATGAGACTTGGGTTTGCCGGAAGTCACAAGATTAACCTGAAAATTCTACACCAATCCCAAATCTCAGGTGTATAGAGATAGAATAACTATTCTAAAGTAACAGAAATGTAGTTTGTATGTGATTAGAGGCATTTTCTTTGTGCTATCTTCATACTTACCATGATTAAACACTGGCATAGAAAACAAACTCCAGCTACTAGCTAGAGTTAACATTTATTATGTGGACAAACACTCATTAATTTTTATTCTAATTCTTATTTAAAACAATCAAGTGTATGATCTGCTCTCTCAACATACGTTCAAGAGTGGCTTGCAGCAACAGAGACAGAAAAATTTCTGCAATCATAACATGAATAAAAACCAAGATAACTAAGTGATATATGTCACTCAATCAGATAGAGAGAGTGTGTGTTTATGTGTATAAAATCTCACTTAGATGAAATTCTATTGGCTAGACAGAAGGAAGATTTTACCCAGTACTTCCTAAAGAAAGACATGAAGGGACTATTGCTGTATTCTAACATAAGGTTATTCCACAGCTGTAAAGACCCTGTTTCTAGTGGCAAGTGGTAACTGAAACCAGCTTTGATGAACAGAGGTGAAAAAGTGGTTGAGGGACTGAAAATCTAAGAGACAGAAGCCTGTAAATGAAGTGTTTCCTCACATGGAAAGCTGGTGATGGATTAAAACTTGATTTTTCATTTACTGTACTGCTGTTGAAGAGACAAAGCTCTACTGGGAAAGAAACAATGCCGGGGGGGCGGGAATCACAAGTCTTAAAGTATACGAAGGCATTGTTGATTTGGTAAGTCAGGTTAGGAAGATTTAAAGAATCAGTTGTTTTGAGATTTAGTAGATGAGAGACGAGCAATCTTAAGAAGATGTTTTTGAAGGAAAACAGATAATTTTGTTATTTAGGTAAGGGACATGATTTGCATATTTCTGGATCCTGCTAGATTCTGTCCCACTCCCACAACAGTATGAATATGCTTTATACCTGAAGCCTTAATAGCACTCTGTACTGTATCTGAAGAAGTGGGTTTATACCCACGAAAGTTCATGCTAAAATAAAAACCAGTTAGCCTTAAAGGAGTTGCCACATTTCTTTTTTTCTCTCCCTTCTTCCTTTTTAGCTTCTGACAGGAACGGCAGGTTGCCCATGCTCACATTAGATAAAATGTTAACAGTTTGTTGACCAGAAGAGAATGGCTTTGCCTCCTTCTGTACTTGTAAAAATGTGAGGAAATCAGCGGGTGAAGGTTTTTATCATACAGATCTGAGGTTGGAAAAGTTACTGTTTTTTGCACAACAGCTCCAAGAGTTCCCTAACAAGTATCAGTTATCCACTCACCATGTTGGCTAGTAGACTCTGGTTATTATAGTAAAAAATGTAAATTGTTTATGCTTTGGCCTCAAGATAGTGTTTTACTACGTCTTAATCTCTGTGGAACAAGTTACCATTAAAGGCACAGCTGATTTAAAAGTTGGCAGTGTTGTTGGTTGCTTTTTGGAATGGGCAGGGCCTAAATCTAAAAAGGAGTTCAATATATGAATGCAAAATGTGGTGGTTGAAGTATTTAGGAGTCTAGATGGATTTGAAGTGGCCTTATGGAGAGTCAAACCAGCAGTCAGTCTAATTCAACATGGCCTATAGTTATTAGGGTTGCCAGAGAGAAAACTAGAGAGGGCTCCTGTACCTTTAATGGCTGTGTAAAAATGGGAATTTCAGCAGGTGTTGCTTGTTACATAGCCATATAGCAGCCAAAAAAGAAGTGTTGCTTTTCCAACAGCCCTGCTGCCTGCTTGCTTTTCTCTATCCTCCTTTTTCCCCTCCTGTAGGTTCCAAGGAAAGACCCTCTTTGGTTTCTCTTTCTCCAGCTCCCACAGCTACAGCCCGATCACTGTGGAGTCTGACTTTAACAACCCTCTCTATGAGGCTGGGGTGAGTTGCCTGTGTTAGCTACTTGGTAGTTCCTTAGCTGTGTGCAGGGCAGTCATTGCTCTATAGTAGCAATTTTCAAAAAGGGTAGCAGTGACATTTGAATCAGAGTGCATCTGGATGAACATTCCCTGCTTCTCAAGCAGTGGGAAATTCCAGGGGATAGTGCAACAGGATTTAAACTTTTTTTTATGAGAAAGAACCCGGAAAATTCACCCTGGTTTTGTAAAGAGGGGATTTATGTACTCTTCTAATGCAAATTGAAGCAAATGGGCACTCATTCAAGGCATGGGATCTACTACTGTTTATCAGATCTTGAAGGAGTTCAACTAGCATCACATTGACTTCAGTGTATGTAACCTTATGGACAGGAGACCTCCAGGTCACCCAATTATCAACAGCCCTGCTCAGGTCTTGCAGGCCAGGGGCTGTGGCTTCCTTGACTGAATCTCTGCACCTATAATGAGGTCTTCCTCTTTTCCTCCTGCCTTCCACTTTACTGAGCATTACTGTCTGCTCTAGTGAGTCAGGTCGTTTCATGATATGGCCAAAATGCAAAAGCCTCAGTTCGTCTTCTAGGGAGAGTTCAGGCTTGAATTGCTTTGTTGTTGGTGTGTGCCTTCAAATTGTTTCCAATTTACTTTGAGTCTAAGATGAGCCAATCACAGGATTTTCTGGGGCTGAGAGTGTGTGATGCACCCAAGATCACCCAGTGGGTTTCCATGGCTGAGTGGGGAATTAAACTCCAGTCTCCAGGGCCATAGTCCAGTGTTCAAACCACTACACCACGATTGCTTTATTTTGTCTATTTTGCAATCCATAGTAGAACCCTCCTCCATCATGTGTGTATACCTTCAAGTTTCTTGTTGACTTACCATGACCCCATGAAGTTCATAGGGTTTTCTTAGCTAGAAATATTTTAACCACGTTTCAAATGAATTAATTCAACTGTATGCTATGCTACATGTGTAGCATTCATCTCAGCTTCCTTTTTTTTGTTTTTTGTTTTTTGACAAGCAGGGGAGGTTTGTGGTTCTGACATCAGGGGGCAGCAAAGTCACTCTGGGTTTTAATGGCAGCTTTAAGGAGATGTCCAAGGTGCTGAACTCTATATCCCAAAATACATTCAGCACCTTAGATAGCTCTTTAAATCCAGATACAACCCTGGAATACATTCGCCATCCTGCTAACACTGGAGTCACCCACTTCCCTGCTTACAAGTGACCTGATCAAGGTTGGGATCTCCGTGCATGACTCCGGCAGGTTTAAAACTTCACACATCCATTCTCCCACCAACACATACACAATAAAAATAACAGTGGGTGGACGGTTTAAACCTTTCCTACCCATCCACTATGAACTTAATTGGATTAGATCCCACACATTTAGAGTCATGGAATCATAGAGTTGGAATAGACCACAGGGGCCATCCAATCCAACCCCCTGCCATGCAGGAACCCACATCAAAGATGGCCATCCAGCCTCTGCTTGAAAACCTCCAAAGGAGGAGACTCCACCATACTCCAAGGCAGCATATTCCACTGCTGAACAGCTCTGACAGTCAGGAAGTTCTTCCTGAGGTTTAAGTGGAATCTCTTTTCCTGCAGTTTGAATCCATTGCTCCTTGTCCTAGTCTCTGGAGCAGCAGAAAACAAGCTTGCTCCCTCCTCAACATGATATTTAAACATGGCTATCATGCCCCCTCTTAACCTTCTCTTCTGCAGACTAAACATCCCCAGCTCCCTAAGCCGCTCCTCGTAGGGCATGGCTTCCAGACCCTTCACCATTTTGGTTGCCCTCCTTTGGACATGCTCCAGTTTGTCAATATCCTTCTT
Organism: Iguana delicatissima; assembly: GCA_948472985.1. Lineage (NCBI taxonomy): Eukaryota > Metazoa > Chordata > Lepidosauria > Squamata > Iguanidae > Iguana > Iguana delicatissima. The sequence continues at coordinate 3,853 of CAOKZL010000410.1, read as the reverse complement.
GAAATGAGGTGTAAAAAGGGAAAAGAAAGGGAGCCTTAGTAGCACACTTTGCCTTTCATGTAGTATAGTAACAACAAAATGACCTCTTTTTTTTCTTTTATTCTTGTCCAGGACACCAGAGAATATGAAGTTTCAATCTAGAAGATGTTACGGGATCTGCATTCTTCCCCCAACCCAAGCGGGTTTGAGGAGCAGCGACTGAGAACGATTCCTATTAAGGAGGGAATAGTGGAAGGTGGTTTTTGGGGGGCCTAGGGGAAAATGGAGGGGAGAGAGGGAGTTGCTTCTCTCCGCCCCACAGATTGAGCTTTCTCCCTTCCTCTCCATGTTGCTGCCTCACTGTCCACTCTCCCAGCTTTGGACGCTGTCCACTCCCCCCACCTTGTAAATACCCTCTTCAATGTGCCAAACGCGTTTTTCTCACACACAACACATGCACACGCACACTCTTTTTCTGCTTTATCTGTTGGTTTATTTTTATTTATTTCTCTTTCTTCTTTCCCTCTCTTGATTTATAATTTTCTTAGGGGTTGAGGAAGAAGGAGGGGTTGTACCTTACTCGTTTCTCCTCTGCCTTGCTCCCCAGTCCTTTTTTAAGGAGATGGATATCAGTTACAGGTGCTGCCATTTAAATAAAGTTCTCTGTATAGCATTATCACTAAAAACCAGCACAAATGGTTTGTACAAGACCTTCCCCTAACAAGCTGTATTTAATCCTAAACATAAACGGCAAACAAGTACCTACTAGGATAAAACAAACAGAACAAGTAAATGCTGTGTTAAAGGCACCCAGTGTGGACCCCCTAAAGCTAAAATGTGTTATGCAGGAGGAAAGATGAATCGAGAAGAATGAACTTCCACTAATTTTTGTGGAATTGGAAATAACGGATAAGATCCTCCAAAAGAAAGCCCATACTTCATATTTGAGAAGGAAAATTGTAGGGTCATAGAGCCTGGGGCTTCTTCCTGAACAACCCATTCATGGGCTGGGTAGGTCTTATAGAATGAATTTTAAGTTGCCCTATAGGAAGAAAAAGCCAGCATGTGTAATTCTTACTAGGTTTGCAGAGACAGTAGTGGAATCTGCTGTTTGAAACAGGCACCAGTCCTTCCCATAAGGGTACATCAGTATAAAATTCTGTGAACCTCTTGAGAGGTCCTGCAGAAAAAAGCCCCCAAGGCACTCCACTAGTAGCTTGACAGAGAAATCTTATGCATAGCGCATAGTTACTTGGAATGAAGTCCTACTGCATTCAGTGGAGCTAACTGCTAGGTAAGTGGGCACAGGATTGGAGCCTGGGTGAGTAAGAGCTGCCTGCTAAGGGCTTTCTGATTACACTTCTGCTTTCTTCCTCTGACCTTCTAATCCCCTTCCCAACTCATTCAAAGGCAAGAGAAAGTTAAAACAGAAGTTTCTATGACCTACAAAAAGAGGCTTGTTAGAATTTGTTTCTAAGTTGGTCCTAATGTTAGGCCACGTAGCACATAGTCATTTATTCCGTTTACTTATACTAGATTAATCAGTTTAGGGATCAGAGAATCATTTGGATTTTCTGTCTAAGGTGGATTGCCTCTACTTCTAAATACAATAAAAGATGATCAACAAATACAGGAAAATGGCTGGGATCCCTAGAAATTTGATTCTGAGAATCTCTATACATGTAGGGGTACAATCAATGGGGAAGCCTTCTGGAACAAGTCCTGTTGACTCAGTCTTGTTCTTTTTTTTTATTTTAGTGAATGCTAGTGCAGAAGAACTTCCCAGTAGTTTGTACAGTATGTCCTTGTTTTCTGACTCCTAAATATTTGATGTCTGCTCCTAAAGCATAATTGTTCTCCCACCCCTGCATTTGAAAATTATAATGCAGGATAAAAATTAATCCTAGAACATTTTCTTTAAAGAATGAAAAAAAGGTGGCTACCTTCTTATTTCTGAGAAAGTTCCCTTAATCGTAGAACTTTGTACCATAAAGATTAAGGAGTTTGGGTATGTTTTTATCCATAAAATGTAGGCAGATCGTCATGTTTATGTCTTCAAAAATAATAAATCATTGAGAGACATGAATAATTTCATACGTGTTTTTAAAAACAATTGTGCCAATATTATTTTTATTTTAGTTTCCACCCTTTAGAAAAATGTATTTTTCTTCATTTGTCTAGTATGCTTTAAAGATTATGATAAAATAACTGGAGGCTTTGTAGCCTCTGCTTCTTCATAGAGTCCCTTAAATGGTAAAGCAGAGAAAGATATTTACTTTTGGAAAATTATATTAATCCTTTTGAAGGCTGATTTTCTTTTACTGTGGCTATCTTCACCATATCCTTGTTTCAGGAAAATTCCATGTGCACTTAGTGTTAAGAATACAGCTTTGTGGATTAAGTACAGAAAGGCATCTGTTCTTTCAGGATGCAAACACAAAAGTGTTTTTATTGAGAACTTCAGCTACCAGAGCAGAAAACCATTTGGTGCCATGTGGCTTCCCTTTTAAAGATGCTGGAGAAGCACTTTATGTGGTGTCTTAAGTCAAAACAGGAGGTTCTATGTGCAGTGCCAAAATGTGTTAAAATACCCTTTAAGGAATCAAGTGTTGGGGAAGGGGAAGACCTCATTCCCTCTACATAGAAGAAGCCTGATGGAATGGCCACTCACCCACTCTGAAAAAGAAGAATTCCCAGTGTTCCAAGAGTGGATGAGGTTGTCCCCATTTAGAACTAAACTCACTCACCTACCTCCAGTATGGGGTTGGATATAAGATAAATGCCTCCCCACCTGTCCTTTTCTCAGCTTGTTCTAAACTGATACATCAGATCAACTCTTCCCTTGCTAGCAATTGTCTGCCATTTTGGAAAAGGGCAAAAGAATTAGTTACTCACCCACCCGTTTTCCCCATCTGTAAACAACCTGGTGTTCCTCTTAGTTCCATTCATGATGGGGGTGGGGAGAGTTTGTAGGCCCCCCCTCAAAGAAGTGGAATTTCGAGGGAATGCTTCTCTTTGCATCATTACACCCTCACAGCCCTGTTTTTCAGCCCTTGGGTATTTCTCCCCCCATTTGCTTTTATTTTGGAGCAATAAATAAAATGCACCATTTGTAAAAGCCTTGGTGTCTGTACCTCTGTAGTGCTGCAGGAGAAAGATAATAATATATGTGTACATGTATGTAGCATGCATGTTGGCAGTAGGATGTAGTTTTGACTAACCCAGCAGTGGGACAGTGTACATGCCTGTGTGTATGTCTGTCTGTATTTAAGGAACCAGGAGAAGGGACAGCGACCATCTGTACTGATCTGGCTACATCTCCCTGTCTCATGGCTGCTAGTTTAGCATGTGAAGTAGCTGCTTTTTTTTTGGACTACGACTCCAGAATTCCACAGGTTCTTTGTGGTCTCTGTGCCTTACACACTAGGAGCTTTCACGCATGCACGGTACTGTGCGGAAAATTCTAGAGCTTAGTAGCTTGGCGGGAACCCCTCCCCCCATGTATCCACTGAGCATGCTCAGCAACGGTCTCTCCTCAGTTCTTTCTCGTCCACCGTCGCGTACGGAGGTTCTGAGCTTAGAGCGTTTCTTCTTTGGCCTTCTATTGCAAGTCTTTCTGGTTTTCGATTCGGTTTTTGGATATTTCGACTACTCTTACGGATTTCGGACTGGTTTTCGGTATTTCGGTGCTTGTTCCTCCTTTCTTGGAACTTCGACCCCGACTTGCTAACCCCGCCCCCCGTCTTTGTCGTCGTCTCTTCGTTATCTTCAACCTGTCTTTGGACTTCTATGTCTACCCTTTTCAAACCTTGTAAAACGTGTGGTCGCAAGGTCGCTACTTCTGACGGGCATAGCGAGTGTCTACTTTGTCTGG